>CM062820.1:314367910-315567910 GCA_031772625.1 Pinus tabuliformis | reverse complement strand
CTTCTGGTATTGCGGTCACCGAGAGTGCCTTTCGATGCGCCATTTCACCCAGAACTAAGGAAAGAGGAAACTTCCGCCAAAATGCCTGTTGTTGAAGAACCAGAGCCAGCCGACTGGCTACCACTTGGATTGGCATAATTAGCTGGATTCCGTGTCCATAGCTTTGCTTTGAAACACTAACCTGGCTTCTTTTGCCTGTTCATGACAAATTGTTTTTAACCTACTCTGAGGCAGCTCTTGCCAGTTTAATGCAACCCTGTTCTTTGTGTTGATCACACCTTTATTGGCCAGAAGATACGCTAATTTATTCGCCGATCTTCGAACATGCTTAAAGCTAACTGTACGTAGGTTCTGGAGGTGCTGTTGAATCCATTGAAAGCCCTGGATCAACCTCCAGTTCTTTGAGACTTTTTCTGGCCTTGTTCCCCAGCTGATCCTCTTGACCGATTTGATGATAAGCTCAGAGTCAGCTTCAACTATCACATTTTGTCGGTTTTCCTGATCTAGGAAATCTAAACATTGCTCCATAGCCATCAATTCCGCCATGTTATTGGTGGCTTTTCCTAAATGATAGTGGAAGATGAAAATGACACTTCCATTCTCATCCCTTAACACACCTCCATAACCAGCAGTGCCCAGGTTGCCTTTTGAAGCCCCGTCAATGTTGAATTTCAAAAAGCCCTTAGGGGGAGGACGTCAGAAATATTTCTCAGACTCCAGGGAGATTACTTTCCTATCCAGTTTTTGAGGAATAAGACCTTGCAAGCCCAACTCACAGAGAATTCTCAGATCAGCTGCAGAAGGAGGGTTCTTGGGGAGATTTCGCACAATAGTGCTGACCATTTCCTTGAGCTATTTTAAGATCAGCTCAAAAATGCATTAGGATGTCCTCTTTTCATTCTTGAAGATTCTGTTATTCCTTTCTTTCCAGACATTCCAAATAATGAAGCTTGGAAAGATGGTCCATGCTGAGCCAAGAACTTCGTTATCTAAAAAGTTTCTTCTCCAGTTGTTTAGGGTGTTGATGATATTCCTTTTGTCCCTATCTGTCTGTTGGAAAATGGAGGCAAAAGAATCCCACAAACTGGAGGTGAAAATGAAATTGTTGAGAAGGTGCTCCATAGTTTCCTCTTGAGCTTCATAAAGCTGACATCTGGAAGGCCCCAGAATACCCCTCTTCCTAATATTATCCCAGGTCAGAATTTTCCTATGCTGAACCAGCCACATGAATAGTTTAATTTTCATCCAGCCTTGGTGTCTCCATAGGTTTTGCCAAATCTTATCCGGAGTTTGAGAGTTAAGGTCAAGGAGAATGAGTTTTGCTTCCTTGAGATTAAAGGCTCCTTCATTGTTGTTGCCCCATCTTAGCTGATCTTGCCCCTTTGACTTCAAAATCTTCCTTTGATATAACATTTCTTTTAGAGTCTCTGCTTTAGCCTTCAGGGGATTTTTATCCCTAAAATCAAAGTTCCTCTAGGTTCTCCATTTTCCATTACTGTTGGTTTGATCCCAAAAGTCTTTTACTTTAGAAAACCATTTGATATTTGTTTCTTCCTTGAGATCCCTTAAGTCTTCTTTTAACAAAATAGGTTCTTGTTGCCATCTATCCTCCCAGAAAAGGCCAAGGTTTCCCTCTCTGATTTCCCAGAAGCTATTTCCTTGGACTAAGCCCCGGTTATCCTAGGCCTTATTCCAAATGTGAGAGCCCTTTCTATGTCCTGACATTCTTATTAGATCATTGTTTTGCCAAGTGCTGGCATATTTTTCTTTCCAAATCGTTGCCCACTGAGCCTCTGGTTCTTTAACCCATCGCTACCATAATTTAGCTCCTAAAACCTTGCTTAGAGTCTCAGGATCATCCAATTCCAGCCCACCATAGTTCTTAGGTTTGCAGCTTTTTTCCCAAGCTACCAAGGCCCATTTCTTACGATCTTCCCCTTTGCCCCAAAGAAAGTCTCTTTGTAAGGTTCTGAGTTGATGCAGGACACCTTGTGGCGCTGGGAGTGCAGATAGCATGAACGCTAGGATTCATTGTAGGACAGCCTTGGTTAGCACTAACCTACTAGCCAAATTTAAAGATCTAATAGTCAATTTCCTGATTTTATCTTGCAATTTGTTGATCACTGGCTCCCAAATGCTCGTGTAATGGTTTGGCCATAAGATGTTAAAATTGGAAACCAGGGCAAAACTTCATGTGGGTCATCTTATTCATGGCTGATAATATTTTTATTAGATTCCTCTCATCGAGAGGTGTAGGATTGATATAAAGATCATCCGATTCCGATAAGTATTCATGGAGATATGAATTTATTTTGATTATGGAATTATTATCAAGCCGACCTACAACTCATGTAGGCTCAGAAGCCCAACAGTCGCATTTATTCACCCACCAACGTTGTGTATAAATATAAGAGGACTTTTCCTCATTTGGACTCACTCATCTCATCACATCTTTCTCTCTCTACTGCGCAGATATGAGTCTCCTCTCTACTTCGCTGAAATGGGTCTCTCTCTCTCACACATGTGAAGCTGGAAGCTGTTGAATTTGAAGCTGCAACTGCAGAAGTAAAGATTGACTTGCGTGGCCTAGAAGATCTCCTCTTTGGAACTGCGCTGTAGGTTCATCTGAACCTCCTTTGAAAGCCGCAACTTTTGGTGGTGGAATGAAGTCAATCCGACGAATGGTTTGCAAGATATCGACTGCCCTAGTTTGAAGCCGGAAATTGCTGAAACTAAAGCTGCAACTGCAGAAGTAAAGATTGACTTACGTGGCCTAGAATATCTCCTCTTTGGAACTGCGCGTAGGTTCATCTGAACCTCCTTTGAAAGCCGTAACTTTTGGTGGTGGAATGAAGTCAATCCGAAGAACGGTTTGCAAGATATCGACTGCCCTAGTTTGAAGCCGGAAACTGCTGAAACTGAAGCTGCAACTGCAGAAGTAAAGATTGACTTGCGTGGCCTAGAAGATCTCTTCATCTAAACTGCACTGTAGGTTCATCTGAACCTCCTCTGGAAGCCGAAACTTTTGGTGGTGGAATGAAGTCAATCCAACTGTCGGTTTGTGAGATATGGTCTGCCCTAGTTTGATAATGAAGCCGCTAATGCTGATGCTGCTGATCTAGGGTTTGCTACTACTGATATGAATCAGATTTATTGTACTATTTCTCTCTGCTGAATTATTGAAGATAAAAGAAGATTTGATCAAAGGGTTTCCCCACACATTGTGGGGTTTGTCCCTGGCTAGCCACCACATCTTGTGTCTCTTGTCTTGGCTTGTTTTCTGTCGATCGTTTAATGTTCTATCTGCACTTTACTTTATGTACATGTGATTGCTAATCGGTGGAATATAATAAGAAAAAGAAGTAAACTGTTATAAGCATAGAACATACCATAACTTAACATGGTATCAGAGCTGAGGTGAAGACAAAGCTCGAGCAAGAGCAAGAGCAATCATTGAAGAGAAGATTGGCAAGGCTATCCTAAAAGAACTATGGGGTCCTCAACACTCTTTCCTGCCGAAGACAAGCTCCGTGAGAAAGCTGACTATCACGAATGGAAGATGTCTATCGATCTAACCCTTGAAGATCAAGGAGTGCTGGACCATGTAAGAGGCAATATTGTTGAGCCTTCATCAAATGCATCTGCTGCTGCCTGGAACAAATGGAAAAATGGAGAAGTCAAAACAAAGAAGATCATCTGGGACTCTATCGACAAGCGCTTGGTGGCCTACATCTCTGATCTAGACACCTCCAAGGAAATCTACGACAGACTAGTGAGTTTATTTAAAGTTAATGATGCAAATCAAGTTTTGTTTCTTAGAAATAAGTTGAGGGAAATCAAGAAGGGTAAAGATGAAAGTATGCAAGCATACTGAATCACCGAGATCAAGAACGATCTCCTATTTATTGGGGAAACCATTACTGACAGAGAAATGGCACTCACAACTCTCGGAGGATTACCATCTGAATGGTATGTGTTCAGGACTACTCTTCTGAACAATAATGTAATTCCTAGTTTCGAGGAATTAATGGCTAGATGCATTCAAGAACAAACAAGGGTAGAAGAGCAGGAAATGCCCTTGCCTAAAGGTCCTCCTGCTTCTTTTTCTTCTCATGCTAAGAAAAGAAATAATTCTGGGTCTAAATCGAAAAGAAAGGCTGGATTTAAGGGCGGAAGGAAAGGATGATGTTACATCTGTGATAAAGCAGGTCACTATGCAAGGGAGTGCCCTGATAGAAAGGACTCACACCGGGACAATGATCAAAATCCCTCTGATGGAAAATCAAAGGAATGACAAATTCAACAACAAAGGTAAGAGGAGAGCTGGGGATCGAGGAAGAGGACAACCATTCAAGAAGGCTAGAAAGTCCAGGATGTATTAAATGCACCTGACCTCAAAAAGAACCTAGTGTCCATCTTGGCAATGGAAGACAAAGGCTACAAGGTAACCTTAAGCAATGGCAAGGTATGTATATGGAAATGCCTTTACTCTTGGGTTTAGTGTTGATTCATCATATCAGGTCGATGGAAGTCCGCTAGGTGTCATGTCTTGTGACACAACCCTTCAGTGCGAACTTTGGCATCAGAGGTTTGCCCACCTTCATTACAAAGCTCTACTTGGTGTAAAACAAATGGTGACAGGGATGCCCGAATTCCAAGTAGAGAAAGAAGGTGTATGTCCGGGATGTGTCGAAGGAAAGCTCAAAAGGGGACCGTTCCCCTCAAGCCAAAGCAAGACCTCCGATGTATTACAATTGGTTCACTCAGGCATATCTGAGGCTGGCATTAAGAGGGAGACTACTACACCACATACTCTTGAGTAGAATGGTGTGGCAGGAAGGAAGAACCACACGATGATGGAAGTTGTCCGGGCCATGCTACATGATCAAAGACTTCTAAAGTTTCTATGGGCTGAAACAACAATCATCGTCGTATATGTACAAAATTGATGCCCTCATCAAGCATTGGGTTCCTAAACTCCTGAAGAAATGTTCACCACCGGTCAAAGGGAAGTCGTGATTAGTCATGATGTCACCTTTGACAAAGATATGGCTGTCAGCAAGGTGGACAATCTGCTGACTTTGAGTAGCTTTTAAGAAGATGACACCAGGGAACCGAAAGAAAAGGATGATGAATCAATGCCTGATGTAGAAGAACCCATGGATCCGATTGATCCTCATTCACATGAGCCTTCCTCTTCTAGGAAGAGGCCTTCATGGCTTAGGGGGATACTTAATGATGCTGAAGGACATGCTGCACCCTGAGGAACCTTCCATCAAAGTAAGAAACTTAACAAGTATCAGGGATACCTGACCATCATGAGCTCGATCATACAAAATGAACCTTCATCATTCTCAGATGTCATCAAGCATTAACTATGGAAGGATGCTATGACCACAGAATATGAGTCTATTATGGAGAATGATGTCTGGGAAGTAGTTCCCAGACCCTGGACAAGACAATTGTTACTTCAAAATGGCTTTACAAGATAAAGCATGCAGCAAATGGAAGTATGGAAAAGTATAAGGTTCATTTTGTTGCTCGTGGTTTATCCCAGAAGGGAGGTATAGACTATGATATTTGCACCTGTTGCCAGATATACGACCATCCTCTTGATCATAGCCCTTGTGGCTTCACAAGGATGGAACCTACATTAGATGGATGTTAAGACCGCGTTCTTGCATGGTTCTATCAAAGAAGAGGTCTATGTGGAGCAACCTGGAGGATTTGAGATTTATGATTGAAAATCTCATGTATGCAGGTTGAAGAAGGCTCTGTATGGGTTGAAGCAAGCACCCCGAGCATGGTATGAGAGGATCGATAGCTACTTGATGAAGCTGGGATTCACTAGGAGTGAAGCTGATCCTAACCTTTACTTTAAGGTTGAAGATGACAAGCCTCTCATACTGGTGTTGTATGTGGATGACCTCTTTCTAACAGGTGCAAACCCTCTCATTCACAAATGTAAGAGGGAGATGACTTTTGAATTTGAAATGAAGGAACAAGGACTTGAAGTGTGGCAGAAGCCAAGGGAAATTTTCCTATCTCAAGGAAAATATGTGGTAAATATATTGGAAAGATTCGGTATGATGGACTGCAAGCTTGTGACTACCTTGAGGATCTTAACTTTTAGAAGTTATATGGTAGTGATGTCAGACCAGACTTGGGAAATGCCTCTGAGTTTCAAAAACTCATTCGCATTGATGTTCTTGGTGAACCTTCGTCCGAACATATGTTTTGCAGTTAGCATTGTGAGCTCATATTTGGTTGAGCCTCACTGGATTGATGCCAAGAATCTTCTGAGATGTCTTCAGGACACAATCTCTCATGGATTAAGATACACTGCCGGAGATGTGAGACTACTTGGATATACTGATGTTTATTGGGCAGGCAGTGTGGTGGACCGTAAGAGCACTTCCGGGTACTGTTTCACCTTGGGATCTTCTTCGATATCCTGGATGAGCAGGAAGCAGAAGTCGATAGCTTTGAGCACCGCCGAAGCAGGATATATTGTTGCTAGCATAACCTCGTGTGAGGCAGTCTGGTTGCGAAAGCTCTTCAGTGAGCTGTTTGGATTTACATTGGATACCACTGTGATTCTCTGTAACAACCAGAGGTGGGATTCGATTATTGAGGAATCCCGTATTCGTCAATTGCTCTAGCACATAGACATCATCTGGGATATGGTAAGTTGATGAGCAAGGAAGCTCCATCACATTAAGATGATGTACAGGTTGATACACCTTGTCAAAGCCCCGAGGAAAGACCTAATCTGTGATTTTCCAAAACGACTTGGAGTCGGCAAGAAACCTTTGTACAAGGGTCCTGCATGTTGCATACATTGAGCTCTGGGAGCTCTAAGGGCTTGCGGTTCCTATTGGAGCAACATATGACCACAGGGTGACTCACCCTCCCCTGGTGGTGCACACTGGAACAAGATGATTCGCTCTCTTGTGGGACAAGATGATTCGCTCTCTTGTGGAACAGGATGATTCGCTCTCCTGTGTAGCAGGATGATTAGTTCTCCTGTGAGGCCTGGATTGATGTGTTCTCCATGGCATCCTGGATTGATGTGTTCTCCACGGCGATTGTAGCAGGATTGATGTGTTCTCCTGTGAGGCCTGGATTGATGTGTTCTCCATGGCAATTGTAGCAGGATTGATGTGTTCTCCTGTGAGGCTTGGATTGATGTGTTCTCCATGGCAATTGTAGCAGGATTGATGTGTTCTCTTGTGAGGACAGGATTGATTAGTTCTCCTATCGAGACATCCTACCCATGCAGTCTGGGACTCATGGGAAGTACCTCTCATCTGATCAATGAGCAGGGAAATGAAGTTAGGGACCATAGTAGTCCCGATGGACGCATTGTTGTAACTACCGTACTCCCTACGCTAGGATGACCTCCATTGATCTGGGATCAATGATATTGGTCTAGGACCGGTGGTAGGAGTTGTACCATACTATGACGCTGACTTCGGGTCGATTGAGACTGGTTTGGGATCAGTGGTACATACTCTGAGACTGACTTTGAGTCAGTGGAGGATGATATTGGTCTGGGACCATTGGAGTTGTACTCACTATGACGCTGACTTTGGTTTGGTTGAGACTGGTCTGGGACCAGTGGTACATACTCTGAGACTGACTTTAAGTCAGTATGATACATCCTCGATCATTTCTTCTTCTTCATAATTCGGACAAAAGCAGAGCAGAACAAAACAATGCAAGAGTAGAGCAGAACAGAGCAAAACAGTACAGATCAGTGCAGACAGAACAAGACAAAGCAGAACAAGCAGAATAGAGCAAAGCAGGGCAAGGGTCAGGCTGTACAGGGCAGTGCATTTGATGGATGAATAGTAACAACCGATAGACAGATTGCAGATGAAGTTCTCCATGGTTGAGAGGGAGTGTTAAAATTGGCAACCAGGGCAAAACTTCATGTGGGTCATCTTATTCATGGCTGATAATATTTTTATTAGATTCCTCTCGTCGAGAGGTGTAGGATTGATATAAAGATCATCCGATTCCGATAAGTATTCATGGAGATATGAATTTATTTTGATTATGGAATTATTATCAAGCCGACCTACAACTCATGTAGGCTCAGAAGCCCAACAGTCGCATTTATTCACCCACCAACGTTGTGTATAAATATAAGAGAACTTTTTTCTCATTTGGACTCACTCATCTCATCACATCTCTCTCTCTCTACTGCGCAGATATGAGTCTCTTCTCTACTTCGCTGAAATGGGTCTCTCTCTCTCACACATGTGAAGCCGGAAGCTGTTGAATTTGAAGCTGCAACTGCAGAAGTAAAGATTGACTTGCGTGGCCTAGAAGATCTCCTTTTTGGAACTGCGCTGTAGGTTCATCTGAACCTCATTTGAAAGCCACAACTTTTGGTGGTGGAATGAAGTCAATCCGACGAACGGTTTGCAAGATATCGACTGCCCTAGTTTGAAGCCGGAAACTGCTGAAACTAAAGCTGCAACTGCAGAAGTAAAAATTGACTTACGTGGCCTAGAAAATCTCCTCTTTGGAACTGCGCTGTAGGTTCATCTGAACCTCCTTTGAAAGCCGCAACTTTTGGTGGTGGAATGAAGTCAATCCGACGAACGGTTTGCAAGATATCGACTGCCCTAGTTTGAAGCCGGAAACTGCTGAAACTGAAGCTGCAATTGCAGAAGTAAAGATTGACTTGCGTGGCCTAGAAGATCTCCTCATCTGAACTGCACTGTAGGTTCATCTGAACCTCCTCTGGAAGCCGAAACTTTTGGTAGTGGAATGAAGTCAATCCGACTGTCGGTTTGTGAGATATGGTCTGCCCTAGTTTGATAATGAAGTCGCTAATGCTGATGCTGCTAATCTAGGGTTTGCTACTACTGATATGAATCAGATTTATTGTACTATTTCTCTCTGATGAATTATTGAAGATAAAAGAAGATTTGATCAAAGGGTTTCCCCACACATTGTGGGGTTTGTCCCTGGCTAGTCGCCACATCTTGTGTCTCTTGTCTTGGCTTGTTTTCTGTCAATCGTTTAATGTTCTATGTGCACTTTACTTTATGTACATGTGATTGCTAATCGGTGGAATATAATAAGAAAAAGAAGTAAAATGTTATAAGCATAGAACATACCATAACTTAACATAAGAGGAACTCCCAAATATTTTGAAGGGAGGAGCTCCCTTTGAAAGCCCAAAATTCTAGAAATATTTCTCTGAATAGCAATGTGAGTATTAAAGAAAAAAATCTTAGGTTTTGAGAGATTTACTTCTATACCTGAAGCCATGGCAAAGTCTCTCAGGATTTTCTTGTAAGCTAGAGCTTCTTTGACCATGGGGATACCCTGTAGCATGGTATCATCAACAAATTGTTGATGAGTTAAGGCTCGACCATCTTCAAAACGTTGGAGACCTTTGACTTTACCAACAACTTTAGCATGCTTGATCACTCGACCCAACCCTTCCATCATGAGTATAAAGAGAAAGGGAGAGAGTGGATCTCCCTGCCTGAGGCCTCTTGAAGGAGTAAAATTCTCCGAGGGAGAGACATTAACAAGAATTGAAAAACTGGGAGAAGTGACTAGGGCCATTACCCATCTGATCCAGTTATGATCAAACCCAAAAGCAGTGAGAATTTTTCTTATATAGGTCCAATTTAGCTTATCATAAGCTTTGGCTATATCCAATTGCATGATCATTCCAGCTTTCTTATTGACTGTCATAGAGTGCACCACCTCATGAGCTTGAATGATGTTGTCGAGGATCTGTCCACCTTCCACATAGCCAGATTGTTCAGCCGACACCAGGGTAGGAAGAAGAGATTTGAGTCTATTGGCCACAACTTTAGATATGATCTTGTAGACAACATTGCATAAGGCAATGGGTCTAAACTTATCAGGGGTTTGAGCTGAATCCTGCTTAGGGATCAGGGAGATAAAGGTGGTATTAAGAGCCTTCAAAATGGTTTTATCCCTCCTGGAGTCTTCCACTACGTTCGAAATGTCCTATTTTACTATATTCCAGCAAGCTTTAAAGAAATCTACATTGAATCCATCTGGGCCTGGTGCCTTACCATTTTGCATTTCTTTTAGGTCCTCACTAACCTCCTCTTCTAACACTGGTTTATTGAGGTTGAAATTGTCCTCTCTGGAAACTAGCGTAGGTATGTGTCTAGAAATAACCTTGATGGATTGCTCTTTGTATGAACAGGTTTCCTGTGCAATATCCGGAAAGTGCTGAACCAACACTGCTTCTATTTCTTCATGAGAGTTGAGCAGGTCACCTCCCTCTTCCTTGATCGAAGAAATCCTGTTGTGAGCTCTGTTCGCCATAGTGGATCTGTGGAAAAATCTAGTGTTACGTTCTCCTTCTTTTAGCCATTGCACTCTGGATTTTTGCCTCCAAAAAATCTCCTCTTGTTTACATAAGTTCTCCCATTCTTGATGATATTTAGTTGCCTGATCACTTCTCTTTTGTTCAAAACCCTCAATAATAAGGGTTTTGTTGAGTTCCTGCATTTTTCCTTCAACCGTTTTTTTTGCCTCAAAAATATTACCATATTCCTTCTTGTTCCACTCCTTGAGCCGAAGTTTGATATGTTTGAGTCTTTTTTGAAGAAGGAACATTCTTGTGCCCTGAATATTCAAATCTTCTGCCCACCAGATGGCTATGTTGTTGTTGAAATATGGGTGGGAGAGCCAGATGTTTTCAAATCTAAAAGGTCTATTCCTGGGGTTGCCAATGCCCTGAATTTCCAGTTGCACCGGCCAGTGATCCGAGCCTCCAAAGGGGAGAATGCTTGCAACTATGTCCTTGTCCTTGAGCATAAGATCTTCTGAGATTATGAATCTATCTAATTTGGAGGCCACCTGAGACTCTCCTCCTCTTTTATTGTTCCAAGTAAAGGTACCATTATTCATTACAATATCCACTAGCTTCATATTATCTATGAAGGTTTGAAATGCACAAGAGTCTTTGTTTAGAATTCTGGTGCCCCCTTTTTTCTTCGACAGCGATTTGATCATGTTGAAATCACCCCCTAAGATCCAAGGGATTCTTGCATGTCTTTCCCTAAGATCTTGCAGGGAATCTAGAAGCTTGAGTTTACCATCCATTCTTTGGGGGCCATACACATTCGTGACCAGGTAAATTTCCTTATCTCCCACTGGTTGAATGACCACTGAAAGATAATCTCTAGATGCCTCAACATCTATAATGTCAATTTTTTGGGGGTTCCAAAGCGTGAGAATTCCTCCTGCTGTATTCTCTGCTTTGACTTCCAGAAACTCAAATCTATTGAGCCATTTACTGTGAATCTCTTTTATTTTTTGAATGGAACATTTAGTTTCCTGGATGAAGATCACATCCGAGGCTGCTTGTTTCATCCTATTACTAAGTAATCTTTGCTTTCTTTTACTACCTAGACCTCTTATATTCCAAGAAGTGAACTTCATAATTAAAGATTTGTAAATGAGTAACTGGATAGGTCTTTCATCTTACCTGAATCTATCATTAGCTTTCCACATTCCATCAAAAGTTCGTTCTGCTTTTTCCGTCATCTTTTCTTTCCTGGGATTCTGGGTGCTAATCCTGGTGTGGTTTTTATAGCTTTCACCCCTTTGTTACCTTGTCTCTCATTTTTCCCTTGCCTTTCTGACCCTCTGTTTTGCGTTTTCCAAATGAACAGCTGTTGAAATCTGTGGAACTCCTCTGGAGGTAACCAATCCACTCCCTCCCTGGTTCCTTGTTTCAAGAATTCTTCTAGGTCTAGATTCTCTTTTTCAAGAATCTCCTGTAGTTCGTGGTCCTCCATTTCCATCTCACTCTGGGTCATTTCTTGGTCCATCTCCAGTTCTGTGTCACTCATCATGTCTTCTTTCTGTTTATTTCTGTTTTGTGTTTTCTCATCATTTTCTTCGTTCTCTTCCTCCACTGGACTGCCTCCCTTGACCTGATCTACTTTCATTATCACTTCTTCCTCTTCTAGGGCTTGAAACCTGTTTTGACTGGCCTGTTGCTTTTCTGTATGAAGTAGCTTCGATCCCCTTTTGCTCCCTTTTCCTTTTTGGACCACCTTATGAAAGCTTTCAGTATCTTTCATGGTGTTAGTTTTACTCTTATTTTCTGTTTTACTGAGAGGGAAATCTCTGAATAGGTTCCCATGCTCATGGCATTTACGACATCTGAATGGGATGTGCTCATAATCCACTGTTTGCACCCACTCGTCATCAAACACTTCCAATATTACCTCATCCAAAAGAGCTCCAGAAAGATCCATCTCCACACATATCCTTGCAAAGGATGTGTATTTTCCCTTTTTGGTGGTCTCAGAGGCTTTAACAAAATGCCCTAGCTTATTTCCTATGGCAGATAAGGATTCCAGTTGCTAATAATCGAAAGGTAGAGAGTAGAGTCTTACCCAAACCGGAACTGAGGTAAAAGTTTCTCGTTCTGGGACAAAATTCATCACCCATGGTCGCATATACAGGCCTGCAGCTGCGTAAAAGTAGGGCCCTCCTTCAAACACTCTGTCCTTATCTTCAATGTTTGCAAAGACTACCATAAAGAATCCTTTTGACCCAAGATGTAGTTCTATGCTTCCTTTTGGTTTCTAGTGGTATTTAATCCATGTTTGTAAATATTTTTCGGTGGGCCATAGGCCCATGAATTTACAGATGATTGCATATGTTTGCATATGGTCCCTATGCGCCTGCAGAGCAGGATCATTGAACACCACTCTGGACGTGATTGTAGTTTTGGGCTTGCATGGTCCCTTTTGTGCTTTGTCTTTTGTTTCCTGTTTCTTATCCGCTTTCTCATTGTTTTTAGTGTTGTTGTTATCCCTAGATTTAGAGCCATCCCGCTCCTCTTCCCTGTTTCTTTGCCTTACATCTGAAGGACCTATATCATCTTCTATTGGTTTTTTACCTCTGCCGGTCACTGCCTGCTTATAGGAGGGAGTGGAGCTCCCTCCTTTACGTCCCTCCATGGAGAACCAACTGTGTAAGTCTGTAACCCTAGCTCAAAAAATCGCCGCTCCGGAGAGAAACTTCCAGAGATGCCACCACCTATTAATCTTTCCATATCGCAAGTTTCACTGTCTGCTCATTAAAAAAAATTGCGATCACTGATATTGATTTTTTGTGATAGGCTATTTTTTGTTTAATATAAAGTTTTTTGTGAGAGTACCATCATCGGTTCACAGCTGGCTGCACTATGTGTGATTGTAGTCAGTTGTAGAACTGAGACAATCTTTTGACTGTGGATGACCATTCCCAAGGGTCGATCCATTCATAATGTATCTTCAATCTGGCTGAAGAATGATTATGCTTGCGACATCTTTCTGAGGAATGATTCTGCTTGCCACAATGGTGACAAGGATGGAGATCAAAACACTGATCTTCCATATGACCGGTTCTTTGACAATGAGAACATTTCGATTCAACTTCAGGTTGTGTACAATTCTATTTGTCTGCAACTTTCTCAGAACCTACTGAGGTGTGTTGTTCAAGAAATCCTGCACTCACAAACTTAATTGGCTTGGAATAATCTGGGATATGTAAGTTGGTGTCATCAGAGACATATCCTAAGCCTCGTCGATTCTTGTTATTTTGAATTTCTTCCCAGGGCTTGATGATGGGTTTGGAAGAAATTTGAATTTGATCATGAACAACTTCGACACTTGAAGTTGTTTGGATAAGTGATTTGGAATCAACATCTTTATCTTCATCTGTATGGTTGAATGACTTGGAAGAAGCACTCTTTTGTTGCAGCTCATCTTTTTGTAGTTGCGACTCTAGTTGAAGAAACTCAATGGTTTCATGTGTTTGTTGTAGATGCCGTGAAAGATCAGCAAGAGTTTCTTTACTGATGTGCACCATGTTTTCATCACTGTAGATGATCAAACTATGAAGAATGTTTAACCACTGAATATGTTGCGCCATCTGAACTTGCTCACTTGAAGTCAGGCTCTCTTGTCGTAGATGTCGTGCTTTGAACTGTTTCACTTGATTTTGTTACTTGAATGACAGACTTGCTTGATTTGTTGCTTATTGCACTTGCGGGGAACACTTGCTAGAGTTATAGAACTTTCTTGCTTAAACTCTGGAATTCACTCTCGCTTGATGATGATCGTGTTTGTGTGAATGCTCACTTGCCTTACTTGATGACTTCACGCTCACTTGAATGAATAGCCACGCTCGCTTGATGTCGATCTTGACTTGCTTGATTGGTGTTAGAGTGGAACTTGCTTGGTTGCTTTGATGGTTGCTGTAATGAACTTCACTTTGGCTCGCTTGAAGGTCTGAACTTTGTACTATTTTGATGCAAATTGCTTGAATGAATACTCACGCTCGCCTGCAGGAGATGTAAAGTTGTTGCTTGTTTGCTTTAGAGTTAAAATTCGTGCATTCACTTGATTTTTCTTAAGGAAGGGTGTCGAACACTGTCGAAAATGCACCCAAAAAAGATTACAATGATTTTAATGACTCACTACAATGAATTCAATTTGACTCAATTCAAGGCTTGGGTGTCGGTTTCAACCGAGAATGCACCCTTACAATTCAATGTAATTTGAGTTTGATTACAAGTTCAATAATGTTGATGTAGACTATGCTTTGAAACGTTGAAGTTTATAGATTCATTAACTTGAATGTAGTGATGTAGACTTTGCTTTGAAATATTGGAGTTTGCAGATTCATGAACTTGATTGTATTGAGTGAATTTGTTTGTTGAGGTAGAATGCCGATGTTGAAAACTTTGATGAGTTGTTGTATGTGTGGAGCTTAATTATCCTTCCTTGCAGCTATTTCATTATAGGTGTTGTGCTTGCTTGCATTGAACTTTATGTGTGTTAAATGAGATCATTTATGTGTCAAAACTAGACACAAATAAAAATGCAACAACATGAAGTATGCACAATTATCAACACACTCTTTGTGTACCTAAGATCCCCTTATTCAATTTCGGGCGGATCTAGGACACAATCACCACAAGAAGTTATATCTTTATTAAACTTTGGAGTACATAATTGCTCAGCTTCACAATATCTTCATGAAATCAAAGTTCTAGAACTTTTTGAAAGAAAAATGTCTTCAGAAAATTGACTCAACCTTCTAGAAATAAAAATATTCACTTATCTCTCCAAATACACAAATAAATTTACCTTATCCCTCCATTACAAAAGCTTCATTATCACACATATGTGATTTCCAATGTAAAAATCCCCACTTCACACTTATTACTCCCAAAAATAAAAAATAATTTATCACATGTTGAAATATCACTCAACCATATTCCACTCCTTATCTCTCCTAAAAGTTATTACCCCCACTTACTTATCACTCAAAGTAAAAACACACCTTATCACTCCAATAATTTCTTTTAAACTCCCATTAAATAGAATTTTATGAAATTCTTTATAAAGTGAATTAAAAAGTGAATGGATTTACTTTAAAAGTGAACTAATTTCTTTTTCTAAAAGGTCAACCGAAAATTCAAAAACACACCTTAAAAAAAAAGAAAAAGAGGAAGGAATTACATTCACTTGTTTGCGTGGATGCTTTTCACCACATGCCAATGAGAAAGGAATGGAGCCGCTTTAAAAGTGAGCGTATCTCTTTTAGAAAAGTCAAAGCACACTTTTCTTTAAAAATGTATTTTGAGAAGTTACCTACGGCAGCATATTGGATCTGACCCAATGTCCAGCGTCCCTGTGCTTTCGAGGTTGCCAATTCTCTCTCTGGACAACAGCCATCAGACCTTTCAATGCTCTGCAAAGAAAAACCGCTTCCGTTGTTCTGTCAGGATATGTCAACAGCCACACTCACTCTACACGCTACGTGAACCACAGAAAACATAGTTTGAAGGTGCGCACTGAGCAAGCACAAACTAATGTCGTTGTGGAGGATGATGAACAACAGGACGTGATTGGAGCAGGAAAGGAAGGAGTGGAGGCTGCTTCAAATACCGAGAGCAGTGAAATTGTTGACACCAAGGTGACGGAGTAAGTCATTAATAGTGTAAAACTACTCAAGAATGCAGCAAAGAGAAGAAAGTTCCATCATCTGAGGTTATCTCTGCTCTTGAGGTTCTCAGAAAAGCTAAACTCGATCCTTCAAATTTCTTTAACATACATGGAGGAAAAGAATCCCCTGGACGAACATGGATGCTGATTTTCACAGTACAGGCTAAAAAATATACCTTATAAAATGATCAATTCGACTGAAACGACCAATTTGACGTTCCTAATAATCAGATTAAGGAGAGGACGACGTAGAATTCTCGCAGCAGGGGAAGCCGTTGAATGGAATAGTACCGTTGAATGGAGTAGTAGAAGGTGCCTGGCAGGAGGCATTTTCTGGGCACTCATCACACGTATCTACATTCGCACATTTTCCAACATCGATAGGTGCCACTAAATTTGGCGGCAGGGAGATTAGAAGCAGGTACAAAACTGCGAGCAGCCTGCCCACCTCGAGTTGTCTCTGAGCTATATTCCAATACCATGCTCAACACACAATTATATCAACACCGTCTGCCTTCAAATTCTCATCCAGCGTTTATGTCAATTGTAGATCCACATTATATGTGACTAGATCTATGTTGATATGGCTTCTTCATGCACAGATCTTTCATATCAAATTTCACACCACTGATCTTAATTCTTCAGACATACAGATGGAAGATCTGAGTTGGGCGTTGCCTTCAATCCAGAAATCTACCTTCACTTGGCAGATCATACGGCTCTCATTCGATTTGGAAATTTGGGACTTTTTCTTTGACATCGGCACACTAGAGCCATCTGATCAAAGCAGAAACAGTTAATGAGTTTCTCAAGCAAGTACAATATATAATTTCCATGCACCACAACTGTGGAGATTCAGACAAAAGCGCAAGTAGCAAATGATGCATCATCCGCTGCAATTTCTCTCTTTAATTTCTAGCGCAGACCTCTACTTAGATACAACGCTCAAACCATCACAGCAAACACAAATTTCACACTCTCGCTCTGATACCACATATTGAAAATGAAATTAACTCAAATAGATTACAGAAAAACACATATAAAAATCAGACACAAAATATGGGCGGAAAAAGGCTGAAGCTTCATGCTTCCTCATGTATTATCTCTCATTCATACATTAAAATAATTGAATATAGTGTTACAAATAAATAGATGAGAGATAGTGTTCTTAAGATAATGCGTGCTATCTTAGACATTTTTGGTTGAGATAATTTCTCCTTTGGTTGAGATAATTTCTCACCAGACACACCAATATAGGAGTTACCTAAACTAACTCCTATCTTAGAGGAACAACCCAAGAGTTAGGCACAAATTCCTAACTTGGAATATTTAATTAATTAATTTATTTTTGGATTTATTATTGTTTTATGAGAGAGGCTAACAACTCGTTATGCCTCCCGACATCATGAACTCACCCACCCTCAACCTCACCATCCTCACTCAACCTCCATTAACTCTCATGTATAAGCCTCACCTCATCTCTTGGTTTGTATATAATGTATATAGTAAAAGCTTGGTGTTTGATAGTGTAAGGTGTAAGTAATATGTGTTTTTGAAATAAATAATTTAATTATATTTTTTATTATAATATTTTTATTATAATTTTAATATAATTAAATTATAATATTAATATAATATAATTACATTGTAATTAAATTTTGTAATTAATTAAATTTTGTTTTAGTTAATTTCTTATTAAGTACTTTAAGTTTTTAATTATAATTAATTAGCATTAATTTGTTGGAAATAATACTGAGAGGGGGGGTGAATCAGTGTTAGCAAATCAATAACTTTTTCATTTCCATAATCAGATTCATATATGCTACTTCAGTTAAGGGAACTTGTGTGTACACGCAACTATGTTTAATGCAACTAGCATATATCTAGTGAACTTATGATTCAATTAATTCATCATATGTTGATCTTTAATCAGTGCATCAGAACTTCATTAACCATATAAACAGTAACCAGGGGCAATAAAAATAGAACAGATCATCACACATACGAAACACACATGAACACCATGATATAAGGTGGAAACCCAATGCGGGACAAAAATCACCTGCTGCCGTCTTCCTTTAATATAAGAAAAACTTGTTTACAATCTTGTACTAGTGCAGACTCATACCAGTACACAGACATGCTCCTGCAAAAGGCTACAACCTTCTCTCGTTCTCCAGCTACTACTGGAAGGGAGCTACAACCCCCTAGCTCTTGTACTAGCCGATATGTTTATTAGTACGTAGTTGCTGCCCTACTGAAGGCTCCAACCTTCACTCATTTTCTAGCTGCTACTAGAAGGGAGCTCCAACCCCCTAACTCTTGTACTAGCCGATATGTTTACCAGTACGTAGGCGCCGGCGTACAGAAGGCTACGACCTTCTCTCTTCCTCCAGGGACCATGTTTCATAAATTTTCATACTAGACACTCCTGAAGCATAACACCAAAAGTTGAAGGCCACGTTTCATCCAATTTTCATACCGGACCCATCAACAACATTGAAGCACAAAATCAATCACCACTGCAATACAACCATCAACTACACCTGTATCATCAGTCTCTGAATCACCCAACACTGAATCACAGAAACCCTGTCAACAAAGCACAGCCACCATAACACAGAACTCTGCAACAACAACTAGATCCAACTGCAACTTCAAATATCATACTTCATATTGTATACGCTACTTTGATGAGCCTAACCAGCGTGTATACACGATTTTACCAAAGCGAACCTGCGTACAGATCTGCAAATATTTACTCATAACTTTGCAGCTATTCTAGACACCGGTCATACCCAGATCATAACATTTATACTATAATACACGCGTCAATAATTCAGATCTTGTCTATCCATGATCAAACCACATAAGGATAATACATTCCAAGCCTTATGATCCCGATCCATCATTCATCATCATCCACATAGGTGCATCCTTGGTTCAGATCAAGCAAAGCATCACAAACCCATAACCTGCAGACTGGATCTCACACTTCATCAGATATTCAATACTTGCTCCACTTACACCCTTTGGCCTAATGATCTTCTCTTCCTTATATAGTTTTAGGCCTCTCTCAATACCATGGACCAAAACCACTTAGGACCAATACCTAGGGTCAATATCTCGGACCAAATACCTTGGACCAATACCATCGATCAAAATACCATGGACCAAATACTGCGGACCAAAACTTAGTTTTTCAACATGTACGTGCCTTTCCTTCTGTAGAAGTGCCTATGTACGTTATACGCTTCTTTTGATCTGTTAACCCGCATGTATATGCTTCTTTGTCACGGTGAACCTGCTTATACCTCTCTCTGATCATTAATTCTTTGCTATTGACCTGTTGCACTATGATCTGTCATCTGAGTGAGTTGCCATCAAGGACAATACCTGTATCATAATGCCAACAATCTCCCCCTTTGGACTTGATGGCAACAACCACACCAAGTCACTCTCCAAGATATTCTCTCCCTTGATATACATTATATTGTCCATACTCCCCCTGAGTACACGTTGAAATATCTGATTGAGCTCTCTCTTTGTAAATGCTGAGATGTACCAATCCGTCCATGCTCCCCCTGAGCACATGTTGAATTCTCTGATCGAACTCCCCCTTTGTACATGCCAAGATGTACCAATCCATCCATGCTCCCCCTGAGCACATGCAGAGTCTCCAAAAATATTTTTCAAAAGAATGATATGACTCTACAACTCAACTAAGTGAGTATGACCTTCCTATCACCAATGACTCATATCAATCTCCCAACCAAGTGGGGATACACCAATTTAACTCATCTACCCAACCAAGTGGGGATATACCAAATGTTTATACATGACTGAAAATAGAAATTATTACACTATCCTTCCCATGCATAGTGGGGTTACAAATTAGGTCTTTGCATGACCTTTACATCAAATGATATACATGACTTTTATAACAAAGACCAGCGATCTAAGCAAGATCATGATAGTCTTCAGCAACTATCATACACCATATATGATCTGCACCATAAGCATCTGTCAACAACATCCAGATATATAACCTGCAATACCATTCTCTTGACCAACCAACAATAAGTAGCAAGATGCATCATTTAGCCACATAAGCATCATCACCAAAGACTTCTAACCATAATGCTAACAATGCATTATTGAAAGCATATGCTCCCCCTGACCCTGTTCCATCTATTCATTGTCATATCTGATCACGCATATATCAACAAGAAGTATCAAGGCATTATCATTAATTAGATATACATCAAGTTAACTCGTGAGAATCAAAAATACTTCTAAATAACATCTTATGAGTACCAACACATTCCCACACATCATCAGCAGATTGTAACCAACATCAATTAGAGCAAATAATTCACTGAACCATATCAGACCCTTTTTCTTGAGTTTGTCCCACAGTTTTTTCTCAAACTAACATATACGCGACTGTGAAGCTTCGAACTCGCGTATATACACGATTTGTCTTCATGAAACCTACGTATTAGATTTAGAACACTGAAATTTCACACTTTCAGCTCCCTCTGAGTCTGTCATGTCTGTATACTCTGCTATGCCACATATTTCTGACTCTACTTCCTTCTTCTTCCATATGACTGTGATGATGTTTTCTCCTTTTGGTATGGTGCCCAAAATCTTCTCCTGCATTCCTTTGCTATATGCTCAAACTTGTTACATGCATAACATCTCATATGTTTCATATTCCTTCTATAGCAGTCAATGGCTTTGTGACCAAACATATTGCAAGCAAAACAATATCCCTTAAAGTACTTGGAATGTGATGATCTTTCTGTGTGATGGTCTTGAACCATTCTACTTCTGCATTTGGCTGCAACATGCCCAAAATTATGACATATAAAACATGCACCATTATTCATTGGAGGAAATAACCGTCTATCACTTCCACAGTTAGGAGTAAAGGATTTTCTTTGAAGACTTTTTTTATTTGGTTGTTGATGGGGTTGACCTCTGATCTCCTTGTTGAGCATTTCAGATGTTGCATTAGAATTCCTTGCCTCACCTTGTGAGCTAGATTAAGCTTCAACAGATTAATGAAAACCAAGACCAGTTTTGATAGCAGGCGACCTTTGACTACTAAGAATATCATCCAAAATCTTAGTACTGTCTTGAAATCGTAATAGTTTATCTTTTTTTCTAATTTACTTTTCAAGAGATTTACCTCAACCTGATGTTGTTCTTTCTTTTCCAGATATTGCTTCTTCAAGATTTCTTCAGACTTTCATCGTTCTTTCACTTGTTGCCTTAGTTTGAGAATCTCATTTTCTTGTTCTTAATTTTGCTCCTACAGTGTTTGACGTACTCTGAAGGCACACTCCAGCTGAGATTTTAAGCTGATAACTTCTTCTTTGAGGGCACTCTCCCTTTTGTTAAATAGATCTTGTTGATCTATGATTTTATTTGATGCTTCATTTTCTTGTTCATCTCCAATTTGAGGTGATTCAGAATCTAAAAGCAGGCAGTCACTGTTCCTTTGAGCTGTCTTCTTCTTCTAACGCATTTTCTTTCCCATTGTTCTATGGATCTCCTTCAAGTGATCAAGCTTCTACCAAAAGGACTTGCTCTGATGCCAATTGTTGGGGGGAGGGGGGGTTAAATCAGTATTAGCAAATCAATAACTTTTTCATTTCCATAATTAGATTCATATACGCTACTTCAGTTAAGGGAACTCGCGTGTACACGCAACTGTGTTTAATGCAACTAGCGTATATCTAGTAAACTTATGATTCAATTAATTAATCATATGTTAATCTTTAATTAATGCATCAGAACTTCATTAACCATATAAATGGTAACCAGGTGCAGTAAAAACAAAACATATCATCACACATAAGAAACACACATAAACACCATGATATAAGGTGGAAACCCAAGCGGGACAAAAACCACCTGTTGCCGTCTTTTTAATATAAGAAAAACCTGTTTACAATCTTGTACTGATGCAGACTCATATCAGTATGCAAGAACCCACCTGCAGAAGGCTACAATCTTCTCTCGTTCTCCAGCGAAATGTGGAAGGGAGCTACAACCCCATAGCTCTTGTACTAGCCGATATGTTTACTAGTACGTAGGCGCTGGCCTACTGAAGGCTCCAAGCTTCACTCGTTTTCCAGCTGCTACTGGAAGGGAGCTCCAACCCCCTGGCTCTTGTACTGGTCGATATGTTTACCAGTACGTAGGCGCTGGCCTACAGAAGGCTACAACCTTCTCTTTTCCTCCAGGGACCACGTTTCATAAATTTTCATATTGGATACTCCTGAAGCATAACACGAAAATCTGAAGGCCACATTTCATCCAATTTTCATATTGGACCCATCAACAACATTGAAGCACAAAATCAATCACCACTGCAATACAACCATCAACTACACCTGCATCATCAATCTCTGAATCACCCAACACTGAATCACTGAAACCCTGTCAACAAAGCACAGTTACCATAACACAGAGTAGAACACAGAACTCTACAACAACAACCAGATCCAACTGCAACTTAAAATATCATACTTCATATTGTATATGCTACTCTGATGAGCCTAACTAGCGTGTATACGCACTTTTACCAAAGCAAACCCACGTACAAATCTACAAATATTTACTCATAACTTTGCAGCTATTCTAGACACCAGTGATACCAAGATCATAACATTCATACAATAAAACACGTGTCAATAAGTCAGCTCTAATCTATCCATGATCAAACGACATAATGATAATACATTCCAAGCCTTGTGATCCCAATCCATCATTCATTATCATCCACATAGGTGCATCCTTGGTTTAAATCAAGCAAAGCATCACAAACCCATAACTTGCAGACTGGATCTCACACTTCATCAAATATTCAATACTTGCTCCACTTACACCCTTTGGCCTAATGATCTTCTCCTTATATAGTTTTAGGCCTCTCTCAATACCATGGACCAAAACCACTTAGGACCAATACCTTGGATCCAATACTTAGGGTCAATACCTTGGACCAAATACCTTGGACCAATACCATCGATCAAAATACCATGGACCAAATACCGCGGACCAAAACTTAGTTTTCCAACATGTACGCGCCTTTCCTTCTGTGGAAGTGCCTGTGTACGTTATACGCTCCTTTTGATTTGTTAACCCGCGTGTATACGCTCCTTTATCACGGTGAACCTGCGTATACCTTTCTCTGATAATTAATTCTTTGCTATTGACCTGCTGTACTATGATCTGTCATCTTAGTGAGTTGCTATCAAGGACAATCCCTGTATCATAATGCCAACATAATTAACAAATTTAATTTAGGATTAAAATTTAATTTTTAGCTAAGGCAATGGAATTT
This sequence comes from Pinus tabuliformis, assembly GCA_031772625.1. Lineage (NCBI taxonomy): Eukaryota > Viridiplantae > Streptophyta > Pinopsida > Pinales > Pinaceae > Pinus > Pinus tabuliformis. The sequence goes on along the minus strand of CM062820.1, from coordinate 315,544,528 downwards.
CCAAAATTCTCGCAGTTTTGACGCATCAACTTTGAAAGCTCATAAGTTGAGTTTACATGGCCAAATGAGGCCCATAATAGCTCGTTGGATAGATAAAGCCACGAAGATTATTTATGAAGTGGTTGAAGAACCAGATTTGATGATTTAATAGGTCTAAAATGCAGCAAAATGTCAAGCTCCGAAATTTGAAACAAAATCAATTTTTTGAGTTTTATTTTCTACATTTTCATTTGCCCACAACCTTTACTGAGTGCAGATCCATTCATCTATGTTACCCTTGACCAATTAATAGGCATCAATAGAAAGCTCATATTTCCTTTTCATTTAATTATTCAATTAATTTTGATTGAAGATATTTTATTCTAGATTTGGTATTTTGATTTGATTTTCTGTTTTAATTTAATTTTGATTTGTTTTTTTTTGTAGGGAAACAGTTGAACGGATGAGAAGAAGAAAGTATGAATCAATGAGAATGCTTTAGCAAGAGAAAAATGAGATTTTGGACCAATGAAAATTGATGGAACAAATCTATTCTTCAACAACTTTCTTATTAAGGATTCTTTTTGTAAAAATTATAAATAACAGATTGTAAAATGTATTAGAGGCTTGTCTGCTCTACGTTTCCAAAATTCCTAAAAGCACTATTGTAATGAGGATTTAGAGCTATAGGTGAGAGGAATCCCGGGGGAAGAAGACTATATTGCTGTGTTTTCATCTATTTGTGGAGAAACGCTTTTTTATTATGTACTACTGTTGTAACAAAGAGGCCATTTATGCAAGCAGAGATTGATTACAAACCCATAAGATTGTGCACTAGTACCGTATTGTGAGGATCTATAATTTGATTTCATTTATTAATAAATATTTATTTTCAGTTAATGGTGTTTAACACTATTGTTTACATAATTTGATTGAAATGAATTCTTATTTTAGTCTTTCAATTTATATTTCAAAAGTATGAGTTAATAATCAGATTCATACACTATTGTTGAATCATGAACATTAATTCATTTAAAAGTCTGCTTAGACTATTCTACATGCTTAATTTTAGATATAATATGAAAACTAATGTTTCCATAGGAACAAATAGTTATAATCTTAGATCGACGAGCATCTTACAATTTAGGATAATAATTGTTTGCTTGCATACATGATGTGTTATTTGAACTAATTCAATAATTCATCATGAATCTTTGTAGTTATTATGCATATCATAAATAAGGAATTGGATATATTTTCAATAAGCTCTTATGTAACTATTTACTAAGTGTTTAATTATTAGTATTCATGTTAATGAGGAATCAGATCTTGTGAGCTATCTCTTCGATCTAATTCCTCCATCTTAATTCCAATTCCTTAAAGCTTCTTTTCCTTGTTAAGTTAATTGGCTCTCAATTGAGAGAAGGATTTCTCTTTCCTTCAATCGAGATAAGTTATATTAATTGCATCTTAGATTAGATCTTGCATGTGTTATCATACCTTTTGCATTCTAGAAGTCCTCTTTTATTAACAGGCAAAACTTAAGAGTGGTTCATCTGTGCCATTAAAATAGTTTAAGGGTCATTCTCTTGCCTGATCAACAAGAAGAAATGATCTGATGTCCCTACCTATTGGTAACTAAAGACACATCTTAAACCGATAGTAATATGGAAAAGGCAACTGGACATAGTTAAACCAGTTAGAAACACCATTCCAAATGGAAAAGGAGCTACTTTAAGGTATGGACCGGGTGGTTTCCCTTAGTGTTGTAGTTAGAGAATTTCGAGCCTTCAACAAGTTCCTCAAAAAAAAAAATCTATTATTATTATTATTATAAGGTGAAAATGTAAGGGATAATGTTCTCTTTGGTTATCTGACCAAAATAATAAATGTAAAGTAGTATTTTTTTGTTTTTGTTTTTTAAAATGAAAAATAAATGTAAGTGTTATTTTTATTTTCTTTTAAGAGATAATATTTATAAGAAATGTGTGCATGATAACTTGTAATTATGGTGAATTTTGATTTTTTGGATTTCAATTGTGTGCATATTTTTGATATATTAGTTATTTTGGGTGGACTTGTCATTCATTATTGGGGACAAAAACAAACCAAAATGGTTGGATAAGAGTGTCAGGGAGAGTTAAAAAAAGGAGAAAGTGAATGCAATAGAATAATCGTAAATGTAAACGTTAAATTGTTAAAAAAAAATTGATCCACTTAGAACTTTTTATATTGAATAAGAAAATAATAAAATATTGACATTTTATTTATGGCTGAAGAAGTTAAAGAGTATTAAGAGCGCAAGATTGAGTTAATCAATAACTCAAAGCTGTAATTTAAAAATTAATTAAATTAACATGTTAAAAATTAACAATACAAGCATTAAATGAAATGATAAGAATATGATAATATTAATATTATTGGAAGTAATAGAATATTTGATAAACTAATGATATTATGTTTTTCTAAGAAAAACAAAACCTTAACTTTATTACGAGAAGAAAATTTAAATTTGTATATGCCAAAGTGCTTTCAGAAGATAGCCACATGGACAACAAAAATTGAGCACAAAGATACAATATACAATTCCTTAGAAGAGAAACCCTAGAGGTCCACAAAAAAAACCATACAATAGGGCCGAAACCCCACAGTAAAAACATAATCAGTTGCAAAGGCCTATAAAGAAAATCCCAAAAGGGAACCAAACATTTAATAGGTTGAACCCATATGTATAGAAAGGAGCACACGACCCCAGCCAGGGACCAACAAAAACCCAATACACAAAGTAAGCCATGGAAGAGGAAGTCGAACAACAGAAGCGACGCCCAAACTAGTAGAATAGATATATGAACCAAACCACACCGAAACGAGGTGACAATGTGCAAGAGCCACACCAAACCACTAGTAGGAGGCAACACCACAAACCTAGAATCAAGAGGAACAAACAAGACAAAAACAAGGGTTGTGAAGGCTAGAAATGTTGGAAACAATGTTAATACTAAGAGGGGGGGTGGATTAGTATTAAGGCTAATTTTAATTTTGATGCCAAATTATCTTTACTCATTCAAACTTGGAAAATCTATTATATGAGAGAAACCATTAACAAGCCATAACAGTGGCCATATCAACCAATACACACATACACGTCATGAGGAACAAACACATAAGAGACAAAGGCTTAACGTGGAAACCATTTCGAGAAAAAACCACCAAGAATTTTTTTGTTATTGATGTAAAAATAAGAGCACCTACTCTATTACAACAATCTCTTTGTGAGCCACGACTCACAGGAATCACCAACTCTCTTTGATTGTTTGCTAGCACCCACTAGTAGGAAGCACCAACTCCCTCCTTTTGTAGACACCTGATCAACCTACCAAAAGCACCATCTGAAGCACAAACTTCATGGATTTTTTGCAACCACCAACTTGCATTTCCTTGGATTTATGTAGGCACCAACTTGTAGGAAGCACCAACCCCCAAACCTTCTCAGGCACCCACTAGAGATGGAAGCACCCACTTCGTGTATGCAGACTCCAACCCACGCTCAAAAGAAAACTTACTACTCACTGTAATTGGAAACCTCTCTTCTTGTTTTCACCTCTTTTTTCTCCTCTTCTCTTGGCACATGAATCATTCTATGTCCTCTGCTCACTCTCTAGAGACCCATTGTTCTACTAAAAACATTCACTAATACACAACCCACACAACACTCTATCCACACTACAACATCATAATTTTTCTCTGGACCCTCTATTATTCCACAGGCTCTCTTGGCCTCACACAACAACACTGATCCACTCAACCCCCCCTTTTTTTTTTCTACAACATGGGCACACACAACCTCTTTCTACAACACAAGCACACTTGGCCTCTCCTCAGAAGCACACTCATGGACAAAGATCTCCACGCAACTCATTGGACACAATTCTACTTCCCACGCATTGCTCAACTGCAATTTTAATTTTTGTTTCACTGAAACATATTGATTGATGTTGTCTCTACCATCCATCACTCTACCATTCACACTATTAGAGTGTACCCCTACATGCCTTCTCGATCCCGCTATTGTGTTTCATTTCTTGAATTCTGCTGCTGCAACATTAAATAAAAGAATGGGCTTTGTTTATTGACCAACTGTGGCTACATTACAATTAATTCAGAGAATCGATCATTATGAGATTCTCCATGCTGAGAATTAAATATAAGTCAGTCTGTACTCCCAGGAGGTTCTTCCATGCTTATTAATTTCTCACGGAGCTTGAAATGTACTTCAACATGGTTTCTCTAAACTGTGATGAAACGTATCTCCATTCCTTGAGGCTCTGTTCTTTATTTAATTCAATGAAGCATGTATGAGAGATTAGAGGTAGCTTATTTCAACTCAAGACAGGCCCAACACTCTTCTATGAAAATCGTGGTGGTGGTCGTCCTTGACTAAGCAATCTTGATAGTCACTATTTATTCCAATGACCAACTCTTTTGCACGCATTTACTCTAGACCGCGGACTCATTCATCCTTCATACACCTATGTGCTGCAATCTCTAATCCCCACATAACGTAACTTTATTAAGGTTACTATGTTCCAGGATATTATGAGATCTCGAGATTTCGAGCCTGACCTTTAGCCCCTTTTTCTTCGCCTCTTATTATATTTCAACCATAGGACCGGGTGCTGTGATCGAGAACATAACACTTAGGTTCTAATCCCTTCAGAATCCTTTTAGGGGCATATCTACTTGTGTTATTTCTCTACACCCTTGATTCTTTTGGCTCCATGACCAAATGACAACAACATCAGAAGCTCCTTGGTATCAAAACTTTCTCAAAGTGAAATTATAGAGAAGTTACGAAATTTTTGACATCTAAAATATACTTCTAGGGTGACATCATTCTCTTGTCATCAACCCTATGTGGCATCTCAATAGCACTTAGGTTTTAATCCCTTTAGGATCCTGCTGGGGGCCTATCTCCTTGTGTTCTTACTCTACACCCTTAATTCTTTGGCTCCATGAACAAATGCCAACAACATCAGAAGCTCCATGGTATCATAAATTTCACAAAGTGCAATTATAGAGAAGTTACGAAATATCTGACTTCTAAAATATACTTCCAGGGTGACATCATTCTCTTGTCCTTAACCCCATGTGGCATCTCCTTAGTGGTGGCACGTGTCATCAAGATTTTCCCCATTAGGCCACTCAATATTGTTGAATATGGCTGTCACGTGTCCTCCATACAAGTATGTCATGTTGATGTTATCTACTGCAATCAGCTCCTGAGGGCCAATAAACTTCTGCCATGTGTCCTATCTCAGGAGAGAGAAAAGGTCCCTTGATCCTTGGTTTTGCAAATAATTTCCTCTGTAAATCCCTGCTCCTCATAACCCTCTGTGCTTTCAAAGTTCATGATTCATTAATAATAATTTACGAGGTTCCAAGGTTCCGAAATTTGGGGTTCTAATACTCTGACCTTCCAACGTCTCGAGATTTTGACCCTCCGAGTTCCTGAGACTCCGACGCTCCAAATATTTGAAATTTTGAAATTCGGGGTTCCGATATTCGACCTGCTTCTGATATTCTACCTTCCCTGATTCTAAGGTTCCAAAATTTGGGGTTCCGATATTCCGACCTTCTATCGTCCAAAGATTTTGACCCTTCGAGGTTCCAAGATTCCAACCCTATAAAGTTATGATGTTCCAAAATTTGGAGTTTCGATATTCAACCTGCTTCCCTAGTTCTGAGGTTCCGAAATTCAGCCTGCTCCTAAGGACTTCAAGATCCTTACTTCGGCTATCAATAATTTTTTATCCCAAGATCCATATGGACTTCCACATACCATTGGAAATGTTTTTCAAAGAACTTTCTAGTGGATAAGGTCTGATTCAATCCTTGAGCCCATTTTCTTTCTGAAACATGGATGCAAACCCTCTGCCATTATTTGCACCTTGACTCTTCTTCTTGTGCCCGGAAGCCTGGATTCCCTATCCAACACAATCATTTTTTATGGCTTCTCCAATAGTCTTGCTACTGTGATGATTCTCTACAGAGCACTAAAGAAACAATGGGACTCCCCCTGAGCTTGATACACAAAGCACATTAATGCTAGCATCTGCTGCTATCACAACTAGCCTAATGGAAATCAATGTTTTCTTTCCTAACATCATGCTAGAACATACATCCATGCTAATCTAGTTGACATCAATTCCAACACACTTGCTAACTGTCAGACAATGCCAACTGCCCAACTTGATCTTCCAACACGACTGTTGACATCAATTCCAACACACTTACTTCCATTAGCCACACATACTGTGACAAATGTCCAACAATCTCCCATTTGGAATTGATGGAAACATCTCTTCACTTCTCTGCGTTGATGACCAATCCTCATGATGCTTCCACACATCTCCTTGCAAGAGCCACCAATGGATTTATTTCCTTTGCTTGGGCCATCACAACTTTCTCCCAAATAAGCTTCTCTCCCCCTTTGACATCAATAGAAAATGGATTACAAGCTTCTTCTTTTTCCCCATGCAATCATTGACTGTCAATGACCAAGGGTCCATTGCTGATGTGAATTTTTCTCGATAGACTGCTCTTCAAGGACCGATAACTGCTTTTGTTCTATAAACTGGACATATGTGATATGGCCCCCCTAAATATACACTGCCTCTTCATTGAATTCCTCCAATTTTTGACACCTTTGGCTGTTGGATAAATACTGGTTCTGCCAATGCATCTTTTGTACAAATTAAAAAGAAATTGATACCAATTAAAAATAAATTGATACCAATTAAAAATAAATTGATACCAATTAAAATTTCTCATTGTATTTTTGCTACTATAAATACCTATCATTAATGATGCATTGAGCTTGTTATTCACTATTGTTGCTGCTTCACCCTCTATGCTCACTTCTCCTGAGCATCTACATTAATCAATTCTGCTCCCCTTGAGATAAAGCTACCCTAAATATGGACTGCTACTTAACTAATACTAACTGCACCAAAAAAAGATGATACAAATTGGATACTGTACCGGGAAAACTCTAATACTTCCTTTTAGAAAGAAATTCCGATTTGCACACAACGCTGCTCCATACGAACCTAGACCACCAATTGACATAGTGATACCAATTGAAATCTAAGGGAGAACGAAAACTTGTACCTATTGTGTTTCATGAACACAAAACTGCTAGGAAAAATCAAATTCACAACTTATATGAAATAAGGATATTTCACCCAAGATGTAAACCTTTCATCTCTTGTGCAGTCTTTTTTCATGAGGCTGAAAATTGTTGTTTGCTATTGCTTAGCAAAATAGTTCTCCTTGAGTTAATCCTCTATGATCTCCTGCATCCACTCCCTTGCATCCGCGTGAGGACAGATCCTGTGGATCTAACTTTATTGTGGACCTTTTTTCATTCCATACATTTGCTGTAGCTCATCTAGGTCTTCCCACAAAGTAAGATGTTATTGTGTACTCCCCCGAAAGCCCGGATGGCTACACTCCTCTCTATTTCAATGTTGATACATTTGAAATAAACAAATACATTACTGTAATCAGCATGGGGACTCGACCATACCTTCAACAATCAGATGCACCTTTCTATCTATTCTTTCTAGCTTCCTGCATCTGACTTATTCAACCTCCCTTGAGGCCATTCTCTTCCTTTACTGAAGAGAAACAAAGGATCTACTCCCCTTGAGAAGATCATCTTCCTTCTTCTTCCAAACCTTCAATGGTCGAGTCTTGACAGGAGCATTACTTTTCAGCTTCTTCTTTTCCCATGTTTGGGATTTCTCTTGGCTGCACATGGCTAGAGGAAACTTCTCCTTCAAGGCTTCTTTCTTAACCAAAGTATTCTTATTTCCTTTTTACCTTACAGAGGGGTCTACTACAAGAGTAAGAGGATCATTCTTCCTGGTTTTCTTCTGATTTCTTCCTCCTCTTTTCATCTTTCTCTTTTGATATTGAGCACTGAAGAGAAACTTGTATTCCTCTTCTCCACTGTTTCTTCTTGTCTTCAAATCTCGCGCTGCTACATTTTCATGCATATGCTGATAATCATGTTTTTTCTCCCCATATTTGTAACATGCTACCTCATTCCTAAAGTTACCACAATTGTAGCATTCGATTTGGCTTAAGAATGGGGAAAAGAAGTTACTATTATTGACAACACTCTTGTCAATCCTTCTATTACTTTCAACATGCCTTCTCCAAGAATCTTTATGAATTCTTAGGCTGCTACTAACCAACGCATCTTGTTTTCTTCCATGCCATCTAAAATCTATGGCCTTATGGCCAAAATTATTGCAAGAGAAACAATAACCATAAAAAGGCTTTTGATAGTTAACAATTTCCTTTCATCTATATCATTTTATTCAATATCAGAGGTGTTATATGAGACACCACAAAGATCTAAATCCATCTTTGTGTCCATTGAATCTTCCACAGGTTTGAGGAGTATTCCATCTTCATCACTTCCAGTGACACCCCTATTATATCTATGGGATATACTCCTTCTTATGAAGATCCTTCATTTTCTATTGCTACTAAAGTAGGTCTATCTTCATTACTACTACTAGATGCATGGCTATCTATCCTCAAGTGATTCACATGAACATCTAGATAACAAGTGACCTATTTCTTTACATTTATCACAAAGAAACAACTTACCTTCTGAGTCGCATAACCTCTCATCCAATTTTTCTTCTTCACCATCCTTGGAGTGAAGATCAACAGTTTTCTCATAGGAAGAAATATCTTCAATATTTTGAGCATCTTTCATTTTAGATTCCTTCTCCTTTTTCTTTCTTTTCTTCTTACCACCAACAACTAAATGCTTTGGTTCAATACTTGAGTAGCAAGGTTCGTCGGCCTTATCTTGAGCTACATTGCAATCTTCTCCATAAAAAAATTGCAATCTATTTAACATTTCATTTGATGTCCCATAGTTCCTTACTTCCTCATCATCTGGTGTAGATAACCCTTTCATGATGATTTCCTTGGCTTCTTCATTCTGCTCACTCTTTTAGGAAATCCTCATAATCCTCATACACTAGATAGTTCCTTAATGTTGCTCAACAACAATCTTGGGTTTTGTTTCATTGAAACACATTGATTAATTTTATCTTTGTTAGTTACCACTCTGCCATTCACACTATCAAAGTGTACTATGCATGTCTTCTCCATCCCGTGGTTGTGTCTCATTGCTTGAATTCTGCTGTTGCAACATTAAATCAAAGAATGGGCTTCGTTCACTCACTAACTATGGATGCAGTACAATTAATTCAGAGAATGGATCACTGTGTGATTTGCCATGTTGATAATTAAACCTCAGTCAGTATATACTCCGAAGAGGTTCTTCCATTATTATTAATTGTTCACAGAGCTTGAAATGTACTTTAGCATGACTTATCTGAACTATGATCAGACCTCCAGTCCCTGAGGCTTTGTTGTTCATTTAATTCATTGAAGTGTGCATGAGAGATCAGAGGTAGATTATTTCAACTCAAGATAGGCTCAACACTCTTCTTTCAAAATCATGGTCCTTGTCGCCCTTGACTCAGAGATCTTGACAATCATTATTCATTCTAGCGACCAACTCTTCTACGTGTATTTACTCTCAGTTTCCGACTCATTCATCCTTCATACACCTATGTGCTACAATCTTGGAGCCCCACATCTCGTAACTTTATTAAGGTGACTATGTTCTAGGATATTAAAAAATCGCGAGATTCTGAGCCTGACCTTTAGCCCCTTTTTCTTTGCCTCTTATTGTTTTTCCACGATAGGACCAGGTGCTATGACCGATGACATAACACTTAGATGCTAAGCCCTTCAGGATCCTGCTAGGGGACTATCTCCTTGTGTTATTGTTCTACGCCCTTGGTTCTTTGGGCTCCACGACCAAACACTAACAACATCAGAAGCTCCCTAGTATCAAAACTTTCTCAAAGTGAAATTAAAGAGAAGTTATGAAATTTTCGACCTCCAAAATACACTTTTAGGGTGACATAATCCTTTTATCATCAACTCCACATGGTGTCTCCACAGCACTTAGGTGCTAATCCCTTCAGGATCTTGCCATGAGCCTATCTCCTTGTGTTATCGCTCTATGCTATTGGTTCTTTGGGCTCCACGATCAAATGCAAAAAACATCAGAGGTTCCCTGGTATCAGAACTTTCTTAAAGTGAAATTATAGAGACGTTATGAAATCTACGACCTCTTGAATATACTTCCATGGTGAAATCATGCTCTTGTCATCAACCACATGTGGCATATCCTTAGTGGTTACATGTGTCACCAGGATTTTCCCCATTAAGCAACTCAATAATCCCGAACTTGACTGCCACATATCCTCCATATAGCCATGTGATGCTGATGTCATCTGCCACCATCAACTCTTGAGGGCCAATCAACTGCTGCCATGTGTCCTACCCGAGGAGAGAGAAAATGTCCCTCAATTCTTGGTTTTGCAAACGATTTCCTTTGTAAATCCCTGCTCCCTGAAACCCTCAACACTTTTAAAATAATTCATTAATAAGAAGTTACAAGGTTATGAGGTTCCAAAATTGAGGTTTCGATATTCCAACATTATGACCTCCTGATATTCTAACCCTCTGAGGTCCCGAGGCTTCGACGCTCTAAAGTTTTGAAGTCCTGAAATTTGGGATTCAAATATTCGGCCTGCTTCTGATATTCTACCTTCCCTGATGCAGAGGTTCCAAGGTTCTGAAATTCGGGGTTCAGAGATTCCAAAATTTTGACATCTTGATATTCCAACCCTCTGTGCTCCCAAGATTCTGACCCTCCGAAGTTCCGAAGTTCCAAAATTCAGGGTTTCGATATTCGACCTGCTTCCCTCATTTTGAGGTTCCAAAATTTGACCTACTCCTAAGGACTTCACTATCCTTACTTTGACTATCAATAATTTTTTATCCCAAGATCCATTTATGGACTTCCACATACCGTTAGAAATTTTTTCAGAGCACTTGCCAGTGGGTAAGGTCTAATGTAGTCCTTGAGTCCATTTGCTACCTGAAACATGGCTGCAAAATCTGTGCCATTCTTTGCACATTGACTCTTCTTCTTGTTCTTGGAATCCTAGACTCCCCGGGGAACACAATCATCTTTTTGTGGCTTCTCTAATAGGCCTGCTACTGTAATGATTCTTTATAGAGCATTGCAGCAACCATGAGACTCCCCCTGAGCTTGATACACGAAGCACATCAATGCTATCATCTGCTGCTATCAAAACCAGCCTAGTGGACATCAATGTTGTCTTGCATAACATCATGCTAACACATACATCCATGCTAATTTGGTTGATATCAATGCCTACACACTTGCTAACTGTCAGTCAATGCCAACTGCGTAACTTGATCTCCCAACATGACTCTTGACATCAATTCCAACACACTTATTTCCATTAACCAAACAGACTATGCTAACTATCCAACAAACAATCCATCCTCCAAGCCCTCGCCCCACTCAATGATGATACCTCCCATGAAAACACATCGACAACATAATGGTGACACGTTAGAAGGGACGCCGACTGTTGGAAACACCACGATCCAAAAAGAAATAGGAACCGATGACACAAAAATGATAACAATAGAGGCTAGGGTTCCAACTCCCTCAATTCCCACCATTTTATAAACTAATGATATTATTAGGAATAATAAAATATTATTGAGAATAAAAACAAATTAGGACTTGACTATATAATAGGATAAATATATTTTCTAAAGAAACGAATTCTGATAGAAAAGGTTGAAACATTGAAAATGTCAATATAAATTATTAATATTTGAATAATAGTAAAGAGTAAAAATATGACAATTAATATTTGAATAATGATAATGAGTAAAAATATGACAATTAAAAAGGGGGACAAAAAGAGAGAGTAAAAGTGGATTAAAACAAAATTGTAAATAGATTTAAAAGGATGTGCAATTATAAATTATGCCTGAGGGTAATGAAGGAGGAGGATGTTCAAGGGAGGATGGGAGAGAGAAAGAGTACATGTGGTTGGGTAGGGGAGGTTCTCAAAGGAAAATCAAGAGAGGGAAGGTTAAGAAAAGTGTAACAGGGACAATCACAGGGAGGTTAATAAAATGGTAGCATGGAAGGGATTTTAAGAAATGAACAAGGTATTGAATAAGGTTGTTTATTTATTTATTTATAAATTCAAATAAATAAATTAATTAAATAGTGATTTTTTTTTTTAATTATTAAAATATAATTTTTTAAAAATAACATTTTATTATTAAAATATAATTTCTAAAAAATATTATTTTAAAAATAAAAATTATTAATTATTAAAAATATATGAAATATTGTATTTCTATATTATTGTATTTCTATTTCTAAATTTATTAATAATTATGGTATATGTTCTTTAAAATCAATAAGGAAACCAAATATTATCTTTTTCCCTTATAAATTGCATTAATAGAAAAATGCATAGTCTAACTAATAGACAAAATGACCCTTTTCTAAACAATTTTTTTTGTTACTTTTGTCCAAAATTCAGTAGTTATTTTAAAATATCATAAATTTAAGTTGTTTAATCCGCAAAAATTGAGTGACTCAAAGATATTTTAGGGTGATGAATCCATTTATGCATTCAAAAGGGCATTTTAAATAATAAGAAATCAAAATATTACTAAATAGTGATAGGTTTACTAAGTTGCATGATCATTGTTCTTCATGAGTATAAGCACTTTTCCATTTCATAGTCTCCATGTGAATCATAATATTTAAAGTAAAATCTGTCATGTCATAGATGAAATTTAAATAAATTATTTTTAATTATATTTATTGATTATGATATATGATGATAAAATACATATTGATGTAAAATAGAATATATATATATATATATATATATATATATATATATATATATATATCACAGTGGGTGCTTGCATGGGGCATCCTCCAAGAATCAAAATGAGAGCTAAATAAATAAATGAGGGTGGCAAGACACCTTCCAAATGAAAGCCTACATGTGATAAGGTACAAGGTGCTTGGAGAATAATGTTGGCTAGCACATGGGAGGCTGCTGCATTGACAACTTCAGTCACATTGGAGTTAGGGAATGGACGACCCATCCTATATTCGTCTTATAGAAAAACTTTTGAGATTATCATGAGAATTAAGGAGAGATTTCCTGTATGTCATGACATAGGAGGGGTGGAAATAGATATAGATGCCCTCTCTACTACCTTGAACGTAATGAACAATCACTATCTATGGGTTTTCGAGATATTTTATGGGGTTTCTATTACTATATAGCAATTGAGAAAAAGGAAAGAGGCTCGATGTTTGAGCACCAATGAAGTCTCTAGTTCATGTGAGGTTAACAATGAGTATTAGCTAGAAATTAACTAGTAGAGGGAGCACCATCACCAATATTTTGCAAACTTGACTAAGGCAACTCAAGTGTGGACTTATTGTTATTTCTATCTAATATTGTGTCTCTCTTTTGAATTCCTTGTTTTTAGTTCTGAAAGAAAGAATTAGGATGGTGGTTTTTTGGTTTTACATCCCCTCCCTTGGGTTGATAATTATACGAGGGTTGTTCCCGCCCCCTAATGTGTACTATCACAATTTCTTTTTTCTCTTGCTATTCTCATTTCCCTCTACCTATCTCATTTGAGTCTTAGGCGGCTTTACCTCTCTATCCCACATTAACCTTTTATCCTTTCTACATGTTCTATGGGAACTCTTCTAGTTTCTCCTTCACCTATTTTCCTTTTCTACTGTCAGATTCTAACCTTTCACCCCCTCTGTGATATCAATCTCTATTCTCTCCCTATCATAGACTATAGTTTAATGGCTAGATGTTGTCTCTTTACATCTCTTCTAGTGGAAGGAGAAGATACCCAAGTATCTCTATTGCCTCTATCCATTCCCCTTGATTTTTCAATCAAACTTAGGCCTAGGTATCAACTCAAGTAGATATGGATAGATATAGGGATATCATCCTTGTAGTGGTATAAATGGAAATTTTAGATGTTCAAGAGAAAGCAAGACAAATGAGCCGATACATTCTTGATAGGTAGGTTGACTAGGATACCAGGGAATGGATTCCTAGATTAGGGAACTCTTCTAGAGCTAGAACCTCCTCATATATGAAAATAATCAATTTTTACTGGCATATCAAAACTCTCATGCATAGAGTTCCTACGAATTTGACACTCAGTAGTAAATGATAATCTACATGACAAAATTAATGGATAGAGAAGACAAGCTTAATAAGAAAGTATCAACTCTAACCAATAATTTGACAAACCTTGACTTCTCTTCCTCGGATAATGATTGTGAGTCACAACCACTGGTCTAGGTGGACTCTCTAGTTGAATGATAATGAAGCGATCCAAGTATCTCAAGGAATGTTTTATAATGACAATATAATTGGCATGTCTATTAGTTTTTAGTTTAGTTTCTTTACTAGTTCCATTTTCTATGTGAAGCAAAATCATATACATATAACGTTAGCAATCATACAATTTAAAACTTATGCTACTGTTCTAGTTTCCCTAGTGGAAAACTAGTAAGCACTGATACTATTTATATGTATATTTTTGAAAGTAATATAAATCGTCTGATATATATCTATAATTTCATATCAGTTATATAATTTCTATAATTTGTAAAATAAATGATATACATATAAATTTTATGATTTATTTTGTAAAGACATGTTTATCCTAACTTTATAAAAATACAATTAGTTATAGTCTTAGGACAGATAGCGAGTGAAATATGTTCACATGGAATGCTTGTCCATAAAGAATGAGCATATCGTTAGTGCTAGTTAGCATGTATAAATAATGCATGATGTTGTAAGGGTTTAGAAAATTAGCATAAAAAAATTATTGGTACAACTCTAGGAGTGAAATCAACAATTATTTCCACACACAACATGATTATACTCGCTTATGTACTTGGCCTCATTATTGGACAATTATGTTCAATATTCATATACCAAGCTCCACATCATCCTTCATTAGGCAATTACATAACAAGCTCCACACCATCCTTCATTAGGCAATTGCATACCAAGCTCCACACCATCCTTCACTTTAATGGTTTATCCTTGCAATTTGTTACCCCCACCATTAACGAAGGCCTCAGTGACAACCTTATATAAAATGAAGAAGACATTTCTTGATTATAAGTATCATATTTCTAAAGCCATGCCCAAAGCATGAGAGACTATGTTGATTATTATCCCATATTTATCAAGCCTTTTGTCTCTAATATTTGGGAGGCCTATCTTTTTATACTTGGGAATTGGTTATGAGTAAGGAACAAGTCCTTCTAAAATACATGTAACATTGGTCATGTAATATTATACAATTATTATTTCTTGGGATCATCACTTGGTTTTCATGTTTATGTCTAATATTACTTTGATGTTTAAGCTCATCACTTGGTGGAACTACTAGTGGTAATTTTCCATGCTCTTAGAATGAATATACTTGTTGATTCTTTAGTGGTCACACACTAGTTGAGATCCATATTAACCCGAAATTTACAAGGTGTTAAGAAAAATCAAATCCATTGAGTTGAAAACCTTATTTAAATTGTAAAAGTTTTCATATTGAGGGAATTGACCCCCCTTGACATATTATAAATTTGAGGTTAAGATAGGTCTAGGCTGCCTTACTATATATATATATATTTTTTTTTTTTTTTTTCAAATAATTTGATGTGCACTACATAATCATTCAAAATCAACACAACTAGCATTCTATAACTCACCTATTAGTGTAGTGGTATCAAGTTAATTGTGTTTCCTACTGGCTAAATCCACCATTGAACCAATGCCTTACTCTTTGATCATTACATTGCACTCGAGTTTTTGATGAAAGAGTTTTGACAAGCTTATATCCCGATTCATTTGAAAGTCTTATGACTATGAATTTGGCTTCATACTTTGTGAAAAGTTGAATAATGGCTTCTTCATTGCTCATTGCTCCACCCATTACTATTGTGAACTTTAATTGTTTCCTCCAATGTACATTCAAAGGTTCTTGCCTATTTTTTGTTTTGTTTTGTTTATGACAATTCAAATATCTAGCTACAACAAACTCATTACATTTAACCTATCATCAAAGAATAGAAATGCAAATAACGCTCCTTGCCACCCCCTAGCTCCTTCTATGTTGGACTAAAGGTGCTATTTTTCTCTAACCAAACCTTCATGGTCTCATTATGGAAATGGGGTTACAAAATTCCTCCTTTCCAAAAGATAGCAAAATTAACTTTGGAAAGGAGGAATTTTGTAACCCCATTTCCATGATGAGACCATGAAGGTTGGTTTAGAGAAAAAAATTCAAAAGAAATAAAATTTGGATAACACCAATGTGTTTATTTCTTTGAGATATTTATGGTGATATAAACTTTATCGAAATATGATACCCAAATAAAAAATTATGGCCATTTAAAGTTCACCATTTAAATCCCACCACATTGGCATTGACGTGGAACCCATGTGGAGTCGATGTGGAAACCACGTGGTGCTCACCACATTACCTATCCTCATGGGCCCACAGACACATGGAATCACGTGGTTCCCATGTGGCAACCCCACCTCACTCAAGTGGTATGATGTCTCCTCAAGATGACAACATGACCATGGCTAGGTCCATGTGGTTCCCTCCACATCACCTAACCTCATGGGCCCACAATTCTAGTCCTTAGCACACAAATCTATCTATTTCATGTTATTTATAAATCTTTGGGAATACAACATTCCTATAGACTCTTGCTTGAAAAAATATTTGGACGCTCGAACCTACACACTAAATATCTATCAATGCACATATATCGACCTTTCCCACATTCATAGACTTATGCTAAATAAGTCCTAGACTCTCAAACATCTAGATTAAATTCCTGTCAGTGCATAAGTTCAATCTTAGCCCACATATGGGCATCCCAACATTTTCTTCTTGTGATTTTTCTAGGATGCCCCAGAATTTAAGATGCACCTACTATCCACAATAACTTACGACTCTACGCTACTTGAACACTAGACGGACCCACCCTGAATCTCCATTGAAATACAACTTGCAATGGAATTTACCCCCCCACCCAACTTCACAAATGAAATCCTATCAGAAATCCAAACTTCTGAATATGTATGAAATTCCTAAACCATATCCAACCTATCCACATATGGTTCCAATTCAACACTCCAATTAACAATTCTTCCAGTCATCTAGACTTGTTTGGATAGACCTGAATACAAGGCGATTCTAGCCTTATTAACTCAAATCGATTTCATGAGTTTCCTTTAATTTCTTTGGGCTGAAACCAAGATTCTCTTAAGAGTTTGGTTACACCCAAATTATGCATAACTGCAGGAATACATTCCATACATTAACACAATAAAATTCAAGCACTACCCATTAATAATCATACATCCATGGAGATGTAAACCTTCATGCCACTTAGGAATTAATTCATTCCAACCCATGGCCATTATGCTCCACAATTTAAACACAACACTCTAAAGATCCACATTAGGTCAACATCAAACCATATCAGGTATACTAGTAAACATACCAAGCATATGATCAATCAAATAATTTAATAGCCTTAAACACAAAGATCCACACAAGCCATATTATGTTAAATTATGGATTCCATACACTATGAAAATTTAACTAGGTCTACTAAACATGCATATATGATCATGTGTATAGTTAAATATTCAACATAATACCAGAACTTACACCTTGAGGCCTCCAACCCCTCATAACCATTAGAATTATCCACATAACCATTTCATTGCAAACAAATAGGAATAATACATTCCTCCATTAGCAGTGATGATACACCGATTGTTATATAAAAATAATATTTATCATTCACATGGTACAAGGATACACAAAAACACAAGTAAGAAACTTATCTTATTAGTTAAATGACTAGAACCTAAGGGAGGGACTTTAACTCTCCTCCTAATAGTAGGACAAATACATTATTGTTCTTTCTTGAAATTAACCACCACTGAGCCATATTAAAGTCTAAGGAGTGAAGTTCTCAAGAGAAATTCACATTCACAACACATGGAATCTAGAGCACACAATGTTTCCACTTGCAATTTGGCAGGTGTCTAGAGAAGAAAATGTCTCCATCCAAACAATCACTTTTGGGAATCTAGAGAAAACAATGCCTCTACCTGTGATCTTACATGAGTCTAGAGAACATAATGTCTCCACCAAATAATCACTAATAGGAATCTAGAGCCCATGGTGTCTCCACCCAGTTCACATTACAGGAATTCGGAGATCATAATCCTCTACCTATAATCCATTAAGAATCCATAACACACCATTCCTCCACCTAATACCTTTCACGAGAATCTAGAGTGCACATTTAGGGTCTCCAACTGTGAAAACACCAAGAGAATTCCTAGAGTACCTAGTGTCTCCTCCTACTAATTAGGAGTCTAGAGTGCACTGTCATCTACCTCTTTGACACCACAAATTTAGCTTGAGCTTCCATTGAGTTATTTCAATTCTTCATGCACACTGTGGCTATACAATATTTCTTGTTGTTGTGTTCTCACTACACTTGAATATTCATTCCTTTCTCAGCATGCTTTATGATATCACGTGTAATGATTCTAACTAAGTTCCCTCCTTGCGAGAGTTATTATCTTGTCTCCTCTTCTCTAACGAGTTTCCTCATCCCTCCATCATACTCCAATATGCCATCTTTTATGCTGTGTGTTGACCAAGGCCAACACATCTCTTGGGAGTAGCACTAGATCATCCTCTTTCCCATAGAAATTCTGATGCTTGTACTAGATTTGGATTCAATTCATTAGGGAGATAGGTGTCCAATTACATGCCACTTCTGAGCTTGGCTATTTCCCCAAGCAATTCCTAGGAAACGTCTCCTCCCAGAATTCTGAATATGTATTCTCTCCTTTAGTCTAGTCATTTTTATGCTCACAATTATTTCCAATTGTACATAAAAATATTTACAAGAGGGGCAACCAAAAAGGGCTATTATAGACCCCACCCCCTAGAGGAACACCATCCTCGATGTTCTATACCCGAACACAAAGTTTACAATGAACTTTATATACACCACTCTTTTACATTTACATTCACTTAATCTAAAAATAAAAAATGGTAAGATACCCTCATATAATCAACCATTTCCGAAGTGCTTCATCTAATCCAAAGTGCTTCCACTACACCTTGACATGCTCGGTTACTCAATTCCAGAGCTCGATCTACCTTTGATCCAAAATGCATAATGGCTCTGGCTCACTAGTACAAATGGGGCCAAATTCTGACGGCTATTCATAGGATATGCAACTTAGTGGCATCGACTATCTCACAAATTAGAGTTGAGAAACTCGTCATTGGAATTTTGTCGAATAGTCAACATTTTTTTAAATGTCGGATATTCGATAGTACAAACATCGATTATTCGACACAAAAAAGATTGAAATTGTCATTAAAAATTTGATGCTTCAAAGTTAGTTTTACAACACTCAAATCTGTCGGATATCTGATGCTAAAAGTATCAGTAGAAACACTCACATGCATTTAATATATGACAGTAATTTTTTTTGTCTAACGGGAAGTTTCGATGGTGTGTCATCAGATAATCGATGTTAGATTGTGTGACAAGTGCGTTATCTCTCGAATGATTTCTTCAGTCGGTATGGAGCAGAAAGTTTGAAGTTTGAGCATTAGATAATCAACATTATAATAAATTATTTCAACGAGAGTTTTATATCTTAGACATATCATTTTTTCGGTATGAAGTAGCAAGTGCAATAGTTGGGCGTCAGATATTTGGTAGGATAACAATTTTGTCTGATGATAATTCTATATGTTTGATGCTCTCTTTCATTAGTGTTTCGTCGAATATCTGACGGTTTCCCCATCAAATAATATTAGGATATGCGATGACTTCCATGTACCATCAAATATCCGATGGGTGTCTATGCATTAAAAAAAAAAATGATGGTTGAGAAGGAGGTTTTATTGATTTATCCATGGCTCCATCGTATTCATTCCAAATGTGAAAGACGAACACCTCTATTCAATAATTCAACCACTATGATCAATAATCCATAAATCAAAATTACTCACAATACATAGCAATGTAATTTTCGTGTTATTACTATTGGAGTGAAAGAGAACAATATCTCATCATTTTTTAGATTTGCACCCCAAAGCCAACTTTTGAATTGACAAACAATGATAAATACCTTATGACTCATCCCTATATCATAATTGTTATATATCTAAAATTATACATAACACACTCACACAAACAAAAAAGTTCACAAAAATGAGGTGATCTCTACTATGTCTTGTTGCCCTCAAAATAAATCATGTTAACATGGAAGGGAATTTTTTTCCACTTTGAGTAAGTTTGGATAGTCATCAAACTCAAAGTTTCAAGTGATTAAGAAAATTTGGAAACTTTTTGCTAGATTTCTAAAGTTGCTTAAAAACCAAGATTTGAAATGGTATCTATAACAAAAATTGTAAATCCTTCCTCTACAATACAATCCTAATTATTAATTACATATTCAATTCATTACTCTTATTTTTGTCCATGATATCTATATGCATAATGTTCTCTTGAACTATTCTTCAATGTCTTCTCTATGGAACTATAGTTATGAGCTTCTTTAAGGCACATAAGTAGTTTGCATGTCTAATGGATGCATTAATATACCACGAGGAGAAGTTTTCTATGTAAAATAGGATGTTTAGAGTTTTTTTTAATGGTTGGTAGGTGTAGAGATGATATACCATTGTAATAAGATGGATTTTGTTCCACACTAATACTCTCTTCCTTTTGTATTTAAGAGTTTGGGAAGTGACTCATTTTAACCTTTCAATAATAAGAACATAGGTTCCTAATAAATGTGAGTAGAAGCGTAAGTATTGCAATGATAATATTATAATGAGAGAGGATAATATCACATAACTCACATACCTACGTGCTAAAGCAAACCTACAGTCTATAATGAACTTCAATTGAACAAAGTTTTTGATGTATGCTTTGTTAGGCCAAAACAAACCACAATATGTGATTCTTTATGGATTGATACCATCAAATAATTACGAGAGGGGAAATTATTTTTTTAGCGCTGTAGGGATTATTAACGTGGAAAGAATCCCAACACCCATAAGGTTAATTTCAAATTAACAAACCTTTTTGTGTATGCTTTACTATCTCAAAACTATCCTAAATATGTAAAGCTTGAATATTTAATATCTCCAAATGGTTAGGCCCATGATGTTGTGATAAGATAATTTGCAACATCACATAAACATTGACCATAACTTAAAAATGAATTATATTTTTGTGGTAAGCTAGTTTTCAACATCACAAAACACTAACCGTAACCTAAAAACATCTCACAAAATTTACATAAAAAAAATATTAACAATATTAATATTAAAACTAACATTACATTATGAGTTTAAAAATATACCAATCTAATAAAACCATCGACAATGCTACTAAAAATAATGTAACTTTGAACAACCATATATATGAAGATTAATGTTTAGTAAAGATAAATTAGGAGTCTTGGGGGGAGTGGGTGTCTAATAACATAGGGTTCTAATAAATAGATAACCACCCATAGATCAAAATGGCTTATAACATATAGTATTGCAATATTTATATTGTTAATTTTAATTTTAAATATAAATTTAAAACATATGGATATAATCGTGCAACTGTGGATGCCTGGAAGAGAAGAATTAATATTAGCATACAAAAGGAGTCATGAACTGATATAACAATCAACTAGCCAGTATAACGATGTTTCTACAAGCTGATAACAAGGATCATTTATGGATCCTCCTTTGTGATGTCATGGAGTGATTTCTTGTTAAAATGTGCAACTTTGATCAAATTTCACCTTGGACAACTCATTTGTAGAAGATGATTATTGGAATGAATTCCTCTTTTCGAGAGGACCAATTTTGACCTATGGAGCGCTAGATTATGACAAGGGAAAGTTTGTTTTTTAGGTCAAGGCCACACATGTGGTTTTGGTCAAGGTCGGCCCCACCAATCATGTAGGCTCATGAAGCCCAAGAGACATGACCTTTGACCCACATTGACTTGTATAAATAAAGGTCAAGGAAACTTCATTTTTACATCTTCACATCACACATCTTTCTCTCTCCTCTTCTGATTGGTTTGAACTTCGATCAAAACTATTATCTTCACACAAGTGAGAGTTTGACTGGGCATTTTATCTCTGCAATGACTTCTTGTTTCAACTAGCATTTTACAACATTGACGAAGGTTAATTTGACCTATTTTGACTGTGATTTTTGGAGGGTTGACTCTGTTTGACTAGGCTGCATTGAATGACACAAGAATCGAGGAAATCTGGGTAGGTTTGACTTGCGTTGAGCGTAGGCCTAAGGTGGTAGTTTGACTGTAGGGTTGACCTTTTGTTTTACTAAGTTTGACCACTCCAAAGTTGATTGTGTTGTTGATGTTTGACTATTAATAGAGGTCGAGTTCCTCTTTCCTTTGACCGTGCCTTTTTGGAAGAGTTTGATGAGTATTTGACTTTCTGGTTAGGGCAGAGTTTTATTATTATTGAATGAGGGTAGAATTGTATACTTTGAATGGACCGTCTATTTTACTATGAGTAGTGGTATTAGATCATCATATTTGCAAGTCAATTTGACTATTAACTTTGATAGTTGTAGAAAAAAAATAAAATAAGTTGCAAGAAGGATCAATAACTTAGTAACTGATGACTTGGTAGATGGAATGAGTCTGTGGTCAAAGGGTCAATTTTGTCTTAAATTGATCTAATCTACTAGAGAAAGAGTTGATTGTGTTTTTACCTTTCACAAGGTTTTTCTTTGGTCTTGTGCCTACATATTGTGTCCTTGTTTGTTTGGAATTTGTCTTGATGAACATAACAAATTGAAAGAAATAACTAATAAAGAGATAAGAACAATCACAAGAAAATGTCAAAGGTAAGAGAAATCCACTTGAAGAATCTAATTCACATAATGCCCTAAATTTATCAACATGGTATCAGAGATTGGTTCTTTTGCATAAGGGTAGTAAGAAGGTCACTAAGGCCTTAAAGAAAGAAGAGCAATATAAGTCTCCTCTGACAAAGCTTCTAGAAGATACAAAAGAAAATTCTAGGCATTCTAATAAGCCATAGTGTAGTAATTAGGCCACAGAACTTTGACTGGACAATGAAAAATCATTAAAGAAGATAGGAGCCTTGTTTTGGAAGATTGAAAGGCTAGGCCGAGCATTCTAATGAAAGAAGAAAAGTACTTAAATCCTGTAAAGGTCATCAAATAAAAATATAAACTATGTGCTATCACAATGATCTAAATTCTCAGAACTGTAGGTGACCAAGTTAATGTTTGGGGTTTCTCAATGAAAAATCCTTACAAGAGAGCAAGCAAGATTGTTACATTTATCTTGATAAAGCACAAACCTATATATTAGTATAGGAACCTAAAATTCATGATATTTTTGTAACATGAAATCAAAATTTAAGTAGTCACCAAAGGGCTCGAAAATTTTGAGCATAAGTATCATTGAAGACCAAGACATATTCCTCATAAATTTCTAAGTTATATCTACCATCTTCTCAAAGAATATGAAGTAATGAGCATGTTTAGGAGCCATCCTACAGTCCTATTTGGAAGACTAGAAGAAGTGACATCAGTCACCGTGGAGAAAGACCACCTTGTGAGCATAAGTGTATTAAAAGGCCTCAATAATAGGAACTGAGATTTCCCACCTTATTTTTGTGCATAAAGGAGACCTCTAAGGCTCATTAGGCCTATCATCAAGATACAATCACCTTAGAAGACATGAATCTTTAGTGTGTAAGTTCTATGCATAATTACAATGTCAAGATTGACACACACACGAACACACACACGTATATACATATATAGACACACACACACACACACACATAGACACTCACACACACATAGACACACACACACACACACACACACACACACACACACACAATTCAAGCCTATACAAGTTAGTAAGTTGACCTACACCAAAAGAAGAAAAAAATTACAAGTATCCCTCTTGAAGAAAATATTTGAGTAACAATATCTACCAAAAAATTGAAGAGTAGCAACAACAAAATAATCCTTCGTGAAAGTAGCCAATATCTTGAGACCTGTATACCACAAATCCAAACAAGAATGATGTCTACAGTTAGAAATTTTGGCTTGACATTAATGAAAGTCACAATACTCCTTGAAGGCATTTTTTCTGATCATGAGCAGGCCTTATAGCAGTCTCCATGATCATAAAGGATAAAGGTACATATTATAAGATATGTATAAGTTATTTATTAACCTTCTATCATTAGATGTTGAGTTGGCTATTTGATTCTAGGGGTTATAGGTGTCTATCTATGATTTTAAATAGTACATATGAAAACCTAACTATATAAACTTGAAACCATAACCCTTGGGCCCTAGGGTTTGTGAGATAACTAGGGTATATGTCAAATAGGATTAGATTAGAATAAGAATTTTTATCTTCCATTAAGCACCTAGTCCTAGACTTGTCATTTGTTAACCCTAGGATTTCATCCTCCATTACTGCTTAGAAACCATAGATTGAAATAATCAACTTCATGCTTTTAGTATTACATATTTTGTACCTTTTAATAAGCATTACATGCATAAAGGTTAAAATTTAGAAGGAATATGCTGATAAAGGAAACTCTATAAGGTTTGTGAAAGGAGAAACTCCAGGTATTGTTTAAGAATGTAACTAGTGTCGATCTTCATAATTGTATTTGAGTCATGTATTTTCAAAAGAAAGAAAATAAAATTATTTATAAAAGAATTTTTTATTGACTTATTAAAGAATGGGTTTCATGCTTGGGTGAATGGTCAATAGGTCAAACCTCTATTGTATGCTTCTAGGCTTTTTATTGAGTCAAAATTGAAAGTGATAAAAATGCTTTTGTGTCAAAGAAAATCCTCCACCAATTCAACTCCCTTCTCCTACAAAAGAATGGCACATATTCTACAAGTCAATATCCAAATAGAAGACCTATAAAACAACCCACAATTCAGCCTCAAGTCAAGATGACAATTCATTTTCAACGATTGTTCATGTCAGGTCAAAAGAAAAGTGAAAAACAAGTATAAAAAACCTATCATTCAACCAGTTTGAAGGAGATAAGACAAGTATTTGATCTGCAACCTTCTAAAGCTTAAATAAGAGGATAAAAGGAGGGGACAAGAATCTCTATTCTAGGAGCTATTTTTTTTTTTTTTTTTTTCTGAATGTGACTAATCTATTATTATACAAAACAGAGATACATAAAGATTACAATGGGCAAGGCTTTGAAGTTTTGCCTATCAGCCCTTTCCTTGCCCTGCTTTCATTTCCAAAATTGAGCAGATTTCAAAATTGGAATTTGTTGCTTGACCACTGAAGACATACTGACAGAACACATAGTAACATAACAGACACCAGGGCCATGGACTGACCCATACAAAGACCGACAGACACCTGGACTATTACAGCCGACACTTGAACAATTACATTCGACACTTGAACAATTAAAGCCGACACATTGACAGAGATGTGGATAACGCTTGGCAGAGTCATACATTGAGAACCCAAGAAAAACAGCAGAGGTTACCGGAGCGAGTTTATTCATCATCGGTAGTCTGGGGCGCTTCTTCAATCCGGCAGCCGAAACGGAGCATATCTTCAGAGTCGGAGAGCTGGATGACCGCGTCCGGGCTCCCTTCTGGTGCGGGCTTGCTTGGACCAGCCCGCGTTGAAGGGCCAGCATCATGTTCACAATTAGAGGCTGGGCGCACAAGTTCAGGACCGAGCACACGTCCCGGGGCCAACCCACGGGTGCCTACCCCAACCGGAAGGCAAGCGACCGGAGATTCCTCTCTGCTGGAGCGAGGCCATTCTGGGAGAGGCTCTGCCTCCATGTTCTGAGAGATGCCCGGCTCAACCGAAATAGAAACTATCAGAGTGGAATTAGCTTGAGGGCAGGGGAGTCGATACCTGAGCATAGGGAGCTCCTGCTGACCCTCCTCTGAACTTGGATTTCTGCCATTAAAACCACTGTCCTCCTCATTGCTGCCTTGGTACCTCCGCGGCATTGAAGTTACTTCGATGGAGGAGGAGGGCGAATTGAAATTTTGCTGCTGCGAGAGGGCCCTGCCTCTGGTTCCCCCTCTTCGGCTGCCCATCCGCGGCCTCTCCCTCGGCATTGCAGAATGCGGCTTTACCCAATCACCCCGAGCTCCTCCCACAATAAAAACCAACACAGTCTCAGCACCGTTGCAGGGTGCGTGTTCTCCTGGCTCAAAAACCAGCGTGACGCCTCTCAAATTCCTATGCTCTTTGCCTTCTGAGCGAAGCAAGGCACCTGCGCAATGCTCACCCATATTCCCCTGAACCCTGCACATTCCTTCCTTAAAACGCTCCATTGCATCGATCTGCATCCCCCTCCCTCGAGCCGAGATGACAGGCATTAATGCCTTCCTCTGTTTGAGTTTATGCATATTAATAATCCGCTTAACGTGGTACCCTTGGACACCGCGGGCCTGCCACTTGCCCACGTGATGGCTCATGCCATTAGCACGTTGCAGTTGCACCCGCATCCGGGATCTATTCTAGGAGCTATTACAGGAGGGGTTTAAAATATATATGGCAAGAGCTATTATAGGAGGGGTCGAAAAATTTCGTTTGCGAGAGTTATTACATGAAGGGTTGAGAATCTCTATTGTAGGAGCTATTGCAAGAGAGCTGAGACTATTGTAGAAGGAGTTTATTTGGTTGTTGGAGAAATTCTATTGGTAAAAGGGTCAAGTGTTTCTCAACATGATCTAATATACTAGATAAAGAGTTGATTGGGCTTTCCCCTTTATAGGGTTTTTTCCCTGGCATTGTGCCTACATCTTGTGTCCCTATTGTGATATTGTTTGTTTGGCATTTTTCTTGATGAACATAATAAATTGAAAGAAGTACTAATAAAAGGAAGGAAAAATCACAAGAAAATGTGAAAGTTAAGAGAATTCCACTTGAAGAACTTAATTCGTTTGATGCCCTAGATTTCTCAACATGGTATCAGTGCTAGGGCTTTAAATAGAGGCCAGATAAAGAAGATAAAATTGGCTCCATCCCATCTTAACAAAAAAAATACCATAGACCAAATTAGGAAAGAAGATTAAATTTATGGGCACACTATCAAGCCCTATTCACTATGAAAAGACCACAAACTTAAAGAGAGTGAGGGCATGATAATATTTTCTCTTGATGAACCAAAAGAGTGATTCAACATTCCTAAGAGGGCCGCACATCTTGGTGATAGAGTGAGGGTATAGAGAGATTGTATTAGGTCTGAAGCCTTCATAAACTCTAAACTCTATAATGTATATATTACTCACTACAAAACAATGAACTTGTTGAATATTTCTATGAGTTTTGTTAGGAATCAAAGGCCTTCATCTTGACAACCCCACTAACCCTAAAAAAGAGCTAAATATTTTCAAAATTCTGAGCACAAATGTTTGGTACAAAATATCTAGTTTTCTATAGTCTTATTCATATATCTTCTTAAGGAGAATTTAGTGGTTTAGAGGGAAAATATTGTGACAAAATATTGATAGTCCTATAACATATATATTTACACATTCCAAAATTTGAACTATTGCCTAAGGGAAATCAACCTTTGAAGTATATGTATATCTGTCCTCTTAAAATACATCGTGTTTGATAAAATTTATCAAACACAATGAAAAAAAAACTTTGTAGCATATTTTAGTGTCTTGAAGGACCTATGCGATGAGTTATCTCGAAACACTAAGAAACATTCAAATCCATTTCCCCTATAAAGTTTGAAACAAAATGAGAAGTTCTAGACCTTGGGTCTGGCCTACAAAGAAGCTATAGGTAGTGGATAAGTGTAACAAGTCTCTTTATCATCAAGTATTCAAGTAAGTATTAACACTATTTTTCATATTTTAGTCACTTAACCATATGTGTGTAGTTTGCAGGAAAAGGCATTAAGTTCTATAAGGCATGCAAGCTTGATGTATGTACAACCTATTTATTTGTTTAAGAATCTAACATATGATGTTGGTATCAAAAAATTATAAATCCCAAATGACACATGAAAATCCTTTACATATAAAAACCTAACCCTAATATGTACTTATAGGTTTTTTAGGTAATCGAGGGTATATAGTAAACCCTAGTGATAATTGAAGTAGAAGAAAATTTGTTTTTGCTAGACCTAGATTTTGTACTTGGGAACCCTAGGATTCCATCCTCCATTGTTGCTTAGAAACCCTAAATTAACATTTGACATCACATTTTTGGTATCGTATAGTTTGCTTGGTTTTACTTGTCATTAAGTGTTGCAGGCATAAAATTGGGACTAAATTCAGATATAACACTTCTAGAAAACCATACAAGGTCTATAAAAGGAGAAAATCTAGGTATGAATATAAGGTTTGCAACAAAAACCTTTTTCATTAAAATTATTTTGAAACTTGCTTTGTATTACTAACTATCTTGTGTTTAGGGTTTTAAATCGTAAAATATTCTTGTTAGGAAGATAAATCACTAGATTGAATATACCTTTGTCATATCTCTTGTTATTTGTTCATTTTTTGTTGAAACCCTAACTTTTAGGGTTCACTATAAAACCCTAACTTTTTATGCTTAGGGTATGTTGTTGATAATGTCGAATCCCTAGGTTACTTAGGGTTTGAAATTCTAATGATATTTAGGGTTTTGGTAATGCTTTGGTGAAACCCTAATATTTTAGGGTTTGTCATAGAACCCTAAACCTTTAGGGTTTGGTGAATTAAGAATTTATTGAAGCCCTAGGAATGAAACCCTAGGTGTATGTGCTTCCGCATAATTGAAACCATAGTTAAAAATTGTTAAGGTTTGATGTTTGTATCTATGTAAAAGATTAATATGAATGAAACCCTAGATGTATAAATAGATTATGTAAGTCTTAGTGATCAAACCTAAGGCTTGTAGCAATACCCTTGTAGGTGTTGAGTCTAGTTTCTGGAACTTGAAATAGTGAAACCCTAGATATAAAATGCTTTCACTATTAAGTTGTTGATATCTAAGGTTTAACTTTGAAATCTAGGGTTTATGTCGAAAACCCTAGTAGAAAATCTCGAGTTGGATAAGAAAGATAAAATTTATTTAAGCTATGGAAGTTTGATTACTTATATTGATACTCTCAATGATATGCTAACTTAGTATTGATCTCATGCTCTTGTATATTTGTATTTGGTTATACTTGTTACTAGATTTGCAAGTATACAATCTTCAAGATGTTGAAGATGTTCACCTACCTTAATGATGAGCATGATGGAAATAAGAGCCTGATAAAGTCTATTGTTGAGTTGAGGGGGAGCTTGCATATCCTCCATGAGTTTATAAAATGTTGATGACAAAGTTGTGAATAATATTTGGATGTTTTTGAAAGATGTTAAGATTTGTAATGATTTGCAACATGATATATGAGCAACATCAGGATATTTGAAGACCCCTAAGGTTTGTATTAACATATATATGTATTGAAATTTTATTGCTAATTGGGGTTGTGTTTGTGTAGAATCTCTCCATGAAAAGAACAAAGTTCAGAAGCATGCTTGACTGATCATGGTGTGTTGATATTTGGGTCTATGGTCTTGGAAGTCTCATTTGAAGTTGATACGAAGAGAAGTTGGGTCTATGGTCTTGGAAGGTTTGCAATGTAGAAATAAACAATTTCTTGAAATCAAATGCAACACAAAACTAAATCACACACCTGGTATCCAAATGTTTTGTGGGCTAAAGTTGAGCATTACTTCAATGAATTTTTTTCAAGTATGCGACTCCAACCCTAGTTAATCTTTCAAATCCATATATGCAAATGAAATTATCTGCAAAATAAAGGAAGGAGGAGAAGTTAGATGAGATAAATAATTAATAAAATATAAGGAAAATCATACCATTGCCTTATCCCAATTAATATAGTAAGATTTTTTCTTATTGACCTGCATGAAAAATGACAATTTGTGGTATTTCACTCAAATACAAATAGAATGGTCAAAGAAGTACAAATACTAAATGATTTTTTTTCATGGAAAAGGTTCTTATTTATTATAAAACTTTATGTAACTCCCACTCGACCAAGACATACAACACAAATATCAAACAAATTTTGTTGCCTCACCTAAACCCTTACCATTTTGAGCTATTTTCTTCAGATAGTTGTTCCACTTCAATAGCCGAATTGATACTAGTTGTCCTACACATATTCATGATACCAATGAAGAAATCTTAGATTAAATTTGACCAAATATCAAATTTAATTGCATGAATAATTAATAATTAAAAGGAATTGAGTGCATGAATACCTCAATGATCTCCTCTTGGTTTTGAGAATAAATTTTTGAAGTAGTTTAATATTGGAGAAAATCTCTCTCCACTCGACGAAGAAAAAATGAAGTCAACATTGACTTTGCTGTTTCTCTGTTGAATGAAGGGTTTTTTTCTCCAATATTATCCAAATCCTAATTTATTCTCTAATGAACATGTCCAACCATGTGAAGGTGGAAGCTCTCATGGCACCCGCCCCCCTCACATCACTCTCAATTCCCCAGTACCTAATCTATTTACTATATAGAAAATAGTTGAAAACATGACATTAATATACATAAAAAAAAATAATTAACAAACATTCATTAATTAATTCATAAATTCACAAAATATCTCATCCTAATAAATTTTTTCATGAAAAATATGTTTACATAATATGAAACAAGGTCATGTACATAAAGAAACATATAAAAATTATTAATTAACATATAACATTCATTTATTCATTCAGTCATTAATCATAGACACAAAATACTTCATCTGAAAAAAATTTGTCATCAAAAATATGTTTTCATAATATGGTACGTGATGTTTTCATAATTGAAATGGGCATCATTTGGCTCATAACCATCATGAGGTGAGTGGGAAATGGGCTATAATATTTTTTTAATTGAATTGACTTGGATTAGTTGTATATTAGTTGGCCTAGTTAGTAGTACTAAGAGAGTCAATGATATTTTTTAATTAGAAGCCTTTATTTCATGGATAATGATATTTTCAAATGGATAGTTGAGTTAATTATCACATGAGTTGAAGCCATTATGTAATTGAAAGGGGCACATGAAGATGAGCAATTTAATCACTGAAACATAGAGGATTAAACCCTTAACTATTCATTTGGAAGGTTGATTGGCGTATCACAACTAAGGGTGTAGTTCAGGAAGAAGAAAAGAAGGCTATTATTCAAGGAAAGGAAGGAATTTACTCTTTTATTAACATGAATGTTAGAATCATTGTAGAAAAATATTGTGGATGGAAAATTTCTTAAGTGTAATTTATATTGCACTATAATAATCCATAGTCCACAAATTAAGGGTTGGAGTTACTCAAATCCTTCACTAGGGAAACATTTTTAAGTATCTCATCCCCAAGACTAAAATGGGTGCTAATTTAAAAAATTTTGGTACATTAGAAACAAGTTCAATGCATGGCAGTTCTAATTATAAACCTTATGGAAACTCGTGATATAACCTATGAAAACTTCCTTGTTTTGCCTATTAGTCATAAGGGTTGTACATATTTGAAAATGACCTATATACCAAGATGTTTAAAATCTACAAAATTTATATAAGACAAAATATTAGAATGCATCTTCTAGATTCCCCCCTTATTCAGTTTACATGGGTTTTGGTTGGGTCTCTATAAAAAATTCCTTTCATTATAATTTAATGATAACCTCAAACTAGACTTGGATGAAGAAGTATCACATAATATAAAACAAGGTTGTTCAATTTTTTTCCAATGGAAAAATCACAACTTTTTGTTAAGATAGTAAAAAATTACATGTGCACATGCCATGAGGCATTCAACCTCTCAGTGAAAAATGTGGCACTAAAAAAATTAGGCCCTAAATAAACAAGTGCAATAATGTTTCATCAATTTTTTTTCTCCTTTTAAATAGGTAGTTAGCAAGGATGTCTTGGTATTGGACCCCTTTAGTAGTTGTGGGCTCTTGTGTATGCCTTATGACTATGCTGTTGCAAGTGGGTCTAAGGATCAACTGCAATAAGAAAGAAATGTTAAATTCATATTTATAGTTATTATTATTGTAAATTATTTATTAATAAAAAGAGTAACGGAGTGTTCTTTACTTGCTTCGGTAGTGGATGAAATCAGAATACTTTCAAATGTGGCCATATGATCTCCAGCCTCATGCTACACATGCTTTGGTGTAGAATTAAGAAAGATTACAATTAATACATCATTTGAATTTAAATAATTTTAATTGTATTCCATACTAATTTTTTTATAACACATGAAATACCTCCAGTACCAAGTTGAACATCAGTCTCAAGAGGCACTCCACTGTCAGTAGGCTCATGTGTTGTATCCACATTGCTTGCCTTTTTTTTACAATCAAGAATATTACTTAATGGCCAAAAATAATAACCAATAGATAGTACAAGTAATCATTTTAAAATGTTATTCATTTCTTTATTTTCCTAAGTGTTAGGTTGGTTGCTGGAACACTGTGAATATTCCAAGCTTGTCCTACGTTCAACAACGACTTGATAGACGTGCTTGAAACCAAGCTTTAGGTGTTCCTTTGTGGGAGCCTCTTTGAATTGTGACCCTTGAAATTTTGCATGAGAACATGATTTTTTGTCTTTTGTGATATTAAATTAAAATTGTTAATAATTTATAATCTGTATGAAATTTATTTTTTTACATACTTACAATTTTAGCAGCCAGTTTTGAGTAACCACCCGGGCCAAGATGATGTTGCCCATGTTTGGATATTCTAGCCATCGTGGCTTTGGATGTATCTAGTAGCCTATATTTAAAATATTGAAAAAAGTTAATTAGATGTCACAATGATGATAAAGCTTCATAATTACATTATTAAAAGTTCCTCATACCTTCCTCGTCTGGGTGGTTTCTTCTCTACTTTTTGCAGTGTCTTCTTGTTTGAATTTTCCACAAGCGCTTCCCACTCCATCTATGGAGTCATTGGAGGGTGCTCATGCGACCTTATCCTTTCCAAATGAGACCTATACTGGCCCCACAAATATTTAAAATGTAATTCTGCCTTGGAGGTAACTCTAGTTTTATTGAAGGTACCCTTACTGAACATGCGAACCATCTTGGTTATATGTTCATCTTTCAACTTGGAAATTTGGGATTTCCATTTTGTGTGAATGGTGGGCCCAAATATTTCCAAGGTTAGGTCATACAAATGCCTATAGAATACATCATTTCCTGCAAAATGATATTATCATTACTTTGAAATGATCACAAACTATACATTAATTTCAATTAGATTGTACTTAATATTTAAAACACTTCTTAAATACCTAGAAGTTTCTCTATTTTCATGGGGACATTATCCTCATCTACCAAAAACGTAATTGGTAGTGTTCCCATGCTACTAACATGGGAATATCCAATAAAGTTTACTTCAAATTGTGCAATGATATCATGCTCTGCATCCACAAAATCATCTATAGATCTTGTAGTATGTTGTTCAGGAGGTGCAGATCCCACCATGTTTGGTTAAGTAGGTGTATCGGTCTTAATGACTGGTGCATCACTCATAGGTGGAGCATCAACACTACTACCAACACCAACCCCCATAGTTGTAGCATGAGGTTTGTACTCCACCAAAATATCCTATAAAATAAAGAGTTTTTTTTTTATCATAAAGGATGAGATAATTAAAATCATAAACAAATAAACGTGATAAATAAATGAGTTTCTCAACCCATACTGATGAATTTGATACATCAAGATTTTGATTTTACCTCTTAGCTCTTCTGTCTGTGGCTCAATCAGAACTAAAGAACTTAATTTCTTATTTGCTTTCATTCGAAGCTTCTTTATTGTTTGGATCAGATCAATAGACATAAAAATTTCTTCTTCAGTAAGCTCTTCCTCAGGATCATCTATGGACTACTCTAAGGATGGTGCCTTCCCCTTATCACCTTGTTTATCAAATAAGTGTAATTTTTAATTCATCCACAATTAATCATTATTATATTAATAATAAAACCACTACTGAAAATACACTGTAGTAAATGACAATCATAACATATAAAAAACATTACTTACAAGTTGGATAAAATGGAATACATACTGCTCCCATAATAGCAATATTTGTATCTATTTGATTCAAATTGTAATAAATGAGCAACTCTTCCATTGTATCTATTGATTTAATTGCTTATATGAATACACTATTTCCTTCACGCCAATTAAATATGAAATTGGGTTGCTTATTTGGAGTCATGAGCTGTGTACTATTTATAAACCCTGTAGCATTACCTGCTGCTTTTGGCCTTCCATCAATATAAATAGTTACACATTTATTTTAATCTTTATCTTTTATTTGTATATAAGTTGTGGCCACTCCATATCTTCGCATATTTTTGCTATATTGGACTAGCCGTACCCGATCATTATAGTTGTAACAGGGTTTAACATACTCCATCAATTTATTTAATCATCCGTCACATACCTTTATGCCATCCATAGAAAATAGCCCCAAACCATGTAATGATGATGGGGAAATTTGTTATATCCTTTCATTAACAGAAAAATCAGTGTTTATTTCAGGAAGATCCTTGGGTGCCCATCGTTTCACTAGATGTTTGTATCTCAAGGGCACCTTGATGTCATCTATTCTCTCATTATCATAAGAACATGACCCCCCTTTAGTGAGGAAAAAAATCCATCCATCTATGGAATTTTCTTGTAATATTTTCACGTCTAGTTGATCTTCGCCTGCTAGATGATGTTGTAGATGTTTGGTCAATTTCTTCTATCCTACCTGAACTTGCGTCACTCAACAAAGATAGATATGATAAATACCTGTTTGGTTGAAAATCCTATAACAATCCATCAAATGAGAGACACTGTTAGCGAGTGTCATAAGGGACATTGAGAAATCAACAAAATATAATAACATTTAATCTTGCATTACAAAAAAAATACCCACATAGTTCGATATGTTGAAGAATGTAACTAGTTTTAGTGGAATAAAAGGAAATTTTTTTGGATGTCGAGGCTGTTGAGATTTTATGACTTGTGAAGCCCACACATGAAGTTTAGATGAATCCCTTTAGAAGTTTATAAATTAGAGTGAGGAGAAGCCTCATTCTCACCAACCCAAGTGCAATTCATCATAAGTGGAGAACATCTGAAGTAGTTGCAACCTAAAGGAGTCCTTTCAAGTGAAGTACGAGGAATTTTTGGGTCTATTTTGTCTCTATTCCAAATTTTAGTTCCCAATCTCGATATCTCTCTTTGGAACGAGATTTTATAGGATAAATATAGAAACATAGAAATGCATTGTTTGGGCCTTTTTGATGCAATCATAGTAAAGAAAACTAAACACAAATAGTCTTACCCCTACGAGTAGGTGTTGCAATACAATATTATCATATGAGTTATAAAGCACTGCAGATAATTGAGTTTGAATAGGATTGAAGTGTTTAAACTCTTGATATATTGCTTCATATGAGGGATTTCTTAATGCAAATGCATGAAGTTCGTATGAAGCCAAAATTTACCTAAGTTTTAAATATTGTTTTTATAATCTCTTATGTTGATAATTGTAGCCAAGGAAAATTCCTAAAGGTAATGGAAGCTGGTCATATTTCTTGTTGTGGCTCCTACTCCAAATGATGCGAGGTCTAATTAGGAATTCATATCAGGTAGACCCCCTTGGTTGATGGATTTCTAGCACCATCAAAAACTCTAAAGCACACCAAATGTATTATTCGATAACGAAATTGTTACATTAAATTTTAGAGTCTTTATTCTCTCAATAAGAGTGTTTAATGTTGAAATCTAGACTATTCACCCTATGATTACATTAGCACCTGATATGTTATAGACATTTTTGTGCCTTGCATCACTGAGCATGAAATGTCAATAATCAAGGGATCCAAAGTCCCTAAACATGTTGTTCCTACCCCTAGAGGAACAAGGCCAGCAAACCACAGCAATTCACAAAAGTTCTCCACCTGAAAACACTCAAAAACAAGGCAATTCTGGATCATGTCAACTGATCCACTGAGCATCTGCGCTGAATGTTAACTGCTCCACTATCTACCTGCGTTGAATGTCAACTGCAACAAAGGCTACCTGCGCTGAGCGTAACTGGACAAGTGGCAGGCTCATTTCTCAAGGTGTCAATGCTCAGGAAGCTTCCAAAATGACACTTGCATCAAGGAATTCGACTGGTGATGAGTAAGAGGTTCCAAATCTCCAAGTGGACTCAAGAACTGAAGTGGGAGAGGACACTAGTCAGTTTCATACCAGCCTCAAGCTGACTCATCCTCTCTCCAAAACTCCTATATATAGATCTCTCTCCATGAGGTCAAGGAGGCTGGAATTTTGTTATTGCAAAGAATTGCTGTTGGTTTGAGACTAGAAACATTGGGTGCTTAATGCTTTGAAGGGAGCTGAAGAAGGAATTCCATTCTGCTGGGAAGGAGATGCTAGATTGGAGCCCTCTGGGTTGTATCTCTTCCTGAACCTTGTTATCAATCAATAAAGCTATCTTGGTTTTCTCCTATATACTGGTGTATTTGTATGATTGCATTAGTGTATTTGATTTACTTCTAATCCTGAATCATTTATGAATATGAATATTTGCCTTTGAGTTGTGTTCTTCTCTTGTCGCAAGTAGCTGTTCTCTTGTCACAGGTAGCTGTTCTCTTGTGATCTCGTGGGAATCAAGTAGCTGTTCTCTTGAGTAAGCGAGGAGGCAAGTAGCTGTGGACACCCAAAGAGAAGAGGATCTAGATCGAGGGACAACCGGAAGATAACGGTAAGTCTACCAATCTCCCCTCTTTCACATTTCATAAAGGAAGAAATCATAATAGCTGTATCTGTTTGTTGCTAAGGCGCTGTCACACCTTAGGTGGATAGGATCGTCCTACATAGGCATTTTTCCCCACAACATGATAGTTTAAAGAATACTCAATGTTTTATTAACTAAATAAATGGTTATAATACATTTTAGATTCTCTATGCTCTCAACAAGAGTTTTTAATAGTGAGCTCTACACTATTCGCTTTTGGGTTACATTGGCCACCTGGGCCTAATTACTATCCAATGCTCCTAAAATATATAGAATAGGGTGGCTTCTTTGTTTAAGTATGACCAAATTGACATAAGGATAAATATCACACTTTATTGCAAAGGGTTACTATAAGATAAGGAGATGAATCCTTGGTGTGAAACATAGGATATTGGAGGATATGAATGTAGGTGTCCTTTTTGAAGCCTAATTGAATAGATTGAAAAGTAGTTTGTGATTAAAAATGGATGCCCCCAAGAAACTTATTGAGATCTATTGTAAAATGAGGTGAATATCAATTAAAAAGCACCCTGAAATTATTAGAGTTGTGTTGAATACCATTCGACAAAAGTAAAAATCCTAGAGAAAAAACAAATTATTGGTTAAACACAAAGTTCTTGAGCTTGTCCTAAAGCTTGTTTGTATGCAAAATAACAAGAAATTAGTAAGAGTGTGGCATAGGCTATAGGAAGATAAGGGTGATTGATTAGGATGTGATGAACATTAGGTGTAGTGGGATGGGGCACATTAATTATACCTTCAAAAGGAGGAACTTATTTTAGGAATAATCACACTTTAGCTCATTGTGGGTTATGGATAGCATGAAAATCAATTATGTTGTGAGAATTTGATTTGTGATAGCTATAGTATTAATTTGTGGGTAGCTAGGATGTGGTACCAATAGAGAACATCATGTAAGTTGGGGATGGTAGAGATGGAGAATGGAAGGAAAATATTTACCCAATTTCTTTTCAACATCAAGATCATTTTGAAAGGCCGTGGAAAGGGATACATTGTGCACTAAAAAGATTCACGATGAAAAGAAAGTAATAACTTATAACTAAATTTAATAATAAATATTTTTTTTACATTAGAGATGGAAACTTGTACCTAGAGATTGTAAAAGGTGCTACTATGTTGCCAGAGGATCTAACTGTTAAATTTCCTAATTTGGATCCAATATGCCAATGAATATTCCCTTTAGCCTACTAGATAAAACATTTTTAGAGAGTTGTGCAGAAGGTATCCGAACTATGGATATCGCTAGTAGCCCGATAGATGACCTTGTAATTTAGTTCCACAAAAAGGCAGGCCTTTGTAATCCATATGTGTTTGATATTATCCCACCATTGGATATCCATGCTCTAAATATGACAAGTTTCCAATGTGACTTTATCACATTCTTATATTGCATGTTGATATGTGAAATAAGAGGAGAGTGTTTGGATCTAGGATTTGACTTCATTTCCATTGAAATCATCAACACATATTGCAAAAGACACTTTAGAGTCCCCAAAAAGGCTATGTTGTGTGTAGTCATGAATTTTTATAGCTTCATATCCATGATATTTGTAGCTAGTGCATCAATCACTCAAGTGTGTTGTTTAAAGAATTACAGACGTTCCGTTACAATGATGTAAGGCACCATGTTTAATAGAAGAGCTATTATTGAATGCAACAATTGGATTGTGTTCAACAAGAAAGGAAGCCGGAAAATGGAGGGATAAAATCCTTAACAATGGCTATGGAAGCCCAAAAAAGAAGTAAGTGTATCCTTTATAATGGATATAGAAGCTAGAAGAAGAAGAGAATGAATCCCTTGTGGAAATGACAAAAGTAGTATTTGAAACCAAATTGATATAGAGTAAGCTGAGGAAAATGAAGAATTATAGATTTATATTAAAATAAAAACTTACATTTAGTAAAGAACAACCTTCTTCTTATAAGCTTTCTATACACAAAAGGATAATAGATCATATTTAACTTACTCTTCTTTATTTTACTATGTAATATTAAACTTTATTGTTAATATCCTATTGTTGGAAGCATGAACAATACTTAGAGATGGGGGTGAATCAATATTGTTCCCTATGATCAATTTTTACCAACTTTTTCCTTTCTTTGTAATAAATGTAGATCACTAATGAGAAGAAGGTGAATTAGTAGTGAAGGCACTTGTATATTTTTCAACACTTTTTGTTGAATCACTAAACAACCATACAAATCATAACATCAATAGATAAATGCAGCATAAATAAACATATAAGAGCCATGGAAAACATTGAAACACACATGCACAAGGAGACACAAGTATTTCTTGTAGAAACACTCAAGGGGAGAAAACCCACCCACTATTTTTGTGCTGCTTCTCATTCTCTTATTATTATAAATTAAATCTTCTACATATTTCAGTTGGCCACCACCATATAGGATCCACTAATCCTATGAACAATGTTACTGACCACCACCATCTAGGAAGTCTCTACTCACATGACTTTGTAGGCCACCATTTGCTGGGATGCACCACTCCTAATAAGCCTCGCCCAACCACCAGTGGACTATCCAACCACCACTAGATGGAGATACCACTCCTAGTATATCGCTTTTTTGGCCACCACCAACAAGGAGCCACCACCCCTATCTTGTTCAGCCACTACTGAACGAAGGCCACGACCTCCTTAAACTCTCAGAGCCACACCTACATTCATTTTCAAATTGAACTCCAAGGAGAACTTCAC
The DNA here is from genome assembly GCA_031772625.1 of Pinus tabuliformis. Classification (NCBI taxonomy): domain Eukaryota; kingdom Viridiplantae; phylum Streptophyta; class Pinopsida; order Pinales; family Pinaceae; genus Pinus; species Pinus tabuliformis. Next base: position 315,504,798 of record CM062820.1, on the reverse strand, counting down.
AACTCAACAACAACATATCAGTCCTCTACAACATGATAAATTGATCAATACAAACACTGCATGAGATAATATGATGAACACATTAGCAACAAAAAAATACAAAATATAGATATTCAAAGCTCCCTTTGCACCATCTCGTCACTCTTCGTTGAATATAATGAATCAAACATGATTTTGATACCTTCTGCAAATGTTGATCTATCTTTGCAACTCTTAAGAAAATATGCATAGTCTGCTCCACTTGCATACTTTGTTGTTCTTGAATGCTCTTCTCTTGACAAACACTCAAAATACATCCAACATGAATCTCTCTCTAATAAATAGATGATCTAAAGTGATTAAGAAATTGATTACAAACATATATGGAGAGATAAACACTCTTTTTCATATTCCAACATTATTCTCCTTGACTTGATCCACCACTATCTTCATTGAATGAGAGTTAATTTTCAACTTTAATAAACTTCTAGATGAAATGCAACCTTCCTCAATTTTTTTGACTAAAAACCAAGTGCAAAAATGAAGCATACAAACTTACGCTGAAACATGAAGACTGATAGCTTGTAGATTTAATTGTTAAAAATACACACAGGTATATATATATATATATATATATATATATATATATATATATGTATATATATAAGATGATGAATGTTTACAATGAGGACCCACATTTATATACCGAAGTAGGTGTCCTTTCGTGAATGGGCATGTCTTTTAGACATTTCTTTTGACTTAATTTAATGACTATTTAACCTAAATAATATTTAATTATTTAATATTTATATTTATTTTATTTAATTAATTGTTATGAATTATATTCATAACATAGCCCCTTCCTTGAGAAGCTTTGTCCTCAAAGCTATATTGCTGGCAATCATCTTTGCGGTTGTCATCTTGGCATATGGAAGGCGGAAGGTCTTCGTCAATGGTAGCTCGCTAGTAACTCTATTTTGAGTCCAAGGTTGTCTTCCTTTTCCCTTTTTTTTTTAATTCAAATTATTATGTTTTATTTTATTTAATAATATATATATATTTAACTCTATTTTTGTTTTTTTGTTTTTAAATTAGATTATATAATTAAATTAATTATCTTATAGAAATTAATTAATTAATTTGTAATTATATAATATAGTCCTATGCTATATTGAACTAATACATGTATTTATCATCATTGTTAAGTAAGTGTGTGATATGTATATGTATATACCCTTGTTCTAAAGGGTGTGACGTATCACCCAAAAGCATGAATTAACACACAAGAAGCCGCGAGAATTTTGACCGTGGAAAATCTGAATGGGATACTAGAACCGACGACGCGTGCAGGTGGCTTGGCAGTCGATGAGCAGGCACAGTGGGTTTGTAGTAAGCACGAGCAATTGACAACCATGCCTCGTGGAGTGGTTGAATTGTGGCAGTGGTCCCATCGATGGCAGACAGGGATTGCAGGTAGCAAGAGTTAATTTTTTCTTGTAATAGAGGGGTCACAGATAGGATGGTAGACTAGCTTGTGAGACACGCAACTTGGCGTTGGGAATGACACTTTTTTCTGGATAGCATGACGAATAACCCTCTCTGTATTTACCATAATACTTTCGGCAGCGTCAACGACCAAGATGGACCCGTCTGCGAGCCTGAGAGCTTCAACCATCTCATCGGAAAAGTTAACATGGCCTTGAGTATTACAGAGATAAGATTTGGCATTTCCATCCTCTAAAACGAGAGACATGGGCACTGCCTTGATTGAAATCTGTCTCTCCTGCTCATCAACCCTGGTGTCGGTATATCGCATGTGCTTCTCGTTTTTAACATCAAATGTCATGATATGATGGATTTGCTTAATCAACATTCCCATGAATAGGGTTTTTCTGTGCTGAAGGCGTCCGGTAAGTGCCACATTTTTTTCCCAAAGTGGGGTTTTGTTTGAACATAAGTGCTTTGGTTTCGTCGTCCTCTACGGAGTCATCATGGTGGTCGTCCCCTTCTTGGGCACTTTTGAAAGAATATGTTTTGTTGGCGTTGATCAATTCTTCCAAAGTCACGTCTAAAGGATTTTTGCTCTCGCGACTGTCTTGATAATTGCCCACCACCGCAACATCAACTTTGAGTTTGTTTATTATTTCAGTCCCTTGTTTCATTATGATATTGAATGATGTTAATTATGTCTGATGATATCTTGTTCGAATTTGTGATGTAATTGGCAAAGGTGGTTTGGCAGATGACCTGCCACTCCATTGCCTTGGAGAATTTGGCCACTTCTCCCACTGCTGTTTTAGGCTAAATAATTTGGAGTTTTCAACAGATCGATCACGATCCCTAAACAGACTTTTAAAAAAAATCTCAGTGCCAGGACTACTTCCAGGAGTACTTAAGAAACAATTCTCAATAGAAGCTGACAAGGTCTTCTCGTCTTCTGGGTGAATCCTGAATATTCTCTGGAACAACAAGAAATATGAACCCTCATCCTTATCCCAGCTGGCATTCTCACTATTACTGTCCATATCATTTATATTCACCAATTTTTTGTCACCCTCCAAATCAACACTTTTGATATCTTCCCCTTCACCATCAATGATACTGTTTCCCCCACTTTTACTATGTGAATTCATATCTTTCTCAACATCCCCTTCATCATCAATGGATTCATTTCCTCCATTGGTACTCTCTGTGTCCATACCTTTATCTCCATTATCAAAATCAACCATTTTCACCTCCTTTCCATCATCAGAATGAGTAATCTTCACATCTTCATTTTCATTATCATCATTCTGGTCAAAATCTTCTTCTTCTGCTTCCCCTTGTTCCGTTTCTTCTTGGTCGCTATCATCTTCCCTATTATTGATTTCCTTTCGACATGCCTTAACTTCTTCATATGATTTTTCTAAACGCTGAAATACTTCTTGAATTTCACTAAAATGTTCAACGCATTTAGGTTGTGAACGTAATGGCACATTGTGTGACGAACAATGTTCAAAGTCTCGCATGATTATATCGTGTGCCATGGCTCTGATACCACTGAAGCATAACAACTTACGTTGAAACAGGAAGACTGATAGCTTGTAGATTTAATTGTTAAAAATAAATAATATATATATATATATATATATATATATATATATATATATATATATATATATATATATATATATATATAGATGATGAATGTTTACAATGAGGACCCGTATTTATATACCCAAGCAGGTGTCCTTTCGTGAATGGGCATTTCTTTTAGACATGCCTTTTGACTTAATTTAATGACTACTTATCCTAAATAATATTGAATTATTTAATATTAATATTTATTTTATTTAATTAGTTGTTATGAATTATATTCATAACAAAAAACCATAGTAAAAACCCATATAATAATTTGAGTGTGCACTAATTTACAAAATAAAAGTAGCCTATGTACACAATCTTTCCACACAAAAGTAGCATATAATTGGTAAATACTCCTAGATCTGCTGAAAACCTCATCTACAAGTCTCTCTAAGGCTTGTCATACCTCCTAGAACTTCTCCAAACCATGAAAAACCTCCTCCAACTCCTCTGTATCACCAAGAACATCATCATTATTGTAAAACACCTCTACATCAAGTTAGGATCATGAATACCTAGTTGGCCAAACACCTCTACATGGATCAACATCCCTGCATCAAATCAACATCATCTAAACACCTTTGCATTAGATCACTAATAACTCAACTCTAGTTGACCAAAAATAATGAGGGCCACCATCAACAGGTTTAGATCAATGATAAGAAAAATAGTGCTAAGTACCTGTTGACACCAATGCTAACACTACAATGCCAACATGATCCCCCTTTGGCATTGATTTCAACCTCAACTTGATCTCCATAATGTTCAGGCTGATTTGATCTCCATACTCTCTCCATACTCCATTCTTTCTTTTGTCTCTACATTTTCTCTTCCCCTTTGACATCAATGGCAAAGGGAAATACCAACTCTGAAGAAAAATGCAAAAAATGTGAGGGATGAGAGAATTACTCCCCTTGTCATGCTCAACACCATGTCGATACATGGTTGATACAAACCAATGAACCAAGGATGTCTCTCCTAAAAAACAAGCATGTAAAAAAGCTAACTCAGTTTCCAAAATGTCTCTAGCCAAGATCATGCATCTTCTCATGCTAAACATGAGCCCCCAAAGCATGTAATGGAGCTGCAAACACTCTCTCTTTCCTGTTGTAGCAATACTTATGCTTATTTGTAATAAACCTCCTTGACAAATGAAATCGACTACCCCTCAAAATAGGATTCCAACTAACTTTGATCCATGATAAACAATGAAATTCCATACAAATACAAGTCTTCATGGAGAAAATACATGGTTGTGATGAGTACATAAGACTGACATATGAATCCTCTATAAGAATGCCTATCACAACCCAATGACTCTATGGACCCATGTTTACATCATTCACTTAATGTAATAGGGATACATCAAGGATATAAAAAATAAGACATGACTTGGACACCCATTAGAACATACATAGATGATTTGAAAACTTTTAAAATACATGCTAGATGCCATGGGTCTCTCCATGAGTAATGCACCAACAAGATGAAATAATAGTGATACATGGCTAAAATACAACTGTACACAAGTGTGCTCTCTTCTATAAAAGTCCAATACAATGATATGCATCAAATACATGGCATCCATGAGCAATGATATAAGATCTATATGTAGTAGCGACAATAAGAGTACTGTACTTTGCACATGATAGTGCATGGTTACCCTCAACATATCAGCCATAAACAAGGATATTTCCATCAACATGTGTGTAGCTCACTTTAACACTGACAATGAAATATGTACAGGAAAACCATGATAACCACCAATAACCACCATGCTCTACATAGGCATCTGTAACATAATAATCTAACAACAACAACATGAATAGCATGACATAGAAACAACAATATATACATGTTCATCATTAGTAGACAATATATCATCAAATATACACAAAATCAAGAACCATACTCCTGTAGCATCAACTCTAACTTCGGGAAACAAATCAACAAATAAAAAAGGTATCACTAGTAGCAAATAAGACACTATAATTGTAATCTCTCCAACATCATCAAATAATGGCCAAATAAATAATGTGTTTGAGAAGCAATAACAGAGAACTAGTCTATGCAACAAAAACAACAATACATATTTTGCAATAAAAGAACCATCAAGAACACATAAAATGATCATCTCCTCATACAATGAGATCGAAATCTCAAGAAACATAAATATTAGAACCAACATGCATAGGAAATATACATACACCCACAATTCCTATGAAATAACAAATTCTCTCCATGCATCAGCAATAATATACCTCTAATCCAAATCGTACAAGTGCATAAACTCATCCTGACTCAGCCATATGAATGTAAAATATGTCAGCAACAACATGCATAATACATCTATATATTAAATACATTAGTAAAAATATGCACACTTTATATGTGCTAACTTCATGGCACCATTATCCGATCTCCATAGTAGCCTGACATGCATGATAATAAAAAAATGTGATCTAGCAATATGAGTATTAGCACCATACTAACTTTCCCATGCAAGAATAATATCTCATCCTACCAGCACATGTAGCAACAACAAAAAACCCTTACTCAACCAAATAGAACAAGTGTATATGAACCATTAAATGCATAAATATATCCTTCACAACAAACATAGTGCCAAAAATCTGCAAGTCCATTAGAAGCAACAATGCTCCCCTTGAAAGTGTGATCATCCTTCACTCATTGAAAAATCACTCTATGAGGAGTCCAAGCTCTAAATCCCGATCACAAAACTTTGAATAGATCCACCATTAGTAGCATGAATCATTGTAGCATGCATTAGGTAAAATACAAGGTTTCCATGTCCTCAAATATATCATAATAATCAACATACAACTGCTCCAAATCTAGTGACAAATATATGTGGCTGATTTGAATGATGACAAGATAAAAATAAGAATAGATCATAAATAAAACTAATACTTCAATCCTCATGAACTCCCACTCAACTCATGCATCACCTTCCTAACATGCACAATTTTCTTCATCCAATATCTTTGATATGGCTGCACCTCTAATGGTATACGTGCAACTCAAGATGCAACTATATGCTCCCCCTAAGACCATGCAAACTTCAATTTTTGGTGGGAGTCTCACACTTCTCATTTCTCCTCCAAACTTTGATAGATTGATCTTTGACATGCACAATATATTCTTTCTTATTGTGTGGATGACCTTACATTATTTTGTTCTTTTGTTTGGATCGCCTATAACAGATGGGAAACTTGCAATCTTTGGCCTTATGGATAATATTTTCACACATGTAATGCCTTATGTGGTCGAATAATGGAGGAAAAGTATCATATCTCATGCTAATTTTCCTTTTATTCTTCACATATGTAGTTTGCAACCTATCCAACATATCTTTTACAATCTCACAATGTCTTACATAAATATTATCATATTTTGAAAGCCCATGCAAATTAATCCCTTTAGGTATATCATTAAATTCATCTTTCACTCCATATTCTACTCACAACAAAATATTTTCATCAAGAGACAACAAATACATATCTAATTTCACCTTCCATATTGCAAATATACTTTCGTGAAGAATTGTAACTCATTGCTGATCCAATCCTAAAATACACACACACACACGCACGCACGCACACACACACACACACACACACACACACACACACACACACACACACATTCAGATCTTCCTAGATTTACTTAGTGATTAAGCTCCAACCAAAGGGTGGCGCTCTAATACCACTTGTTGGAAATTTAGCTCATTTTTGAGGGGGGGAGTGAATTAGCAGTGACAGAACTTGTATAATTTTTAACACTTTTTCCAAAATTTATAAACAACCATACACATCATAACATATGTAGTTAAATGCAACATAAATCAACACATAAGAGCCATGAAAAACATCAACACACACTACAAATGTTTTGGCAGAAGTCCTCAAGGGGAGAAAAACCACCCACTTTTGTTGTGCTACTTCTCATTATTTTATTATTATAAATTAGATATTTTAAATCTTTCAGTTGGCTACCACGAGCTAGGAGCTACTACCCCAGTGAACAACATTATTGGCCACCACTATCTAGGAGCCACTACCCTTGTGAACATTATTATTGGTCACCACCAGCTGGGATGTCTCTACTCGCACAACGTTGCAGGCCACCACCTATTGGAATCCACCACTCCCAATAAGCCTCGCCCAACCACCAATGGACTATCCATCCACCACTATATGGAGATAACACTCCCAATATAACGTTTTGTTAGCCACCACCAGAAAGGATCCACCACCCCTATCTTTTTCAGTCGCTACTAAATGGAGGCCACCACCTCCTCAAACTCTCAGAGCCACACTTTCATTCATTTTCAAACTAGGCTCCATGGACAACTTCATAGGTTAACAACAACATATAAATTATAAAATCGTTCAATATAAACATTGCATGAGAGAATATAATAAACACATCAACAACAACAAAATACACATGACAGATCATTGAAGCTGCCTTTCCACCATCTCATCACTCTTTTCTCAATATACTAAATGAAACATGCTTCTTCTACCTTCTGCAAGTGTTGATCTATCTCTATGGATCTTTAGAAAATTTTCATAGTCTGGTCTTGGTCCACTTTCATACTCTGCTCTTCTTGCACATTCTTCTCCTTACACACACTAGCAATACATCCAACCTCTCTAGCATGAAGCTCTCTCTAATTTATAGATGATATAAATTGATTAAGATAATAATTACACACAAATATGGAGATCCAAGCACTCTTGTGCACATTCTAACATTTTGTTCGTTAACTTGATCCACCATTATCTTCATTGAATGAGAGAGATTTTTCAATTTTAATCAACTTTCAGATGAAAGGAAACCTTCCTCAAACTTTTTTACTAAAAACCAAGTGAAAAATTTATAGTAAAAACCCATAGAATAATCTCAGTGCATGCACATTTTTGAAATTTCACCTACAGGATGTATACACGACTTCACTGAAGGAAAGTAGCAAATGTACAAGACTTTTTCACACAAGAGTAGTGTATACTTTGTAAATACTCCCATATCTACTAAAAGCCTCATCTGCAAATGTCTCCAAGGCCTATCATACCTCCTACAACTTCTACAAACCATGAAAAACCTCTTCCAACTCCTCTACATCATCAAGAACACCATCATTATGGTCAAACACCTACGCATCAAGTCAAGATCATGCTGACGTAGTTGGGAAAAGAACTGTACATGGATCGACATCTCTACATCAAATCTACATCATGTCAACACTTCTCAATCAAATCAATGATAACTCAACTCTAGCTAACTAGAAATCATGAGGGCCACCATTAACATGTTGACATCAATGATAAATAAGACAAACAATGCTAAGCTCATATTGGCATCAATCCCAACACCATAATGCCAACATTCTCTTCTCAAACCTTGATTCAATCATTCATTAGTAGCATAGTATATGAGTATATCTAAACATAAAAAATGAAACCACATGAGTAGCTATAACATTAGCTAATAATCATGAGAAAAAACAAATCAAATCAGATCATTACACATAGAGACACTATATGTAAGGTGGAAACCCAAAGGGAGAAAACCACTGGTTGTTTTTTTCATTGTCTTCTTCTTATTAATATTCAATAATATTCTTTACATCTAAATCACTAGCCACCACCAGTGTGCAAGCCACAACTTTCCAATCACACGAGAAACTCTTGTCATAGGCTACAACCTGTTGGAAGCCACCTCTTCCTAAACTTTATATGCCACCATATGCTAGAAGCCACCACTTCCATGATTTTCTAGGCCACCACCTTGGGATGCCCCAACACCAAAGTTTTTCTAGCCACCACTGGATGGAAGCCACCACTCTTAATTTCTGAGGCCTCTAATTGAAGGATGTCACTACACCCTGTCATAACAAACCACTACTTGCCTAACTGAATGCCCCAATTGTGGACCATGTTTCATAATGCTTCACACTAGATGCATGATATCTACATAAAGACACTTATGAGCCACATTTCATCCATTTTCATATTGGACTCATAACATCTCTTCCACTCAATCAACAATACAATTTGCATACAAAACTTTGCAACACAATCAATCTCTGGAATATAGATATCTACAATACAATCTTCTCACACAATCGATCTTCTCATCAAACTCAATAAACCAACAACAACATATAGTAGAAAGCTCAAAATCATACTCAACCATCACCAAGATACTCTAGCATCCATAGAAAACACGTACAATGATGCTACAATAATAAACTCTATGATAGAACCCATGCAACAATACTTAGATCAACAACACAATCATTCATAAACATCCAATACAAATTGAAACACAAGCATATTATATATATAGATACACTAAATCTCCATCGCCCACTAATATATGCTCCAAATATAATCTTTGATCTGTACTTTATCTTCGCATTCCTGTAACTTAATCTCTCATATTGTTTAACCCCTTGTATTATATAATTTGACATTCTACCATTGATGAAAAATGCAATCAATACAAAGCACTAATCCTCATTATCTTTGACTTAATCACCTTTTAGAATGTGGAGCTACTCAATTCGACTCTAAACCATCAAAAACCTTGGATAAATACCTTAGGAAATTATCATGGTATTTAATGTGCACGCACAAATTGAGATTTACTCTCTAGAGCTATTGTCGCAAGCATTGAACTGGATCCCAGAGACGATTTTCACTTGGATAATATAGGTATCCCATTAACAATGTTTCTTTCTTCACTCTGTAATAAATCCCTCCCAGAGAAGATACTTGAACACATGGAATATCACCTTCTCTCTGCCCAAAACTTTTCCATTTGCGTTCAATGTTTCTCCAACACCTATAGAGCCTTTGCAAACATTAGAAACACCTTAGTAACATGTCATCAAGCCTATAACCATCATGATAAGCCTCTAAAACTATTGAAATCAGTGCAATCACAATTGACTCCATGATTGAATCCTTAGGCTAACATCTTAGGTTGACATCTGACCGAATGGAAAATGGAATCCACCCATGGTATTCATCCACCCATAGTATTCATTCACCCATGGCATCTACCCATGGTATTGTAAGTGACATCCACCCATGGTATTCATCCACCAATGGTATTTATCCACCCATGAAATTTACCCATGATATTGTAAGTGACATCCACCCATGGTATTTATTCATTGATGGTATTTTCCCATGGTATTGTGAGTGGCATCGACCCTTGGTATTCATCCTCCCATTGTATTCATCCACTCATAGAATTTACCATGGTATTGTAAGTGACAAACACCCATGTTATTTACCCACCCATGGAATTTACCAGTGGTATTGTGACCAAAAAATGTTATAAGTAACAAGTCACATTTTGTAAAAGTACAAATTGTCCACCACAATGTAGTCTTTATAGTTATTATCTGTTTTAATAAAAAAAATTTCTTTTTGGTTTTGTTTATTGGTTGTTCTCCTATTTTTCTTCTGGCATTTCAATTTTTCAAATCTTGTCGGCCTCCCCCCCAAGATCCATCTCAATATTTTAAATCTCAGGGGCCTCCCCGCAAGATCAAAACCAGTGGTATCAGATTCAAGTTATGATTCCATTGGAATGAGGGTTTGATGCATATTTCAGTTTCAAATTTTTGCAGAAATATTCAACAAACTTCAGGCACGTGCTATGACCTCCACAAAGCACTTTCTTGGGCAAAGTGGTAAAAATTTTTCTTTTTTCATCTTTTTGCAGGATTTTTTTTGGGCAGTGAATTTGTAGATCATATATGAAATTTTTGGTGAAAATTTTACAAAAATAATAATATATATGGATTCCTTGCGAAAAAAATACCCAAATTAAGAAAAACAATTGGACGAATCGGAGTCTGGATGAGGGAGATATCGCTGATTTAAAATAAACTATATTGCAGAAATCTTTCTAATGACAATTCGTGGACGACGGCTCTCTTATAAATTTTTTCAGTTTTTGTGTAGTATATCAGAAAAATGATTATATCTCTGAGCTCCTCTCAAAAAATCACCCAATTTCAAAAAAACAATTGGCTGAATCGATGTTTGGATGAGAGAGATATCATTGATTTAAAATCAATTATTTTTCAAAACTTGTGTGATGGTGGAACCATTGCAGCGTGAATTCGAGTTTGCAGAGTGTCTAAATAGGGATTTAAAACACATGGGAAGATGCAGAATGGTCATTCTATTTAAAAAAATATGTTATAATAAATATTCTGAGTTATATTGATCGAGTTATGCCCATTTTAAATCTGGAACAGAATTCAGAGCAAGTTCCCTTTGGAGATGTGCCCTCCCACCCCGCTTTAGTAGGCACTTGCTTAATATTCATCAGTTTTATCATAGTAGCATCTAACTTGAGTTCTTTGGAGACGTACCCTCCCACCCCAGGCTATGTAGGCACATACTACTTCATTAATAGTTAGCATCATGATTATGGGTCAACTGCATGAAATCTTCATAGACTTCTGGTGCATTTGGTACTATCTCAGCAATCGTGGGCCAAAGATCTTGGAATTTTGCACTGATATAATCAATTTTTTGCTACATTTATTGCTTCTCCTGGAGGAGTTAATCTTTCTCAGCCACAATAGAAAGAAGTTGTTGTTGTTATTTCTCGTGCTTGACTGTCAAATTTTTGTGCAACACATTTTCATAGTGTGCATCCAGTTGAATAAAAGTAAACAATTGAGAAGACAACCAACCATGGAGGTCATCAAGTGTCATAGCAGTAGGTGGAGGATATCAACTTTGTAGTGGTTAGCTGTTGGAAACATATCTCCCAGATTTCCCTTGGGGCAAAGTATCCCGATGTAGTGTCTTAATAGTGTGGGTACTGGTATGGTATGGAATGGGATGTGATATTGAAAGGGAGGTGAGGTTAGATGTTATAGGAAAGGTGTGTATGCGTTTTGTGCCCTTGGTATCAGAGTGGATAGCTTGGCCAATTGTCATTTGAAGGCCTGATGCTAGTAGAAAAGATAACATAGAAGTATTAACCGAATTTGTGTTGATAGGGTGAAAAATAAGTACATCTTGGGTAGAGTGATGGATTGGATTACAGAGTCTACTTCCATTTTAGTATTGACATCGAGAAAATTACCGGATGGAGGAATGTCTAAAATAGTGGTGGAGGGGGAGGTTAAGCGGGGTGATGGCTTGTGTGATGCTGGGGACATAGTGGAAGTGGACGATGGGTTTTGCTCAAGGACAGGTGTGCTTGTGTGGGAATGTGGTTTGTCATTGATGAGATCAATGACTTGGGCATAAGTAATTCTAACAGGCTTCCTGGGAAGTGGTGGTGACCTGGTAGCGATCAGGTGAGTATCTTGGATGGTGGGTTCAATAGTAGAGAGGGGGCCCACAGAGGGGATTGAAGCAATGACTAGGTTGAGAAACAAGGTAGTAATTGGACTAACAGTAAAAAATTCATAGAACAATGGAAAATGACTTATCGATGACTCGAGACCCTCTAGAGTGTTGCGAGTTGATATCATTGTTGTCTCAAACCTCCTGAAGACTGGGTTGAGCGTCTCCTCTACTACTTGCTTCTGGGATGCTGAGGGGCTCTCGTCTAGGATTGGTTAGGAAACATTCCTTCAATATAACACATCTTCTTGTTGTCCTAGATTGTACCAACAACCTTGGGACAGGACAAGACTTCTTTACGAAATGCCTCCTCAAAGAGAATGTAAGGCAGGGAACGCATCTGGAACGTGTTTGAATTGACATATTTAGTGAAAATTTAGGCGATATTGTGGAAAACACCAAACCATATTTAATGCGTGTAATCATCCAAAAGCACTATTAGGATTTTGGAACTGGCTATGGTGATAGTTAGCATCTTTTGATACCATCTCGCAAAAGATGCTTCATTGATTTCCTTACTGTTTGGGTCCTCTAAGGTCCACCATGGTAAGTACTTGAGTGCTAGAGGCTGATATTAAGAGACAAACACTAGTTCTTTGCCTTCTAGAGGGCACCACTTCATCATAGCTAGAGAAAATACAACATATCCATAGATGAAGTATGTTTCCATTTTGTAGACATCTTCGTAGGCTTCAAAAAGTTCACTCAACAAATAACTACACCAATTCAACTGTTCTCCCTTCTAACAATATTCCACCACTAAATTTGTGTCTAGAGTGCACTCGCCCCTTGTGTAATGGAAGATAATTGTTACAAAAATGATATAAAAAGTAAATTTGATGGTGGGAATGTTAATTAGCTCAATATGGGCTCCCTTGCCACCATGCTGAGTGTTATCGGGAAAACTAGTGTCCATTCAGAGCTCCTGGTCCCACTAAGATGGATAGCTATCTTAGAAACAAACAAACTAAAGTTAATTATGTTTTCCTTTATGAGAGATAGATGAGAGAGAAGCAGAGAGTACCAACCTCAGTCTTTCGCTAGTCTTCTTGCTTGTTTCCTCTCTCCTTTGATAAAGCTTTCGCCACTCCTTTCTCATTTGTCCCGCTTCACAGACACCTGTAGAGTTAAAGTAGCAAAATACCATCAAAGCATAGAGATCTATAACCATAAACAATGTAGGATCAGATGTACATTAACCATACAAATGCATGTACAAATACAAGATTCAGAGATATACAAGTATATGGAGGAAAACTCAAATTGCTTTATTGATAGAAGTAGTAGAAGAGAGGATTACAACCAAGCTGTCTGATCCAGCATCATCCTCCCAGCATGAAAGCCCTCTTCACCTCATAAAAAGCAAGATCACCCAACAATACAATGTCTTCAAATAGAAACCAACAACACTTCCTTACAAATTACAAAATTCCAGTCTCTGGATCTCTAGGATGAGGGATCCATATATAGATGTTTGCAGGAGAGTGAGTCAGCTTCTGGGATTTTGATTAGTGTCATTTTACTGATAGTTCTTGGTTCCACTTGGAGATTTCATGATCTCTTACTCATCCCTGGGCGAATTCAGAGAGGCAAGTGTCATATGAGCAGTTTCTAGAAGATTCCTTGAGTTTCCACCTAGCAAACTGACTCTGCCATTTGTCTTCTCTTGCTCATCGCTCCCTACAGAAGGTATTTTTAGTATGCATCGCACCCCCGTGTGTAACAGGTGAGATGCATCGCACCCTCAGCATGGAGCAGTCTGTATGGTCCAGTTTTGACCAGTTCTGAGCAGTTTTTCAGGGAGAACTTTTGGGAAATGATGTAATCAGTTGACCTTGATCCTTTAGGGTATGAAACAACACTTTTAGGGGTTAGAGAGCCCTTGGTTTATGGAAATATGTGATTGGGGTTGCAGTGCCCAAATATGTCTAAAATAATTGCTCCCTAAAGCATGAGGTCCTAAATCTTCTGATGTCGGGTGAAATGCTTTATCATGAGTATCCGAGGTTTTTCGGACTGGAAGGTGACCTGTAATGAGATACAATACAATACATTATCTTCATAATATTTTCATGATCTAGCTAAGGCGGGCATTCCCATGCTCAGCTTTATAAATTCATTTTCATGTACATAGGACAGACAACCGTCTGTGTGGCAGATTGATGATTCTGGTAGAGCCATCATCCCTTAGCTTGGATGATTATCTGTGCAACAATGATGTACATTTGATGTCTTTATTTTCCTGAATATATCGCAGCCCGGATGGATGAAACTAGATCCGGGGTCTTCAAACTCGTTCAATCTTCACCCGAAGTACAAGTCGATCCATGTGAAAAGATGTTTTGATGTCGAACATGGAAAGACATCACCTGATTACTAGCCAATGATGTAAGTTGTTAACAGGCGCAAGAGGAATCACCAATAATGATAATTACCCTCAAGGTATTGCAGTACAATTTACGTGGTGTGAATACATGAGTTGATGTCGAACACCATGCAAAATCTTTCGATCGAAGGCCATTGATGTAAACCTGTCGCCGGAAGTGAGAAACTTGCCATTAAGGCATGCAAGCTTCAAAGTACTGAAAGGATTGTTCCTCAGTCAACTTCTTGGATAATGTGCTGATGTCGATAAGAAGTGACCCGTCGTAGGAGGGCCTTAATGAATCGCACATCTACAACACGGAACGGAGCAAATGATTTTGTGGAGGTGAAAACATCTGATGATACAAGGTTAAGGGTGGCAGTCATGAAAAAAAGAGAGTGAAGGTATTGCAGCGGATGAGGCGTTAGCTGGGTTGGTGAATTCTCTGAGCGACTTCTCTTGAACATATCGGTGACATTGAAATGGATTGGTAGCGTTAACCCCAAAATGGATCGTACAGAGGACCAATGGTGATATGACTGGTGAACGGAATAACCCAACCCGACTCAATCATGGTGATGGAGTGAAAGTGTCATGTTCAAGAGTGACCTGCTACCAATGAAGTTATTCAAGTTTTCTTCACTTTTTCCCCAGTCATTGCTGACCAGTACCTCTTTATTTTTTTCAAGCTTGAGGAGGATAACATATGCTTGTTCTATAATTTTCCCTTTGGGCAAACCTGTTGCTATGTTTTAACGAGCCTAGCGACAGTGAAACTCGTTCTTGTCTGCATGGACAAGTTTGTCGCTATTATTTTAACAAGTTTAACGACAAAGATAACTTGGTCCTTTTCAATTTTAGAGAGTCTAAAAAGAGACGGAAAGGCAACTCTAGTAGTCCTTTTTCATAATATAATCCCTTAATTCCGTAAAAGTATAAAATAATACGAAAGGGATGACTTTTCGATAGTTTTAACGAGCCAAACAAGACAAGCGCTCGATATTTTTGTGTGATGATCCCTCAGGTCCAAAAAGATTAAAATATAGAGGAGGGATGGCACTTCCAATGACTTTAACGAGTTGGAGAGGCCAATTTCTCGGCAATATTTTCATATTTTACGAGTCAGATGAAAAGAGCTTAAAGGAGACTCATTTTTTGAGGAACGAGTGATGTTTTTGGATAGCAACTGGTTCCAGGTAAGGTTTGGAACTTTTCAATCATGGCAGTGTAAAGAAGGTGGCTAATAGAATCACTCGTTGCAGTTATTCCTCAAAAGGGGTAAAAAATCAAATGGAGGCGTATGATTGGCTAAAAAAGAGTGGAGGTGATGGTAAGAACACGACCAAGGTTCAAAAGCTGATAATTATGTGATCGCAATGGTTATTTACCGAAGGTGGGTTCATTTTTTAATGAGCTTGAACTCTGGGGGAACATGTGCTCATTGCTAGGTTTATTTTTTAACGAGCTTGAACTTCGCGTAAAACTGCTCATGCCAGTCGTATAATAAGGATGTCTCTTATCAGGTGGTTCATTTTTTAGGGAGCTTGCCCCATGCGCAACTTTGCTTCGGAGCCTTTTGTATGCAAGCTAGAAATGACCAACCTACGAGGTTAAAGGGTTGAGAGCCTACAAACTAAGAAAATAAAAGGTCATTTTTCACTTGCATGCAAAAAGGTTTGCATGCCCCTAGGTATAAAGAGAAGTAGAGTTTCCAGGTTACCATACGGAAGTTCTTGCATTAGCAAGATTGTTCCATCCGCGTAGCAGACAAAACACTTCCTTGGATTTGTCCATCGAAATGGACAAGGGTGACTGTTGTCAGTGCCAATCACATAACCTTTGACGGGGGAATCCTTTTCCAGTCTAATCCCATTTTCCTAAACGGACAGGGGGTCAGACTAGTCATATATCCTATGTGGAAACCTACCCTATATCTGGGGTTTTCCTGCCGAAGCAGACCAGGGCACATGCCCCCTGGGTTTAGTCACAATCACCGAATCACTCGCGATCATCAAGTGGACGGACTGGGGATTGATGAGACATTCCTTGTGCAAAAAGACCAGTTATGGATGGCTTTTGACTAGTAGCTGTGTTTGAACCAGGGAATGAAAGCTGGTCAACTAGTTGGACCACTCTGTCTTCATGCAGAAAACACATCACTCGAAAGAGTGAGGAAACAATAGCTCCCATGCTATAAATGTAGTCACGCCGAAGGAGTAGATTGTAATCTAGAGGCCCTTGGACTACCATCACGTTTAGATGAACGATTTTCCTTCTCAAAGTTATAGGTAAATTTTGAAGGATCCTTAATGGTCGATTGGTTCCTTTGTTGAAGCCTGACAGATTTCGAATCTCAGGTAGAAGCGTGGCGAACCAAGCGCTTTCCAAGCAGTTGAAGAAAGGATACTCACAGAAGCCCCTTCATCTATGATAGTATCAACCATGATCATTCTGTAAGCTTGTACTATGATTCAGAATGGTATATTAGATGATAGGCAGGGTCTCCCTAGTAGATCCCAATCGAAGGAAACGACTAGATTGCTTGGAGGAGGGAACAAATAAACGACTGGATAAATCTCTGATGAACTTCCTTCCTACGGTAAAGGAACGGGTAGATTTCCCCCATGTTCATCGGATTCTATGTTAACGAAAAGAATTTGAATGGTTTCGTTCTCATCCTCTTTGTGGACTGTATCATCTGAAGGTGAACCTTCTGAAGACAAAACTGGGTCGATTGCCGTCTCGACCTGTTGACTTTGATCCAGTGTGGACTCAGAGGGTTTACCTTCGATGATAGGTGCTTTGATTGACAACAAAGGTTTGTCAGTCAGATTTTCAACTAGCAATGGACTCAGCAAGAGTTTCCTGTATCCAGGAGGAAGTCGTTGTGGTGAAGCAGGACGGTTATCCAAGACTCTTTTAGCTTCATCCAAGAAGGGACAACAATGTAGGGAATGATTGCCTTCACACAGCCTATAAGGAAATCTAGATCTTCCTTTCTGTCCATTGACTTCATTTTCACTAGTTGATGGTGTGCTCTCAACGTGATCATCAGAGGTTGAAGACACCGGATTGTGCAAGCAGGGAGACCAGTCCCTTAGGATCCGTGGGATGCCGGGACAATCTCGATGATAGTGGTCTCCCTTGCAAATGACACGTGGAGATTTAGGTTTGGATGGTGCAGTGTGTTGATTTTCACCAAACGATGCATGGTTTCCCCCTTTTGTTGTTGGCTTCTTCTTCTTCTTCTCCTTCTTGTTTGGTCAATTTAGTGATGTCTAAATTGCAACTTTTAAATGTCAACCCGGGGCTCGTAAGCTGATGAAGTGATGTGTACTGTATGTACTTAGGCAACTGTTTCTTAAGTTTTTGTCGTTTTTAACTTTTTAAGTTTGTTTCCAAATATATTTCTCCTACAATGATGTAATGGAAATGAAATGAAGTGAGTGAAGTGTGTGTGATTGTGATGAGTTCTAAATGATTTCTTAAAACTTTAAAGGTAATCTACAAGAAAGCTTTGAACAACAACTGAAATGAAATCAACTTTTAAAGGAAAAATGAAGACATCAAATAAAAGATTAATGACATTGGCCCAGTATCTATGCTGCTGCAAGAAAATGAAGATAAAATCTATGTCGAGTCTAGCTAAAACTAAGTAATATGAAACTGAAGTAAATCTACATAAAAGAAAGACTAGTCACAAATACTTTAACTTCTTCTTAACCTCTTGTCTTTTAACTGAATATATCATGTGAGAAACAGTCAAAAATAAGCCAAGCAATTGTGAGTTCTTGAGCAACTAAACCAAGCTGTGTTAGTGATATTTTGGTCCTCAATAAAGATATTGAATTATAGAGAAGAAACCATCAATAGGTAAACAACTTGATATCTAAAAGTAGTAAGCAACTATGCAACTTAAAGAAATGATAACAAAGAAATAAAGGCTACAAAACAAAGAAGGTCAGAAACATAGACAAGATGATCACAAGTGTCACTAGCTGTGAAAAAGAAAGAAAAGAAACTGTCCCGGGCACGCCTAAGCAATCTGCAAAACACACTGATCAGTCATGGAAAAGTGCAGAAATATAAATGAGCAGAATTCAAAGTTATATACAGCTATTGTACATGATCAAAACACAGCAATCAAAGGCATTCTGTACAACTATTATACATAAAATGATAAAAAGAAATGCAGGAAATTAAAAACACTGTACAGGCCTTAAGTAAACAGGGGCCCTCTGCCTACTCCAGCTAGCTCAAAAGATCAGTTACACGCTTAGAAACAGAACGGTCTTCTCATATATTGTGTAGCAAAATAGAAAGTACAGTGGGAGATCAAAATTACATATCAGCAGCTAGCTATCCAGCGTTTAGAGACGCTTTATTTATAGCAGAGAAAACAAAACTAACTTAACACAAACTACGCTATTCTATCAGCTGTGTAAAAACACGTAATCTGGCAGCGTCCTCGGATTTAGGCAATGGTCGTGGTGGGCATTAAATCTTCTGTTGGATTTGTGTTTCCCATCATCTTCGTGGCTGAGGAAGAGGCCAGCTGTTCTTCACGTGCTTTAAAACCGAACACGCAGAGCCGTGCCACCGCCAATGACCTCTGTTGACCGTAGTTGCCCCCTCGTTGACCATGGGTTTTTATGACTGGTTTGGCTGAGCTGGAAGGACACACACCATGTCCTTGGTTCCACGAACTTGCCCATGTGGCTCTTCTGCCCGGAGGACACCTGGAACATGCCGTTTAATAAAATAGCTGCGGAATCCGGGGTTGGCTGCGGAAACCGGGATCAGCTGCGGAAACCCTGTGTGAGCTGCGGAAAGCGCAGCACTTGAACCAAAATTCTAATCCAACAACACAGTCATTAGCATAATTAACAAACCATGTAAAAAGTCCTAAAATACAATGATTTGAGCAATTTGATGGAGGGAATGAGTGGCAAAAGAAGGAAATGAATAGGAAAAGGAGGCTGAGAGGATGTGTAAAGAAGTGCAGGTTTGAGGCTCAACATACCCCCACTGTGAAGGTGTTGCATGTCCTCATGCAACCAAAACTTTGTCATTGCTTTTCATTCCATGTGTTCAGATGCTTCTGCCAAAACATCTAGCCTTCTTTTCTTTCTTCTTGTTGCCAAAATTGTTCTTGGTTTCTTAACTAAACACTTGAATTTCAAATTGATCAAGGCCCTGCTCAGTTTCTTGCATTTTCTCTTCAATTTTCTGTTCTTCTTCTGCCAGAGTCCTAAGTGAAGCATGGTGTTGTCATGGACAATTTTGTCCACCTTGCTTTGTTCTTTCAATGCTTCGTTTTCTTGTTTAATATGCCGGTTCAGGACTTCTAGCTCAAACACCTCTTGTTTTAAAGATTGGACCTGTTCATTAAGAGGCAATATAGTGCTTGGACCTGCAACTGATTGCTCCAAGGTCTCCAAATAATTGTATACCTCCTGCTGGTCAGGGTCAATTTCAGGTGTTCTTCTTGGGCTATGTTCAAAGGGGCTCTCTTCCCGTGGAGGAGTGGACTCAAGGTCAAGCTGAGTTGGAACCTTTTCAGGTGTTCTTTCTACCAAATCAATGAAATGTGATTGTTTTTCTTTAGTCACACTCATTCTTTCTTTAAGTCTACTGCTTCTTCTCACTTGTGTACTAGTGCTCTTTTGCTGGGCACTCTGTTTTTCCTTCTGTTTCTTCTTTGAGAGGGCAGCAGCTTGAAGTTGTGAGAGTCTATCAGCCAAGGTTTGAGAGTCTTCTTCTACTGAAGGTTCAGGTGATGGATATGATTCTTGAACAATTGTTTTCCATTTATCCTTTTTCTGTTTCTTAGTTTTATCTCTCTCTTCCTCCTCTTCTTGAGTAGTGTCCTGAGTTTCTACAATAGGAGGATCTTGGGCTGCAACATCTCTTTTCATTCTCCTACTTCTTTTTGGGACTCTAGGAGAGCTGCTAGCGGAAGCTTCAGTTACCTCTTGAAAATGATTCCTGACTAAAAACTTGTCCCATGTATCATTGTTGTTTTTCAATTGGTCCTCTATGAGAATTCTAATGAACCCGTGATGATACAAGTGAGGTTCAATATGGCCTATATTCTTTTGGATAGTGGAACTCATTTTCGTTAGGCTTCTTAACAGAAAATAGGGTAAATTGATGGCATGGCCTTCCATGAAGTTCATCATAATTCTAGCATGGTACATATACATAGTGCCAAAGCGGCCCTCACATGTAACAAATTTTTGAACAAGTAATAACAATGCAATCCATTCTTCCTTAATTACATGTACAGGAATCCCTTTGGTGAATATTGAAGTGTCCATACCTGGGTTCTTAAGCATGTCTTTCCATCCCTGATCTTCCACTACTCTGTTCTTGAACCATCGGTCTCCCACCTGAGGTAGACTGGTTGCTGTTGCTATGGAGTTCTCTGTGATTGTGAATTTCAGGTCCCCTACTTCCACAGTGTGTCCATTGAATGATTGAGCAAATGCTTTCGTTACCTCCTTATCATATCCTCTGAATTTTTGAATGAACTTCAACCATTTTGCCTTCTTTAATGCTTCCTTTGTCTGTGGGTATCCTTCTAGATACTTTGAACCTTCAGGTTCAGCTCTAAGCAGTTTCCCCATCTTCGGCTCTCAACTTCGGCTGAAGCTTTGATTGTGTATGGATGCTCAAGGAGGATGTTCACGGGAAAAACAGATGGACTACGGCTGTAAGTGGAATAGCCGCAATGTAATGCAAGGCAATACGGGTTTGAAACGGAACTGTGGAGTTTGAAACAGAGCTGCGGGGTTTGAAACAGAGCCGTGGAGTTTGCAGCGAAAATGAGAGTGGAAATGGTGTGAGTGCGAGGGAGTAGAAGACAAACACGAGAATGAGTTCAAATGCGTGTGGAAATGGGGTGATAAGAGAATGGAATAACGGCCAAATCCCTTGGAGTCGGGTGGCTTACGCACACGTTTCAGCATTGGCTGCGAAGATCGTGGTGGAGAAGAGACGTAGTACGATAGGTCTCTTCTCCCTTGTACGACTAATTAATGAAAGCGCAGTCTCGATTTGAGTTTGAACTAAGAGTGATTATGAGACCGTTAGGAGGGTATGAGGTGGATGAAGGATTATCGTGGAGGAGAAGTGGGATGATATTGCCGAATCATTGCATTTAGTGGCTCTTTCCACGATTTAATAACTATACGTAAAATGACATTAAATTGTTGTTGGGAAAAATTTTGATCATACCTTCATAGATTTGCCTTTTGTTGATTAAGGTTGCTGACCCCTTATTGCTTTCTTATCTTGCAGGTGCCTCCCATCCTTGTTGCCCTTGGTGATGTTGATACCTCTGACTGTGATTTTTTTGAAAACAGAGTACTGCTGCTGTAGAGACAGAGTGATGCTGGCTGCGGAAACTGGTGCGAGCTGCGGAAACAGTTCTCAGCTGCGGAAACTGAAACAACACCTTTCTGTCTATACCAAGAAGTAGTTAGAGAAGACTTAACTAAATGAAATAGTCCTGAGAGGGACTTTTATTGATGAAATGGAGTGAGATGAATGAAATGGAATGAAAATGAAGTGGAATGGAGATGATGGGATGGATGAACTGAAATGGCGAATGAGATGGAAAGAGAGAGAGATTTTTTTGGAAAATACAAAGTGTCAGGTGCCCTTGATTTTCACCTTATATTTTCTGCATAAGACTGCCAATTCAAGATTGGTTTTCAGGCTTATACAAGAGACTTTTTTTTTTCCTTTTTTTTTTTTTCCCTTTTTTTTTTTTTTTTTCTTTTTTTTTTTCAACTAAAAGAAACAAAGACTAGGCTGATGGAGGAGAAGAATTCTTCTCCACCAGCCTCATTGCAGAATCTTCTTGGAACATTTTAACAAATTCCTCTTTTGAGAGTGGTTTGTGGTAGACTTTCAATCGGTGGCCATTCACAATGAGAGGAGTCTGAAACTCATCAATGGTCTTTACTCGAACTGCTCCATTGTTAAGGACTTCATCAATCTCATATGGTCCAAGCCAATGAGTTTGAAATTTTCCTTTGAAGTCCTTAAACTTGGAATCAAACAATAGTGCCCAATCTCCCTTCTGAAACTTTTTCTCTTTGATGTGTCGATCATGCCACTTAGTTCTTTGGTGCTGAACTAGATCAGTTCTTAAAATTGCATCTTGTCTTATCTCATCTAGCTCATTCAGCTGCTCCATTCTGTGCTTTTGGGATTCTGATAGATTCATCCCCAACTGAACTGCCATCTTGAAGGTCTTGATTTGAAACTCAATGGGGAGCAAGACTTCTTTCCCATAAACAAGTTCATAGGGAGAATGTCCTGTTGTGTTCCTCCATGTAGTTCTATAGGCCCATAAGGCTTCAGGAAGCCTTTCTGCCCAATCTCTTCTGTGGAGATGAACAATCTTGGTGATGATGCTCTCAAGAACTTTGTTTGTAGATTCCACTTGACCATTTGCTTGTGGATGGTATGGAGTAGATTTTCTATGCTTGATTTTGTATTCCTCCATCAGCTTCTCCATCAATTTAGATGTAAATTGACTTCCCTGATCTGTCACAATTTCTCTTGGGACACCAAAACGAGTAAAAATATCCTCAAAAAGAAATTGAACAACTGAATTTTCAGTGGCAGAAGGCAATGCCTTTGCTTCTACCCATTTAGTAACATAATCAGTACAAACCAATATATACTTCTTTTGCTTAGATGGTGGGTTAATGGGTCCAATGAAATCTAAATCCCATTTCTCAAAGAGTTCGATGAGTACCTGTGGCTGTAGTGGCATTTCATTTGAAGGAGTTGGTCTCCCAACTCTTTGGCAGCTGTCACACCTTTTGACATATTGTTTTGCATCTTTGAAGAGAGAAGGCCAATAATATCCTAAAGAAAGGATTTTATAGGCCGTCCTCTTGTCAGCAAAGTGTCCGCCGCACGGTTCATCATGACATGCCTTAAGGATGTCAGGCATTTCATCTTCCCGAACACATCTTCTGATCACACAATCTAGCCCTGTTTTGAACAATTCATTAGAAATCCAAGAATACTTTGAGCTCTCCTGAATGATTTTCCTTTTCTCATTAGGAAATAAGTGTGGAGGTAGCTTCCCTGTAACCAAATAATTAGCAATGTCTGCATACCAAGGGGTTTTAGTAGTTATTGCAAACAAATATTCATCTGGAAACTTATCCTCTACAGGAGAATCTTCATTAGTATTTTGGATTCTAGACAAGAAATCAGCTACTGTATTTTGTTTCCCTGGTCTATCTAACACAGTAATATTGAATTCTTGTAAAAGTAAAAGCCATCTTGTAACTCTGCCATTAGTAACAGGTTTATTCATGAGATATCTAATTGCAGAATGATCAGTATGGACAAAAGTTTCATAGCCTGTTATATAGTGTCTAAACTTGTTGATTGCATGAACAACGGCTAAGAACTCTTTTTCAGTCACAGTATAATTTAACTCAGTGGGAGTCAAATTTTTACTGGTGTAATAAATGGCATAAGGAACTAAATCCTTTTGACCCAACACAGCTCCTAGAGCTATATCTGAAGCATCTGTAGAAATGTGGAAAGGGAGTTTCCAATTTGGCCCTCTCAAAATGGGTGCTTTAGATATTCTAGTTTTTAAAGTTTCAAATGCAGATTGACAGTCAGGATCCCACTTGAATTCACAGTCTTTGGTAAGTAATTTGAAGAGTGGAGATGCTATCTTGGTGAAGTTTTCAATAAATCTTCTATAATACCCAGTAAACCCAAGAAAACTTCTAACATCTTTTTGACAATTTGGAATAGGTAACTTGGAGATGACTTCGACTTTTGATCTATCAACTTTGATTCCATCTCCTGAAATATGATGTCCTAAAACAATCCCTTCAGTAAACATCATAAAACATTTTTCATGACTTAATGAAAGATTTGTTTCTTTATATCTTACAAGGACTTTTGCCAAATTTTCTAATGCCTCTTCAAATGAATTACCATAAACTGTAAAATCATCCATATAGACCTCTACACAATCATGAATTAGATCAGAAAAGATTCCTAGTACTGCCCTTTGAAATGTTGCAGGTGCATTACATAATCCAAAAGGAAGTACTCGGTAAGCAAAAGTTCCCCATGGACAGGTAAATGTGGTCTTGTCCTGGTCTTCAGGTGCTACCTGAATTTGATTGTAACCACTAAAACCATCCAAAAATGAGAAATACTTTTTACCTGCTAGAGTGTCTAATACTTGATCAATAAAGGGTAAAGGAAAGTGATCCTTCAAGGTTGCTTTGTTCAATTCTCTGTAATCAATGCAAACCCTCCATTTACCATTCTTTTTAGGTACTATAACCAAAGGGGAAACCCACCGGCTATCTGAAATACGGTAAATGAAGTTTACATTAAGTAACTTTTGGAGCTCTTCTTTCACTATCTCCCTAAGATTTGGATTCATCCTTCTTTGAGGTTGTCTGATTGGTCTATTGTTTTCCTCAATGTAGATGTGATGAATGCAAGTCTTAGGATCAATACCTTTCATATCAGTATACTCCCATGCAAATGCAGTAGAATGTTTTTGCAAGATTTTGGTTAGTTCCTCCTGTTGTGATTTTTCCAAGTTTCTGTTGATATTCAATGTTTTTCCTGGAAAGATCTCAATGGCAGAACTACCAAATTCTTCCATAGAGAAAAGAGACATTTGTCTAGATGATAGACACTCAATGTCAGAATCCAACTGAAATTGTGTGTGGTCATATTCTGAAGATGGTTCAAAGTTTTCTAATGTATTCAGAATTTGACTATCTTCACTAATCTCAGAAATGGTAAAGACAGGTTGTATAGTATCTTCATCATCAACCCACTCATTATCTCCTGTTTCTGTGATTGCTTTTGCTGGAGGATACAGATTGAACTTCTTTGTCGAATTACCATCAGAAATATACATATCCCCAGACCTACAACTTATGAAAGCATCAGCTGTGGCTAGCCAAGGTCTTCCTAAAATAAGAGGATGCCCTCCTAGATTACTCTTGGGAGTTAAAATCATGAAATCCACTGGATATTCCCAAGAGTCTAGGGAGACTGGAATGTCTTCCAATACACCATCTGGTTTAATAATTGATCGATCTGCAAGTTGCAATAAAGTAGGTGTAAAAAGAAGATTAGGAAGTTTTAGCTGTTCCATAGTCTGTCTACTCATAATGTTAATAGCAGCCCCTAAATCAATCAAAGTATTTGGTATTTCTACTCCATTGATATGTGTTTTGACAATTGGACTACCGGGATCTACATATTTCTGCATAGTAATTTTTCCCATCATGATATCTGCAATTTTTCCTACCAGGTGGATCCTTCTGGTATCTCTTGGTTTCCTTCCTGGTCTTTTAAGGCTCAACTCCTTTATTGTTTTTGCTAGAATAGGAATCTCTTTAATGGCTTGTAACAAGGGAATCTTGATACAAACATTTTTCAATTCATCTAGAAAATTATAGTCAGGCAACCAAATTTGTTTTTCCACTCCTTTATCAATTTGTAATCTTTCAGGGAAAGGAGGTGTGGATAAGGATGCAGGTTGCTCAACTATGGGAGTTGTGGGGGTTAATTCTTTTTCTTTTTGAGTGTTTGGGTTTTGAAGAGATGCTTCAGAACCCTTATTGGCTTCAAGAGATTCTTCCTCAGAAATGCTTTGTTGTTGAGCATTTATAGAAGGTTTATCTAGAACTCTACCTGACCTGAGTTGTACTTCATTGAGAGGAACAATCATATAGGTAGGAAATTGCTGACCTTCCATCATGTAGGCATTTTGAGGGTTTTTATTATTGGGGTTTGGCAATGGCTAAGAAGGAAGTTGATTTGACTTCTGTTGGAATGGAAGCAAGAGTTGAGAATTTTGATTCTGTTGAGAAGGTTTTTGTTGTGGAAATGGTAATGATAGTTGTGGATTTTGATTTGGAAGTTGTGGAGCTTGTTGGTTTTGAAAAGATGGAGGATATTGGTAAAATTGAGCAAATCTCCCATAAGGATTTTGCATACCTTGTACCCATGATTGAAAAGAATTTTGAGGTTGGGACCAAGGTTGTTGCCAAGGATTCCAATTTGGTTGGGGTTGAAAATTCATAGAGTTGTTAAAACCTTGATTTTGTTGCCCCTGCCAAGGTCTCCTTGCAACAAAACAGAGAGATTCAATTGTATTTGGATCTTCTTGAAAGACAGCTTTGAGCCCAGGTATTGAAGGACAATCCTTGGTCTCATGGTTCTCTGAACAAATTACACATGTTTCTACAACTTTTGCATCCAAGGGACATTCCCTTAGAGCATGTTTCTTCCTACATTTTGGGCAAAAGATGGCCAAAGCCTCAGCTTCTGCTTTCTGCTTATTGTGAATCTTAAGAGTGTCTAGTTGTTCACTAAGACTCCCTAAGATATCAGTTTTGAATTCATCAAGCATGTTGCCGATCTCAGCCCTACTTACTGATCCAGTTGCAGATTTATTCGCTCTGATGAGAGAAGGATCTCTAGGCCCTTTTTGAGTTTTTGATTTCCCCCTTGAGAGATGGACACATAGCTCTGCTATATCATTGAGTGAAAGTTGAGATATATCTCCTTTCCCCATCATGTTCAGAATATCTATCCATTCATCTCTAATGGATTTTAATAGGAGGGCTTTCAAGGTCTCCTCATCTAAGTTACTCATTTTTGCTCTTTTCAGGTTGTATTGAAATCTTTCAAGTAAATCCTCCAAGTTTTCATCTTCTCTTTGCACCATTTTGAATACTTCATCCTTGTGATTGGTGGGCATACAATAGTCCAGGTACCTATCCAAAAATGTTTGTTTCATATCATTCCAAGACCTAATGGATTGAGTGAGTAATCCCATGAACCACTTTAGTGCTGCTACTTTCAATGTTGAAGGAAACAGTTTGAGTTTTTGAGAGTCTTCCAGATAATCATAAGTTCGACAAACGACTTCAAACTCAAATAGAAATGTTTCAGGGTCCTCATTCCTCATCCCATGGAAATTTGGGAGGACAGATGGTGAGATGTTTTTCATAGTGGCTCGGGAGTCCTCATCGACTATAGGAAACCCGAATGAGTTATCTCCATCCCTATTTCCCCCAATGTTACCTCGACCTCCTCCATTGTTTCCTCCTCCTCCTCTACCTCTACCTCTACCAAATCCAGGTGCTCCTTCCTCTGTCATGGTAGTTTCCCTAGAGACTTCAGAGTCTTCTGGTTCTTCTACTAAGGGTATATGAGAAGGAATTTCTCCTTCTTCTTCAGGTGATTCTACTTCTTCAATTACAATTTGTCTCTCTAGAGAAAGAAGGAAAGGATCTCTCTCTAATTCAAATTCGATGGAAGGTATGGGAGAGTCAACTCCTGCTTCTTGAATTCCGGGAATCCTAGGGCTAGGAGTGTCAGTTGGAGATGAGGGAGGTGTCTCTTGTCTATTCCTTGAAGTAGATGGACTTGTAA
This sequence comes from Pinus tabuliformis, assembly GCA_031772625.1. Lineage (NCBI taxonomy): Eukaryota > Viridiplantae > Streptophyta > Pinopsida > Pinales > Pinaceae > Pinus > Pinus tabuliformis. The sequence continues at coordinate 315,476,451 of CM062820.1, read as the reverse complement.
AAATCGAACTCTTGGCTCTAGCTAAAAACCTTCCCCTAGAATCTCTTGCTCTATGCATGTCATTTTTTATTTTCCTTCAAGTCAGGGTAATAATTCTCTTTCTGATCTTCCAGGTCACTCTAGGTGCAAGAAGAGAGCATACTGAAGAAGCTATTAAACCAATAACTTTCTATTTTCTGATCCTCCAGATCACTCTAGGTGCAAGAGGAGAGCATACTTTGAGAGGTTATTAATTTTCCTTCCTTGAAATTTTCTTGTTTTTTTTTTTTTTAAGAATTGGCTACCTAATTTTCACTTCCCCGGCAACGGCGCCAAAATGTTTGGTCAATTTAGTGATGTCTAAATTGCAACTTTTAAATGTCAACCCGGGGCTCGTAAGCTGATGAAGTGATGTGTACTGTATGTACTTAGGCAACTGTTTCTTAAGTTTTTGTCGTTTTTAACTTTTTAAGTTTGTTTCCAAATATATTTCTCCTACAATGATGTGATGGAAATGAAATGAAGCGAGTGAAGTGTGTGTGATTGTGATGAGTTCTAAATGATTTCTTAAAACTTTAAAGGTAATCTACAAGAAAGCTTTGAACAACGACTGAAATGAAATCAACTTTTAAAGGAAAAATGAAGACATCAAATAAAAGATTAATGACATTGGCCCAGTATCTATGCTGCTGCAAGAAAATGAAGATAAAATCTATGTTGAGTCTAGCTAAAACTAAGTAATATGAAACTGAAGTAAATCTACATAAAAGAAAGACTAGTCACAAATACTTTAACTTCTTCTTAACCTGTTGTCTTTTAACTGAATATATCATGTGAGAAACAGTCAAAAATAAGCCAAGCAATTGTGAGTTCTTGAGAAACTAAACCAAGCTGTGTTAGTGATATTTTGGTCCTCAATAAAGATATTGAATTATAGAGAAGAAACCATCAATAGGTAAACAACTTGATATCTAAAAGTAGTAAGCAACTATGCAACTTAAAGAAATGATAACAAAGAAATAAAGGCTGCAAAACAAAGAAGGTCAGTAACATAGACAAGATGATCACAAGTGTCACTAGCTGTGAAAAAGAAAGAAAAGAAACTGTCCCGGGCACGCCTAAGCAATCTGCAAAACACACTGATCAGTCATGGAAAAGTGCAGAAATATAAATGAGCAGAATTCAAAGTTATATACAGCTATTGTACATGATCAAAACACAGCAATCAAAGGCATTCTATACAACTATTATACATAAAATGATAAAAAGAAATGCAGGAAATTAAAAACACTATACAGGCCTTAAGTAAACAGGGGCCCTCTGCCTACTCCAGCCAGCTCAAAAGATCAGTTACACGCTTAGAAACAGAACGGTCTTCTCATATATTGTGTAGCAAAATAGAAAGTACAGTGGGAGATCAAAATTACATATCAGCAGCTAGCTATCCAGCGTTTAGAGACGCTTTATTTATAGCAGAGAAAACAAAACTAACTTAACACAAACTATGCTATTCTATCAGCTGTGTAAAAACACGTAATCTGGCAGCGTCCTCGGATTTAGGCAACGGTCGTGGTGGGCATTAAATCTTCTATTGGATTTGTGTTTCCCATCATCTTCGTGGCTGAGGAAGAGGCCAGCTGTTCTTCACGTGCTCTAAAACCGAACACGCAGAGCCGTGCCACCGCCAATGACCTCTGTTGACCGTAGTTGCCCCCTCGTTGACCATGGGTTTTTATGACTGGTTTGGCTGAGCTGGAAGGACACACACCATGTCCTTGGTTCCACGAACTTGCCCATGTGGCTCTTCTGCCCGGAGGACACCTGGAACATGCCGTTTAATAAAACAGCTGCGGAATCCGGGGTTGGCTGCGGAAACCGGGATCAGCTGCGGAAACCCTGTGTGAGCTGCGGAAAGCGCAGCACTTGAACCAAAATTCTAATCCAACAACACAGTCATTAGCATAATTAACAAACCATGTAAAAAGTCCTAAAATACAATGATTTGAGCAATTTGATGGAGGGAATGAGTGGCAAAAGAAGGAAATGAATAGGAAAAGGAGGCTGAGAGGATGTGTAAAGAAGTGCAGGTTTGAGGCTCAACACTTCTCTTTCTTTTTCTTCTCAGTTACTTGGTTTTTAGCATTACTAGCTTCACCAAGCGAAGAGGAAGAAGGAGAGGGAGAAACAAAAGAAGTAGAAGGTGGGGGAGCGGCTCCATCATCATCTAGTTTCTGATTTGATTGCTGAGGAATTGCAGTGTTTTGAATGACAAAGGTCGAGAAAAGCCATACTGGCAGGCCAATTGTGAGTCCTGGAAGGGACAATGTAGCCATGTGTGGAGCACCAACATCTCCCCAAGAGGAGAAAGGACTAGGATTTCCCCAAGGGGAAATCCTGATTTGTAGACTCCATTTTCTCAACCTAAGACCAATGAGGGAACAATGATGTTATTCCGATTAAAATAAATTTTATGATGCTTTGACACAACTTGCTTTTTCAATTTTTAAGAGTCGAGAAAAAGCTAAAGATGACTCTAGTCGTCTTCGATTTTTAATGAGCCTAAAGTGACAAGTGCTCAGATCGACCTTTTCTTTTAAGGAGTCTGAAAAGGAACGAAAGCAACTGCTCTAGAAATATAGATAGAGGGATTACCAAACCAATCGCAAAACTACATAATACTTTTTACGGTACAACAGTCAATCTTCCTGAATTCTGTGTTCAGTGCATTGCGATTGATAGGGCGGCAGCCACGGCTTCCTAAGGATAAAGGATGTAGACTATTGTGGTCTCCCAATATATACTCAACGGTACGTGGGAGCATAAGTCCGTACTGGCACTTGTTGTATCAAAGAGGAGGAATCACCCAACCTATGATGAAAATGATAGTTACCAGGCTTTACGACGCCGAAATACGTCTCTAGCCTAGACTTATAAATGTTGTGCATTAGGTTCCAAAGCGTTTTTATGTTCTTTGAGGTTTATTTTACAGTTGATCTTTCTTAAGAAGTTTTCCTTTAAGGTTCACTGCGTGATGTAGATATACAATTCCTAAATGTGCAATATAAGATGATAAACAATTGTTTACTTTCTTTTAGCAATGAAAATCCTAGCTACTAAGGAAAGAGAAATGAAATTCTTTGAACATAGAGCAGAGAGCACACACTAGATGCACTTTTCCTAAATCAATTACAACATGCAATCTAAATGCAAATGCACATGCATGTATTTGTTTTTCAGTTTACTTAATGTGAGGATGACAAAAAGAAAACTAAGTACAGATCTGAACTATTTTCTTTCAAAGTGACAATACTAACAATTTTCTCTTCAAAAAATGAAAGGAAGATTAAGACGACACTTTGTTGTTTTGAATTAAAAACTGCTTTAGACACTTGAAATACTAATAATTTCAAATCAAGTACAATGGAAAAAGTGTAATCGTCTATATAGAAGAGGAAGACTTTACGACACTCTTTTTCTTGACTGAAATCGACACTTGCGACACTTTCAAATCAAAAGACAACAGTTCGATTAAGCTACTTTTTGCAAAGGAGAATTGTAAATGGTGAAAAATACATAAAAAAAATTCACAATTCCTTATCAATGGAGGCTGAATAATGCAAAGGAAGAAGGTTTCAACTGTGATATACTGATCATAGATAGCAAAACTATTGAATAAATCTGAAGACAATGAAGAAAAAACCATAATCTAGAGGCAGAAATAGTCTTACTCAATCATCACACCTGTAACACTGGGAAACAGGGATGCATCTCACCTGCAACACATGGGAGGTGCGATGCATCCAGATTGTCAATGAGAGGCAGTGCGATGGTCCAGGGATGATATTGGGCTTGGTTTTTACTCACAGTTTGTAGCTAAGTTCAGGGATTTAGGCTGAGCTAATGATTGTCAGTAAACACAAAGTATAGGGGATGATATAATGAGGTTATTTGAGCTACCACCAGGGAACTTAGGATGTTTGCAAGTCAAATGTTCAGTTCATAAACCAACCCAGAGATTGACTGAAGCATCATTGATCTACTTTGCAGTTGCATAGCAAAAGCAGTTCGAAGGCTAGGTGGCTTAACTTCAGGCTCTGGTTTACAAAGAAAACAATAGTAAGAAAACAAACAAATTATTCACTCCCCAGTGGAGTCGCCATTTTGTTATCGGGAAAGCTAGTGTCCATTCAGAGCTACTGGTCCCACTAAGACGAGTAGCTATCTTAGAAACAAACAAACTAAAGTTAATTATGTTTTCCTTTATGAGAGATAGATGAGAGAGAAGCAGAGAGTACCAACCTCAGTGTTTCACTAGTCTCCTTGCTTGTTTCCTCTCTCCTTTGATAAAGCTTTTGCCACTCCTTTCTCACTTGTCCCGCTTCACAGAACACCTGTAGAGTCAAAGAAACAAAATACCATCAAATCATAGAGATCTATAACCATAAACAATGTAGGATCGGATGTACATTAACCATACAAATGCATATACAAATACAAGATTCAAAGATACACAAGTATATGGAGGAAAACTCAAATAGCTTTATTGATAGAAGTACTAGAAGAGAGGATTACAACCAAGCTGTCTGATTCGGCATCATCCTCCCAGCATGAAAGCCCTCTTCACCTCATAAAAAGCAAGATCACCCAACAATACAATGTCTTCAAAGAGAAACCAACAACACTTCCTTACAAATTACAAAATTCTAGCCTTTGGATCTCTAGGATGAGGGATCCATATATATATGTTTGCAGGACAGTGAGTTAGCTTTTGGGATTTTGATTAGTGTCATTTCACTGATAGTTTTTGGTTCCACTTGGAGATTTCATGATCTCTTACTCATCCTTGGGCGAATTCAGAGAGGCAAGTGTCATATGAGCAGTTTCTAGAAGATTCCTTGAGTTTCTGCCTAGCAAAATACCTATGCCATTTGTTTACTCTCGCTCATCATACCCTATAGAAGGGCTTTTCAGTATGCATTGCACCCCATGTGTGTAACAGGTGAGATGCATCGCACCCTCAACATGGAGCAGTCTGTATGGTCCAGTTTTGACCAGTTCTGAGCAGTTTTTCAGGGAGAACTTCTGGGAAATGATGTAATCAGTTGACCTTGATCCTTTAGGGAATGAAATAACAGTTTTAGGGGTTTCAAAGCCCTTTTTTTATGGACATATGTGATTGGGGTTGTAGTGCCAAAATATGTCTATAACACCGAGTCTCATAATTGTTGTCATTTGTCTTATTTCCACGCGTCGAGGTAGTCTGGAACCCAGATGAAATTGCATCCCCTTCAGCGGATAATCCTGTCAATTGTTGAATATCATTAACACATATGGGGTATTCTTTTTCTAGAAAGAGAGACCTTCCATGCAGTTGGTTGATGAGGAATTTAGTACACTGCATTTCTACCCCTAAGGTGATGAACACTAGTAGAATTCACAAGTTCAACAATGTGGACCTATGTATTCCTCTAAAATCCTCTTTGATTCTAGTTGAATGGATGCCATCTGGTTTTATTAGTACATATGCAAAAAATTCATGCTTGAGTGTGGGGAAATGGCAATAATATGATAGGTCGTTACCTATGAGCATGGCCTTCTCATATTTTCCATAGAGATTCTCAATATTGGTGACTCTAAAGTCCAATGGAGGGGTGGGAATAGAGATTTTGGAGACTTTGGTCATGCCTACATTTCAACTACTCTACAAAACAAACACATGCGGTTTGAATTTTTCCTGGAGACTGGAGGAATTCGACACAGAAGCCAAACTGAGTAATTTGACCACCTACGCTTTGACACTGAAGAACTTAACATTGGCATGCAAACTAAATAGAAAGACTTTACATGACACTTTTTATTATACCGTTTAACTAATTAGTAGGGAAATTTTCTATACTCAAATTCAAATCCTAGCATTAACGGTGATTGTGACCTGGACCTGCCTCGGATGAGGTGAAAATTGAAAAGGCAGATTATCAAGATGGTTAATTATTATCAAATGATGGAAAAATTTAAAAATATGATAACCAAATCATGTTAGGGATATTATGGGAGATATTTAATCCAAATTTGAAATGACATAGGGAATTATTACTAATTATTGTGGATAAGTCAATTTCCACGTGTGATTCCTTGACAAAAATTAGTTGCGGAGGGTGGCACTATAATAGCTAATAGACCTAATTGAGGTAACATTATTAGTGACTAACATAGTTGTGATAACTAACCTGAATTTCACAACTAAAATGACTGGCACAACTGAAATGACTCACACAACTGAAATAATTTATGCAACTAAAATAAGTAACTTGACAACAACTTTAAATGACTGACTCTACCTAAACCTAACTATGAACCCCTTTCAGAGATCACATCAATTTGATGAAGAAATTGTTGGTCCATGGAAGGGATTTATGCATGCGCTGTTCACCCAACCAGGAAATAGGACTCCATCCAGTTGCGCAAGTTTGACTGCTCCAGATTCTTGCACTTACACAACAATGAATGGTCCTAACCAATCCATTTGAAACTTTCCAGGATGTTTTAGAAACTTACTGTCGTATGAGAGAACTTGTTCCCTGATTGGAAAAGAATTATCTTTTATGTGCCAGTTATGCCAAGGTTTTTGCCTCTCCTTTTATATAGTTTAGTAAAATCTTCCAGAAATCAGTCTTTGTCCAATTCATAGAGCTCATCCAACCACTTTGCAATCAATTTATCCACTGACATGTGAGTAGCTTGTGCTATGAAAAGGTTGGGATTAATGAAATCGATAGGTACTACAACTTCTCGGCCATAAACAAGCTAGAATTGTGGATATTTGATTAGGCACTTGACAATTGTATGGTAGGCCCATAAAGTAGCTAGTACCCTTTCATCCTAGTCGTCTTAGTTGGAAAATCATATCTTGGTGAGGCCTTTCACTAATATTTTATTAAAATATTCTACAAGGTCGTTTACTTGTGGGTGGTATGGGTTTCTCTTGTGGTTCTGAATCATGAAGATTTGTAGTAGTGTGGCGACTGTCTCATTAATAAAGTGGGTCCCCTATTCACTTGCGAGGCTTTGGGGGTATCTAATACGAGATATAATATTTTTAAAGATGAACCTGGTGGTTATGTATGTAGTGCAAACTTTAACTAGTGTAGCTTCAACCCATCTGATAAGGTAACTTGTTTCAGTGATAATGTACCTAGCATGGGAGTGTCACGCTAGTCAATTAATGGGCCCCACAAATTCTACAGCCCATTTCTCAAATTCCTAGAGTGCTCGTACAAATTTCAAAAGGAGTTAATCCTGGTGTGATGACTGTCCCACCCTTTGGAAAAAACCACATTTATTCGCTTACTCATTTGCATCATGGAAGAGTGTGGGACACTAGAGTCTTTCCTACAAAACTTTTCTCCTAGTATCTTTCCTACCCACGTGTCCACCTACAACTCCTAAATGGAATTATCATAGTACATATTGATTCTCATGATCGAGGACACATCGTTGCAGTATTTGATCAAGACCCGTCTTGTATAACTTCCCTATAAATAGTTAGTAATCTGCAGCTCGAACTACCATGTGCCATTGTTGTGTTGCTATATTCTCCTCTACACATCTCCTTGTTGTTAGGAATAATGAAATATCTTCTAAGTAGTCCGGTGTGGCCTCAACCTAAAATTGGTCAACATATGACAGTGGGTCATCTATTGATTCCCCACCTTTGCCCAACTCTAGCCGGGAAAGATGATTAGGACCCACATTCATCCTTCCTGTCTTCACAATTACGTCAAATGGTAACTTCTGGAACAATAAGATCCATCTATAGATCCTTCATTCAAGAACATACTTATTCACTAGGTACTTCAGAGTGGAGTGGTCAGTAAAAAACTTGAACAAACCTCATAGAAGGCAGTGCCGTAACTTATGTAGGAAGTACACCATTATGATAGCTTCACACTCGGTTGTGGTATATGTCTTTTTCGTTGTGGAAATTGTTCTACTGGAAAAGTAGATTGGGTGATTAAGATTACAGTCTCTAGGCTGAGCCAAAAAAACTCCCAAAGTAATTCCTGATGCATTGATATGGACATGAAATTGCTTGTTCCAATCTCGATAAACCAATATTAACGCACTAGCTAGCTTCTCCTTTAGCACATTTAAGGTAACTTCACATTCATCAAATCATGAAAACCTTTTAGATTTCTTCAACAACTTCTCCAATGGTGCTGTGATCGAATCATAGTTGTGGATGAACTTCCGGTAGTAACCTATGTGGCCCAGAGTTGATCTCATCTTCTTAACACTTGTTGGTGGAGGCATATTCAAGATTAATGCAACCTTGTTCCAAAGGGGACAATAAAAATTAACTTCTTTAGATTCAAGGATATTTGCAGCTGCTTGCAGCGGTCAAACATCCCTCGAAGAAAACTGGAGTACATTTTTCATAAACTATAACTGTTCAGTCATCCATGTACACTTCCAGAAATATGTGAATATAGTCCCAAAAGGAAGCAATTACAATCCTAGAAAGCGCTTCTGATGCATTCTTTAGTCTAAAGGGCATGACATGGTAGTCATAGTACCCCCATTCGGTCATGAATGTGGTTTTATTGTTATCCTCCTTTGCACCTTCAAAGTAAAAACAATGCATTATTGTGTGCACTAATTATTTGACTAAGTGGACTGAAACCAAGGTGATTAAGGTAGCAATATAAGAGAAGGTGGTTAAGTCCTTAAGGGAGAATGTATTCTAGAAATTTGGGTACCGTAGAGAGCTAGTCACAGACCAAGGCAGCCAATTTACCTCCAACATGATTGAATGGCTTCTCAACCATCACAAAATCAAGAATAGGACCTCCACTCCTTATCATCCATAGGCTAATGGGCAAGTGGAGGTGACCAACAGGGTACTGGAGAGCATCTTAACCAACGTAGTAAGCAGCAACAGGAAGGATTGGGCAGAGAGACTAGTTGAGGCCACCTAGGCCTATAATACAACATGGAAGACAACCACTAGATTTACACCCTATGAGCTGGTCTATGTGAAAAAGGCTTTGCTATCCATTGAGTTTGAATATAACACATTGAGGATGGCAGCACAACTAGATTTGGATCTCAGTAATGCACAAAAAGAAAGATTGTTCCATTTGAATGGCTTGGATGAATTCAGAATGCAGGCCCTCCTACATACAGAGATAGTTCAACTTCAGAGGAAGATCTGGCATGATAGACATATTAAGGAGAAGCAATTTCAAGAGGGCGATTGGGCATTGTTATATGATTCTAGGTATAAAGAATCCAAGGGCAAGCTAAGGACAAGATGGCTCAGACCTTATGTGGTGGAAAGATGCCATGATAATGGTTTAGTGCAAATTAGAACTATAGATGAAGAAGCCATTCCATTGCTTGTTAATGGACACCGATTGAAAATGTACAAGAGGCCTTTATCAAAGCAAGAGTTCATTAACAACATCAATAAAATAGTGATGATGGTGGAGCAAGTTCCAGCTCCTCCCTCATCAGGTCACTAAAAAGAAGAGATAAAAAAAATAATAAGGACTTAGGTGAAAACCTCCATGAGGCACCTGATTCCCATAATTGGGTTGAAAACCTCGTGAGGCGGCCCAAGGATGAGAAAAAATAGAAAGAAGAATAAGAAGATCCCTAGGTGAAAACCTTCCTTGAGGCGACCTGGGAAAACATCTAGGGTGAAAACCTCTATGAGGAAGCCTAGGTGTTTTTCAAACAAAAAAAAGAAAAAAGAAAAAAAAAAGAGATAAAAAGATGTAATTGTTATTTACAGGTGGACGAGAGAGACAATCAAGAAAAGAAAAAGGAGGATCTCAAGAAAAGAAAAAGGAGGATCGAAAGGTAACCTTGCCTCACACATATACATCTCCTCCACTCCTTACCATGCATCACTCGATCATTTCTATTGTTTTCCACTCCATTGGTTCAATTTAGGTGAAGATTGTGTTTCCTACAAGATCCCCTGTTTCACCTACAAGAAGTAATACGAGGGTGAATGGTAGGTTGGTTAGGTCCCAAAAATTCATTCTAGACATGATCTAACCACTCACCTTGTCCATCACCATCATCCCTACACTCACCATTCAAAAAAACAAGAGATCAGTTTCTGCTAGTTATTCCCTTGCTACACACACAGTCATTCATTGCAACATACTCACAGCCCGAGCCAGTAACATGATTAAATTTTTTTAAGGGAGAAGCAGCTATAGGACATCCTATAGGAAATACTGTAGCAACCTATCCCATAGAATATCAATCATCAGCTACAGGTCTTGACCAGGATGATCTAGGAGCTCTAGAGCAGCAACATCATCAGTTCTTCAGTCATAGACAACAGAGGAGGAAGAAGAATGACCATGCAGCAAATAAACAACATAGCACATCTGATCTTTGACAACTGCAGCATGGCATCGAGAACATAGGTAATTATCCCACTCACTCAATGATATTCATAATTTGATCAAAAGTTGTAAAGGTTACGAGGTAGTTGGTTTATAATTGAAAAGGTGGCCAGTTAACTTGGCCACCTTCGACAAAGTTGATAGTCAGATGGCAAAAAGGAAATTATTTTTAAAATCAAAAGAGAATGCAAGAGTCCAAAAATAATGATTTATTTTTGATGGCATTCAAATCCGATGTAAGGTGGGGCCCCAACCCATATTAAAGTTCGAGTGATAGCACAAAAGTAAGTGTGGGTTCGAGAGGCAGATAAAGTGCTCTGCGTGGGAGGAACGAGTTATAACTCAGGCTCAACCCCCACAATGGACATCAAGGTGGTTGACCAAGATCTACGGCCTGAGATTGCTGCGGGGGGGTTCAAGCTTGATGAACATCCTGTACACTCCCTACCCCCGCAGCAGGCCACCCTAATCACTCCACTCCATCTCATCTCCTCCACATCATCCACCACCCTCATTCATCACTGTCCACCTCATTCACCTAACCCCGTAACCTCATCTGCCATTCCATAGATACAGTGTTGTTTATGGCTACCATTTTAGGATGCTTGAAGAATTAAGATTTCGGGTAGAAACACCAGTTCACCAAAGACTCGGCATACCCTATTTCTTGATGCAATCACTCATAGAATCTAGCAACATAGTAAAGGAAGGGAATTCCCAACAATTCTCTCACCATGGGTTGATCAGGATCCTCATTGAAGATGCCCTCCAAAACCTCTGGATCCCTATAACATGGTTAGTCTTCATAGACTTACCAACAGAGGATGACATCAAAACCCTCACCTATGATGTTAGTCCTTCTGTCCGTGAGGAGGCGGAAAAACAAAAAGAAGAAGATACAGAGCTAGATGGGGATGAGATGGATGAAGAAGAAACTAATATAGGGGGACATGATGAAGGAGAAGAGAAGGAGGATGATGCTGGAACAAAGGAGGAAACGAAGGAAGAAATTGATGGAGATAAGAAAGAACAACAAGAGGAGGAAGATAAGAAAAATAGAAAGGAAGAAGGCATTGAAACAGAAGGGGAAGAACACGAGGAGGAGTCACCTAGGGTGTCTCCAGAGGCCCCTGAGAGGGAGGCAACAGCTGCCTTCACTTCTCTCAGCACCCCAGTCAAGAAAAAAGTGAAAAGAAGGAGGAAAACCCCTGTATATTTTAGAACAAGAAAGAGCATAAGAATCAAACAAGGGAAGCCACAAATATCAACAAAAATCCCTATTGAGATTGAAGATTCCCCTACACCAAGGGTCAGAGAAGCAAAAATGAGAGATCGACTTGAGAGGACAGCTTTATAAAAGGGAAAACCAACTAGCATATATGGCCAACCTCTCCTTGGAGGCCATCCAGTGTAGGATTCTAGCTAAATTCTATGCTTTTTACCGCAAAGAAAAATGGCTTCAACTTCAGATTAAAAAACTAACACAAAGGGAAACCATCCCATTTCAAAACTACATGTAGTTTATTGATCTTTATGAATAAAGTACACTAGAGTATAGGGCCGAAATGGCTAATTTTTACTTGCACAACATGTGTTAATGGGAAAAGTGTCTATTCAGAACGACCCTATCCCACTAAGGTGTGACAATGACCTTAGAAACAAACAGAGAAAACTAATTTTGTATTCTTCTTTATGAACTATAAACAAAGAGAAATAGGATGAACCAACCTGTGTCTTGCGCTAGTCCTTTGATCCAATCTCTCTCCTCTTTGACAGCTTCCAGCTACCTGCTCCCTTACTTGCCCAGCTTCACCAAATACCTGCAAGATCATAGAAGAAGGAAACTATACAAAGACATGGGTTTATATTCATAAAAAGCTTAGGATCAGATTTAAGCTAAACATACAAATGTAACAAACATCAATGATACACAAGCATGTAGGAGAAACTCAAATAGTTTTATTGATATAATAAGAAGATCTAGGAGGAGTTACAACCGATGATTCCTGATCCAGCATCAACCTCCCAGCAAAGAAGCCCCTCTTCACCTCCAACAAAGCATAAATCACCCAATACTCTGATATCTATCTCAAAACCAACATCAATTCTCTGCAATGTACAAAATTCTAGCCTCTGGATCTCTGGGATGAGGGATCCATATATAGATGTATGCAAGGAGTATGAGTCAGCTTATGATTTGACTAGTGTCTTCTCTCTGTCAGTTCTTGCTTCCACTTGGAGACTGAGAGCCTCTTACTCATCCTTGGTCGAATTCAGTGAGGCAAGTGTCATTGGAGAAGATTCTGGAAGCTTCCATTGTCTCTCCACCTCGTGGAATGACTTTGCCACTTGTCATTTCCTGCTCAACGCACCCTGGTAGTGCATTTAGGTGCGTTGCAACACACCTAGCTAGTGGACCTGGGTGCTATGCAACGCACTTGGCTAGTGGAGCAGCTGAAATGATCCTGATTTGACTGATTCTGAGCAGTTTCTGGTGGAGAACTTCTGGGAGAAGCTGTAATTTGTTGACCTTGTTCCTTTAGGAGTTAGAACAACACTTTTAGGGACTTAGGAGCCCTTGGTTTATGGACATTTCATGCTTAGAGCTGTAAGGCACAAAAATGTCTATAACAGTTGCCCCCTAAAGTATGAGGTCGTTTATCGGGTGAAATGCTTTATTAGGAGGATCCGAAGTTCTTTCAATGCTGGGAGGAGACCTGTAATAAGATACAATACAATACATTATCTTCATACTGTTTTCATGATCTAGCTGAGGCGGGCATTCCCATGCTCAGCTTTATAAATTTATTTTCATGTACATAGGATAGACAATCGTCTGATGGTAGACTGATGATTCTGATAGAGTCATCATCCTTTTGGTAGGATGATTATCTGTGCTGCAATGCTGTACATTTCAATGTCTTTATTTTCCTGAATATATATCGCAGCCCGGATGGATGAAACTAGATCCGGGGTCTTCAATCTCGTCCGATCTTCACTCGAAGTACAAGTCGATCCATGTGAGAAATGTTTTGAAGTCGAACATGGAAAGACATCGCTTGATTACCAGTCAATGATGTAAACTGTTAACAAGCGCGAGAGGAATCACCGATAATGATAATGACCCTCAAGGTACTGCAGTACAATTCACGTGGTGTGAATAGAGGACTTGGCGTCGAACACCACGCAAAATCTTTCGGTCGAAGGTCATTGATGTATACCTGTCGTCGGAAGTGAGAAACTTGCCATTGAGGCATGCAAGCTTCAAAGTACTGAATGGGGTGTTCCTAGATCAACTTCTTGGATAATGAGCTGATGTCGACAAGAAGCGATCCGTCAAAGGAGGGCCTCAATGAATCCCACATCAATGACACGGAACAGAGCAAATGATTTTGATGGCAGTGAAAACGATCTGATGATATATGGTTCAGGATGGCGGTCATGAAAGAATGAAGTATAATGTATGGTAGTGGATGGGACACAGGTGACTTCTCTGGATGACTTCTCTTGAACATGTCGGCGACACTTAATGTGATGGATTGGTAGCATTTACCCCAAATGTGGATGGTATGGCGTGACCATGGTGATGTGACCGGTGAATGAAACAACCCAACCCGACTTGGGCACGGAGTGGAAGTGTCATGTTCAAGAGCGACTTGCTACCAATAAAGATTCTTTGAGTTTTCTTCCCAATTTTTCCCCAGTCATTGCTGACCAGTACCTCTTTATTTTTGTCAAGCTTGAGGAGGATAACATATGTTTGTTCTATAATTTTCCCTTCGGGCAAACCCATCGCTATGTTTTAATGAGCTTAGCGATAGTGAAACTCGTTCTCGTCTAAAGACAAGTTTGTCGCTATTAATCTTTTTAACGAGTCTAACGACAAAGATAACTCGGTCCTTTTCATTTTTAGAGAGTCTGAAAAGGTACGTAAAGGTAACTCCGAAATTCCTTTTTCGTCATCTAATCCCTTAAGTCCGAAAAAGTATAAAACAATACAGAAAGGATGACTTTTCGATAGTTTTAACGAGCCGAACAAAACAAGCGCTCGATCTTTTTGTGCAATAATCCCTCAGGTCCAAAAAGATTAAAATCTAGAGGAGGGATAGCACTTCCTGTCGCTTTAACGAGCTGGAAGGCCAAAACTTGGCAATCTTTTCATATTTTACGAGTCAGTTGAAAAGAGCTTAAAGAAGACTCATCTTTTGAGGAACGAGTGATAAAATGGGTAGCAGCTGATTCCAGGTAAGGTTTGGAATTTTCCAATCACGGCAGTGTCACAATGATGGCTAGTGAAATCACTCTTCGCAGCTGTTCCTCAAAATGGGTAAACAATCAAATGGAGGTGAATGATCGGCCAATGGAAAAGTGGAGGTGACGGTGCAAACACGACCAAGGCTTTAATGGCTGAAATGCTTCATTCACGGTGGTTATTTACTGGGGAATAGTTCATTTTTTAACGAGCTTAAACGCGGGTGGAAACATTTGCTCATGTCTTATGTTTATTTTTTAACGAGCTTGAACTATGTGCTAAAACTGCTCGATTAATCCAGTCATATGATAAGAATGTCTCATATAAAAACGGCAACTTTTAGATTTTTGCCCCACATCCTTTCTTTATGCAAGTTAGGTGACGACTAATCCTACGAGTTTAAAGGGTTAGCCTACGGGTTTAAAGGGAGGACCTAAAAATTTAAAAAATAAATAGTCGCCCTTCGCTTGCACTCCAAAAGGTTTGCATGCCCCCAGGTATAAAATATGGTTTCAAGGTTACCCCTCAATTTGCAGACAAAACATTTGTTCTATCAGGAGAGGCCTACCTCTTACAGGTTACCCAAAGATTGCTCTATTCGCGGTGCAAACAAAACACTTCTTCGGCGATGTCTACCGAGATAAACAAAGGTGAGCGACGACGTTCGCCAACTCACATAACTTTGACAAGAGAATCTTATTCTAGAATAACCCCTCTTCCACCGACGGACGGGGTACAGACTAGTCATATTCTCCCGCGGAAACCTATCCTATACCCGAAGTTTTCCTACCGAAGCAGACGAGGACGCATGCCCCCTGGGTTTCAGTCATATCCCTCCGAATTACTCGCGCTCATCGGGAGGACGGACTGGGGATTGAGACATTTCTTGCGTGAAGAGACCATTTAGGGACGGTATATGACTATTTGCTATGCATGATCCGGGAAATGAAAGCTGGTCCACGAGCTTGACCACTCTTCCTTCGTGCGGAAAACACATTACTCTAAAGAGTGAGGAGACGATGGCTCCCATGCAATAAATATAGTCTCGTCCAAGGAGTAGGTTATAATCCAAGGGTCCTTGAACTACCATGACGTTCATGCGAACTGTCTTCCTTCTCAATGTTATGGGCACATCGGGAAGGATCCCTAAAGGTCGACTGGTTCCTTTGTCAAAGCCTGTCAGATTTCTCATCTCAGGCGATAGCGATGGCGAACCAAGCGCTTTCCAAGAAATAGAGGAAAGGATACTCACAGAAGCCCCCTCATCTATGATGGTACCAGCCATGACCATTCTATATATTTGAACGATAATTCGGAATGGTATGCTTGCTGGCAAACGGGGTCTGCCTAGTTGATTCCAGTTGAAGGAGACAACTAGGTTGCTTGGAGGTGGGACCGAGTAGACGGCCGGGTATGGCTCTGACGAACTTCCTTCCTGCGGTAAAGGAATGGGTAGATTGCCCCCATGTTCGTCGGAGTCTGTGTTGATGAAGAGAATTTGGACGGTGTCATCCTTGTTCTCTTCAGTGACTGTATCATCCAAAGATAAAACCTCTGAAGGCAAGACCGGGTCAACTGCCGCCTCGACCTTTTGACTTTCGTTTGGTATTGATTCAGTTGGTTTATCTTCAATGATAGGCGCTTCAGCCGACCACCTGAGCGGGCCAGCTGGATTCTCAACTAGTGACGGACTCGGCAAGAGTTTTTTATATCCAGGAGGAAGTCGTAACGGTGAAACCGGACGATCATCCAAAACTCTTTTAGCTTCGTCTAAGAAGGGACAACGGTGGAGGGCATGGTCGCCTTCGCACAGTTTACAAGGAAATCTAGCTTTCCCTTTTTGTCCTGGGGCTTCACTTTCACTAGTTGACGGTGTGCTTTCAACATGATCACCAAAGGTTGATGACACTGGATTGTGCAAACAAGGAGACCAGTCCCTTAGTATCCGGGGGATGCAAGGACAATCTCTGTGAAAGTGGTCTCCTTTGCAAATGACGCATGGCAATTTAGGCCTGGTCGGTGCTGTGTGTGGATTTTCGTTAGATGACACTCGTTTTCCCACATTCGCCTTTGGCTCCTTCTTCTTCTTCTCTTTCTTCTTCTTTTCCTTCTTCTCCTTAGGAACTTGGTTTTTAGTTTTACCAGCTCCATCAAGCGAAGAGGAAGGAGGAGAGGAAGAATTAGAGGAAGTAGAAGGCTGGTGGGTAACTCTGGACTCGTCTAATTGCTGATTCGATTGTTCAGGAATAGTGGTGTTCTGAACGACATTGGTTGAGAAGAGCCATACTGGCAAGCCAATTGTCAGTCCTGGAAGCGACAATGTGGCCATATGGGGCGCACCAACATCTCCCCAAGAGGAGAAGGGACTAGGATTTCCACCAAGGGGAATTCCTTGGTTGGTAGGCTCCATTTTCTCAACCCAAGATCAACGTAGGAAAAGGGTTTGAATATTCCGATTAAAATAAATTTTAACACGCTTTGACACAACTTGTTTTTTCAGTTTTTAAGAGTCGAGAAAAAACAAAAGATGACTCTAGTCTCCTTCGATTTTTAATGAGCCTGAAGTGACAAGTGCTCAGATGGACCTTTTCCGTTAAGGAGTCTGAAAAGGAACGAAAGGGACTGCTTTGGAGGTCTAGGTAGAAGGAGTACCAAACCAATTGCAAAATTGCAGAATACTTTTTACGGTACGGCAGTCAATCTTCCCGAATGCTGTATTCGGTGCATTGCGATCAGTAGGGCGGCCGACACGGCTTCCTATGGATAAAAGGTTTTAAGCCTATAGGGGTCTCCCAATATATACTCGACGGTACGTGGGAGCACAAGTCCATACTGGCACTTATCGTCTCAAAGTGGAGGAATCACCCAACCATCAGTGAGGACAACAGTTACCAGGCTTTACGACGCCGGAATACATCTCTAGCCTAGACCTCTAAATGTTGTGCGTTAAGTTCCAAAGCGTTGTTAAGTTCATTGAGTTTATTTTAAATTGATCTTTCTTATGAAGTTTGCCTTTTGGGATCACCACGAGATGTAGATGTAATTCCTAAAATGCAATCTAAAGATGATAAACAAACTTTTATCTCTTTTCAGCAATGAAAATCCTAGCTACTAGGGGAAAAGAAAGACACAATCTTTTCGCAAAGAGCAAAGAGCACACTGTAAATGCACTTTTCCTAAATCAAGCCAAACAGATTGCCAATATGCAAATGCACATGCATGTGTTTTGTTTTTCACTTTCTTAATATTGATGCCAAAAAAAAAGTTGTTGTACAAATCCGAATTCGCTTTCAAGTGAAAAACACAAACAAGCTTCTTTTCGAAATCAAAAGGTAGAGACGATTACGACACTTTATGATTTTGAAATAAATACTCGTTTCGACACTAGAAAGTCACAAATTCAGACCAAAGGAAAAAGTAAAAGCATAATCGACTGTCAACAACAAATAAACTTTTTCCTATGATCAAAATCGACACTTGCGACAGATCTAAATCAAAGGTCGACAGTATGACTATTCTACTTTTGCAAATGAAAACTGTAAATAACGTAACAAACACACAAAAACATCTACAGTTTCTTTTATACAACTGAGGTGGAATTACAGTAAGGAAAAGGGGTTTTTAAACAGACACATACACTGATCACAGGCTGCAAAAATCAGAGACAAAACTGAAAAAATTGAGCAAAGAATCTCAGCTGCACAAGGCTAGGCTGATCAACGCACCTGTTACACAGAGAAACTGGATTGCAACGCAAGTTGCCCTCTCAAGAACTGCGCTGAAATGCAGGAACTCTTCATAGTACCTGCGCTGGGGCAGAAACGAGAATTCTATCTGGGTTCTGGGTCACGGTTTGCAGTTTAATCTATGGTTTTTGGCCGAGTAAAAGCAATCAGTAATGCACAATCAGAGGGTGGATTTAAAGGAGGTCTAAGAGCTATCACAAAGGGCAATCAGATCATTTGTGAATCAGCTATTCAAATCATAAACAGATCCAGTGAATGGATTGAAGCAGCAGATGTCTACTTTGCATTTGTTAATGGCAAATGCAGTTTGATTTGCTACTTCTAAGTTTATGAAACAAACAACAAGAGAAACACAAACAAACTAACTAGACAATCGTCCCCAGCGGAGTCGCCATTTTGTTAACGGGAAAAGTGTCTATTCAGAACGACCCTATCCCACTAAGGTGTGACAATGACCTTAGAAACAAACAGAGAAAACTACTTTTGTATTCTTCTTTATGAACTATAAACAAAGAGAAATAGGATGAACCAACCTGTGTCTTGCGCTAGTCCTTTGATCCAATCTCTCTCCTCTTTGATAGCTTCCAGCTACCTGCTCCCTTACTTGCCCAGCTTCACCAAATACCTGCAAGATCATAGAAGAAGGAAACTATACAAAGACATGGGTTTATATTCATAAAAAGCTTAGGATCAGATTTAAGCTAAACATACAAATGTAACAAACATCAATGATACACAAGCATGTAGGAGAAACTCAAATAGTTTTATTGATATAACAAGAAGATCCAGGAGGAGTTACAACCGATGATTCCTGATCCAGCATCAACCTCCCAGCAAAGAAGCCCCTCTTCACCTCCAACAAAGCATAAATCACCCAATACTCTGATATCTATCTCAAAACCAACAGCAATTCTCGGCAATGTACAAAATTCCAGCCTCTGGATCTCTGGGATGAGGGATCCATATATAGATGTATGCAAGGAGTATGAGTCAGCTTATGATTTGACTAGTGTCTTCTCTCTGTCAGTTCTTGCTTCCACTTGGAGACTGAGAGCCTCTTACTCATCTTTGGTCGAATTCAGTGAGGCAAGTGTCATTGGAGAAGATTCTGGAAGCTTCCATTGTCTCTCCACCTCGTGGAATGACTTTGCCACTTGTCATTTCCCGCTCAACGCACCCTAGTAGTGCATTTAGGTGCATTGCAACGCACCTAGCTAGTGGACCTGGGTGCTATGCAATGCACTTGGCTAGTGGAGCAGCTGAAATGATCCTGATTTGACTGATTCTGAGCAGTTTCTGGTGGAGAACTTCTGGGAGAAGCTGTAATTTGTTGACCTTGTTCCTTTAGGAGTTAGAACAACACTTTTAGGGACTTAGGAGCCCTTGGTTTATGGACATTTCATGCTTAAAGCTGTAAGGCACAAAAATGTCTATAACAACATGGCCCTTATAGACATGAATATTTGGGATCCTAATACCGAGCTAGGAGATCTACAATTAATGGCTTTGGAATCATGGATGAACCATGAGGAGTCAAGGGCTACAAAGATGAAGAGAATATTGGCCAGAGAGAAAAATGAACCTCTTTTCATCATATCTAAACAATCAAATCCCATGGCCCTAATCAACAACCATGATCTAATTGCAAATGATCCTCCACTGGCACCTAGATATTTTGTTGCCCAAGAGAAAGCAATTTCACATTTTGAGGATATGTTTAGGCTACTAGGAGATGATAGTATACATGCCTGCTCAAGTAGATGGAACACACTACAATACAGCTTGAAGATAAGAGAATATCACTCCCTTCAAAGGTTGAGAGAGGCACTCAACATGACACCTATGTATACGCAATCTATGCAAAGGTTGAAGGTCAATTGGATAGGCCTAAAACTCAGTCCACCACTATTGCTAGGGATGCTTGAAGGGAGAAAAGAAGAAGATGAAAAGAGGAAGTGGGAAGAGGTAGAAAGGAAAGTAGACTTCTATGCACAAGAAGAAGAAACCAAAGTAGAGGCATGGGATGTCAGAGAGGCTACCAGAGCCATGAAGGACATGGACATTGACTAAGTTTCTCAGAGGATGAGCAACACTTTCATTAGGGGGTTGATGATGAGCCTCATTATTGGGTAATTATATGGGCCTTAATTCACCTCCTAGCTTAGTCAAACCAACTATTCTCACAAGTTATTGCATACTTTTGATTATATTTTGTTTATGAGATGAGTTAGAGTTGGATATTTTGCTTTGTGGTCTAATGTGCATGTAATGCAGGATTAAAGGATAAAATCAAGGAATTTTAGCAAAGACCTTGGTCAAAGATTGAATGGGACAAGGGAGAGTAATTATAGGAGGGAAATCCTCCTCATTTACTCCCCCCCATTCGAATATTCCTCCATCATCTCGGAGTACAGACAACCAAATCATGAGGAATAGAAGACAGTTGAGCAAGTGGAAGTCAAAGCACCAGTTTATCTCGAGTTTGGGAGCTGAGCCTCCCTAATTTTAAGGAAGTCGTTGGAGACTTCAGATGTATAAGTAGAGAGGCGTACGACCTTAGTAGGATTTAGACTTTTGATTGTAAAACTCTACTTTATTTTCGAGTTGCAATACTTGTGACATTTTTTAGATGTAATCCATTGTTTTGATAATAAGAATGAGTTTTGTTTCGAGCTAGCACTGAGTTAACTCAGAGGGTTGAAGCTCTTGGGTTAGGGCCTAACCCTAGTAGCTAAGGCTCCTCTTTATTGTACATGTATGTTAACCTAAATTCATGGTTTAATCATTCATTTGCTTAAGTAGCTGCATTTCCATTATAGCAGGGTAGCGCATAGATTCATGGTTTAATCGTTCATTTGCTTAAGTAGCTGCATTTCCATTACAACATTGTAGCGCATAGATTCATGGTTTAATCGTTCATTTGATTAAGTAGTTGCATTTCCATTACAAAAGTGTAGCGTAGATTGGTTGTGTTTTAGTTTGCTTCCGTTTGTGCCGTTTTCTTCAGTTAGCAGGTTAGCAAGGATTATACCCATAAATTTCCTTTCACGGCAATCCTGACCAACCATCGTCAACCGTGTGTTGCATAGTTTCTTTGTATTCATTTCAATGTTTGAATTTATGTGCTCCAAATTTCCATCATTGATCTGTCTAGCTTGATCCAATGACTATCGCGTCATCTTAATACATTATGAGCTCCAAATCTCCACTGTCGATCTATCTAGCTTGATCCAACGACTATTGCGCAATCTCGTGCAGATTCTTTCATGGCTGATATCTGCCCGAGAGCACGCAAGAAAATTGTTTTTCTCATGCTATGTGTCACGCAGTTAGGCTAATCGTGTAAAATTTTGGAATTCTGCTTACAGCCATGAGGGCACGCGAGAAACTTCTTACTGCCTACGGAAACCTGCTTCATCATTCTACACGTTTTCTTACTCTTCTGTTGCCATGTGACTTGATGTGATCCTTCCATCTATTTACTTCATCTCCATGATAAGATCTTCATCTCTCATCTTTTGATTAATCCTGTTCATCCATCTCTTGACTTAACCTCCTGCAATAAGATCTCCGCCATTCATCTCCCGAGTAGTTTTGTTCGCCCATATATTGACTTAATCTCTCACGATAAGATCTCTACTATTCATCTTTCGTTAATCTTGTCCACCCATCTATTCACTTAATCCCCTATGATAAGATCTTTGCTGCTCATCCTCCGTTAATCTTATTCGTCCATCTATTCACTCAAGCCCCTGTGATAAGTTCTTTACCATTCGTCTCTTGTTAACCCTGTTTGTCCATCTATTCACATAATATTTTGCAATAAGATCTCCACCTTTCGTTTGCCGTTAATACTGTTCTTGATCAATCCAACAGTTCCTATGCACTTCTGCTTCATTACATCCTCCTTTCACTGATTTCGATCTTCGCTTGCTCTTCCACTTGACTCCTTGCATGCTTAATTTTACCAAAACACCGAAAACACTAAAACGGACTTAGTTTAGTTTCCTTGTTTACACATTAGTTTGGTTTGATGCTCTTTACTTCAGTAACTTAGATAGCGGCATTAAGTTAGTGTTGATTCAGAAATTTTGCTTAGTTTAGCTGTTTAAATGGTTAATGAGAATATGGTGTGATTTAGCATTACATGTTGTTTTCTTCATTATTGCAGTAGAGTAGCTCTCTTAGAATAGATTTGCTCTTCTTCCATCAAAGAATCAAGCTTCTTCTAACTCTATAGAAGTCTAGCTTGGAACCCGTGGGGTCTCTTTCCAGATGAAAAAGTGACAACAGGTGGGACCTTCACTTCTACTTGTGCATATAACACTGTCACCTTCAAGTTTGTACAGACCCCGGGTTGATAAGTAAAGCTGGTAGCCCAAGAGTTGCACCATCCTTGCTACAATACTGGCGCTCATCAGCGTATTCAGGCAATCGAGTGATAGGGTCAACACCCTAGGCTTAAAATTCCTCGACATGTATTCCCACATCCTCATCATCCATCGGGATGTCTTCAATTTCTTCCTCCTCCGGCTCTGGATTGATGGCTTTGCCCTTCTCCTGTGCGATAGGCTTCGATGGGTTTCTTCTTGGCGATGTGCCCACCAGTATTGCAGGCTACTTTCCACTTTTTATCCTTCACGGTCTCATTGGTTGGGGTCGGCTTTGGTATCGACGTCCTCGGTGATTTGGGGACTTCCACTAATACTTTGGTAACCTTTGGAGCAGCTACTTCTGCCTCCATCTTGATTTCCTACACTGACTCCTCTACTTCAGTATCTATAGCTTTGGTGGGCACTGACATGATGTTTTACAAGAACTCCCGTGTCTCCTTCGGTAATGTCTCAAATAATGAACTGGCTATCAGAAGTTTGTAGTGCTCACGATTCATGTGTGCTTGAGATCTCAACAACTCAATTCTTGAAATGGCAAGTGTTTTTCGCTGGACAACCACCTGTAATTTATAGGGCATTTTGTTACACAAAATATTGTCACCATGACTATTTACAGTCAGTATGGGTCTATCATCATTCATATTGTCCTCCTAAGCAAGTCTCAAACCTCAACTCTTCATGTCAAGCTTTGAAAATGAGAGAAAGACCTTAAAAATCAATAAAGCTCTGGTTCCGCACTTTCTCTCACTGTTGCCTGCGGTCCCGCACCCCCTGTACATGTTACCTGTGGACCTGCCCGCTCTGTCTCTAAAGGAGTGGGTGTGGACCCCTATGAAAGTCAAAAAGGCGCAAGTTTATTCTTAAAAACTCACTTTGGGTTAATTCTAGATGATTCTAGAAGGAATCTTGACGTGGATGGTTCGCTCATAGGTGGTTCATGCATCCCAAAAGTGAAGGAGCTAATCCCTTGATGAGAGGAGCTTATCCCTTTGAAGGAGGGCTTTATCCCTTTGAAGGAGAACTTAGTAACTTCCCTCCATTACACTATAAATTAAGGCATTGGGCTGGTTGCTAGAGAGGTTAGAAGCTGAACATTTTTGAGGCTAAATGTTGTTGGAATTGAGACTTCCTAGTTAAGCTTGAGAGGAGAGATCACATACCTTTTGGCTTCATTGGGAAGAGAGTGAAACTTGTCAAAGTAGAGGAGACTTCTTGATGGACCCTGGGAGGAGCTTGTACAACATCAAGGCACAGGTTGTAAAGTTCTTCTTTGATTTAAATTAATACAATCAGCGTCATTTTTCTCAACAAATTGTCTTATGTGATTTGTTTCATGAATTCCTTGATCATCATGATAAGTATGCTTTATTATATTGGCTTTTCAGGTGCTATTTAATTTGTGTGCTTGTTTGTGTTTGCAGATTCTCTACAAGGGAGCTCATTTGGATCAACGGAGTGAGGCTTCCACAAACTTGCATTGGACCTAAGGTAGGCCTAAAACACTTGTTTGCCTTTATTTATAAATTGCATATTTAGAGAAAGATAGAATTTGATTGGTTTGTTTGTAGCTAGATATCATTAGATACTAGGGAGGTCAGTCTTGTTCGCAAGAACGACTCATCCGGTTGACAAAATGGCAACTCTGCTGGGGACTTGATTTTTTGATTTGCTTTTACTTTGACTTGAGAAACTGTGTTTTTGTTTCCGTTTTTGGCTTGTTGTGTGTGGAATTGGGTAGGTTTAGTAGATCTTGAATTATTTTTTGTTTTTCATACTTTTGGGAGAGGACCGCACCCTCTGCTTGCAACACAGTGCGGACCTATTCGCACTTTTGCTTTACACACAGAGCGGTCCCACACCTGTGTGAACTGCGGCCTTGCGGACCCTATCAAAATTTTGAAAAACTTAAGATTTTCTCTTTCAGTCAGCTTAGGATTTGTTTAGGTGCTTTTATCCTTTGCCCAGATCTGCACGTGACTTGTCAGGAACTTTTCTTAGGTTAATTCCATTGGCATTATGGTTTTAGGTGAAATTCCTAGAAGTTTTGGTTGCTGGGCTTGATTTTCATTTCGATCTTGTAGTAGCTTAGAGCTTAGAAGCCTTAGAAGCCTCAGATCACCTTGGCTTTTACTGGCCTTCTTATGAGTCTGACCATTTGCAAAATCTGCCTTTGTTGAGGAATCCATCTTGTTTTTTCTCTTTGTGAATCTTCGAAAGGACTTGTGTTAAAAGTTTTGGATTTCATTTTTAGAAAAGAAAACAAAAATTGGTTGTTTTTTGAATGATTTGTGATTCTGGACAAATTAGTCCTTAGTTTGCATATAGCTAAGTAAAACATCCTTGAAAAGAAATCTTGTAAGCTTTTATTTCAAATAGTTTTTGGAATTTATAGATCTCAAGATTAGATTTTTCCATAGTTTTGAGTGTTTTATAAAAATAATAAATATCTCTTTTGAAAAAGTTTGTTTTTGTAGTATTTGAGTGTTTGAAAAAAAATGGAAATTTTCGTGAGCATAACTAGTTGTCTCATTTTTGAGTGTATTGGAAAAGACAAAAAGATCTTCTTTTGATTTGTTTGTTAAGAAAAGTTTTGTTTTTACAAGCATTTGCATTTTCAACTCTTTCCTAGCTAGAAATTCATTGAAGGGAAAAGATTGCTTATCATCTTAAGTGCATTTTTAGTGATTTGGAGTCGAGTCTTCACACCATAAGTTTCATCTCCGCACCTTTTGACTTAAGAAAAAACCAATAAAAATAACGCTTAAAGTAAAATCTATCTAGTAATATTTTTATTTCTAGGGCTCTATATCACCAACATAGCTTAGGCTAGTATCTTGGAGTAGGGAGTAATTAACTCTCCAAGATAGTAAAACAAACAAATAGTTGTATCTTGCGGTAGGAGATAAAATCCAATTGTTACATCTATGCTCTGGGAAAGCTCCTCTTAAAGGAGAAGCACGAGATCATATATGAACCAGTGTGGGAATCAATCCTTCCTCATTGGGAACGATAGAAGATATTCACGTATTAAAAACGGTAAACCTTGGATTAACCATTGTCGAGGAGCCTGGGGTCACTTGTTGGTAAACCTTGGATTATGTCAAGGAGCCTTCAAGGGGATTGATCTTGTTACTCTGCCCTTGCATGCGTATCGGATCTAGATTGTTCCCCTAGGTATATTTGTTTCTGTTGGTAACCATAGTGACCATATTCTATAGGATTCTTTCCTAAGGTGACGGTGGAGGGAAGATCCCATTGTACCTGGAGCAGACGTCAGCTAGGCTCACTTGGATTTTCTGGGGGGTTCTCTTCACTCGAGATGGTTTAGTGGAGAAACTTGTGCCAGTCTATTAATTAAGGAGGTTGCCGGGGTAACTGTTCCAACCGCCATTTCTGTATTGAACTCTGCGACGTTGGATTTCATCACCAACTAGTGTTTTCAGTACAGAAAGTTACTGTTTGTGTGTGGTTTGATCTCCTAGATTCTTTAGGCGTGTGATTCAAAATTGTTTGGTTCTTTAGAGGCTTTAGGTGGTTTTCAATGAGATTTTTCTTTGTTTGCGTGTGAAGTAGTTAAAATATTTAATCATGGCTGAATTACCGAGGAAGTCCCGTAGACTTCGGGGCCAACCTCCTGAGTTTTCACCGAGCCAGCCTGAAGGGCTACGAGCCCTTGTAACTCCTAGAGACAGTAGAGTTGGGTCACCTGAAGAAGGAGAGTCTTCATTGGTTGTACATCCTAATTATCAAGCTTTAGTAACAGATTATAATCCGCAATCTATTTCATTTTCTGAAATTATTGGTAGTTTTTCATCTACTAGTGATTTAGGTGAGGAACCTGAAATATCTGAACCTGAAACTGAATTTGCTGCTACTCCAACATCAGGATTTTCCTCTCCAACTTCTAGTGGTCCTGGTTCACCTAGGGTAGAAAGAGTAATTACCCAAAATCTTCCTTCTGGACTTATAGCTATTGAAGAACTTGCTACTCCGGAAGAAGGTATCCCTGTCCCTGAAAATCAACCAACTATAGAACTTAGGGAGCGTGAATCAATCTTTTATAGTCCACCTAGGAGCAACGCTTGGTATCTTTCATTGACCAATTTTTTGGAAAACCCGGGACTAAGTTTTTCACCACCTCGCATTCCTTTTCACCCAACATCTAGGGGTTATTATCCTCTGTTAAATATGTCGAGACAGTCGTCCATGTTTTCTCAATCTCTAGAAACCTTTTTATACGACGGTCCTTCTGTTCCCTCTGGGTATCAGTCACTTACTGGTATTTTTTCAGGAGCATCTCCTCAACCTATTGAACAAGGGTTATTAACTGGTAATAACGGAACTGAGCCATTGAGTGTAGAATATATTCTTATGATGTCAGGTACTATTCCTAATCCTCAACCTCAAGGTGGCCAGTTACCACCTGGGGGGCA
Source organism: Pinus tabuliformis (assembly GCA_031772625.1). Taxonomy (NCBI): domain Eukaryota; kingdom Viridiplantae; phylum Streptophyta; class Pinopsida; order Pinales; family Pinaceae; genus Pinus; species Pinus tabuliformis. The sequence continues at coordinate 315,449,226 of CM062820.1, read as the reverse complement.
GCCTCAAAGTCCTCAAGTATCGCCTGGGGGGCAACCTCAAGGTACCCAATTTCTGCCTGGGGGGCAACCTCAAGGACAATACATACCTACGGGACAATACGTTCCTCAAGGTCAACCCCAGACCCAGTATGTACCTCAAGGTCAGCCCAAGTATCAATATGCACCTCAAGGTCAACCCCAGTATGAGTACGTGCCTCAAGGTTATCAACCTCAAGGTCAGTACCCAACCCAAGGTTTCCAACCACCTTCCGGTCAATCATTTGTCCAAGGAGCTGGAAATGTACCTTTGAATTATCAACCCTACCCTCAACCCGGTTATGGTCCTCAATATTCTCAACCTGTTATGGGTCCGTACCTCGGAATGAATTTAGTGTGGGATCCATCTCAATCTCAACAGATCTTGCAACTGAATGTGCAGTTGTCATCTCAATCTGGACAACCCTTGGTTTCTGGTTCGCCCCACCAACCTGTCCAGTCTACTATTCAAACTTCTGCACCTTCTGTAGTTTCTCAGTTTGGGCCTAGTACGCCTCGTACTCCGCATCAAATGACTGCTGCAACTGCTGCAACATTTGTTCAATCTACCCCACCTACGTCTGGAGTATCGACAGCTCCGGTTTCTACTGTTCCTGTATCAACTCCTCAGACATCTTTACCTTAGTCTGGATCCACAATTCAGACTTCGGTTCAAATTCCTGTAGGAAAACCTGGTCCAAGTACGGTTGTCACAAGTCAACCTCAATTTACTTATCAACCATACCAGGGACAGTACCAATTCGGTCCTGCTATGCAGCAGTCAGTCTATCAGTATCAACCGTACCCTGGATATACATATCAGCAACCTCAAAAACCCCAGTACGGTCCGGTTAATCCTGGTTTTCCTAGAGGATATAATATCCCAAATGCAATTCCAATTCCTAGTTATCCTGGATATCCTCCTCCTGGGGCTGGTCTCATGACCCAGGGTTTCAGGGACCCTAATCGTCAGTTACCGTTTATTGCAACTTTGGACTTGCCTGACTTGTTGTGCCTTACGAATGATCCAATTAACTATCTTCCGTTTTGGCCGCTAATGCCGAATAAGTTGCCTAGTGATATTCCTAAGTTTGAAGGCAAATCAGGAGAGGATCCGCCGAACCATGTGATGACTTATCACCTCTGGTGTGCGTCTAACTCCATTTCCGATGATTCAATCCATTTAAGGCTTTTCCAGCGCACTCTAATTGGTCTTGCAGCCAAGTGGTACATTGAGTTACTGCGAGCCACTTTTTATAACTTTAGTCAGTTAGCTACTTTGTTTTTAACTCATTTTCAGTTGCCAGTCAGATGTGACAATGGCACAGAATTATTAACTTCATTAAAGCAGTCAATGTCCACTTACATTTCAGATCACATTCATGAATGGAGACGTCGATGACGTTTAGTGAAAGTTTTTATTCCGGATCAGATCTTAGTTGAATGGTTTGTAAAATATTTATTGCCGAAGATCACTGAGGATGTAGCTAAGGTAGGAGTCGTTGCTGAGGAGCAAGTAATTGCTCAAGATCAGTACCTTGACTTAGTTTATATGCAGTCAGGTACGTTACACGATAAAATCCCCTACCTTCCTAAACAAAATCAAATAATTGCAGCTCCTTCAAGGTCTCATGCCGCTGATAGTATGATTGGTACGGTTAATACTAAAAGTAAGAAGAAATCTTCTAAGAATTCTTCTCCTATCATAACTTTACCAGATTCCTCGACAGGAGATTCTTCCGTGGAAATCTCCGCCGATATTCATGTTGTAGAGTCATCTACAGCCAAATCAAAATCTGGCGGTAAAAAGAAAGGGAAGAAGAAAAACAAAACAGATAAAAATTCGAAAGAGAAACAAAAAAAAACGGAATCAACTGATGAGAAATGCAAACCTCGTTATCCTTGTCTCATTTGTGATGAAGAGAATTTTACAAGAGACTGCCCTCATCATGCAGAGGTTGCGAAAATCGTCAAAGGTTCCCAAACGCCTGCTGTTTTGAAGGATCATTTTCCTAGTCAAGACAGTAAGATGATAGGTTCTTCCTCAAATGCCTCTGAAGAACCCATAATGATGATGTACCATGTTAGGATTGCGACTCGATCGCATGATTATGGAAGTAAAAGTCCTGTTGATGGTAAGGAAGCAGAATCTTCTCATTTGAACCCATCAACTTCAACTCCCGGTTTCGATCCACTACAGATCGAGAAACCTAACCCAGACTTAGTAATCAAACCGCTCGCCAAGGGTATACTTCAAAATTCAGCTTTCAATCCACATGTGAGAGCGGCTCAGAACTATAACATTGTTGAAGATTTGGCTATTTCACCTTCAGCAATGTTGGCTTTGGAAGTGCTGCAATCATGTCCAGCACAACGTAAATTACTATTGTCGGCTATAGGAGCTGTTGACGTTTAGGACTCGAACCTTATAATTTTCGATCTAGAAAATAGTACACTGTGCTTACCTCATCAAATGGCTTTCCAGATCCCAGTGTTAGTAAAAAACAGACCTTGTTATAGGACTGTGATTGATGAGGGAGCCTCAACGTGTATTATGTCGATACAGTGTTGGAGATCGCTTGGTTCTCCTACGCTAAATCAATCCCCGATGATTCTAAAGGCCTTTGATGGCTGTGGGTTTCATTCTTTTGGCATTCTACAAGATTTACCTATAGGGGTTGAAGGCAAAACTGTTAATCTAGATGTGGAGGTGGTTGATGCCCCTCTAGATTACAACCTTCTCTTGGGTCGTAGTTGGTCTTATGCTATGACAACTGTCGTTTCATCGGTCTTTCGGCTTATAAAGTTCCCTCATAATGGAAAGATCGTAACTATAGACCAGCTGACTTACTTTTCATCCGACCTAGCCTCTTCTGAAAGTATTCAGCATGTCGGTAAAACAACTATCCCGTATAAGGATGTTTGAGTAGGACTAGTTAAAGATTCTGGTTTACTAGGAACTTTTCCTTTTCCTCCTATCAACGCATCATCTTCTATTGCAACCATTCATATGATTTCGTCAGACACTATTGTTTATGATGATCCTTGGATCGTACCTTCCGAATCTGAGATAGACTCATTTGGTGATGTTATGCCTTTGAGTCCATATGAAATTGCGTATCAGGCCATGCAGTCATTTTCCGACCCTTCTTCAACCGAAATTGACTTAATGAATGTGGTCCATGAGGAATCACTTTCAACATCAAGCTCAGATTCAACAACGTTTTCCGAACTTGTTCACACTGATGAGAAAATTCATGAAATCTTATGTGTCGATGATTTACCATGGGAAGATCTTCATCATAGATCTTCGTTTTTACCTGAGATTGATCGTTTTGAAAATGTTTTTTCATCTATTTTTACGACTGAATATGTCAAGGAACCTCAAAATCCCATGAAAAATCCTGATTCTGAGTTAAATTTGGGAAACATTTCTCGAACCATTCCTATTGATATTTCGGTTAAGCCTGGAATTGTTGAAAACATTCATATAGGTGCCTCTTGTACGGAAGATGAAATTCAAACATATAAGGCCCTATTTCAAGAATTCCGCGACGTGTTTGCCTGGTCATATGAGGAAACAACAGGAATTGACCCAGCAATTGTTGTTCATGAAATCAAAACTTACCCGGATGCTAAACCCATCCGGCAACGTTTGCGTCAGATCCACTCGCGAAAAGCTGCTGCTATTAAAGCAGAAGTTGAAAAATTACTCAAAGAAGGTTTCATTTATCCGATTCCGTTAACGGATTGGGTATCGAATATTGTTCCTGTTAACAAAAGGCAAGGGACAATAAGAATATGTATCGATTATAGGGATATTAATCGAGCCTGTCCAAAAGACAATTACCCAACTCCCTATATCGATCAAATCATTGATGATTGTGCCGGCAGTGAAATATTCTCCTTCATGGATGGTTTTTCCGGATACAATTAAATAAATATTCTACCTGATGATCAACCAAAAACGGCTTTCATTTGTCCCTGGGGGACATTTTCTTATTGCAAATTACCTTTGGGCTCAAGAATGCCGGGGCAACTTTTCAAAGAGCCATGTCTTACGCGTTTCATGACATCAAGCACATTGTGCAACCCTATCTCGATGATTTACCTGCTCATTCATTACATCGAGCTGATCATCTCATTCATTTACAAGCAATCTTTATGAGGTGTAGGCATTATCGAATTAGGTTGAATCCACACAAGTGTGTTTTCTATATAGAAACGGGTCGGTTACTGGGGTTTGTTGTTTCGAAAGTCGGCATCCGCATCGATCCCTCGAAGGTTGAAGCTATTGTCAAATTGCCTCCTCCTTCGAGTCTTCGCCAACTCCAAAGTTTGCAAGGGAAAGCAAACTTTTTACGTCGATTCATTCCTAACAACGCCGAGATCACAAAGGGTTTTACTCGGTTGTTGAAACAGAATACTCCATTCTTTTGGGATGAGATAGCTGACAAATCTTTTGATGCACTAAAACACGCGTTGACCCATGCACCGTTACTGCATCCTTCCAACTACAACCAGGACTACTTCTTGTATCTCGCCGCCTCCCATTCCACCATCGAAATGGTGTTAGTTCAGGAAGATGAATTCGGTACTGAACATGTGATATATTACCTTAGTCGAACTTTAAATCCCACTGAGCTAAAATACTCACATGTGGAGAAATTGGCATTGGTAGCTGTTCAAGCTATCCAACGTTTTCGCTATTACATTTTACTACACAAAACTACAGTAATTTCTGATTACCTCCCTACGATCTATATTTTGACCAAACAATTGCTAGGGGGAAAGTACTCCAAATGGATTGTAATCCTGCAGGAGTTTGACTTGGAATTTGAAAAATATAAGTCGAAGAAATCTTTAGTTTTTGCGGAGTTGATGTGTGACTTCCCGCGTGCTGACACGGAAACTGTGGCGGAGGAGCCCATTGCGGACGAATCCTTGTTTCTAATCAGCACTTTAGATCCATGGTATGGGGATATCATAGTTTATCTCCAGACCCAATCCTTTCGGCCAGAAATTTCAAGGTCAGAACGTCGAAAAATACGATTCCAGTCCCAACAATTCAAAATTATTGGAGATACACTTTATCATCGTGGGGCGAACTCTGTTTTTCGACGTTGTTTAACTCATGAGGAAGCTGAAAGGGTTCTAAATGACTGTCACTCTGGAGCGTGTGGCGGTCATATGTCTGGGTTTGCCACAACCCAAAAGATATTGCGCGCTGGCTATTTCTGGCCGTCTTTGTTTAAAGATTGTATTAACGCGGTCCGAAAATGCCACAACTGCCAAATTTTTGATCGAAAGATGCGCGCTCCACCTACTCCTCTCCACCCTATAATTTCCGTCGGTCCTTTTGCGAAATGGGGTATCAATTTTATTACATGTAACCCTCACTCGGCTGGGGGGCATGCGTATATCATCCTTGTGGTATATTATTTTACCAAGTGGGCCGAGGTGATGCCTACATTTGAGGCAGACGGAAAAACTGCTGCGATTTTCGTGTTCAATCATATAATTTCTAGGTTTGGTGTTCCACAAGCGATTATCACTGATCATGGGTGTCATTTTCGAAACATTATGATGACTGAACTTATAGACCAACTTGGATTGCGTCATGATAGTTCAACTCCATATTATCCACGGGCTAATGGTCTGGTTGAAGCCATCAACAAAGTTCTAGTCATCATGATCCGACGAATCATTGGGATTCATAGGTCGAATTGGCATAACATGCTATTTTCAGCGCTTTGGGCGTATCGAACCTCAGTAAAAACGTCAATCGGTTTCACTCCTTTCAAACTAGTTTATGGTTTGGAAGCTGTGTTACCCATTGAATGCGAAATCCCGTCATTGCAAATGGCCATCGAATTACTTCCAGACACTTCCAAAGAGGAAAAACATTTGTTATACTTGGCTCAGCTAGATGAGAATCGACGTGATGCTGCATTAGTGATCGAAACTCATGCCAAACGTATTAAAGTTCAGTATGATCGAAATGCTACCCCTCGAAATTTTTCGGAAGGAGACCTAGTCTTATTGTATGATCAAGCAAATGATAAATTAGGCGCTAGGAAATTCGTACCCATGTGGCATGGTCCTTATGTTGTTAAGCGAAAGCTAGAAAAAGGGGCCTATGAATTGGTAGACTTTGACGGGGTCTCTTTAGGTAAACCTAGAAATGGTCTTTACCTGAAGAGGTATTATGCTTAAATCTGGGTGTGGAGATTTTTAGTTAGGTTTAGTTTTCTTTCTAGCTGGTGTGTTTTAGTTTAAAAAGTGTGCTTAGCTTAGAGAGTGTTTTTTGTCATTATTCCTGCTTATCTTGATTTTGCTCTTGATATTGCAGATGTCGACGCCTCTCCAAACATACATTGGTTTCGCTGATGGTGCTTGTCGTAATACACAGAACATTTCTTCCGCAGCTTGGGTTATCTATTCGCCCTCTGACGAGTTGGTATCTATGCATGGGGTAAGCCTCGATCAAACAACAAATAACATTGCTGAGTATAGTGCAGTGATTGAGTTATTATCTGAATCTATTTCATTTGGGATTCGGAGTTTGATAGTGAGGTTAGATTCTGAACTCGTTGTATTACAGCTTAATAGAGTATATGCCATTAGAAATCCAGTGTTATTGAGATTATTTTTGAGAGTTCGTCTCTTGGAACGTGAATTTGACTATATTGAATATCAACATATTCCAAGATATTTAAATACATTAGCAAATGCAATTGCTTCTCGAATGTTAAGTAGACATTTGCAATAATCATACAAGTAGATTTAAAAACATTCCATAACATGTTTTGCAAGATAAGCCAGTAATAGTGGTATAGTATAGCATAGAAGTGTGTCAAATATACATCGTCTTCGATCATAGGTTGAAAAAAACCTAATGATCGGAAAAAATGATAGTACAAAAAGCAAAAATGTCATATGTGTCTACAACAGGCGATCATCCTATCACTGGTGATGATCACAATAAGAAACCATTGTATGGGCCACCTTACAAAGGAACCTCCTGAAAGGTCCTGGGACCCCAATCACATAGCACTGTAGCCTAAGAGGAATGTCATCTATGCTGGTCTCCGGAATGTCTACTGTCAAACGCTCTAGATGGCTCTCCAATTCGGCCAAGGTTTCTGTGGATTCGTCCTGTGGGGCTGGTGCTGCTCTAGCCGGTTGTTTCCTCTCATAGGGCCAGAGAGTGGCTGGTCACCGTGGACCTACATCTGCATTTGAAACTTTTACTATCAATTTTGGGATGAAATAAAAACAAAAAAAAATTAAATTAGAAAATGTTGAAAATGATTTTACCTGAGTCATCCCATTGCTCTCCCGGTGGAAGAGCCATGTCTGGGTCACCACGATAATCTACCCCAGCGTAAGGAAAGTCCTGAATAGCAAAAACTTGGTTCTCCAACCAATGAAAATACTCAGGAGTGAATCGAATGACCTCTGTCCCCTCCTCAGGATGACGGGCCATAACTGCAACCCAACGCATCAGTTTGGGCTCTCGAGGAAGTCCAGCTCCGACAGTGAGATGCTGGGGGACCAACATTGGGACTTTCTCCAGACCAAAGCTCACAACTAAAGCACCATATCCAAAGGTCTTCAGTTGTCCGTTATTTGCTCTAGTCAGTTGGCCTTTTATATTAGCCAACACAGCATCGCACCAGTTGAATATTGTGCCTCGAAAGCAGTCTACTGCCATCCGCATTTGGGATCCAATGGCTATATGTAGTGCTGCGCTTCCGCAGAGCCTGGTAACAGTAAACAAAATCACTTTGAGCTCAGGAAGGGTTATGGTTTTGATATCTATCCCTTTGTCTCTAGTCTGGTCGTTGCAAAACTCTAGCCGGAGGCTATTGACAGACTGGCCACCTGGCCTAGTCCCGAATAGAGTCAAGTGTTCACCTCTCTTAGGCAAACCAGTCAAGAAGTAAATGTCTTCTGGCTCCATTTCGAGCTGGTGACCACCAATAAAGAAGCACTGGTCCTGTATGCTCCACCTGTCTACCAGCCACTGCAAAAAGTCCACCTGGGCCCTCATGCCAGGTATGGCCCAGAATTTGTATAAGCCGCATGCCTTCAATGCATCAATCAAAGGTTGATGATTTATCGTGGCAAGATCTACATCCTCGTGCTCCCGTTCTCGCCAATCAAGCATGATGTATACCCTACATTCAATAAAAAGGCGAATTAGAATATCTAAAAGCAAAATTTTTGGGTGAAATTTGAGAAATTTAGGTTTAAAAACCCTTGCTGTGGGGACCGCACCCTCTCTGTTAGAGACAGTGCGTGGGTCCACACTTTGCCTTCACGGCAGGTGCAGACCCCTGATTTTTTTCCTTTTATAAAAAAGTCGGGGTCCGCAGGTTACCTGTGCTATGCCTGCGGACCCCCGCGTGCGGGTTTCTAACCTAAAAATCCCTTAAAAAATGAAATCAAAGCCTAAAAACAAATTTGAAATGGATGAAATTAAAGAGTAGGATGATGTAGATTACCTGGAGGAGACGACGTTCGATTCCAACGGACGGATTTTCCGCAATCTTCACGTGAAGTTTCTGACCAAAAGCTCTCTTTTCTCACTCTGAAGTCAAACGGTAAAAATGATTTTACAAAATCCCTTTTTATAAGTTTTTTGAATAAATGAGTTTTTAATTTGTTTATGTTTCACTTTAAAGAGGTAACTTTTGAAGCATTTTTATCTATTTTAAACAGGTATGAGTAATGTTTGAGTTTTTGTGCAGGATAACAGATTTTTCAGGCAAAATTGGTCATTTTCGACAAAAAACATTAGAGTCACATTTAAGCTCTTTTCTGACTCCTAAAACATGACAATATCGCCGAGTTTTTCTTTTTAAACTCGTTAAAACGGAACTAAAAAGACGGTCCACTTACAGCCCTTTTCTGACCGTAAAAACATGAAAAGATTGCTGGATTTTTGTCGTTTCAAATTCGATATTGGTTATAAAACGACGTGTCATTGATCACTTTTTTACTTTTTCGGATCAGAGGCACTAATTATGAAAAGTACTCCTTGGTCGTAATGATCAAGCGGTTCTCTCAAGTATTATTTTATACTTTTTCGGGCTTGGGAGACACAAACTTACAAAAAAAGACAACCTTGGAGTCTTCTTAAGTTTTTACAGACTCTCTAAAATTGAAAAACGCCGAGTTTCTCCTATACTGGACTCGTTAAAATTTAACAGTAAAGGACCTGTTCAATTACAAATAGGAACGGACCACTCCTTCTTAGGGTTCGAATTTAAACTAAGTTGGACTCATCCAAAGGATGAGCTTATAATCAAGCAAATGTTATCCTCCTCAAGCTTGTCAAAAATAAAGAGGTACTTGCTAGAAATAGTGGGGGAAAAGAGAGAAAAATGAGCCTGTTTGTCATACTTTGTAACCACTCTTGAACAAGACACTTTTATTCACCTGGGTTGGGAAATCCTTTGCCTAATAGTTAATCAAACCATATTGAAAGTCTTCAGCCAGTTTCTGGGTATTAACTTTGGGTCAATTGTCACCAAACCATCTGCTGTGTCGTTATGTGTTCAAGAGGTCAGTGCAAATAAGCCATTCATTTGCGAAATATCTGTCATCCATTTTGACCATCCCTGAGTCAGTACTTGCAACTAAATTTCTTCAAACTTGATCTATGATTTCGTGTTGTGGGCTTGCCTATGACGGATCGCTTTCTATCGACTTCAGCTTATTATCTAGAAATCGTCAGTACCTTGGGATCTGCATGCCTCAATGGTAGGTTTCTCGCCTTTGACGATAGGTTGCATCATTGACCTTCGATCAAAGGATTCCGTGACATGTTCGACATCAGCACATCTATTCACATCTCATGGATTGTACTGAGTACTTTGAGAGCCATTGACATTACTGGTGGTTTCTCTCACACTTGTTAACAGTTTACATCATTGACTGGTAATCAAGTGGTTTCTACCATGTTCGACTTCGACACATTCATTCGCATGGATAGAATCGTACTATTTTAGGAAGTAGAAATCAAGACCCTGGATCTAGTTTCCACCATCCAGGCTGTGACGAATTTTGTATTCATTATATAGTGGACTATTCATAAACAGATGGTTGCATCCATACTGTGTCTATACTTGTGATGTATTACAAGATCATTCCTATATCAGAGCAGTAGTTAGTTTTCTAGTCAGTTTTGATCTGAGTATGGGAATGCCTACCTCAGCGATGATATGATCTCATTTATATATTCTTCATTAAATGTTTTTACAGGTTCCAACTGGGATCTCCACAAGATGATCCTCAAAATGATAAAGTACTTCACTCTTCTTAGATGATAAATGAAATCCTCATCTACTACAGAGTTCGCACTTTAGGGGGCAATTTGTACACAAAATATTGTCACCATGACTATTTGCAGTCAGTATGGGTCTATCATCATTCATACTGTCCTCCTAAGCAAGTCTCAAACCTCAACTCTTCATGTCAAGCTTTGAAAATGGGAGAAAGACCTTAAAAATCAATAAAGCTCTGGTTCCGCACTTTCTCTCACTGTTGCCTGCGGTCCCGCACCCCCTGTACATGTTACCTGCAGATCTGCCTGCTCTGTCTCTAAAGGAGTGGGTGCGGACCCTTGTGAAAGTCAAAAAGGCGCAAGTTTATTCTTAAAAACTCACCTTGGGTTAATTCTAGATGATTCTAGAAGGAATCTTGACATGGATGGTTCGCTCCTAGGTGGTTCATGCATCCCAAAAGTGAAGGAGCTAATCCCTTGATGAGAGGAGCTTATCCTTTTGAAGGAGGACCTAGTAACTTCCCTCCATTGCACTATAAATTAAGGAATTGGGTTGGTTGCTAGAGAGGTTAGAAGCTGAACATTTTTGAGGGTAAATGTTGTTGGAATTGAGACTTCCTAGTTAAGCTTGAGAGGAGAGATCACATACCTTTTGGCTTCATAGGGAAGAGAGTGAAACTTGTCAAAGTAGAGTAGACTTCTTGATGGACCCTGGGAGGAGCTTGTACAACATCAAGGCACAGGTTGTAAAGTTCTTCTTTGATTTAAATTAATACAATCAGATTCATTTTTCTCAACAAATTGTCTTATGTGATTTGTTTCATGAATTCCTTGATCATCATGATAAGTATGCTTTATTATATTGGCTTTTCAGGTGCTATTTAATTTGTGTGCTTGTTTGTCTTTGCAGATTCTCTACAAGGGAGCTCATTTGGATCAACAGAGCGAGGCTTCCACAAACTTGCATTGGACCCAAGGTAGGCCTAAAACACTTTTTTGCCTTTATTTATAAATTGCATATTTAGAGAAAGATAGAATTTGATTGGTTTTTTTGTCGCTAGATATCATTAGATGCTAGGGAGGTCAGTCTTGTCCGCAAGAACGACTCATCTGGTTGACACATTTTGAATTCAAGTCCGACCGTTCCCCCCAAATTTGGTTCATTAATGCGAGATTCGTGATATATTTTCAAGTATCTGACCTATAAGTTTCATCTTAAATGTTGGCCGCCCACTCCATTTGGCCGCATTTCTATCGTCAAATCATGTACAGTGACTTTAACGGTCACTTTTCGGTTGATCTCCGTGATTTTTCCCTGGGTAGCGCAACTCTCTTTGCGCTATAACGAAATATTTGACACTTCCCTGCTTTGTGCAATCCTCCAATTTCGCAACTCCCCAACCCAGGCAGTGTAGTTTATAGTCCCATGCCTCCTTTCAGCTCCCTGGAGTGCTAAGACTATGCTACCTTCATATAGTCACATGGTTGGACTACCGGTGTATGGATTCAAGTGACAACCATTCACATTTCCTAGGAAGGGATCTCCATTCAATTTGACCAACTGAACTGCTCTTTTATCGGTAATCTCCTTAATGATTTAGGGCCCTAACTAGTGCATTCTGAATTTCCCTGGAATTTTATCAAATTTGTTTTCATATAACAAAACCAGGCCATTTACCTTAAAGGTGCACAACTTAATGTGCCAATCATGCCATGCCTTTTCGCGTTGCTTTGGGACCTGTTGGTGAAATCCAACTAGAAATATTTCTTCCTCAAGCTTAGCCAGTTGCGCGAGCCTCTCCTCCAGGGCTCTGTGATCCGTCATACCCGTGAGTGCTGCTATGCATAGACTAGGCACAATGTATTCCATGGGCATCACTACTTCAACACCATATACAAGCCTAAATGGTGTTTGTCCAGTCAACTTCTTACACATCGTTCGATAATCCCATAGTACTGCAGGTATGCGTAGGTACCAATCACTTTGCTGAGAGCTGCAAACCTTGGTTAGCACATTCTCTAGCACTTTATTAAATGCTTCCACCATCCTATTAGCCTGTGGGTGATAAGGCGTGCTCTTCTGGTGATATACCTAAAATTCCTCCGTTAGCACGTTAATCATTTCATTTAAGATCCTTGGACACCTAAATCGCATTAGTACATACTCAAAGAGGTACTTTGTAGCAATCACGTCTGTGCAATCCTTCACCAGTTTTGCCTCCACCCATCGAGTCGAATACTCTATCGCGGTGATAATGTACCTTGCTCCCATTTTTCCTTGGGGCTGGATGGATCCCACAAAATTTATCGCCTATTTCTCAAAGGGTTGTAATGTCATATGTGGATTCAAAGGCAGCTCATTCCTTTACAATGGCATGGCAGTCCTTTGATACACATGACATGCTTTGCAGTACGCTTTCGAATCCTAATGGAGGGTTTGCCACCACAACCCTACGCATAGAATCTTCTACGCATTCGCTCTCCCTGCATAATGCCCTTCCCTAATGCCCCCATGAGAATCCGCAAGGATACCGCTCCTTTCAAACTCTAGTACATACCGTCGCAATATCTCATCAGACCCCATTTTATATAGATGCCCAACAATGACAGAAAAGTCTGCCGTACGCACTACTAACTCCTTTTGTTGGACGGTGTATCCTTCTGGGGCAGTTCCAATCATTAGAAAGTGTATGATATCTTCAAAATGACCATCCGCAACGTGCACTGCAAATAGCTACGCGTTAGGCAATCCTTCTTCCAAATTAGTGGGCTCTTCCCCTATTTCAGTGTGCGATAGATATTCTGGTCCCACGTTCAGTCGTCTAGGCTTCACAATAAATTCAAAATCATACTCCTAGAATAATAACGACCATCTACAGATTCTCCCCCCCAACATAGGCTTATTGACCAAGTATTTCAGCGCAGAATGATCTATATACATCTTAAAATTGCCACCCACCAAGTAGTGTCTAAACTTCTGGAGCATGTATACCATGGCTAACCCTTCGCGTTCAGTGGTGGAATAGTTCCTCTTCACCTTGGATAACCTTCTTCTTGCGAACGCTATAGGACGGTCCAAGTCTCCTCAGCCAACCTGTGTTAGTACTGCTCCCAGCGCTATACATGATGTGTCGACATGTACAGGAAACTCCTTCTTCAAATCCAGGAAGACTAAAATTGGCGTGGTTACCATCTTTTCTTTCAATACATCCAAGCTTTTCTTATAGTCCTCATTCTAGCAGAATGTGACATCCTTTTTGAATAACTTCTCCATAGGTGCAATGATCTGGGCATAACCTTTGATAAACCTCCTATAACATCCAGTATGTCCTAGGGTAGTGCACAGCTATTTCACACTCGGTGCTTCCAAGTTAAGTATCACTGTGATTTTTGCGGGATCTACCATCATTCCCTGTCTACAAACCACATGACCTAGCAGGGTCCCAAAAGGAACACAAAATAGGGATTTCTTCAGATTGAGTGCGATCTGGTATCTTCGACAGGTATCCAGCATCAGGTGAAAACTTGCCACATGTTGTTTCACTAGCCCAAACACAGTCCAGTCATCAAAGTATACTTCCAGGAACTTGTGAATAAATTCCTTGAATGCTGCAATGATTACGCGTGAAAAAATCATAGCCGCATTCTTCAATCCAAAAGGCATTACAGTGTACTGAAAACACCCTTACTTAGTCGCAAAAGTTGTCTTGATCCTATCCTTTGGCGCGATTTTGATCTGGTGGTACCTAGAGAACCCATCAGTGAAGGAATAGGCTTCCTAGCCACCTACATTGTCCAACACTTCATCAGTGAACAAAGTCGGGAAGGGATCATGTACACAAGCGTCATTCAACTTCTGAGATCTACACATATCCTTATTCCATTCTTCTACTTCTTTTCCTATACCACCATTAGGCTTACCTAATCAGATTCTTCTATGGGCTCAATGATGCCTGTCGCTAGTATCTTGTCTAGCTCTAAGCGGACCTTCTAGTTATACTTTGGATTGAGACGGTACGGTCTTTGCTTAACCGGCTTCGTGTCAGGGTTCAATGTGATCTTCATAACACCTAGGTCCTTGATTATCCCTTTTAGATTCGTAAATGATGTAGGACCATTCGGCTCAGAAATATAATTGTATTTTAGTAGACATAGGGGGGTCTTGTGTTGTAAGGAAGTTGGTTTCATATGCATCAAATTAATGTCATTTTAACGTTTTTGAGTGATTTTATGAGAATAGTATCTAATTAAGTATTGAGAGGCATATTGTAAATGTTTTGAATGAAGTGGAACATGAAAGAATTAGGATAGTTGAGAGTTCAGAGGGATTGATAGATTGGAAATTAATTGTAGATCTTAAATTAGGAATTAGTTCATAATTTCTGGGATTGAGAGGATTCTTAGGATTTAGTCGCAATTATTAAGGATCTGAACTAGAATTGGTTCATAGAACCTTTTGTATAAATGGAGGCCTAAAAAAGGCATAGGAAGAGTTAGTTAGTTAGAGTGTGAATTAGAATTCAGAGATTAGATAGAGCTTGATTGTAAGCCTACGAGCAGATAGGGGAACAGAGGCCACTGACATTGGAAATCATTCCTGAGAGAAGAACCTATGTAAATACTTGTTTACTAATACATAAATTTGATTTCAACCCTGTGGAGAGTACATATGTGACTAGATTGTAATTCTTTATAAACGAAGTGTTGTTGCATAAGATATGTGTGTGCAAATGAAATTGAGAAGGACATAACGTAGAGATAAATGTGTGTTTAATGCAATTCCACCAATAATCGAATGGAGGAGTGTTTCAATCGAGATTGGGATCGATTGAATAGCATAGAGGAAACTTTCGGATCGTCTAGATCGACAGATAATAATGACGAATGAGGAATGGTGGAGAAAATATCGTAGCCATCCGATGGAAAGATATCCACTGTCATCACGTGGTGAATATGCATGGGCGTTATTCAGAATGGAAAGGTGGTTTTCGTAGGTGGGAAGCTATTTCTCGCACGGCCTCAAAGCTATAAGCGGTAATAAAAGAATGGACCTGAGAAAGTTATGAATCGTGACTAAATCCAGTTGAAGTCAAAATATATCATAGCCATTCGTTGGGTGATCGATCGGATGGATATCGCATGCTAACACACGCAGAGGTTAATTTGGAATTCGAACCCGATGAGGGTTTATACAACAAGGTTAAAACCTCGTTGAGTTCCGATAATCGTGACCATTCATTCGGTGATTAATCAGATGGCAATCACATGGAAAAGTGTGTGTAGGTTAACATTCTTGGCAAACTTGATGAATTATTCAAAGAAGTTTAACATCTTTGAGTTCCAACAGGAAATGGATTAAAGTTAGAGATCACGTGATAGCTGTGGATTTGAAGGAGCAAAATCGACAGTGGAGGTTAAAGGCGATAAACAACATTGATATACGTGCAAAGGTTTATGGAAAGGCGGAAAAGTAAGGTTAAGCACGGTTTATGTGTATTTCTATTATATGAGGGTATAATAGAAATAAATCGGGATTTAGGTTTTATGGGTTAAGTTTGGGTTTTAACCAAAGGGTATGGTTGAAAGTGTCAAAGGCAGAAAATAATCAAAGTCTAAACTTGGTATAGTTAGATGTAGTAATTCTGCATAAAGTTTAATTAAGGGGCCTTAAACTTTGAATTGTGAAGGTTTTCACCATGGATCAGGCGATTAATCTCGGGACATGTATATGGCATGTGATTTTGTTTACATAATGTGGGTATTAGCGGCTAAGGTTGTATCATTTGGTATCAGATTTGGTTAAAGATCTTTTTAATTAAAGCAGAATTGTGTAGAATGCAAGTGTGATTGCGAAAGGAAGAGGAGATCAGGTTATTTGAATCTTATAAGTAGAAGGCATGACATAAAATGAGAGTAAGTGATACTCTAAAGAAGAGATTGCAGAAACATAAAGAAAGCACAGTGATGTTTGTTTTCTTGAGAAAATTGGAGGTTCACTCAAATGTGAAGAGTGGATGGAGACTACTTGTGAAATCATACAGGTATTGTTTTATTTAACTCTTGTTTGAATTTTGCAGGTTAAAGACAGAGTAAAGATTGATAGAAGTAGACAGACAAGGAAAGCAGTATGTGTTCTAAAGAAAAAAGTGAATGAAAGACTGGGAAAGAAAGTGGTAGTGAACCTAAAGAATCTGAGTGAAGGTTGGTCAGAGAGGACAAGAGTGTTCTCAAAAGGAAGTTGAGCATAAGCATTTTAAAGTGGCCATAGAAATTTGGCAGTGTTGAAGCCCCGAAAATTGGGTCTACAACAAGGGGGATACCCACCCAGTCCAGACCTTGGTTAGCAACTCCTTTTTCGTTTGGTATAGTGGGTCCGACTGGGATATGGGACCAGTTTCCCAATTTATGTGTGTGCGTGTGTGTGATGGACTGATATTTCTCTTTCTAACAGTTTCTAAATCGAATACTTCTACTCTAATTCTAATCTAATAATATAAAAATTGTATTCTAATAAGCACAAATATCTAAGTCTACACTAACTCGGGGTGTAACCTTTCTTTTATGTGATCTAAAATGATTTCAAATAACAACTGGTAATAAAGATCATTCAATTATTATGAGAAAAGAATTCAATAAGGATGAACCACTTCGTATAAAAAGTTAGATGAAACAGTTGTGAGAAACATATCGCATAATAAGATACTCATACATCAAGCATAAATAAAGAGCTATCACCGTACAAAAGTGCCAAATGATAACTCAGGCATTCATACATCAATATATAAATAACTGCACATGAAAATCACTTTAACACAAGGGCAGAAATAGTTAAGAGATAGAAATACCATTTATAACTAGTCCTGCTCATGAGCTTCAAGCGATAACGATTTATCTCTTCTTGATCTAACATCCACTAAGAGTAGAAAAGTGCAACATCAGTAGCAGATATCAAATGCAAACATCAATAAATCCTATTCCATTCATTCATCAAAACCTCCTCAGAGGGTACAGAAGTGCATGTTTTGGGGATAAGTTTTTGACAAATTTCAGGACCCTTCTTTAAATGCATGAGAAGGGTTTAAATACTACTAACTAAATCTAAAAATAAATTATTACAAAAATGTAGGATGTGGTTTAAATGACCGTCCTTATTTCAGGAAAATAAAATTAAAACTACTTCTGTATCTGCTCCTTAAAATCGCATGCATGCAGCATCTGTTTGAGAAGAGTCGGCTGGCCGACTTCCGATTTTAGCTGAGCTGAGAAAACATAATCGACAAGAGCTGGCGCCATCTTTTCGGCCGAATTGATGATACACTTAAGAGTCATCCACTGGCTATGTGGCTTTACCAAGTATGCCCAGTAATAATCCCAGTTCAACTTGGTTAACCCTTGGATTGCTTCTGCCTTTTCTTGGGCCTTCTGCTTCCAATCTGTTTGTATCGTTGCTTTCTTGCAATTTTCATGGCTTGTAGACGACTGAGCATTTAGAAGCTTTCATTTTTGATAAATTTTTCTCAGCGATGCGCAATTAGCAATAGGCGCTAATTGTGCATTGGAAACTGCCTCCGTTTTTTGATCCGGGTTTCCTTGATGCGTTTTTCGCCTTTTAGGTGGTATAAAGTTCAAATTTTGTGAAAATAATGATTCTGTAAGCTCTTGACCCTGAGTCTTAAACTATCTGTTTCTGATATCAACACTGTTCAGTATCCACTTAACCATGTTCGTGTATGGGAGAATTTTTGGCCTTGCTGCTATCCACTGCAAGAATGAGCAAGCTAGCTCTGTGATGGATGCCTCAGAAGAACTATTTGAGCATGTAGTAGCAGTAACTTCCATTACTTTAGGATTCTCCTCTTCAAGCAGATTATACATGCCTTCCCACGTAGCAATTCCCGCGTCTCTGTTACAGGCCGTGTCTGTATACAAGGGTGCCATTTCTTTTTCTTTAGAGCTCGGAGCTTTGCTTTTCTTTCCCATTTTATCCTGCGTATTGCTTTGTATCGTTCTCTTTTCTCCATTCCTGCAATTCACAAGTGGAGTGAAAATAATGACAAGGAAGGGTGATGGGAAAGTTTTAAATGCCGAAGACACATCAAGTGAGATGATTTTTCGATAAGCGCGAAACCATATTACATTAATAACTAGCAACTAATTCATTTATTAGCATTAAAGCACATAACCAGGTGTCAGTGTATGGAAAATACGTTTTTGAATAACGAGCCCGAAAGATCTGCGATGAAGCAATTTTGCGATTTCCTTCGCAATATCCTAGATCGCAATATTGCGGAATCACAACATCGCAGAATCGTAACATCACAAAGTTAATCGCTCGTGACATCGCATTATCGCTGTATCGTGAAATTGCAAGATTGCAATATCGCAGATCGCAGGAACGTGATATATGGAAATCTTTGTTATTCTGTTTTCTGTGAAATGTGATTTGCAATCGGCGTCATCGCATATCGGAAAATTAAAGTGTTTTTTAAATGTAAGTTGTGTTTGATGTATGCGATGCGATATTTTATTATCGTGTATCGCGATCTCGCAATGTTGGAATTCAGTTTGTAAGGTGGTACCCTGTCATCTTTTTGCGATGTGATATTTCCTAAGGAAAGATTTTGTCCTACCTTATCATAAAACTTAGATTTTTTAGATTTTTCAAGGGGGTCTTCCTAAGCTTATATTGGTAAGTTTTATTCGAAAAGGAAATTTAAGCACTATCTTGATTTTTAAAATTTTTAACTAAGGGTCCTCGCTTATTTAGTATTAGGAATAACACTAAGTAAGAAGGGGGGTTGTTGCTGGCCACAACAGGCAACAACAAGATTTTGAAAGCTTGGAATGATATTTGTTTAAATTTCATTGATATGTAGGTAACAATAATTAGTGAAGCATCTCAGCAAGAAGATCATAGCCTGAAGAGCAGTGATGAAGGAAGCTAGTAAGGGTTTCTGAGAGAGAGTGGCAGAACCTAGTATTTCATTTGTGTTTGAAATACAAGAGGACAGTTGTGTTCTCAAAAGTGCATATGAGTTGAAGTCTAGAGCATGGAGTGCTCATATGGTTCCAGAGGAGAGAACCAAAAAGATGCCAAAAGACTGAGTTCAGAAGAGAGAAGCTTAGTGAGGTATCATGCAACAGGGAGGACTTGTTGTTGCAGAGACTTGTGCAGCTCATAGTGAGTGAGTGAAGAACTCATAGAGATGGAGAAGAAGATGACTACTGATAGTCATAGCAGAGGTTCTGAGGAAGACCACAGCAGAATAAAAGTGAAGAAGGAGGATGCCAAGGAAAATGGCAAGAGGATGAGTCAAGGGGAGATTACCGAGTTAAAAGAACAACTCAATGTATTAAGGATGATACTAGAGAAAAACCAAAGACAAGTTTGGGTCTTGAGGAAAAAGGCAGTGCAATGGCCTAAGTTACAGAGAAGGCTACAACATAGGCAAGTGAAGTGGTTGGTGGAAGAACTTAGAGAAGCTGAGTTGGAAATAGAAGTTTCCATTTGTTAAGCAGAACAGGGTGAAGTTCTGGGTGGAGTTGAAGACTTGAAGACTTAAACTTCAAGTGAGACCAAAAGGACACATGATTTTAAATCTGATAATTTGTGTATGTTTGCAAGTGAAACATGTGAAAAAGGATAATTTGCTGATATTGAAATAAAGGAGGAAGAAGATAGGAATAATCTAAATTATGTTCTAAAAGAGGATGAGATAGATAGGTCTCATGTAAATGCCTATACGTAGTTGGGAAAAAGTTTTACTTTTCAGCATATTACAAAGACTAAAAGCAGAGGAAGTTTGACTCATGATTATGGCCAAAAGCAAGAAGAAGTAGGGAAGGATATCAAGAAAACAAGTGAAGGACTTGATGAGATTGAAGAGAAGACCATCAAAATATTTCTGAGTCATGTAAAGGACTTGGTGATTGAATCATCAAGTGAGATCACGAGGTCTGGTGGTTTTAAAACTGACAAGTTGTGTGTGAATGAAGGTATTACAGAAGACAAGCCATCCTATGGAACTATCTTGAGTGAAGCTCAAAGTTGCCAAGCAAAGTATGATGATGATTGTCTTTCAAATGAAGATCAAGTTGAGTTATTATAGCAGAAGGAGTTCAAAAATTACTTGCTTAGTAAAGGAAATATCTCGAGTAGAGATGAGATAGTTATATCTTATGATAAATAACTTGTTATTGGTAAGGGAAAAGAGAAATTGATTTTCTTAGATGGCCAAAGGAAGATTGATGGACAGACATCTAAAACTATCACAGAGATGGAGGGTCAGAATTTTATTCTGATTGAGAATGAAGTAGTGTCACTAAGAAATTATACTTGTGAAAAAGAAGAAGATAGTGAGGATTGTACAAAGATTTTAGGAGGAATCCCAAGTGAGATGGAAAATTTATGGCATGAGTTAATTGTTTTGGAGAAAAGGCTAGAAAACCAAAGAGTAAGTGTTCAGGTTGTAAAATCAGAGTTGAATGAGAATGAAGAAGTTCACTACAGCAGACAAGAGCAGGAAGACATCATTGAAGTAGATGATGTTGAGAAGAGATCTATTGAGGATCTTATAAGTTGTTTGGAGAATGAGGAGGAAGAGAGACTTGTAGGAAGTCTCATGAGCTCTTTGAAGAGTTTAGATCAACAAATGGATATGATGATAAGTAAGGTTGACATGCCTAATGTTTTTATTTCTGACATTTTGTGTGTGGTTGCAGATTTAGCAAATGAAGAATAGTTATTGCAAACTATTATACATGTTAAGGAAGATGAGAAGCCTAATAAATGTCTCATGTGTAATGATAAATTAGAAATGATGCTAGTAAAAGGATATCATGTTTCTCATGATTGGTGTAAGTAGGCAGGTTTTGAAGTAGATAAAGATGGAAAATATTCTACAGGTATCATAGAAATTGAAGAAGATTGTAAGCCCATATATGATGATGAATACTTCTAAGAGGAAGACAATTTTGAATTGGTACAGAATACGTATATAGATCCATTGCTTAATAGAGGACAAGTTCAGCATGAAGACCAAAGATATGAAGTTAAACACAGAGATTGTGATATGGATAAAGGAGAATTAGGTGATAGGAAGTTACTTGAAGTTGAAATGAAGATGAAGGAAATGTGCACAAATATTTTAAAGAGGCAAGATCAGAATTGCATTCTGATGGAGAATGAGACTATGTTGTCTCATGAGGACAACCAAGGGGGAGCACATGGACATTTCGTTAATGAGGAGACTGGCATACAATCAGAAGAATTTGTTGTTGAGGATATGAAGGAGAAAAAGGAATATTCCATGATAGTACTTAGCCCATGGAATGAAAACATTAAATCATTGGAAAGTGAATTTGCAGACAAGGAGTAGAAAATAGATGTTGCAGAGGGAGATATCTTCAAGGATATTCAGGAAGTTTGGGTGGAAGAAATATCTACAGCAGTACCTGGAGGAATATCAAGAGTAATAGTAGAAGTTGAAGTAGAAAAAGCTGAAGAAAGTAAACAATAGGTTGAAGATGAGTGGACATAGTACAACAAGAAGTGGCAGAGTAATAAGAGCAATATTTGTTACTAGATCAAGGATGTGCTGGAGATGGAGATTGAAGAATTATGGAAGTTGATGATGAAACAATCCAGGTTGAGGAAAATGATAGTAGGAGGAGTGATTAATATGACTTTGAAACTGATTGAAGAGAGGAAGATGAATTAGAAGACAACAGATATACAACAACAACAAAGGTGCAAGGCATGTGGGCAGTTAGAAGCTAAAGTTTGGGACCTTGGAGGTTTTTTTATTAACACAGGAGAACACATGATCAAGAGATCATGAATGTTTTCAACCTTGGGAGTCTGATGCAGGAGCATTCGGCTCAGAAATATCATTGTATTTTAGTAGACATAGTGGGTCTTGTGTTTTAAGGAAGTTTGTTTCCTATGCATCAAATTAATGTAATTTTAATGTTTTTGAGTGATTTTATGAGAATAGGATCTATTTAAGTATTGAGAGGCATATTGTAAATGTTCTCAAATGAAGGGAAACATGAGAGAATTAGGATAGTTGAGAGTTCATAGGGATTGATAGATTGGAAATTAATTGTAGATCTTAAATTAGGAATTAGTTCATAATTTCTAGATTAAGAGGATTCTTAGGATTTAGTCGAAATTATTAAGGATCTGAACCAGAATTGGGTCATAGAACCTTTTATGTAAATGTAGGCCTAAAAGGCATAGGAAGAGTTAGTTAGTTAGAGTGCGAAGTAGAATTCATAGATTAGATAGAGCTTAATTGTAAGCCTAAGGGAAGATACGGAAACGGAGGCCACTGATATTGGAATTCAGGCCTAAGAGAAGAACCTATGTAAATACTTGTTTACAAATAGAGAAATTCGATTTCAACCCTCTATAGAGTACATATGTGACTAGATTGTAATTCTTTATAAATGAAGTGTTGTTGCATAAGATATGTGTGTGAAAATAAAATTGAGAAGGACAGAGCGTAGAGATAAATGTGTGTTTAACGCAATTCCACCAATAATCGAATGGAGGAGTGTTTCAATTGAGATTGGGTTCGATTGACTAGCATAGCGGATATCGTCGGATCGTCTAGATCGACGGATAATAATAGCGAACGAGGAATGGCGGAGAAAATATCGTAGCCATCTGATGGAAGGAGATCCATGGTCATCGCGTGGTGAAGATGCATGGGCGTTAATCAGAATGGAAAGGCAGTTTTCATAGGTGGGAAGCTGTTTCTCGCACCGCCTCAAAGCCGTAAGCGGTAATAAAAAAACGGACAAGAGAAAGTTATAGACTGTGACTAAATCCAGTTGAAGTTCGAATAGATCATAGTCATCCATTGGGTGATTGATTAGACGGATATCGCACGCTAACACGCACAAAGGTTTATTTGGAATTCGGATGCAATGAGGGTTTATACAACAAGGTTAAAACCTCATTGAGTTCCAATAATCGTGACCGTTCATTCGGTGATTAATCGGATGGAAATCATGTGGAAAAGTGTGCGCAGGTTAACATTCCTGGTGGACCCAATGAATTATTCAAAGAAGTTTAATCTCTTTGAGTTTCAGAGGGAAATGGATTAAAGTTGGAGATCGTGTGATAGCCGTTGATCTGAAGGAGTGAAATCGACGGTGGAGGTTAAAGGTGATAAAGAGAATCGATACATGTGAAAAGGTTTGTGGAAAGGCGGAAAAATAAGGTTAAGCGTGGTTTATGTGTATTTCTATTTTATGAGGGTATAATAGAAATAAAGCAGGATTAAGGTTTTATGGGTTAAGTTTGGGTTATAACCAACTGGTATGGTTGATAAGCGTTGGAGGCGAAAAATAACCAAAGTCTAAACATGGTGCAGTTAGATGTAGTCATTTCACATAAAGTTTAATTAAGGGGCCTTAAACCTTGAATTGTGAACTTTTTCACCTTGGATCAGGTGATTAATGTCGGGACATGTATATGGCATGTGATTTTGTTTGTATAATGTGGGTATTAGTAGCTAAGGCTGTATCAATAAACTTGGTAGGGAATAAATCTTGGTATTTGTGGAGCAATTCAATGACCTTATCCACCGTCGCGTCATCCCAGTAGTCTCTAATCTTTGCGAATTTGGGCTTTGCGTCCATACCAATATTTACCTTTGGGTGAGAAACCTGACATATTTGAAGAACCTATATGGGAAGAAGAAGAAGAAGAACCCATTCCTACTGAACCAATGGCTAAAAACTGAAATGACAGAGGGAATAGAGAGAGAGTTGAGGGTGCCTTCCCCATTGGGGAAACCAATGGGGACACTAAGATCAAGAATATAAGCCCCTATTCCCTACCTCATTTCCATGGCCTGACCATAGAGGACCCTGACACTTTCCTATTTGTGTTTTTTGTTATATGTTGAACCTATGACTATACAGATGATGAGAAAAGGTTAAAACTATTTCCATCTACCCTCAAGGATGCAACATTGCACTAGTTCATAGGTTTACCTGGAGATAGCATCACAACTTGGGCTCAGATGTAGCAGGCTTTTAATAAAAAATATAGGGAGTACTGCAAGTCAAAGGATACTAAAGAAGAGATTTTCAGGATGACCATGGGCCAAGATGAATCCTTAGAATTCTATGAAGAAAGATTCCAGCTCAGTTACAAAAGGGCCAGGTGCACACTTGACCTTAAGTCACTAAAGTTGGTCCTGCTCAAAGGAGTAAGGGAAGATCTTCTAGATACTTTACACTTGTTAGCAGGAGGAGATATCTACCAATTACCCTATGAGGATATCAAGACTATCTTTAGAAACCATTCTAGGGAAGTCAGGAAAAAGTGTAGGGGTAGTCAACCTATGGCCAGTACATCATCTTCCAACTCATCCACCAAGGGTGAAATCAGAAATATGCTAGAAGATTTCAAAAGTGAGATGCTGCAAGCCCTTGCCTTGCAATTGGACACCATGAACATCAAAAGGAAGTGTTAGATACCTATACCAATAGGTTTCATATTTCATGATTGGCTATGGAAGGTCCAAATTTGTTCTGCTTTGATGACTCAAAGATCACATATTTCCAAGAGAACCCAATCTATGCTTATAGCTTGGTATGAGTTTCAAATTTTGATGGATGATTCAATAGCTTAATCTGGATCATTCCATGGTTTAAATTTACAGTTGTAGAATAGAGAAAGGAGTCTGTCCAAAGTGTTTAATCTTGGCAGACAAGTAGTTCAGGTAGAGAAGAAAAGGCTCCCAACAGCTTAATCTGGGACCTTGGAGGAGATAAGGGTAGAAGTAGATAGAAATAACAAAGAAAAAGCCAAAGAAAAGAAAAGGCAAATAAGGGTATGCAAGTCCAAGTGCACCCTCTAAGAAGAAATAAAATGCTAGGAAAGAAGTTGGGTAAGTAGTTGGAGTTGCAGAAAGGCTATCTTTACCATTGCAGATATGTTGACCATGATTACCAAGGCAAAGTCTATCAAGTGACAAGATGTTCATATTCATCAGGTTACAGCAAGGAGCATGACTAACCTCCCTCCTCCCCCCTTTCTTTTCATTACTAACATTCCTCTATGAGCTGAGATTCAGGGAGGAAGATCATGGTTTCATAATGATTCTTGTTCATCCAAAGCCACATTTCTTGTCTAAAAATCTTTTCATTTTGATCTACTCCCTAAACTAAGTAAGTTTCAAATGAACTTAGTGTTTTTCCCCCATTCACTCCCATCATCCATGCTAACACTAACTCTAGTATATAGATCCCTTATATCACCTTTTCCCTAATATTACTAACACCATGGTGTATAAACCCCAAATTTTGTATAAATATCCCTCCCCCTTGGCATTATAGCCATATAGTCCCATGTCAGGGATCAGATGACACCTGGTCATCTTGATAAACCTAAGCTAAATCTCCCTTTTCCTCTGCAAATTCATTTCCTCATTTTTGACCCCCATTTGCACATAAAAAACCCCCCTAAAAGCCTAGTTTCTACCCTTACCCGCTTCAAAATGGCTAAAAATCATGAAAAACCAACCTTTTTTCCTTTTTATCCTAAGTCTAAAGGGCGGGTTTATTTCACTAAAATTCACAAAAAACCCACTTTACCGAAGTTCCCCGCCCGTGCACAGATCCCCAGAAATATTATTAAAATAAACTCCGCCGCTCCCCGTACCCATCTATCACTTAACCTTCCTGATGACCGTCCGATCAAACGACTCTAGATCCGACGGCTCTGGTTGCATCGGACCCTTTCCGACGTCCGATCCTTATCTGTCCTATCCCCCAATCACATCAAAGTTCCGACAGCCGTTAGATCATGCCCCTCCAGATCCGACGGCCATCGCGGCATCGGAGCACATCTGCTGTACGAAGGATATCGTCCGATGGCCGTATTTTGGCTACGTCACGCGGCAGCCACGCGTCGCCTCCACGGCCCATCGGAGGTACTACTGACA
This sequence comes from Pinus tabuliformis, assembly GCA_031772625.1. Lineage (NCBI taxonomy): Eukaryota > Viridiplantae > Streptophyta > Pinopsida > Pinales > Pinaceae > Pinus > Pinus tabuliformis. The sequence continues at coordinate 315,422,952 of CM062820.1, read as the reverse complement.
TTTACCGCCACCGTACCATAGGCGGTGCGATATGAAACCGCCGCGGTTTCCGGTTTTTTATTTCCGCCTGCATTATATCATCCCCACGTCATCGCCTCTTCACCGCCAGTCATGCCGTCGCGTCATCCCTCCGCTCATCCATTGGCCGACCTGTCCTGCCACCTCACCATCCCCGTGGACCAACCAGAACCCGCCACCTGGCTGGATGACGTCCTGCTGACGTCATCCGACCCTGACCCCACCTATGACGTCATGCTGACGTCAGCGCAAAAGCGCGCCAAAATCACCAAAATCTATATTTGAGCCAAAAAGTCGCGTTTTTGCTATTTTTTTGGAGAAAGCCGCATTGTTGCTCTGCATGTAATTTCACGTTCAAGCCTGCACCAGCCCGTTGGAAAGGCTTCCAGACCGCCAGAGTGCCCATCCTTCAAGCATTAGCGAGTTTTAACCGACCAGATTCCACAGGTATTACTCATTTTCACTCTGCAAGTCCATTTTCGCTGAATTCAGCTTATAAACCTATGAACAGACCTTGAAATGCTAAAATCACCATTGAACTCCACTGAACCAACACTAATACCATACCAGTGCTGCCATTACATGTTTACAAGGCCACATTGGGCAAACTGAACGCAATTTTCTCACTGGTTCGCGCAATCGTGAACCAGTTGCCTGCAAAAACCAAATTTACCATAACACATACATTGTTCAACTCTGCTACTCACCCACTGGTTCAAAAGCAGCATTTAAATCGCTACAACCTTTCCCATTCACTCTTTGTCCTCAGAAATTCTCATTTTCCTCAGAAAAAGTGCTGTTTGTGTTACTCTGCATAGTAACACCAGTCCTAAAAAGAACAGAATCCTAAAGAAAACATGGATCCCCCTGTGGCTCCCATAGCCCTCAATGTAGCTCCTCTGAATGCCCCTCACAGAGCATTGGGCTGGAAAGCATTAGCTGACTTAGATTATAACATATCAGAAGAAATGCTAAGCAGGAGCAGGTTTCATCTCCAAATACTAAATGAAATTAAAATCCAACATCAGAATGGGACAGACATCTTGGGAATTTGGGATTCCTCTCTCCCAATCTTCAAGCTACCACAGGTCAACCAATTCCCAGAACTCATCCACCTATGTGCTGAGTATTATGATGCATCCCAGAGGGCAGTGCTTGATTCTTCAGGCGCAATTCTGTTTCTCATTACCCCTGAAGCCATCAGGGAGATGCTGCAGTTCAAAACAGATAAGAAGTTGGTCCCTCTATCACTAGCTGATTTGATAATGGAGGGAGCCAGAATGACAGAGGCCCAGATTACAAAGCTTAACCAGTTATTCATCAAAGCCGACACTGTACAAATTCCTCCCATCAACTATGTCTACCTCAACCAATTGGGCCTGGACCTTGTTGACATGATCAGTCCCATCCTGGGATATGATTCAGTGGAATATGTGGATGAAACGGTTATGCACATAATGCTCATGTTTTCTCCAGGAAGAAAACCAGTCTGCTATGACTATGCCACATACATCTCAGACAAGATGCATGAGCAGTTGATGAACCTATCAAGAGATAGGGTATTTAAATACACTTCCTACATATATCATTTGCTTCTATACTTCCAGCATGAGAAGTTCTCCTTCCCAATGAAAAGAGAAGATGCACAGGGAAATTTGAGATCGGTGGTGTACTGGACATCTGCTTTCCACCTCAATTTCTATTCTCCATACACCTACTGTGAGTTCATTGATCACTTCATTCATCCAGCCATGACTCTACTTTTGGGCTCACCTCCTCCCAGATTGACAGATGAGATGCAAAGACTCCTGCATTTATCAAAAGCATACAGTATTGGGGATTGGTACTTCTACCAACACCACACCGTCATCAGAATATATGGGTGTGAGTTGCCCCCATTTAGACTACCCAGATTTGTGCCTATGAGATTACTTGCCTTAGAATATTTCAGGAAGTTTGGCTTTGTGGATATGTTCCACTTTTCAGGCAAAGGTAAGAAGGCACAGCTAAAGGTCAAAAGTCAACTTGGCCATTTCCTCTATAACGAAAGGGAAGAAGGGTGGAAGGAAGCAGATAGAATGCTTGGGGGCCTTGGTCTCAAATACAGCTTCCTATGGAAACCTTACGACCCTAATAACTTCATTACCATGAGGAGGCTTAAATACAAATTGTCTGCTTATGATCATTGCAGCCTTCCTCACATAGAAAAACATGCCAATCAAAGCAAATGGAGGAGAGGGACTTTAGAAGAGGCTGTTACTCAAGAAGAGCTTAATCAAAGAGCTCTAAGAAACATAAAGAAAATGGCTGACCTTGAGTTTTATTCACAGGTCAGCTCACTGCCAAGCATACAAATTGGAGCAGCAGCATCCTCTTCAACCGCCCAACAGCAAGCTACAAGAGTTGCTGGAAATATATCAGAGAAGGGAAAAGAACAGGTGATGGAGATAGAGCCAGAGCAGCGAGAGAAAGAACAGGCAGAGCAGCAGCAACAACAACAACAACAGCAACAGCAGCAAGGAGAAGGGCAACCTGAAACACAGCAGCCCTTACAGCAAGAAAGAGTGGTAGATGCCCCAACTACCACTGAGCAGCAGGCCCAAAATGTAGAACACTCAAGGCCTGAAAACATTACTGATGCCTCGGTCCTTCAAACTCCACAGAAGGAGGACCTAAGTAGAAAAAGGGACAGAGAAACACCCATGACTTCATCCATCAACCAAGAGGAGAAGAGACAGAGGTTAAATGACTTCTCAGAGGATGATGCGGCAATTAGACAAGCAATGGGTATGGGCCCACCCAGCAGGGAAGCCTCGGTCAGTTCCTTCCACCAAGAACAAGACAGAACCATGGGAGGGGAGGTCACTTCCTCCAGCCAGCAGAGGGAAGGAGAGGTAGGCATCAAACAACAGTTTATAGACATCAAAAGAAGGAGTGAACCCATGAAAGTCAAATTATATAACCATTTGTTGAAAATGGCTCCCTCCAACCAACAAAGATTAATGGCTGCCTTTGATGTGGACGAAGGCAAGTTGACTATGAGTCACTTCATACCAACCGCACTCCAGCCACAATCTACTGCAGATTATCTCAGGACTAATCTAGAGGTCCTGGCCAAGGACATCCACCCAATGGATAAAATTGAGCTGCACAAGCAAACTGGCGAAATGGTGTATGCCTCCTTGGCAGACAAAACGTTGGAGAATTATAAATTAACAAGCAGCCTCAATGCTACAGCCTCCCAACTAGAATTGGAGAGGGCTTCATCTCAGGCCAAAGACAACAGGATAAGATCCCTAGAGGACATCATCGTGGAAATTGGGCATAACCCCAATGACATCAAAGGGATACAGGAGATCTTGAAACTAAGGGATGCTGACATGGCTGCATTAAGGAAGAAAGTCAAACTCCCAGCTACCATTCACCCCCAAACAGATGAGGTAGCCCAACAAAGGATGGAAAAGGATGCCACAGATCTGCTAATATCTATATATAAGCAGCTCCTGCAGACACAAGAGAAATTAGGAGAGTCTGAGGCTACTCAAGCGGCCTTACAAGCAGCACTAAAGCAAAGACAAGAGGGTCAGACTTCTCAGCCTCCTCCTCAAGTCATCAATCTTGAGGACGCTGCTCCTACCACTGTGCCTCCACCTCAACAAACTGAACAAACAGCTACATCCACTTCAGCAGCACCTACAAGTACAGAACAGGCACAGAGCCTAGATATGCAGAAATTAAAGAATGAAATACAAATCTTGGAAGCTCAGATGACAGAGCTGCATGAAACCAGAGAAAAGCTGGCCAAGGTCAATGAAAGGCATGATAAGACAAAAAGAGAGGTGGCAGAAAAGGGCAAGGAAATCAAAGCCCTTAAAGATAGGATCAAGGAGCTTGAGAATGAGCTCAAGCTAGATAAAATCATATCTGAGATCAGAGCAATAGTATGGTCCAATATTGGCCAATCCATCACCAACCAATGGCCATATATTGAGACAATCCATGAGCAACTAGAGCTCATCCCAAAGGCACAGAAGGAAATCCGAACATCAAGAGCCTTATTAGGAAATATGCCTGAAGTTGCTACAAGAATGATCAATGTGCTTAACCACAAAACAAGTTCTCAGTTAGCCACCATTGGAATCACAAATAGAACTGAGACTATTCAAATGATCAAGAGGGTTCTTACTCTTAGAAATCTGGTACAGACATTGGACAGAAGAACCCAGGATATGCAGACGGAGGTGAATAGGTTCATGGAGAAATTTCAGGTATTACAGAGTAGAGGACTCCCTAGCTTACTGAACAGCGGAGGGAAATTATTCACCCATGAACAGTATGCTAAAAGAGTAAATGTTTTTGCCTCAGCACAGATCAATGAGAGGGCCAGCACTTCAGAAGACACAGGGCCTATTACAGGGCAGGTTTTCTATAGTAAGATAGAAAATCTATTTTTTATAGTGAATGAAATTAATCACTTGTTTGATGTGGTCCCAAATTTTTTCAAATATACAGAAGCAGAAGAGACAATGGAGGCCATCCTCAGGCATCAGCTCCCTACACAGGAATGGTGGACAGATGCAATACAGAGAATTTTGTAAGCAGTAAGGCATTCACCAATTTTATTTTTTACAAACTTTTATAAAAAGCACGGTTCAGCAAAGTCAGCATGCAGCATAAATCAAAGCTGAGCCAACTCAGCGGATGTAGCGGCCAACAAAGCAGAAATAGAAGACCACAGCTGGCAAACCCGAGAATGCACTGTGTAGCCAAAAGTAAATGCGTATTTCCAGAATTAAAACAGAGTAATGCAACCGACTCAGCAACTCTCAAAAGTCAAAACAATCCTCTGACAGACATAAAGAGCATTTACGCTGCATTCAAAATTGTAATAACTCCTTGCCTACTTTCTGAACGTAGTAATGAAGATATTTTCTCTCTCGGATGACTCAATGCCTGAGATATTTTGTATACGCATTTCTATAAAGTCCCCTTCGCATAAGATTGCAAGGGTTGTTGTTGATTTCTCCGGAATAAGTTCTTATGCTGTAATCCTTTCAGAAGTTAATAGAGAAAGCAATGGGATTTCTCGGATTTCTGGGGTGTTGGATGCGTTCTGGTGTCTGTTGATAACTGCTGGATCCCTGTGTATTTCACCATACAATAAGTCTCTGTATCTCTCTCTGTTAAATAGCTGTTTTGTTAAAATCCATATATGTTATCTGATTTCAATACTAAGCAACAAGGAAAAAGAATAGCTTTCAGGATTTATTCACTGAGTACCCTGAGTTCAATCTGTTGTTGTTTATGAATGTTTTCTTCAGCTGTAATCTAGATAAGTGTAATTCTTAATTGCTGCACTTTCAGAATATATCTTTCACGGTGACCTTTGTCACAGGAATTCAAGTTTTGCTCCTGTGCAGTGTGCTCACCTTCACCCCACTAACTTAATAGAAAATTCTTAATTGCTTTCTGTTGGTTGACATACATCACCATTTGATCTAATTTTGTCTGTCTAAATACACAATAGGCCCTGCAGTTTGAACACCACCAATCCAGCGTATCAGATCACTTCACAACTCCAGACTCCATTGCCCAATGGTATTATACTATCTAAACACTATATCATAAGACTTGAAAGAAAATCCTTCAACCAAAACATAAACCAAAACCTGAGCATAATAGCTAGCCTAAAACACCATCATAACAGAGACAAATCATAAAGAGAGAGCCCTTTCTGGTTGCAGTTAGGCTAGGAACTGTAACCAAAGATTGGTTAGTGGTTACCCCGGCCGTATTCCCTTGGGAGTCATAGGGAACAACCTGGGTGTTAACATAATTGGCGACTCCACTGGGGACTGCTTGAGATTGTGTCAATTACTGTATATCTTCCGTAGCTACCATCAAGCCTAAAATCAGTCAAGACACCTTTAATCTGTTTCTGTGTTACTTTAACAGTTTTAGGGAAGAGCTGTTTTGGGAACCTTCATCTTAGCTCTGAAATATATAGCTGTTCCAAAATCTCTGTCCATTCCTTTCAGATACAAAAACTTCCTGCAAAATCCTAAAAAATAGTTAGAAACTGGCTCCTAAGAAAAATCCAAGGCATACTAGGGCTCATCCTGACCCTAATCCACCTACCATTGTTGATAATCCAAACACTATTCCAAGAAACATTAGGAGGCAGCAAAGGCAGGAGCAGCCTGCTAATTTGACCTCAGATTCAGATCATCCCAGCCTTATCTCCACCCCCTGCAAGGTTCTTTTCCGGTCTACCCCTAATTCCCCCAGTTCACCATCTACATCTGAAAGTCCCCCTCTCACATCTTCACCCACTGCACATACCCCATTGACCAACACTCTAGGTTCATCCTCACTTGTCACCCCTGTGATACCCACTCCCAATTGTCCCAGCTGCCCCTGTTAATCCTCTAAATCCTGTAAGTATGGCTAACAGGTATGCACCTCTGCAGATACCAGCCAATGCTGCAGCTTTACCCCAAGACTACCAAACCAAAATCTCATATTTTGATTCCAATGGCCCTCTGACAGCTGCTCAGCATGCTAAGAAGATGCAGGACCACTTTGAGACCTATGAAATAGATGATGACAGTGTCAGAATGAGGATGTTTGTTCAAAGCCTAACTGGGGATGTAAGAACTTGGTTTAGATCCCTGAATGCAAACTCCATTACAACTCCTGATGAACTGTATCAAGCTTTTACTACTAGGTGGGAAAAGAAGAAAGATCCTCTGCACATACTTGGGGAATATGACACTATCAAGAGAGGTCCCCAAGAAACTGTTTTGGAGTATTGTGCAAGATTTAACAATGTATATAATGCAATTCCACAAAATTTGAGACCACCCCCTGACTTAGCCCTGTATAAATTCCCTGATGGTTTTGACCCCGATATGGCCTATCAGTTGAAGGAAAGAGATCCTCCAACCCTTGCAGAAGCCCAAAGAGTTGCTGTCACTGTAGAAGCCAACCTGATTGCCAAAAGAAACAGGGCAAGGTTGGAAAAGAGGACTGCATACAGAGAGGAGCCTTCAGCTTTTGATCAAAAGCTGGATGCAATACTCTCTAGTATGAAAAGACTAGGTGACAGGGTAGAATCTGTTGAAAGAAAGTCATCATGGGAAGCCCAACAAAACAACCCTCCTAGAAACCCAAATTTTAGGAGAAATCAAAACCCCGCCATTGGCAAGGCCAATGTTGACCAAGATATAAGACCCCCTTTCCAAGAAAACTATGCAGAGACTTCCACATCTAATGAACTCAATGAAGATCCTGAGATTAATTTAATAGGTCTGGATGGTAAAAGCCAAGTTTTTCTAACACAAGAAGATCAAGAGGATGAGGAAATCAAACTATTCCAAACTAAATCAGGAGAATCCTTTGACTTCAAACAAGGCTATGATACTGCTGTCTATGAAGTCCACAAACAGTACAAGCTAAGGAGCAGAACTGTGAATGTAAATCAGCCTCAAAAAATAAATGATAAACAGCAGCCTAAGAAAACCATAGTCACAGAACCTAATGACAAAACAAATCCTCCTGCAGAAGAAATAGTGGTTGATGAGGTCATTGAACCATTGCCACCACAACAGCAGCCTTTGGCAGCTTCATCCTCTTGCTCTAATCTAAACTCTGTTCCTCATGAGATGAGTGAAAAGGGCAAGCCTCAAAGTCAAGATGAAAACCAACAAGAAGACTTAATCAACAAAGAAAGGACTGTTATCCATAACCCCAAAACCCAATCTGATAAACCTTTTGACTTAGGTACAGAAATTGGCAAACTAAAGATAGCGATTCCCCTCTCAGAATTAGCTAAGCATGACATCTATAAACAACAGATCAAGAAATCTCTACAACTCACTAGCAGCAAAGATGATGTCAATGTGCTGGATGACACTCCTGAATTACTGTTTGGCCCAGAAGTGGATGGAAAAACAGCAGTTGCAGGAGTATTACCTTTTTATGTCAGCTTACACATCCATGATAAAGTACTACACAACGCAATGTTTGACTCAGGTGCATCTCACAATCTTATGCCAAAAGCTGTCATGGAAAGACTGAACCTAGACATAACAAGACCATATAAGGACCTGTTTTCCTTTGACTCCAGCCAAGTCAAATGTCTAGGGCTCATAAAAGATTTATGTGTGTCTCTAGTTCAATACCCAAATAAAACAATCCTAATGGATGTGGTAGTTGCTGACATCCCACCCAAGTATGGGATGCTGTTATCAAGATCATGGGGAGCTAAACTCCAAGGTTCCTTACAATTAGACATGTCATATGCCACCATCTCTGTTTTTGGGCAACCAAAAAGACTGTATAGAGAAACACTGATGAAATACATGGTCAGCAGTGAGGAAAAGCCTCAAAATTTTCCCATATATGCTATCCATTCAGACATAGACTCATACATTCTTTTCAATGACATCACAACTTCCTCAAAAGGTGAAGTTGAAACCAAGACATTCATACAAGAGAAAGACTCAAATGAAAGTATCACCACCCACGAAACAGCAGCTAAACAAACACTAGATACTGCTGCTGTTCTAAATCCCAAGCATACCCAATCAAATGATGAAACTGTCCTAGAAGACGACCTAAAGGAAAAACCACTGCTTCTACTCACATTGCCAGCCCATGAAAAGATCATTAAAACTCCTTCCCAACAGGACATTCTATGGTTCCTTGAATTTGACGGTGCAGTTAACAAATTAGGAGCAGGGGCTGGAGTTTGGGTACACAATAAAGAAAATAGCTATGCAGAAGGCAGAGCCTACAGATTGAATTTCAGATGTACTAATAACATGGCTGAATATGAGGCTCTCCTACTAGGTCTCAAGTTAGTAAAGTCCCTACAAGTGATAAAAGTGTCAATCCTAGGAGACTCAGACCTAGTTATCCAACAAGTAAAGGGAAATTTTGTCACCAATGATAAAAGATTGAGGTCTTATAGGTCTGCTGTTGCTGATGTACTGAACTCCTTCCTTGAATTCCAAATCACTAAGATTTCTAGGACCCTCAATCTACATGCTCATAGTTTAGCCACCTTTGCTAGTACCTGCAAGCTGCCTTTTGAGCCCCATCATTGTTTTACAGCTGAGATAAAACACAGACCATCTGTCCCAAACAATATCAATGATTGGCAAGTGTTTGATGATGACAAGCAAATAAACAATTTCTTGACTTTGCAGCAAGAATTTTCAGGACTAAATATTGACAATGACAAAGCAAGTCAATCACAAATACAATTTCAGGAGATTACTCACCCAATATCACTCAGGACAGCAAAACAAATGCTAAATCCAACTATTTTTGACAAGGACAACATTCAGCAAATTCAATCAAATAATTGTGAGGAAGTGGCCAATGCTGAAACTGAAATCATAGAGCTGAAAGACAACTTTCTACCAGCAGGCCTAACTCCCCTGGAGGACATCTTTGATTCAAATGATATTCCTAGAAAACCAAAAATGCAGCCCTTAAATGCAGCCATTGAAGAATACAACATAGGTACAATCGACAAACCCAAAATAATTAAATTGTCTGCATCTTTACCTCCTGATCAAAAGCCAAAATACATTGACCTTTTTAAAGAGTTCCAGGATGTCTTTGCATGGAGTTATGAGGACCTAAAGTCCTATGACACCTCTGTTATCCAGCATACCATCCCTCTCAAGCCTGATCAAAAGCCCTTTAAACAAAAATTGAGGAGAATCAATCCTATGCTTCTCCCAGCAATGGAACAAGAGGTACAAAAAATGTTTAAGGCAGGCATCATAGCACCAATCAGATTCTCTGAATGGATCTCCAACTTAGTCCCTACAAGAAAGAAGACCGGTGAAATTAGGCTGTGTGTGGACTTAAGGAATCTAAACCAAGTATCCCTCAAGGACAACTATCCCTTACCTAAAATGAATCATATTCTCCAAAGAGTGGTAGGGGCCTCAAGGATCTCATTACTTGATGGATTCTCGGGTTTCAACCAAATCCTAGTACACCCTGATGATCAAGACAAAACTGCATTTACAACCCCATGGGGAACTTTCAAGTATGTTAAGATGCCTTTTGGCTTGAAGAATGCCGGGGCAACATTTCAAAGAGCAATGGATATTGCTTTCGCGAAGGAGATTCATGATTTCCTTGTCATTTATTTAGATGACCTCACACCTTTTTCCAAGTCTGACCAAGAACATTTGAAACATTTGAGACAGATCTTCCTAACATGTAGGAAATATGGAATTTCATTGAATCCCAAAAAATCCCTGTTTGGTTTAGAGGAAGGTAAACTATTGGGCCACATCATCTCTAAAGATGGCATAAGAATTGATCCAGATAGGATACAAGCTATCCTACAAATGCCCCACCCAAGAAATATAAAAGAATTGCAAGGATTTTTGGGAAAAATCAACTTCTTAAGGAGATTTATCCCAAATCTGGCCGAGTTGATCAGATTGCTTAACAATATGCTAAAGAAGGATTCAAAGGTGAAATGGACAGTTGAAGCAAAGCAAGCCTTTGAAGGTATAAAGTTGGCCCTCACTCAAACCCCAGTGTTGACTAATCCACAGTTTGACAGAGAATTCATCATCTTCTCTTTTGCCTCCCAGCATACTATTGCTGCTGTTTTATTACAAAAGGATGACCAAGGAAATGAGAAGCCTATTGCCTTCTTCAGCAGGGCTCTTAGAGATGCACCTCTAAAATATCAAATCATGGAGAAACAAGCCTATGCTTTGGTCAAGGCCATTAAAGACTTTAGGATTTACATCCTTTATTCCCATGTTGTGGCTTATGTACCAAGTCCTATTGTCAAAGACATTCTCACCCAAGAAAACTTAGAGGGCAGAAGAGGAAAATGGATTGCCAGCATACTAGAATTTGACATTGAAATAAAACCTACAAAGCTAATAAAAGGGCAAGGCTTGGCCAAATTAATGACAGAAACAAATTTCCAAGCCCTAGATATCAATCAGCTGGACAGTGAAACAGAGCTGGCGACTCCAAAGATCAATGTAGCCTTTGAACAATCTCCTTGGTACTCTGATATCTGTTATATCTTACAAAACCTGTGTGCTCCCCCAGGACTGTCCAGAACTAAGTGTAGGTTCTTAAAAATGAAAACATCAAGATTTTGTGTGATGGATGGCAATTTGCTTTGGAAAAACCATGAAGGTATATTGCTGCACTGTTTAATTGAAAATGAAACTAACAAAATCATGGAAGAATTTCATGCAGGTCACTGCGGTGGACATTTGTACTGGAAGTCCACTGTGGACAAAATACTGAGGGCTGGTTATTACTGGCCCACCATGTTCTCTGATGTCAAGAAATTCACAACCTCGTGCCACAAATGCCAAGTGTTTGAGGGCAAAAGACAGTTGTTGCCACTCCCCCTAAGACCCATTGCAACAGAGAGACCTTTTCAACAATGGGGCTTGGATTTCATTGGGGAAATTCATCCCTCATCTTCAGGCCAACATAGATGGATTTTGACAGCCACAGACTACTTCACCAAATGGATCAAAGCTGCCCCATGCAGACAAGCAAATGACTCAGTAATCATTCAGTTTTTGGAAAACAACATACTGGCTAGGTTTGGCTGTCCTGACAAAATAATAACAGACAATGCTGCTGCTTTCAGATCCAAGAAAATGGTAAACTTCTGCCACAAATATCATATTACTTTGGGTCACTCTACTGCATACTATCCCCAAGGAAATGGCCTAGCTGAATCATCTAACAAGAGCCTGGTGAACATCATAAAAAAGGTGCTGGAAGAAAACAAAAAGAATTGGCACAAGAAACTAGTCAATGCCTTATGGGCAGATAGACTAACAACCAAAAGATCAATTGGGACCAGCCCATATGAGTTGGTTTATGGACTAGAAGCCAAATTTCCCTCATCAATAGGAGTGCCTGTTATGAAGCTTCTTCAAGAAAACTAAGCCGAACCAAATGATATGCAAAGAAGGATAAATCAAATCATATGTCTGCAGCAAACTAGAGATCAGGTTTTCAGCAGAGTTCAAGGGTTACAAGAAAAATTAAAGAAGGCCTTTGACAGGAGAACCAAAGCAGAAGATTTCAATGTGGGAGACAAAGTCCTGAAGTGGGATGCAAGAAAAGAAGAAAAGGGAAAGCATGGAAAATTTGATTCCTTATGGAGGGGACCATTTGCTGTCCAAGCAGTACAAGGTAACAACACTTACTTCCTTAAAAGTCTAACTGAAGCTGACTTGGATGAAGGTCCTGTCAATGGCAGGATGCTGAAGCATTATTTTGACTATTTCCCATGAGTGCAACCTGAGGTTCCCTTGTATATATGCAGATGTACATATTATTTCTGTTTAGATTGTAAAATGCAGTTTTCCAAGTTATTGACTAACCAGCAAAAGGTAAATAGAATCAGAGGTCTACCAAGAAGGGAAGCACAAAAATTTGGCACTTCAAAGTAGCAAACTTTAAGGATAATATGGGCAGCAATGGAGCAAGGCAATCTGACCTGCTGTTCTTGGTCTTTCAAAAGAAACACCATCCCCATGTGGAGCCACTGTTAGATACCTATACCAATAGGTTTCATATTTCATGATTGGCTATGGAAGGTCCAAATTTGTTCTGCTTTGATGACTCAAAGATCACATATTTCCAAGAGAACCCAATCTATGCTTATAGCTTGGTATGAGTTTCAAATTTTGATGGATGATTCAATAGCTTAATCTGGATCATTCCATGGTTTAAATTTACAGTTGTAGAATAGAGAAAGGAGTCTGTCCAAAGTGTTTAATCTTGGCAGACAAGTAGTTCAGGTAGAGAAGAAAAGGCTCCCAACAGCTTAATCTGGGACCTTGGAGGAGATAAGGGTAGAAGTAGATAGAAATAACAAAGAAAAAGCCAAAGAAAAGAAAAGGCAAATAAGGGTATGCAAGTCCAAGTGCACCCTCTAAGAAGAAATAAAATGCTAGGAAAGAAGTTGGGTAAGTAGTTGGAGTTGCAGAAAGGCTATCTTTACCATTGCAGATATGTTGACCATGATTACCAAGGCAAAGTCTATCAAGTGACAAGATGTTCATATTCATCAGGTTACAGCAAGGAAGCATGACTAACCTCCCTCCTCCCCCCTTTCTTTTCATTACTAACATTCCTCTATGAGCTGAGATTCAGGGAGGAAGATCATGGTTTCATAATGATTCTTGTTCATCCAAAGCCACATTTCTTGTCTAAAAATATTTTCATTTTGATCTACTCCCTAAACTAAGTAAGTTTCAAATGAACTTAGTGTTTTTCCCCCATTCACTCCCATCATCCATGCTAACACTAACTCTAGTATATAGATCCCTTATATCACCTTTTCCCTAATATTACTAACACCATGGTGTATAAACCCCAAATTTTGTATAAATATCCCTCCCCCTTGGCATTATAGCCATATAGTCCCATGTCAGGGATCAGATGACACCTGGTCATCTTGATAAACCTAAGCTAAATCTCCCTTTTCCTCTGCAAATTCATTTCCTCATTTTTGACCCCCATTTGCACATAAAAAACCCCCCTAAAAGCCTAGTTTCTACCCTTACCCGCTTCAAAATGGCTAAAAATCATGAAAAACCAACCTTTTTTCCTTTTTATCCTAAGTCTAAAGGGCGGGTTTATTTCACTAAAATTCACAAAAAACCCACTTTACCGAAGTTCCCCGCCCGTGCACAGATCCCCAGAAATATTATTAAAATAAACTCCGCCGCTCCCCGTACCCATCTATCACTTAACCTTCCTGATGACCGTCCGATCAAACGACTCTAGATCCGACGGCTCTGGTTGCATCGGACCCTTTCCGACGTCCGATCCTTATCTGTCCTATCCCCCAATCACATCAAAGTTCCGACAGCCGTTAGATCATGCCCCTCCAGATCCGACGGCCATCGCGGCATCGGAGCACATCTGCTGTACGAAGGATATCGTCCGATGGCCGTATTTTGGCTACGTCACGCGGCAGCCACGCGTCGCCTCCATGGCCCATCGGAGGTACTACTGACATTTACCGCCACCGTACCATAGGCGGTGCGATATGAAACCGCCGCGGTTTCCGGTTTTTTATTTCCGCCTGCATTATATCATCCCCACGTCATCGCCCCTTCACCGCCAGTCATGCCGTCGCGTCATCCCTCCGCTCATCCATTGGCCGACCTGTCCTGCCACCTCACCATCCCCGTGGACCAACCAGAACCCGCCACCTGGCTGGATGACGTCCTGCTGACGTCATCCGACCCTGACCCCACCTATGACGTCATGTTGACGTCAGCGCAAAAGCGCGCCAAAATCACCAAAATCTATATTTGAGCCAAAAAGTCGCGTTTTTGCTATTTTTTTGGAGAAAGCCGCATTGTTGCTCTGCATGTAATTTCACGTTCAAGCCTGCACCAGCCTGTTGGAAAGGCTTCTAGACCGCCAGAGTGCCCATCCTTCAAGCATTAGCGAGTTTTAACCGACCAGATTCCACAGGTATTACTCATTTTCACTCTGCAAGTCCATTTTCACTGAATTCAGCTTATAAACCTATGAACAGACCTTGAAATGCTAAAATCACCATTGAACTCCACTGAACCAACACTAATACCATACCAGTGCTGCCATTACATGTTTACAAGGCCACATTGGGCAAACTGAACGCAATTTTCTCACTGGTTCGCGCAATCGTGAACCAGTTGCCTGCAAAAACCAAATTTACCATAACACATACGTTGTTCAACTCTGCTACTCACCCACTGGTTCAAAAGCAGCATTTAAATCGCTACAACCTTTCCCATTCACTCTTTGTCCTCAGAAATTCTCATTTTCCTCAGAAAAAGCGTTGTTTGTGTTACTCTGCATAGTAACACCAGTCCTAAAAAGAACAGAATCCTAAAGAAAACATGGATCCCCCTGTGGCTCCCATAGCCCTCAATGTAGCTCCTCTGAATGCCCCTCACAGAGCATTGGGCTGGAAAGCATTAGCTGACTTAGATTATAACATATCAGAAGAAATGCTAAGCAGGAGCAGGTTTCATCTCCAAATACTAAATGAAATTAAAATCCAACATCAGAATGGGACAGACATCTTGGGAATTTGGGATTCCTCTCTCCCAATCTTCAAGCTACCACAGGTCAACCAATTCCCAGAACTCATCCACCTATGTGCTGAGTATTATGATGCATCCCAGAGGGCAGTGCTTGATTCTTCAGGCGCAATTCTGTTTCTCATTACCCCTGAAGCCATCAGGGAGATGCTGCAGTTCAAAACAGATAAGAAGTTGGTCCCTCTATCACTAGCTGATTTGATAATGGAGGGAGCCAGAATGACAGAGGCCCAGATTACAAAGCTTAACCAGTTATTCATCAAAGCCGACACTGTACAAATTCCTCCCATCAACTATGTCTACCTCAACCAATTGGGCCTGGACCTTGTTGACATGATCAGTCCCATCCTGGGATATGATTCAGTGGAATATGTGGATGAAACGGTTATGCACATAATGCTCATGTTTTCTCCAGGAAGAAAACCAGTCTGCTATGACTATGCCACATACATCTCAGACAAGATGCATGAGCAGTTGATGAACCTATCAAGAGATAGGGTATTTAAATACACTTCCTACATATATCATTTGCTTCTATACTTCCAGCATGAGAAGTTCTCCTTCCCAATGAAAAGAGAAGATGCACAGGGAAATTTGAGATCGGTGGTGTACTGGACATCTGCTTTCCACCTCAATTTCTATTCTCCATACACCTACTGTGAGTTCATTGATCACTTCATTCATCCAGCCATGACTCTACTTTTGGGCTCACCTCCTCCCAGATTGACAGATGAGATGCAAAGACTCCTGCATTTATCAAAATCATACAGTATTGGGGATTGGTACTTCTACCAACACCACACCGTCATCAGAATATATGGGTGTGAGTTGCCCCCATTTAGACTACCCAGATTTGTGCCTATGAGATTACTTGCCTTAGAATATTTCAGGCAGTTTGGCTTTGTGGATATGTTCCACTTTTCAGGCAAAGGTAAGAAGGCACAGCTAAAGGTCAAAAGTCAACTTGGCCATTTCCTCTATAACGAAAGGGAAGAAGGGTGGAAGGAAGCAGATAGAATGCTTGGGGGCCTTGGTCTCAAATACAGCTTCCTATGGAAACCTTACGACCCTAATAACTTCATTACCATGAGGAGGCTTAAATACAAATTGTCTGCTTATGATCATTGCAGCCTTCCTCACATAGAAAAACATGCCAATCAAAGCAAATGGAGGAGAGGGACTTTAGAAGAGGCTGTTACTCAAGAAGAGCTTAATCAAAGAGCTCTAAGAAACATAAAGAAAATGGCTGACCTTGAGTTTTATTCACAGGTCAGCTCACTGCCAAGCATACAAATTGGAGCAGCAGCATCCTCTTCAACCGCCCAACAGCAAGCTACAAGAGTTGCTGGAAATATATCAGAGAAGGGAAAAGAACAGGTGATGGAGATAGAGCCAGAGCAGCGAGAGAAAGAACAGGCAGAGCAGCAGCAGCAACAACAACAACAGCAACAGCAGCAAGGAGAAGGGCAACCTGAAACACAACAGCCCTTACAGCAAGAAAGAGTGGTAGATGCCCCAACTACCACTGAGCAGCAGGCCCAAAATGTAGAACACTCAAGGCCTGAAAACATTACTGATGCCTCGGTCCTTCAAACTCCACAGAAGGAGGACCTAAGTAGAAAAAGGGACAGAGAAACACCCATGACTTCATCCATCAACCAAGAGGAGAAGAGACAGAGGTTAAATGACTTCTCAGAGGATGATGCGGCAATTAGACAAGCAATGGGTATGGGCCCACCCAGCAGGGAAGCCTCGGTCAGTTCCTTCCACCAAGAACAAGACAGAACCATGGGAGGGGAGGTCACTTCCTCTAGCCAGCAGAGGGAAGGAGAGGTAGGCATCAAACAACAGTTTATAGACATCAAAAGAAGGAGTGAACCCATGAAAGTCAAATTATATAACCATTTGTTGAAAATGGCTCCCTCCAACCAACAAAGATTAATGGCTGCCTTTGATGTGGACGAAGGCAAGTTGACTATGAGTCACTTCATACCAACCGCACTCTAGCCACAATCTACTGCAGATTATCTCAGGACTAATCTAGAGGTCCTGGCCAAGGACATCCACCCAATGGATAAAATTGAGCTGCACAAGCAAACTGGCGAAATGGTGTATGCCTCCTTGGCAGACAAAACGTTGGAGAATTATAAATTAACAAGCAGCCTCAATGCTACAGCCTCCCAACTAGAATTGGAGAGGGCTTCATCTCAGGCCAAAGACAACAGGATAAGATCCCTAGAGGACATCATCGTGGAAATTGGGCATAACCCCAATGACATCAAAGGGATACAGGAGATCTTGAAACTAAGGGATGCTGACATGGCTGCATTAAGGAAGAAAGTCAAACTCCCAGCTACCATTCACCCCCAAACAGATGAGGTAGCCCAACAAAGGATGGAAAAGGATGCCACAGATCTGCTAATATCTATATATAAGCAGCTCCTGCAGACACAAGAGAAATTAGGAGAGTCTGAGGCTACTCAAGCGGCCTTACAAGCAGCACTAAAGCAAAGACAAGAGGGTTAGACTTCTCAGCCTCCTCCTCAAGTCATCAATCTTGAGGACGCTGCTCCTACCACTGTGCCTCCACCTCAACAAACTGAACAAACAGCTACATCCACTTCAGCAGCACCTACAAGTACAGAACAGGCACAGAGCCTAGATATGCAGAAATTAAAGAATGAAATACAAATCTTGGAAGCTCAGATGACAGAGCTGCATGAAACCAGAGAAAAGCTGGCCAAGGTCAATGAAAGGCATGATAAGACAAAAAGAGAGGTGGCAGAAAAGGGCAAGGAAATCAAAGCCCTTAAAGATAGGATCAAGGAGCTTGAGAATGAGCTCAAGCTAGATAAAATCATATCTGAGATCAGAGCAATAGTATGGTCCAATATTGGCCAATCCATCACCAACCAATGGCCATATATTGAGACAATCCATGAGCAACTAGAGCTCATCCCAAAGGCACAGAAGGAAATCTGAACATCAAGAGCCTTATTAGGAAATATGCCTGAAGTTGCTACAAGAATGATCAATGTGCTTAACCACAAAACAAGTTCTCAGTTAGCCACCATTGGAATCACAAATAGAACTGAGACTATTCAAATGATCAAGAGGGTTCTTACTCTTAGAAATCTGGTACAGACATTGGACAGAAGAACCCAGGATATGCAGACGGAGGTGAATAGGTTCATGGAGAAATTTCAGGTATTACAGAGTAGAGGACTCCCTAGCTTACTGAACAGCGGAGGGAAATTATTCACCCATGAACAGTATGCTAAAAGAGTAAATGTTTTTGCCTCAGCACAGATCAATGAGAGGGCCAGCACTTCAGAAGACACAGGGCCTATTACAGGGCAGGTTTTCTATAGTAAGATAGAAAATCTATTTTTTATAGTGAATGAAATTAATCACTTGTTTGATGTGGTCCCAAATTTTTTCAAATATACAGAAGCAGAAGAGACAATGGAGGCCATCCTCAGGCATCAACTCCCTACACAAGAATGGTGGACAGATGCAATACAGAGAATTTTGTAAGCAGTAAGGCATTCACCAATTTTATTTTTTACAAACTTTTATAAAAAGCACGGTTCAGCAAAGTCAGCATGCAGCATAAATCAAAGCTGAGCCAACTCAGCGGATGTAGCGGCCAACAAAGCAGAAATAGAAGACCACAGCTGGCAAACCCGAGAATGCACTGCGTAGCCAAAAGTAAATGCGTATTTCCAGAATTAAAACAGAGTAATGCAACCGACTCAGCGACTCTCAAAAGTCAAAACAATCCTCTGACAGACATAAAGAGCATTTACGCTGCATTCAAAATTGTAATAACTCCTTGCCTACTTTCTGAACGTAGTAATGAAGATATTTTCTCTCTCGGATGACTCAATGCCTGAGATATTTTGTATACGCATTTCTATAAAGTCCCCTTCGCATAAGATTGCAAGGGTTGTTGTTGATTTCTCCGGAATAAGTTCTTATGCTGTAATCCTTTCAGAAGTTAATAGAGAAAGCAATGGGATTTCTCGGATTTCTGGGGTGTTGGATGCGTTCTGGTGTCTGTTGATAACTGCTGGATCCCTGTGTATTTCACCATACAATAAGTCTCTGTATCTCTCTCTGTTAAATAGCTGTTTTGTTAAAATCCATATATGTTATCTGATTTCAATACTAAGCAACAAGGAAAAAGAATAGCTTTCAGGATTTATTCACTGAGTACCCTGAGTTCAATCTGTTGTTGTTTATGAATGTTTTCTTCAGCTGTAATCTAGATAAGTGTAATTCTTAATTGCTGCACTTTCAGAATACATCTTTCACGGTGACCTTTGTCACAGGAATTCAAGTTTTGCTCCTGTGCAGTGTGCTCACCTTCACCCCACTAACTTAATAGAAAATTCTTAATTGCTTTCTGTTGGTTGACATACATCACCATTTGATCTAATTTTGTCTGTCTAAATACACAATAGGCCCTGCAGTTTGAACACCACCAATCCAGCGTATCAGATCACTTCACAACTCCAGACTCCATTGCCCAATGGTATTATACTATCTAAACACTATATCATAAGACTTGAAAGAAAATCCTTCAACCAAAACATAAACCAAAACCTGAGCATAATAGCTAGCCTAAAACACCATCATAACAGAGACAAATCATAAAGAGAGAGCCCTCTCTGGTTGCAGTTAGGCTAGGAACTATAACCAAAGATTGGTTAGTGGTTACCCCGGCCGTATTCCCTTGGGAGTCATAGGGAACAACCTGGGTGTTAACAGGAAGCAAGAGGAAGTAGAGAAGCCTTGGACATTTTTTGTCCTAGATGCACCAGGAGGCATCCTAGGAACGAATGTCCATTAAACTGCATTGAGATTTTCTTGGTCTGTGAAGAAAACCACTCCACGGACAAGTGCACTTCTTTACCCGAACTCAAATTTGTATATTAAGGAGCTAAAGAGGTCACTAAGCAGCTTTGCTACATCAACTAAAGGAGAAATCCTGGGCCTTGATCATACCATCAGGGTATGCAAGGGTCATCCCATGCATATTACAACCCCAACCAAACCACAACTATACCTTCTTTGGGACCCCCTGGTCATCCTTCCTGGTCTACACCCCCTCCTTGGTCTTACACATCTCAGTATCATTCCTAGCCAGCCAACCAGTCATTTCAACCTTATGTTCCACCACAACCTCAGTGGAATACCCTACACCAGGGGTGGAGGCCCCAATACAATGATGCTCCAGCTCTATTGCCTCCACCACCTACCCAACCAAAACACCTGCATTCTTCTCTACCCAAGCAATCCCAGATGCCTGCCCACCCAATTTCGAACTCGAACAATAGGTGGGCTCAACAAGTATACAGTGGAGAGACACCATACCCAGCTTATGCTGTAGAAATCTAGGAGATCAACCTATGATCTGGGAGAATTCTCATAGATAACCAACCTCCCTTTCCACATAGGGAGGTTGAGGAAGAAAGAGA
Source organism: Pinus tabuliformis (assembly GCA_031772625.1). Taxonomy (NCBI): domain Eukaryota; kingdom Viridiplantae; phylum Streptophyta; class Pinopsida; order Pinales; family Pinaceae; genus Pinus; species Pinus tabuliformis. The sequence continues at coordinate 315,402,320 of CM062820.1, read as the reverse complement.
TGAAAGCAACTTTAAAGTAAATCCACCCTTTCTTGAGAGATTAGCCCAACCACTCCAGCCTACCCCAGAAGAACTTGAAATTCTGGGAGAATTGAAAAATCTATGTGTAAAGATCCCCCTTCTCCAAGCAATAAAAGATGTTCCCATTTACAATAAGTTAATTAAGGAGAAATGCTTCAAGAATCGAGGAAGAAGAAAAAGAGATGCCCCTATCATTAATGTCATTAGGCATCTATTTGGCTTAATGCTGGGGCAGGTAATATGTCCGAAATATTTGGACCCTCAAAGCCCTGTAGTAGATGTGCACATCAATGGCACCATTGTCCCACACACTCTGATTGATCTGGGGGCTTCCATTAATGTGATGATCAATGAAACCATGATCAAGCTCAACCTCCAAGGGTCATTGAGGAAGACCACACCAATTCTGCCACTTGCAGACCGTTCCACAGTCACCCCTGAGGGAATTGTTGAGGATGTGATGGTCTCCATTGACTCCTAGGAGTACCCTATATATTTTCAAGTTCTCCAGCCTAAGGCTAAGCTTAATGGTTACCCTCATCCTTGGGAGGCCATGGTTGGCCATAACTGATGCTTACATTAGCTGCATAAATGGGAATATGACCATCAAGAATGGGCATATGTCCAAGCAGTTAGTCCTATACCCTCCTGCTCAACCTTCTCTAGAGCATGGTTTACCTTTATGGTTGGAGGAGGAGGAAGAAGATGAGGCTTATTCAACCCAACTTTATTCTTTGGAAGCAACCATAGGAGGAGGACAACAAGATGACGATGACTTAATTGAACACCTGCTCCAAAGTCCAACTCCTAGTTCGTTACTATTAGAAGAAGAAGTAAGGGAAACCGAGAACAATCATCCAATTGAATTATGCTTTTCCAATTCCAACCCACTCCATGTCAAAACCATAGAATTTGGCCCATAGAAAACTTTGAAAATTAATCCATCTCTTTCTGCTCTTGAAGAGGAAAATCTATGCAACATGTTGGGAGAAAACCTAGAAGCCTTTGCTTGGAGTTACAAGGAAATGAAGGGAGTACACCCCTCAGTGTGTACTCACCACATATACATCAAAGAAGGTTGCAAGCCAGTCCAACAACTAGAAAGGAGGATGAATCCAGCTCTTAAAGATATAGTCAAAGAAGAATGGCAAAAATTTCTAGATGCAAGATTCTTTTAACCTATCTCTGACAGTGAATGGGTCTCTCCTTTAGTGTTAGTTCCCAAGAAAAATGGTAAGTGGAGGATTTGTGTTGATTACATGGAGTTTAACAAAGCCACAAAGAAAGATCCTTTACCCCTACCCTTCATTTAGCAAGTGCTAGATGGCTTGGCAGGGAGGAAGTTCTTTTCTTTCCTAGATGGATTCAGTGGGTACAATCAAATCCAAATCTGCCTAGAAGACTAGGATAAGACCACATTCACTTGTCCTTGGGGTACTTTTTCCTATAGGGTCCTTCCTTTTGGCCTATGCAATGATCCTGCCACTTTCTAGAGAGCAGCCTTGAGTATTTTTGTTGAATTAGTACATGATACGGTGGAAATCTATATGGATAATTTTACACCTTATTGCTGTGATTTTCAAGAAGCCTTGACTAACCTAGGCAAAGTATTGCACAAATGCATTGAAATGAACCTGTCTCTCAGTGCAGAAAATGTGAGTTCTTAATGACTGAAGGGACCATGCTAGGTCATTCAATATCTCAGCAAGTAATGCACGTGGACCCAAACAAAATAGCAATCATCCAAAGGGTCCCACCTCCTCAAAAGCAGATGGATGTAAGGATTTTCTTGGGGTTAGCTAGATACTATCAAAGGTTAATAAAGAACTTCAACAATTTGGCCTCTCCTTTATTTGGGTTATTGGCCAAAGATTCTGATTTTATATGGTCAAAGAGCTGTCAAGAGGCCTTAGACATTAAAGGGTACATTAACCACTTCACCAATTCTTCGATGCCCAAACAAGGTCCTCCCTTTTCATATTCATGTTGATTCCTCAGACAAAGCCATAGGAGCAGCCTTAGGATTCGTAGAGGAGAAATTTCCCTATGCCATCTATTTTATTAGTAAGAACCTGTCAAAGGCTGAGCTAAATTATACTGTGACTGAAAAGGAACTCCTAGCTGTTGTGCATTCATTAAACAAATTTAGGCATTACATTATAGGCTATCAAACATTTGTGCATACTGACAATGCTGCAATCAAATATTTAATGAACAAACCAGATGTGAATGCTCGAATTATAATATGGTTTCTTTTATTACAACAATTTGATCTAACTATTGTTGATAGTCCTGGTAAGGAAAATATTGTTGCAGACTTTCTATCTAGGATGAATATGCCTGCAGGTGAAGAAGGAATGGTGGATGACTAGTTACCAGATGAGCATTTGTTTGCTACTTCAGTTCTCTCCCCATGGTTTATTGATATAGCAAACTATTTGGTATCAACATAGTTCCCACCAAACTTGCCCTCCAAAGAAAAGAGAAAGATAGTTAGGAAAATCACCCCCTTCACCTGAATTGGGGGCAATATTTTCAAACTTGGCCCAGATCAAATCTTGAGAAGGTGTGTAAGGGAAGAGGAAGTTTTTGACATCCTTGTGACCTGTCATGATGGGCCTTGTGGAGGTCACTTTGCAGCAAAGAGGACAACATTAAAAGTGTTACAAGTGGGCTATTATTGGCCCACTCTTCATTAGGATGTGAAAAAGTACATTAGTCAGTGTGATTGGTGCCAGAGGATGGGAAAGCCTACTCCAAGAGATGAAATTCCCCTACAACCTCATGTGACTTTCGAGCCATTTGAAAAGTGGGGCATGGACTTCATTGGGCCGATCAACCCTCCTTCAAGGTAAAAACAATGCATTATTGTGTGCACTGATTATTTGACTAAGTGGGCTGAAACCAAGGCGATTAAGGTAGTAATAGAAGAGAAGGTGGCTGAGTCCCTAAGGGAGAATGTATTCTACAAATTTGGGTACCTTAGAGAGCTAGTCATAGACCAAGGCAACCAATTTACCTACAACATGATTGAAGAGCTTCTCAGCCATCACAAAATCAAGAATAGGACCTCCACTCATTATCATCCACAGGCTAATGGGAAAGTGGAGGTGACCAACAGGGTACTAGAGAGCATCTTAACAAATGTAGTGAGTAGCAGTAGGAAGGATTGGGTAGAGAGACTAGTTGAGGCCACCTGGTCCTATAATACAACAGGAAGACCGCTATTGGATTTACACCCTATGTGCTGGTCTATGGGAAAATGGCTTTGCTTTCCATTGAGTTTGAATATAACACATTGAGGATGGCAACACAACTAGATTTAGATCTCATTCATGCACAAAAAGAAATATTGTTCCATTTGAATGGCTTGGATGAATTCAGAATGCAGGCCCTCCTACATATAGAGATAGTTTAGTTTCAGAGGAAGATCTCGCATGATAGACATATTAAGGAGAAGCAATTTCAAGAGGGCGATTGGGCATTGTTATATGATTGTAGGTATAAATAATTCAAGGGCAAGCTAAGGACAAGATGGCTCGGACCTTATGTGGTGGAAAGATGCCATGATAATGGTTCATTGCAAATCAGAACTATAGATGAAGAAGCCATTCCATTGCTTTTTAATGGAAACTGATTGAAAATGTACAAGAGGCCTTTATCAAAGCAAGATTTCATTAAAAATATCAATAAAATAGTGATGGTGGTGGAGCAAGTTCCAGCTCCTCCCTCATCAAGTCACTGAAAAAAAAAAAGATAAAAAAAATAATAAGGACTTAGGTGAAAACCTCCATGAGGTGCCTGAGTCCCATCTTTGGGTTGAAAACCTCGTGAGGCAGCCCAAGGATGAGAAAAAATAGAAAGAAGAATAAGAAGATCCCTAGGTGAAAACCTTCCTTGAGGTGACCAGGGCAAACATCTAGGGTGAAAACCTCTCTGAGGCAGCCTAGGTGTTTTTCAAAAAGAGATAAAAAGATGTAATTGTTATTTGCAGGTGGACGAGAGAGACAATCAAAGGTAACCTTGCCTCACACATATCCATATCCTCCACTCCTTACCATGCATCACTCCATCATTTCTATTGTTTTCCACTCCATTGGTTCAATTTAGGCGAAGATTGTGTTTCCTACAGGATCTCGTGAAAACCTACAGGAAGTAATACGAGGGTGAATGGTAGGTTGGTTAGGTCACCAAAATTCATTCTAGACATGATCTAACCCCTCACCTAGTCCATTACCATCATCCCTACACTCAGCATTCAAAAAAAAAAGAGATCAGTTTCTCCTAGTTATTCCCTTGCTCCACACACAGTCATTCATTGCAACATCCTCACAGCCCGAGCCAGTAACATGATTAAAAAATTCTAAGGGAGAAGTAGCTACAAGACATCCTGTAGCAAACTATCCCATAGAATATCAATCATTAGCTACAGGTCTTGACCAGGATTATCCAAGAGCTCCAGAGCAACAACATCGTCATTTCTTCAGTCACAGACAACAAAGGAGGAATAAGAATGACCATGCAGAAAATAAACAACACAACACATCTGATCTTCGACAACTGCAACATGGCATCGAGACCACAGGTAAGTATCCCGCTCACTCACTCATATGCATAATTTGATCAAAAGTTGTAAAGGTTACGAGGTAGTTGGTTTATAAGTGAAAAGGTGGCTATTTAACTTGGCCACCTTCGACCAAGTTGATAGTTAGATGGCAAAAAGGAAATTATTTTTAAAATCAAAAGAGAATGCAAGAGTCTGAAAACAATGATTTTTTTTTGATGGCATTCAAATCCAATGTAAGGTGGGGCCCCAACCCATATTAAAGTTCGAGCGATAGCAAAATATTTAAGTAAGTGTGGGTTCGAGAGGCAAATAAAGTGCTCTGCAGGGGAGCAACGAGAACGAGTTATAACTTAGGCTCAACCCCCGTAGTTGACGTCAAGGTGGTTGACCGAGATCTATAGCCTGAGATTGCTGCAGGGGGATTCAAGCCTGATGAACATCCCGTACACTCCCTACCCCTACAACGGGCCACCCCAATCACTCCACTCCATCTCATCTCCTCCACGTCATCCACCACCCTCATTCATCACCATCCACCTCATTCACCATACCTCATAACCTCGTCTGCCATTCCATAGATACATTGTTGTTTATGGCTACCATTTTAGGATGCTTGAAGAATTAAGATTTTGGGTAGAAACACCAGTTCACCAAAGACTCGACATACCCTATTTCTTGATGCAATCACTCATAGAATCCAGCAACACAGTAAAGGAAGGGAATTCCCAACAATTGGCTCACCATGGGTTGATCAGGATCCTCATTGAATATGCCCTCCAAAACCTCTGGATCCCTATAACATGGTTAGTCTTTAGAGACTTGCCAGCAGAGGATGACATCAAAACCCTCACCTATGATGTTAGTCCTTCTGAGTGAGGAGGAGGAAAAACAAAAAGAAGAAGATACAAAGCTATATGGGGATGAGATGGATGAAGAAGAAACTAATATAGGGGAACAAGATGAAGGAGAAGAGAAGGATGATGATGTTGAAACAAAGGAGGAAACGAAGGAAGAAACTGATGGAGATAAGAAAGAAAAATAAGAGGAGGAAGATAAGAAAAATAGAGAGGAAGAAGGCATTGAAATAGAAGGGGAAGAACATTAGGAGGAGTCACCTAAGGTGTCTCCAGAGGCCCCAGAGAGGAAGGCAATAGCTGCCTTGATTGCTCTTAGCACCCCAGTCAAGCAAAAAGGGAAAAGAAGGAGGAAAACCCCTCTATATTTCAGAACAAGAAAGAGAATAAGAATCAAACAAGGGAAGCCACAAATATCAACAAAAATCCCTATTGAGATTGAAGATTCCCCTACACCAAGGGCTAGAGAAGCAATAATGAGAGATCGACTTGAGAGGACAGCTTCAGAAAAGGGAAAACCGACTAGCATGCATGGCCAACCTCTCCTTGGAGGCCATCCAATGTAGGATGCTAGCTAAATCCTATGCTATTTACCATAGAGAACAATGGCTGCAACTTCAGATTAAAAAACTAGCACAAAGGGGAACCATGCCATTTCAGAACTACATGTAGTTTATTGATCTTTATGAATAAATTACACTAGAGGATAGGGCCAAAATGGCTAAGTTTTACTTGCACAACATGGCCCTTATAGACATGAATGTTTGGGATCGTAATGCCAAGCTAGGAGATATACAATTAATGGCTTTGGAATCATGGATGAACCATGAGGAGTCAAGGGCTACAGAGATGAAGAGAATATTAGCCAGAGAGAAAAATGAACCTCTTTTCATCAGATTTGAACAATCAAATCCCATGGCCCTAATCAACAACCATGATCTAATTGCAAATGATCCTTAGCTGGCACCTAGATATCTTGCTGCCCAAGAGCAAGCAATTTCACATTCTGAGGATATGGTTAGGCTGCTAGGAGATGATAGTATACATGCCTACTTAAGGAGATGGAACACACTGCAACACAGCTTTAAGATCAGAGAATATCACTCCCCTCAAAGGTTGAGAGAGGCACTCAACATGACACCTATGTATAAGAAATCAATGCAAAGGTTGATGGTCAATTGGATAGGCCTAAAACTCAGTCCACCACTACTACTAGGGATGCTAGAAGGGAGAAAAGAAGAAGAGGAAAAGAGGCAGTGGGAAGAAGTAGAAAGGAAAGCATGCTTCTATGCATAAGAAGAAGAGACCAAAGCAGAGGCATGGGATGTAAGAGAGGCTACCAGAGCCATGAAGGACCTGGACATTGACTAAGTTGCTCAGAGGATGAGCAACACTTTCAGTAGGGGGGTGATGATGAACCTCATTATTGGGTAATTATATGGGCCTTAATTCACCTCCTAGCTTAGTCAAACCAACTATTCTCACAAGTTATTGCATACGTTTGATTATATTTTGTTTATGAGATGAGTTAGAGTTGGATATTTTGCTTTGTGGTCTAATGTGCATGTAATGTAGGATTAAAGGATAAAATCAAGGAATTTTAGCAAAGACCTTGGTCAAAAATTAAATGGGACAAGGGAGAGGAATTATAGGAGGGAAATCCTCCTCATTTACTACCCCACCATTCGAATATTCCTCCATCAACTTGGAGTACAAACAACCAAATCATGAGGACTAGAAGGCAGCTGAGCAAGTGGAAGTCAAAGCACCAGTTTATCTCAAGTTTGGGAGCTGAGCCTCCCTAATTTTAAAGAAGTCGTTGGAGACTTCAGATGTATAAGTAGAGAGGTGTAGGACCTCAGTAGGATTCAGAATTTTGATTGTAAAACTCTACTTTATTTTCGAGTTGCAATACTTGTGACAATTTTTACATGTAATCCATTGTTTTGATAATAAGAATGAGTTTTGTTTCGAGCCATCACTGAGTTAACTCAGAGGGTTGAAGCTCTTGGGTTAGGGCCCAAACCTAGAATCTAAGGCTCCTATTTATTGTACATCTATGTTAACGTAAATTCATGGTTTAATCATTCATTTGCTTAAGTAGTTGCATTTCCATTACAGTAGGGTAGCGCATAGATTCATGGTTTAATCATTCATTTGCTTAAGTAGCTGCATTTCCATTATAGCAGTGTAGCACATAGATTCATGGTTTGATCGTTCATTTGATTAAGTAGCTGCATTTCCATTACAAAAGTGTAGCGTAGATTGGTTGTGTTTTAGTTTTCTTCTGTTTGTGTCGTTTTCTTCAGTTAGCAGGTTAGCAAGGATTATACCCGTAGATTTCCTTTCACAGCAATCCTGACCAACCACCGTCAACTGCGTGTCACATAGTTTCTTTGTATTCATTTCAACGTTTGAATTTATGCGCTCCAAATCTCCACCATTGATCTGTCTAGCTTGATCCAATGGCTATTGCATCATCTCAATACTTTATGATCTCCAAATCTCCACCATCGATTTGTCTAGCTTGATTCAACGGCTATCGCGCAATCTCATGTGGATCCTTTCATGGCTGATATCTGCCCGAGAGCACGCGAGAAAATTGGTTTTCTCATGCTACGTGTCACCCAATTAGGCTAATCGTGTAAAATTTTGGAATTCCGCTTACAGCCATGAGGGCGCGCGAGAAACTGCATACTGCCTATGAAAACCCTCTGCATCATTCCACACATTCTTTTACCCTTTTGTTGCCATGTGACTTGATGTGATCCATTCATCTATTTACTTCATCTCCATGATAAGATCTCCATCGCTCATATTTTGATTAGTCCTGTTCATCCATCTCTTGACTTAACCTCCCACAATAACATCTCCGCCATTCATCTCCCGATTAGTCTTGTTCGCCCATCTATTGACTTAACCTCTCGCGATAAGATCTTTTCCATTCATCTTTCATTAATCCTGTTTGCCCATCTATTCACTTGATCACCTATGATAAGATCTTTGCCGCTCATCCTCTGTTAATCTTATTCTTCCATCTATTCACTCAATCCCCTACGATAAGATCTCTACCATTCATCTCCCGTTAACCTTGTTTGTCCATCTATTCACGTAATCTTCTGCTATAAGATCTCCACCGCTCATCTCCCGTTAATACTGTTCCCGATCGATCCAACATTTCCTATGCACTTCTGCTTCGTTACGTCCTCCTTTCACTGATTTCAATCTTTGCTTGACTCCTTGCATGCTTGATTTTTCCAAAACACCGAAAATGCGAAAATAGACTTAGTTTAGTTTCCTTGCTTACACATTAGTTTGGTTTGATGCCTTTTACTTTTGTAACTTAGATAGCAGCATTAAGTTAGTGTTGATTTAGAAATTCTGCTTAGTTTAGCTGTTTAAATGGTTAATGAGGATATGGTGTGATTTAGCATTACATGTTGTTTTCTTCATTATTGCACTAGAGTAGCTCTCTTAGAATAGATTTGCTCTTCTTCCATCAAAGAATAAAGCTTCTTCTGACTCTATAGAAGTCTGGCTTGGAACCCCTGGGGTCTCTTTCCAGACGAACAAGTGACAACACGCAGGACCTTCACTTCTACTTGTGCATATAGCACTTTCACCTTCAAGTTTGTATGAAACCCGGGTTGATAAGTAAAGTTGGTAGCCTAGGAGTTGCAGCATCCTTACTTCAATACTAGTGCTCATCAGCGTATTCAGGCAGCCGAGTGATAGGGTCAGCACCCTGGGCTTCAACTTCCTCCACATATATTCCCACATCCTCATCATCCATTGGGATGTCTTTGATTTCTTCCTCCTCCGGCTTTGGATTGATGGCTTTGCCCTTCTCCTGTGCAGTAGGCTTTAGTGGGTTTCTTCTTGGCGATGTGCCCACCGGTATTGCAGGCTACTTTCCACTTTTTATCCTTTGTGGTCTCCTTGGTTTGGGTCGTCTTTGTTCTCGGCATTCTCGGTGATTTGGGGACTTTCGCTAATACTTCAGTAACCTTTGGAACAACTACTTTTGTCTCCATCTCGATTTCCAGCACTGACTCCTCTACTTCGGTCTCTATATCTTTGGTGGGCACTGACATGATGTTCTACAAGAACTCCCATGTCTCCTTTGGCAATGTCTCAAATACTGAACTAGCTATCAGAAGTTCGTAGTGCTCGCGATTCATGTGTGCTTGAGATCTTAACAACTCAATTCTCGAAATGCCAAGTGTTTTTCGCTGGACAACCACATGTAATTTATAAGGCATTTTGAATTCAAATCCGACTGTTCCCCCCAAATTCAGTTCATTAATGCCAGATTGGCAGTAGATTTTCAAGGATCTGACCTATAAATTTCTTCTTAAATGCCGTCCGCCCACTCCATTTGGCTGCATTTCTACTGTCAAATCATGAACAGTTACTTTAACGGTCACTTTTCAACTGACCTACGTGATTTTTCCCTGGGTAGTGCAACTATCTTCGCACTGTCACGAAATCTTTGACACTTCCTTGCTTCGTGCAATGCTCCAATCTCATAGCTCCCCAACCTAGGCAGTTTAGTTTATAGTCCCGCGCCTCCTTTCAACTCCCTAGAGCACTAAAACTGTGCTACCTTCATATAGTCACATGGCCAGACCGTTGGTGTATGTCTTCAAGTGACAACCATTCATGTTTCCTGGGAAGGGATCTCCATTCAATTTGACCAACTGAACCGCTCCTCCATCGGTAATATCCTTAATGACGTAGGGCCCTAACCAGTGCATTTTGAATTTCCCTGGAAATTTATCAAACTTGTTGTCATATAACAAAACTAAGACATTTACCTTAAAGGTGCACAACTTAATGTGCCAATAATGCCATGCTTTTTCGCGCTGCTCTTGGACATGTTGGTGAAATCCAGCTAGAAATATTTCTTCCTCAAGATCGGCTAGCTGCGCGAGCCTCTCCTCCAGGGCTCTGTGATCCGTCATACTTGTGAGTGCCACTACGTGCAGACTAGGCACAATGTATTACATGGTTCATCACTGCTTCAAGACCATATACAAGCCTAAAGGGTGTTTGTCCAGTCAACTTCTTACACATCATCCGATAGGCCCATAGTACTATGGGTATGTGTAAGTCCCAATCACTTCGTTGAGAGTTGCAAACCTTGGTCAGTGCATTCTCTAGCACTTTATTAAATGCTTCCACTGTCCTGTTAGCCCGTGGGTGATAAGGTGTGCTCTTCTAGTGATATACCTAAAATTCCTCTGTTAGTGCGCTGATCATTTCATTCAAGATCCTTGGACACCCGAATCACGTCAGTACATACTCAAAGAGGAACTTTGTAGAAATCGCGCCTATGCAATCCTTCACCAGCTGTGCCTCCGCTTATCGAGTCGAATACTTTGTTGCGGTGATAATGTACCTTGCTCCTGTCTTTCCTTGGGGTTGGATGGATCCCAAAAAATCTATCACCCATTTCTCAAAGGGTTGTAATGTCATCTATGGATTCAAAGGCAGCTCATCCCTCTACGATGGCCTAGCAGTCCTTTGATACACATCACAAGCTTTGCAGTATGCTTTCGAATCCTAATGGAGGGTTTGCCACCACAACCCTACGCATAGAATCTTCTACGCAGTCCCTCTCCCTGCAGAATGCCCTCTCGCGATGCCCTCATGAGTGTATGCAAGGATACCGCTCCTTTCAAACTCCGGGTCATAATATCTCATCGGACCCCATTTTATACAGATGCCCAACAATGACAGAAAAGTTCACTGCGCACACCACTAAATCCTTTTGTTGGACGGTGTATCCTTCTGGGGCAGTCCCTGTCGTTAGGAAGTGTATGATATCTTCAAAATGACCATACGTGACGCGCACTACAAATAGCTGCGCGTCAGGTAATCCTTCTTCCAAATTAGTGGGTTCTTCTCCTGTTTCAGTGTGCGACAAATGTTTTGGTTCCACGTTCAGTTGTCCAGGCTTCACAATAACTTCAAAATCATACTCCTTGAACAATAACAACCATCTACAGATTCTCCCCCCCAACATAGGCTTATTGACCAAGTATTTTAGCGCAGAATGATCTATATACATCTTAAAATTGCCACCCACCAAGTAGTGTCTAAACTTCTAGAGCGTGTATACCATGGCTAACCCTTCGTGTTTGGTGGTGGAATAGTTCCTCGTCGCCTTGGATAACATTCTGCTTGCGAACGCTATAGGATGGTCCAAGTCTCCTCCTCCAGCCTGTGTTAGTACTGCTCCCAGCACTATACATGATGCGTCGACATGTACATGAAACTCCTTCTTCCAATCTGGGAAGACTAAAATCGGCACGGTGACCATCTTTTCTTTCAATACATCCAAGCTTTTCTTATAGTCCTCGTTCCAGTAGAATGTGACATCCTTTTTCAACAACTTTTCCATAGGCACAGTGATCTGGGCATAACCTTTGATAAACTTCCTATAACATCTAGTATGTCCTAGGGTAGCGCGTAGCTATTTCACACTCCTCGGCACTTCCAAGTTAATTATCACCATGATTTTCATGGGATCTACCATCATTCCCTGTCTACAAACCACATGACCCAGCAGGGTCCCAAAAGGAACACAAAACAAGAATTTCTTTAGATTGAGTGCGATCTGGTATATTTGACAGGTATCCAGCGTCAGGTGCAAACTTGCCACATGTCGTTTCACCATCCCAAACACAGTCCAGTCATCAAAGTATACTTCCAGGAACTTGTGCATAAATTCCTTGAATGCTACAATGATTACGCGCGAAGAAATCGCAGGCGCATTCTTCAATCCAAAAGGCATTTCAGTGTACTGAAAACACCCCCACTCAGTCGCAAAAGTTGTCTTGCTCCTATCCTCTGGTGCGATTTTGATCTGGTGGTACCCAGAGAATCCATCAGTGAAGGAATAGGCTTCCTGGCCACCTACATTGTTCAACACTTCATCAGTGAACGAAGTCAGGAAGGGATCATGTACACAAGCATCATTCAACTTCCTGAGATCTACACATATCCTTATTCCATTCTTCTACTTATTTTCCTGTACCACCATTGGTCTTACCTAATCAGATTCTTCTACGGGCTCAATGATGCCTGTCGCTAGTATCTTGTCTAGCTCTAAGCGGACCTTCTAGTTATACTTTGGATTGAGACGGTACGGTCTTTTCTTAATCGGCTTCGCGTCGGGCTTCAACGTGATCTTCATAACACCTAGCTCCCTGATTATTCCTTTTAGATCCATAAATGATGCAGGAGCATTCGGCTCAGAAATATCATTGTATTTTAGTAGATAGAGAGGGTCCTGTGTTGTAAGGAAGTTGGTTTCATATGCATCAAATGAATGCAATTTTAATGTTTTTGAGTGATTTTATGAGAATAGTATCTAATTAAGTATTGAGAGGTATATTGTAAATGTTCTTGAATGAAGTGGAACATGAGAGAATTAGGATAGTTGAGAGTTCATAGGGATTGATAGATTGGAAACTAATTGTAGATCTTAAATTAGGAATTAGTTCATAATTTCTGGGATTGAGAGGATTCTTAGGATTTAGTCGCAATTATTAAGGATTTGAACCAGAATTGGTTCATAGAACCTTTTGTATAAATGTATGCCTAAAAGGCATAGGAAGAGTTAGTTAGATAGAGTGTCAATTAGAATTCCAAGATTAGATAGAGCTTCATTGTAAGCTTACGGGCAAATAGGGAAACAGAGGCCACTGATATTAGAAATCATGCTTGAGAGAAGAACCTATGTAAATACTTGTTTACGGATGCATAAATTTGATTTCAACCCTGTGTAGAGTACATATGTGACTAGATTGTAATTCTTTATAAACGAAGTGTTGTTGCATAAGATATGTGTGTACAAATGAAATTGAGAAGGATAGAGGGCAGAGATAAATGTGTGTTTAATTCAATTCCACCAATAATCAAATGGAGGAGTGTTTCAATCGAGATTGGGGTCGATTGACTAGCACAGAGGAAACTGTCAGGTCATTTAGATCGACAGATAATAACGGCAAATGAGAAATGGTAGAGAAAATATCGTAGTTGTCCGATGGAAATATATCCACGGTCATCGCGTGGTGAAGATGCGTGGGCGTTAATCAGAATGGAAAGGTGGTTTTCATAGGTGGGAAGTTGTTTCTCGAGCGGCCTCAAAGCTGTAAGCGGTAATCAAAAAATGGATTTGAGAAAGTTATGAACTGTGACTAAATCCAGTTGAAGTCCAAATAGATCATAGTCGTTCATTGGGTGATTGATTGGATGGATATCACGTGCTAACACACGCAGAGGTTAATTTCGAATTCGGACCTGATGAGGGTTTATACAACAAGGTTAAAACCTCATTTAGTTCTGATAATCATGACCGTTCATTTGGTGATTAATCGGATGGCAATCATGCGAAAAGTGTGCGCAGGTTAACATTCTTAGCAGACTTGATGAATTATTCAAAGAAGTTTAACCTCTTTGAGTTCCAGCAGGAAATGGATTTAAGTTATAGATCACGCGATAGCCATGGATCTGAAGGAGCGAAATCGACGGTGGAGGTTAAAGACGATAAAGAGCATCGATATACATGCAAAGGTTTATGGAAAGGCGGAAAAGTAAGGTTAAGCACGGTTTATGTGTATTTCTATTATATGAGGGTATAATAGAAATAAAGCGGGATTAAGGTTTTATGGGTTAAGTTTGGGTTTTAACCAAAGGGTATGGTTGATAAGTGGCGGAGGAAAAAAATAACCAAAGTCTAAACATGGTATAGTTAAATATAGTAATTCTGCATAAAGTTGAATTAAGGGGCCTTAAACCTTGAATTGTGAAGGTTTTCACCATGGATCAGGAAATTAATCTCAGGACATGTATATGGCATGTCATTTTGTTTGCATAATGTGGGTATTAGCAGCTAAGGTTGTATGATTTGGTATCAAATATGGTTAAAGCTCTTTTTAATTAAAGCAGAATTGTGTAGAATGCAAGTGTGATTGCGAAAGGAAGAGAAGATCAGGTTATTTGAATCTTATAAGTAGAAGGCATGACATAAAATGAGAGTAAGTGATACTCTAAAGAAGAGATTGCAGAAGCATAAAGAAAGCACAGTGATGTTTGTTTTCTTGAGAAAATTGGAGGTTCACTCAAATGTGAAGAGTGGATGGAGACTGCTTGTGAAATCATACAGGTATTGTTTTATTTAACTCTAGTTTGAATTTTGCAGGTTAAAGATAGAGTAAAGATTGATAGAAGTAGATAGACAACGAAAGCAGTATCTGTTCTAAAGAACAAAGTGAATGAAAGACTGGAAAAGAAAGTGGTAGTGAACCTAAAGAATCCGACTGAAGGTTGGACAGAGAGGACAAGAGTGTTCTCAGAAAGAAGCTGAGCAGAAGCATTTTAAAGTGGCCATAGAAATTTGGCAGCAGCAAGATTTTGAAAGCTTGGAATGATCTTTGTTTAAATGTCATTGATATGCAGGTAACAGTAAGTAGTGAAGCATCTCAGCAAGAAGATCATAGCCTGAAGAGCAATGATGAAGGAAGCCAGTAAGGGTTTCTGAGAGAGAGTGGTAGAACCTAGTATTTAATTTGTGTTTGAAATACAAGAGGACAGTTGTGTTCTCAAAAGTGCATATGAGTTGAAGTCTAGAGCATGGAGTGCTCATATGGTTCCAAAGGAGAGAACCATAAAGATGCCAAAAGTCTGAGCTTAGAAGAGAGAAGCTTAGTGAGGTATCATGCAACAGGGAGGACTTGTTGTTGCAGAGACTTGTGTAGCTCATAGTGAGTGAGTGAAGAATTCATAGAGATGGGGAAGAAGATGACTACTGATAATCATAATAGAGGTTTTGAGGAAGACCACAGCAGACGAAAAGTGAAGAAGGAGGATGCCAAGGCAAATGGCAAGAGGATGAGTCAAGTGGAGATTGCTGAGTTAAAAGAACAACTCAATGTATTAAGGATTATACTAGAGGAAAACCAAAGACAAGGTTGGGTCTTGAGGAAAAAGGTAGTGAAATGGCCTAAGTTACAGAGAAGGCTACAACAGAGGCAAGTGAAGTGGCTGGTGGAAGAACTCAAAGAAGCTGAGTTGGAAATAGAAGTTTCCATTTGTTAAGCAGAACGAGGTGAAGTTCTGGGTGGAGATGAAGACTTGAAGACTGAAACTTCAAGTGAGACCAACAGGACACATGATTTTAAATCTGATAATTTGTGTATGTTTGCACATGAAACATGTGAAAAAGGATAATTTACTGATATTGAAATAAAGGAGGAAGAAGACAGGCAGAATCTAAATTCTGTTCTGAAAGAGGATGAGATAGATAGGTCTCATGTAAATGCCTGTACGTAGTTGGGAAAAAGTTTTACTTTTTAGCATATTGCAAAGACTAAAAGCAGAGGAAGTTTGACTCATGATGATGGCCAAAAGCAAGAAGAAGTAGGGAAGGATATCAAGCAACCAAGTGAAGGACTTGATGAGATTGAAGAGAAGACCATCGAAAAATTTCTGAGTCATGTAAAGGACTTGGTGATTGAATCATCAAGTGAGATCATGAGGTCTGGTGGTTTTAAAACTGACAAGTTGTGTGTGAATGCAGGTATTCAAAAGACAAACCATCATATGGAACTGTCTTGAGTGAAGCTGAAAGTTGCCAAGCAAAGTATGATGATGATTGTCTTTCAAATGAAGATCAAGTTGAGTTATTATAGAAGAAGGAGTTCAAGAATTACTTGCTTAATAAAGGAAATATCTCGAATAGAGATGAGATAGTTATATCTTATGATAAAGAATTTGTTATTGGTAAGGGAAAAGAGAAATTGATTTTCTTAGATGGCCAAAGGAAAACTGATGGAGAAACATCTAAAACTATCACATAGATGGAGGGTCATAATTTTATTTTGATCGATAATGAAGAAGTAGTGTCACCAAGAAATTATACTTGTGACAAAGAAGAAGATAGTGAGGATTGTACAGAGATTTTAGGAGGAATCCCAAGTGTTAGCCTCCTGTTGCAACAGGGTATCATCTTTCATGATTGACATTTTTACATGCCAAATATGTCATACTTTGCAAGCTGCAGTGTTCCATATTTCCAGAAGAGACCAAAGAAGAAGCCATGAAGTATGCTGATCCAAATGACACTGCTGCATTCCATTTTGATAAGTTGTTCCAATTTTGAAGAATTTCTTAAAGGGAGGTCCAAACAGTCTAATCCTGGTCTCCCTAGATTTCAATTTCATGTTGTAGAATATAGAGAATGATATCTGTCCAAACAGTCTAAGCTTGGCAGATTTGTAGATAGGTAGAGAAACTAAGGGACCCAACTGTCTAATCTGGGCCCTGGCAGAAATAAGTGTAGATTTAGATAACAAAAAAATAAAATAAAAAATAAAATAAATAAATAAATAAATAAATAAATAAATTTGCGAACATGGGTCTGCAAGTCTAAGTGCACCCAAAACAAAAAGAAGAAAAATTGTTAGGACAGTAGGCTGGGTAGGTAGCTGTTTGGTGGCAGAATGATAATTGATGATCAATTTTGTATCTCACAATGTCTTATCCTTTCAGATCATAGTTATTAGGCAGTTTTGCATTCAAAGGAGGTACTCAAGCCAGAACTCACTAACCTCCCTTTCTTCTCATTTCCCCCAAGTCACTTACTAACATCCCCCAAGGGGTCAAGGTCTGCTTGAGCCCCTCAGTTTCATCATTTCCATGACATTCGCCTTGGTGAGGATCTGCTTCACTCAAGGACTGCTCACTCATCATCCGTGAGCCTTCTTTTCCCAACATAGCCTAAGGTCTCATACCTTAGCGCCCTCTTTTCATATCCATATTAACTATTAACTTTATTATATAACTCCCTAACAATTTTCCCCTTCCCTTATTAAAATCATGTATATAAAACTCCCCTATGTAAATACCCCTCCTTGGCAATATAGCCATATTTCCTATAAGTCTGGGAAATCACAGTCCATCTGGGGCTGTCTTTAGCCCATCCGAGTCACTAAGGAGCTAGTCTGACATCAGGTCAGCTAGTAACCGCTTCCCTAGCTCTAAAACCCTCAAAAACCTTCAAAAAAATCCATTTTTTGCACTTTTTGCCCAAGTCCTGTGCATAAAACATTAACCCCGGTTGGCAAAAACCCATAATTCGCCCCTATCCCTAAAACCCAAGTGTAAATATGCCAATCCTGCCATTCCCTATGTTTAAACCCACCGCCGCGATATATTAAAAAGGGAATATTCCCGCGAATATCCCACCCACTAACCCGCCGTCGCTACCCATCTACCGCCAGCCGTTAGATCTAGCCCGCCACAGATCTACGGTGGGCGGGCTTTTCTATATGCAACACGCTCGGGCTTTAGCGTTCGGGGGTTCGGCAGTTTTGCCGCCGTACTCCCGCCACGCGTCAAGCTCTGGGGTGTGGCGGAGGTCCCCCTCATGAAACCACCATCCCTGAAAAGCGGTGCACCACAAAACCGCTTACCGCCCATGACGTCATACCCCACGTCACCCCTGCACAGTCCCTGCTTACGTCACCCCTTTGTCCAGTCACCCGATGAGTCACCTGCCTGTGTGGCCTCCTGCCACGTCACTGCCACGTGTCCCTGCCACCGTACCTACCACGTCATCGTCCGTACGTGATGACGTCATGCTGACGTCATCCCGCCACGTCGCCCTGCTGACGTCATGCTGATGTCACCCGCCGTACAATGTGACATCATGCTGACATCATCAGCACTTTTTGGGCGCAGAGGTGTGAAAGTCGCACTTCGGAGCCCCGGAATCAAATTCTGAGGCAGTTTTTGATGAGCGATTTGCGCCATCGCAGGATTTTTTAGGTCGAAATGGAGAATCTTCAGGGAATCTTTAGGGAATCTTCTCATCATGCGGCCCCAGGAAGCCCGAAAAGGGGCAAAAATGACCCGTTTTCTTCACAGAGCATACCAAAAGGAGCAGAAGACAATTCCAGATGATACAGAGGCCAAACAACGGCCATTTACTGGTGATTAGACCCATAGCACATCAGATCAGCAGTCCAGATTTTGTCAAAGAGTATCAGTGGAAGAAAAGACGCCAAAGAGTATCAGCAAAGATTTGTTTAGGGGCTCGAAGCACCTGAACATTGATGAAGCCCCCAGAAAGTCAAATCAATAAGCATCAGCCCATCCTTGCCTTCAAATCACCATTAAGGCATTCAAAGCACCAGGACAGCAAGGAAGCAGAAACCCATGCATATTTATTTCAGAAGACATTGCCCCAAGGCACCCAGGACTACATCATTTATTCGTTTTCTTTTTACGGCCGCCCCAGTACAGCCTGAGAATTTTCATGCATTTATTTCAGATAGGAGTAGGTCAATAAATTATTTTTTTTATGACCTGATTAAGTCAAGATGTAATAAAAGCAGTAGATATAAAGTTTTGCCCTATATATACCACCCTCTGTATAGTTTTAAGGGTTGGTAAATTGAGAATTCTTCACTAGAGACTCGCTGTGTATACCTGAATTTTTCTGTAATCAAAGATTGCCGAAAGCTTGGAGAGCGAACTGTCTGTTGTTGATAAATGCTTTGGAGACTGAAGATGGAATTCTTGTGCTGCGGCCTAAAGCAATAAGTGCCTCTTATCTCTGTTTATGTGTTTGCCATTATCTAGATAGCAGGAAAAAAGAATAGCCTAGAATTAGTTTAAATACTCTCTATGCTCAATTTCTGTTGTTTCTTGATGTTTTCCTCTGAATGAATTGGTTATGAATATTGAATTCCTTCTGGCTCATGTTTACCCCAATTCACCTGTGTTGGCCAATTATCTAGGGATTCTTAACTGCCCTTAGGTAGTGCCCTGTTACTTTCTCTGCTAATCTGTTGGAGAGATTCTTAACTGCCTCTCTTTCTTTAGCATTCATTTCATCCTTTAAACCTGAAAATTGCTTCAAGCTCAGCTATCTTGCTCCATGTTCCCTCACTGTTATTAAGGAAACGCACCAGTAGTTCCCCTCCTCGACTCCACGCCCAATGGTTTGAAACATTCAGGTTATACTCTGCCTCTCTACCTGAAAGTGTCAATTTTCCCACCAAAACAAAACAAAAAACCCTCTGGACCCGAGACCTAGCCTAAAATCCTTTCAAACAAAGCTAAATCTAAAAGAGAGAGCCCTCTCTGATTGCAGGTTGGCTAGAACCTGCAGTCCAAAGTTGGTTTGTGGTTACCTCGGCCGTATCCCTTTCTTAACCTTCAGGGACAACCTGAGTGATAACATAATGGCGACTCCGCTGGGGATTTTCCTCAGTTAATTTTACAAAGTTTCACGAAGAAGGTTAAAAATCCCCTGTAGAAATCGATTTTCTAATTGCTGTATATTTCCTAAAACTACAGATGAAGCCTGAATGTCAGCCAGGAAGCCTTTGAAACTGTTTTTGTTTTACATTAACAGGTTTAGATAAAAGCTGCTTCAGTCAATCTTCATGCTAGTTTTAAGATATACACAACCATTCCAAAATATCATCTGGCCCTTGTGAATACAAAAAACATTCCAAAAAATAAAATAAAAAAAGTCAAGTTCGGAAGCTGGCTCCCAAGAAAAGTTCACGATATACAAGGTCAAACCCAGACCCAGATCCTCCAGCTGTTTTTGAAAACCCTAACATAATCCCTAAAATCCTTAGGAAGCAACAAAGACAGGAAAATTTTGCTGATAAAACCCCTGAAACAGCTTACCCTAGCTCTGTCCCAACCCCTGTCAAGGTTTTATTCCGGTCTACCCCTGCTTCCCCTTGTTCGTCATCCACATCTCATAGCACTCCTTCCACACCTTCATTCACTGCACATATTCCCATTACCACTACTGTTATCCCTGTTATCCCCGTTGTCCCACTTATACCAGCCAATATGGCTAATAGATATGCTCCCCTACAGTTACCTGCTAACGCTGCGGCTTTACCCCAA
Source organism: Pinus tabuliformis (assembly GCA_031772625.1). Lineage (NCBI taxonomy): Eukaryota > Viridiplantae > Streptophyta > Pinopsida > Pinales > Pinaceae > Pinus > Pinus tabuliformis. The sequence continues at coordinate 315,381,935 of CM062820.1, read as the reverse complement.
GATTACCAATCGAAAATTACATATTTTGATTCCACTGGTCCTTTCACAGCCATTCAGCATGCCAAAAAGATGCAAGACTATTTTGAGAACTATGAAATAGATGATGACAGTGTGAGAATGAGAATTTTTGTTCAGAGTCTAACAGGTGATGTGAGAACTTGGTTCAGATCACTCGCTGCAAATTCCATAACCACTCCTGATGAGCTTTACCTATCCTTTACCAACAGATGGGAGAAAAAGAAAGATCCCTTGCACATACTAGCTGAATATGATACAATTAAACGAGGTCCTCAAGAGACCGTTTTAGAATACTGTGCAAGATTCAACAATGTATATAATGCGATACCACAGAACTTAAGGCCTCCACCCGACCTTGCCTTGTACAAATTTCCTGATGGTTTTGACCCTGATATGGCATATCAGTTGAAAGAAAGAGCTCCTGAAACCCTTGAAGACGCGCAAAAGGTTGCTGTCACGGTAGAAGCCAACTTAATTGCCAAAAGAAATAGAGCCCGAATGGAAAAGAGAACCACCTTTAAGGAAGAACCCTCAGCCTTCGACCAGAAGCTTGATGCTATCATCAATGGCCTGCAAAGACTAGGAGAGAGGGTAGAAAATGTGGAGAGAAAGGCATCATGGGAAGGACAGCAGTCTAATCCCATAAGAAACCCAAATTTCAGAAAAACGCAGAACACAAATGCTGGTAGGTCTAACCAAGACCATGACATAAGACCCCCTTTTCAAGATAACTATGTAGAAGGATCTACTTCTAGTCAACCCATAGAAGACGATCATATGAATTTAATGGATCTAAAGGGTAAACATCAAACTTTCCTGACACAAGAAGACGAAAATGAGCATGACTGCAATCAATTTCAGACTAAATCTGGTGAGTCTTTTGATTTTAAACAAGGTTATGATACTACTGTGTATGAACTACACAAACAGTATAAGCTCAAAACTAGGAACATTGACATCTCTGAGCCTAGCAAGACAAAGGAAAGTAAACAGCCCAACAAGATTAAACACAAAGCTGTTGTAACAAAACCAGCTGATATGACTGTCCCAAACCCACATCAAGTGACTGTAGAAGATATAACGGAAATACAGCCTCCCAAAGATCGGCCTTTGCCACCTCCTTTCTCAAAAGAAAATTCAAACAGCGTCCCAAAAAGTACTCCTGAAGTTGCAAAGCCGCAAGCAAATACTCCCCATAGCACTGATAAACAAGAGCAAGTCGCTGAAAATTCAAGTGAAAAGGAAAAAACTGCCAATGCCAATACTAAGACTCCATTGGAGAAGCCTTTTAGTTTAGAAACAGAGATTGGAAAACTCAAGATAGCCATTCCTCTTTCAAAATTGGCTAAACACGATGTATATAGGCAACAGATTCAAAGGTCACTGCAACTCCCAGAAAACAAAGATGATGTAAATGTTTTGGATGATTCCCCTAAACTATTGTTTGGACCAGAAGTTAATGGAAAGTCAACACAAGGACCTGTCCCACCCTTTTATGTCAGTCTGCATATACATGACAAAGTTTTACACAACGCTATGTTTGACTCAGGGGCATCGCACAATCTTATGCCCAAAGCAGTTATGGAAAAACTGAATCATGACATCACAAGACCTTACAAATATTTATACTCATTTGACTCCAGTCAAGTGAAATGTTTAGGTCTCATTAAAGATCTATGTGTCTCCTTAGTTCAATATCCCAACAAGACCATCCTCATGGATGTAGTAGTGGCTGACATCCCACCAAAGTATGGTATGCTCCTCTCGAGATCATGGGGAGCAAAGCTCCAAGGATCCCTTCAATTAGACCTTTCCTACGCTACCATTTCAGTCTTTGGGCAACGAAAGAGACTGTACAGAGAAACGCTGATGGAATATGTAGTAAGTAGTGAAAGCAAGCCTGAAAATTTTCCCATTTATTCAATTCATTCCGATATGGATTCTTTCATTTTATTCAATGATGATTCAAATCTGCCCACTAATAAGGAGCATTTGGCTCTAGAACAACAAGTGCACATAAGTGAAGAAACGGTTGCCCATAATAGAGAAATTGTCAAAACAGTAAATGCAACCAGCATGTTACAAGAACCTCCCCAAACAGAAATTTTAAATCTGCCCAACCCTAATTCGGATGACACTCCTAGCATTGTCAACAAGCAAGAAATCACATGGTTCTTAGAGTTTGATGGTTCTGTCAACAAGTTAGGAGCAGGGGTAGGTGTCTGGATTCACAATACACCTGATAATCATGTAGAAGGACATGCCTATAGACTGAATTTCAAATGCACAAACAACATGGCAGAGTATGAGGCTCTGCTGTTAGGCCTTAAACTACTGAAAACTCTAGGTGCTGTAAAAGTGTCTATCTTAGGTGACTCTGATCTAGTTATTCAACAGATGAAAGGTAATTTTGTTACCAATGACAACAGAATGAGAGCCTACAGAACTGCTGCTACTAACATACTCCAGGCATTCACTGAATTCAAGCTTGACAAGATTTCCAGAAATCACAACATTCATGCACACAGCCTAGCCACCTTCGCGAGTACATGCAAGCTCCCTTTTGACCCGAATCATCACTTCACAGCCGAAATAAAACATAGGCCCACCGTCCCAAATAATGTCAGAGATTGGCAAGTATTCGAGAATGATGCCCAGATTAATAATTTCCTTACCCTCGAGTATGAATTTTCAGATATTCACATTGACATGGATGCCATGACAGATTCTGAACAGCAGAGAAATGAAAGTCAGCAAGTTCTAACCGCTGCAACAGCCAAACAGATTCTGAAGCCAACCATTTTTGACAATGAAAACATTGAACAGCTGAAACAAACACAGGCAGAAGAAGTAGACAGAATAGAGGCAGAGGTCATTGACTTGAAAGATAATTTTTTGCTTGTAGGATTAACTCCACTAGAAGACATGTTTGACTCTAATGACGTTCCCAGAAAACCAAAACTGCAACCAATAAACACGGAAATTGAAGAACACAACATTGGGACACCAGAGAACCCAAAAATGATCAAATTGTCCAAAAATTTGCCACCTGATCAAAAGCCCAAGTACATTGACTTATTCAAAGAATTTCAAGATGTATTTGCTTGGAGCTATGAGGATTTGAAATCCTATGATACATCAGTGATTCAGCACACGATCCCATTGAAGCCCAATCAGAAGCCCTTCAAACAGAAATTGAGAAGAATCAACCCTGTGCTGCTTCCCCCGATTGAAAAAGAAGTAAAAAGGATGTGGGAAGCAGGCATTATAGCCCCTATCAGATTCTCTGAGTGGGTGTCCAACCTAGTGCCTACGAGAAAAAAGACAGGTGAAATCAGACTTTGTGTAGATCTCAGAAATTTAAATCAAGTCTCCTTAAAAGACCACTATCCCCTGCCCAAAATGGACCACATATTGCAGAGAGTAGTGGGAGCATCTAGAATTTCCCTGCTAGATGGTTTTTCAGGTTTTAACCAGATACTTGTTCACCCAGACGACCAAGACAAAACCGCCTTTACCACACCCTGGGGAACATTTAAATATGTAAAGATGCCATTTGGACTTAAAAACACTGGTGCTACCTTTCAACGAGCAATGGACATTGCGTTCGCCAAAGAATTACATGACTTCCTAGTTGTGTACCTTGATGATTTAACCCCATTTTCCAAATCTAATGAAGAACATCTCAAGCATCTCAGACAAATTTTCATGACATGCAGGAAATATGGCATTTCCTTGAATCCAAAGAAGTCCTTATTTGGCCTGGAAGAAGGAAAATTACTTGGCCACATTATATCAAAGGATGGGATCAGAATTGATCCTGAAAGAATACAGGCCATCCTCCAAATTCCACATCTGAGAAACATAAAAGAGCTACAAGCGTTCCTTGGGAAAATTAACTTTTTGAGAAGATTTATTCCAAATTTAGCTGAAGTAATAAGACTGTTAAGCAACATGCTAAAGAAGGATGCCAAGGTAAGATGGTCCCTTGAGGCCAAGCAGGCATTCGAGAGTATCAAAACTGCATTAACCCAAACTCCTGTTCTAACCAGTCCACAGTTTGACAAGGATTTTATCATATTTTCATTCGCAACAGACCACACAATTGCTGCTATCCTGTTGCAAAAGGATGAGCAGAGAGCTAAAAATCCAATTGTTTTTTTCAGCCGAGCCTTAAGAGATGCCCCTCTGAAGTACCCAATAATGGAAAAGCAGGCCTACGCACTTATTAAGGCCATCAAGGATTTCAGAGTGTACATTTTATATTCACACGTGACTGCCTACGTCCCACACGCTGCTGTTAAAGATATATTGACTCAAGACGGATTAGAAGGCAAAAGAGGTAAGTGGATTGCAAGTATCCTCGAATATGACATTGAAATAAAACCAACCAAGCTGATAAAGGGACAAGGTTTAGCCAAGCTGATGTCCGAAACAAACTTTCAGGCCTTAGACATTAACCAGTTGGACAATGAACCGGAGCTGGCGACTCCACAGATCAGTGAAATATTTCTGCAATGCCCTTGGTACACTGATATTTGCTTTGTACTGTTAAACCTGTGTGCTCCCCCAAGATTGTCCAGAACAAAGAAAAGATTTTTAAAAATGAAGGCTTTGAGATTTTGTGTTATAGATGGTGCATTATTTTGGAGAAATCATGAAGGTATATTGTTAAATTGTTTAACCATGAATGAAACTAACAATGTCATAAAAGAATTCCATGCAGGTGATTGTGGAGGACATCTCTACTGGAAGTCCACAGCAGACAAAATCCTGAGGGTTGGTTTCTACTGGCCCACTCTTTTTGCAGATATAAAAAAGTTTTCCACGACATGTCGCAAGTGCCAAATTTTTGAAGGCAAGAGAAAATTGTTGCCCCTGCCCCTTAAACCCATCTCCACCGAAAAACCTTTTCAACAATGGGGTCTTGACTTCATTGGAGAAATTCATCCCTCTTCCTCAGGCCAGCACAAATGGATCCTAACAGCCACCGATTATTTCACCAAGTGGGTTGAAGCCATTCCCTGTAGACAAGCCAATGATACCATCATTATCCAATTCCTTGAATGCAACATCCTTTCCAGATTTGGCTGCCCTGAGAAAATCATCACTGACAATGCCGTTGCCTTTAAGTCCAAAAAGATGATCAGTTTCTGCCATAAGTTTCATATCACCCTGGGCCACTCTACAGCATATTACCCTCAAGGTAATGGATTGGCCGAATCATCTAACAAGATCCTCATCGACATCATAAAGAAAATGCTAGAAGAAAACAAGAAAAACTGGCACAAAAAGCTGGTGAACGCCCTATGGGCAGACAGACTTTCAAGCAAAAGATCAATTGGAATGAACCCTTATGAGCTGGTATATGGCATGGAAGCTAGATTTCCTTCATCCTTGGGCATTCCTACTATCAAGCTGTTACAGGAAATTCAGGCTGAACCAAATGACATTCAAAGAAGAATTAATCAGACAATTCACCTTCAGCAAACCAGAGAACAAGTCTATGACAGAACAAAAATCTTACAGGAAAAGCTCAAAAGGATGTTTGATAAGAGAGCTAAAGCTGAAGATTTCAATATTGGTGACAAAGTTTTGAAGTGGGATTCAAGAAGAGAAGACAAGGGCAAACATGCCAAGTTTGACTTTCTGTGGAAAGGTCCATCTGTAATTTCTGTTGTTCAAGGAAACAACACCTATTTCCTCAGATCTATGGAGGACAGCACTGTTGAAGAAGGCCCTGTGAATGGCAGGATGTTGAAACATTATCACGATCCTTGTTGTTGAAACAATGCAAGTTCTGTAACTATCTTTGTACAATATTATTTGTATATATCAGCACTCAGTTTAAATTTTTGTAAACAGGCCGATTGTTAAGGAATAGCAGTAAATTTGGAAAGGACGCAGCCGATGCAAATTCTTCAATCTCAAAAGCATCAAAATAGAGCAAGAACTTTCAGTTTATATCAGCATAGTTGCTCAAGCATTGTACATAAAGATCAAGCGCGCAGAAGAAAGCAGGCGTTGCTGTACAGCTCACAGAAAGCTCTGTTGAGGAGAAGTTGGTCATAGTTCAAAGTTTAATATTTATAACAGCCAGAACAAAGAAGAAATTCACAGTTAACAGCAACAAACAGAAGATCAAGGCAGTCTGACCTGCTGTTCTTGACTTTTCACAAGGAAAAGCCATCCCCAAGTGGAGCCACTGTTAGCCTCCTGTCGCAACAGGGTATCATCTTTCATGATTGACATTTTTACATGCCAAATATGTCATACTTTGCAAGCTGCAGTGTTCCATATTTCCAGAAGAGACCAAAGAAGAAGCCATGAAGTATGCTGATCCAAATGACACTGCTGCATTCCATTTTGATGAGTTGTTCCAATTTTGAAGAATTTCTTAAAGGGAGGTCCAAACAGTTTAATCTTGGTCTGCCTAGATTTCAATTTCATGTTGTAGAATATAGAGAATGATATCTGTCCAAACAGTCTAAGCTTGGCAGATTTGTAGATAGGTAGAGAAACTAAGGGACCCCACTGTCTAATCTGGGCCCTGGCAGAAATAAGTGTAGATTTAGATTAAAAAATAAAAATAAAATAAATAAATAAATAAATAAATAAAATTTGCAAACATGGGTCTGCAAGTCTAAATATTAGGACAGTAGGCTGGGTAGGTAGCTGTTTGGTGGCAGAATGATAATTGATGATCAATTTTGTATCTCACAATGTCTTATCCTTTCATATCATAGTTATAAGACAGTTTTGCATTCAAAGGAGGTACTCAAGCCAGAACTCACTAACCTCCCCTTCTTCTCATTTCCCCCAAGTCACTTACTAACATCCCCCAAGGGGTCAAGGTCTGCTTGAGCCCCTCAGTTTCATCATTTCCATGACATTCGCCTTGGTGAGGATCTGCTTCACTCAAGGACTGCTCACTCATCATCTGTGAGCCTTCTTTTCCCAACATAGCCTAAGGTCTCATACCTTAGCGCCCTCTTTTCATTTCCATATTAACTATTAACTTTATTATATAACTCCCTAACAATTTTCCCCTTCCCCTATTAAAATCATGTATATAAAACTCCCCTATGTAAATACCCCTCCCTGGCAATATAGCCATATTTCCTATAAGTCTGGGAAATCACAGTCCATCTGGGGCTGTCTTTAGCCCATCCGAGTCACTAAGGAGCTAGTCTGACATCAGGTCAGCTAGTAACCGCTTCCCTAGCTCTAAAACCCTCTAAAACCTTCAAAAAAACCCATTTTTTGCACTTTTTGCCCAAGTCCTGTGCATAAAACACTAACCTCGGTTGGCAAAAACCCATATTTCGCCCCTATCCCTAAAACCCAAGTGTAAATACACCAATCCCGCCATTCCCTATGTTTAAACCCACCACCGCGATATATTAAAAAGGGAATATTCCCGCGAATATCCCACCCACTAACCCGTCGTCGCTACCCATCTATCGCCAGCTGTTAGATCTAGCCCGCCACAGATCTACGGTGGGCGGGCTTTTCTATATGCAACATGCCCGGGCTTTAGCGTCCGGGGGTTCGGCGGTTTTGCCGCCGTACTCCCGCCACGCGTCAAGCTCTGGGGTGTGGCGGAGGTCCCCCTCATGAAACCACCATCCCCGAAAAGCGGTGCGCCACAAAACCGCTTACCACCCATGACGTCATACCCCACGTCACCCCTGCACAGTCCCTGCTTACGTCACCCCTTTGTCCAGTCACCCGATGAGTCACCTGCCTGTGTGGCCTCCTGCCACGTCACTGCCACGTGTCCCTGCCACCGTACCTGCCACGTCATCGTCCGTACGTGATGACATCATGCTGATGTCATCCCACCACGTCGCCCTGTTGACGTCATGCTGACGTCACCCGCCGTACAATGTGACATCATGCTGACGTCATCAGCACTTTTTGGGCGCAGAGGCGCGAAAGTCGCACTTCGGAGCCCCGGAATCCAATTCTGAGGTAGTTTTTGATGAGCGATTTGCGCCATCGCAGGATTTTTTAGGCCGAAATGGAGAATCTTCAGGGAATCTTTAGGGAATCTTCTCATCATGCGGCCCCAGGAAGCCCGAAAAGGCGCAAAAATGACCCGTTTTCTTCACAGAGCATACCAAAAGGAGCAGAAGACAATTCTAGATGATACAGAGGCCGAACAACGGCCATTTACTGGTGATTAGACCCACAACACATCAGATCAGCAGTCCAGATTTTGTCAAAGAGTATCAGTGGAAGAAAAGATGCCAAAGAGTATCAGCAAAGATTTGTTTAGGGGCTCGAAGCACCTGAACATTGATGAAGCCCCCAGAAAGTCAAATCAATAAGCATCAGCCCATCCTTGCCTTCAAATCACCATTAAGGCATTCAAAGCACCAGGACAGCAAGGAAGCAGAAACCCATGCATATTTATTTCAGAAGACATTGCCCCAAGGCACCCAGGACTACATCATTTATTCATTTTCTTTTTACGGCCGCCCCAGTACAGCCTGAGAATTTTCATGCATTTATTTCAGATAGGAGTAGGTCAATAAATTATTTTTTATGACCTGATTAGGTCAAGATGTAATAAAAGTAGTAGATAGAAAGTTTTGCCCTATATATACCACCCTCTGTATAGTTTTAAGGGTTGGTAAATTGAGAATTCTTCACTAGAGACTCGCTGTGTATACCTGAATTTTTCTGTAATCAAAGATTGCCGAAAGCTTGGAGAGCGAACTGTCTGTTGTTGATAAATGCTTTGGAGACTGAAGATGGAATTCTTGTGCTGCGGCCTGAAGCAATAAGTGCCTCTTATCTCTGTTTATGTGTTTGCCATTATCTAGATAGCAGGAAAAAAGAATAGCCTAGAATTAGTTTAAATACTCTCTATGCTCAATTTCTGCTGTTTCTTGATGTTTTCCTCTGAATGAATTGGTTATGAATATTGAATTCCTTCTGGCTCATGTTTACCCCAATTCACCTGTGTTGGCCAATTATCTAGGGATTCTTAACTGCCCTTAGGTAGCGCCCTGTTACTTTCTCTGCTAATCTGTTGGAGAGATTCTTAACTGCCTCTCTTTCTTTAGCATTCATTTCATCCTTTAAACCTGAAAATTGCTTCAAGCTCAGCTATCTTGCTCCATGTTACCTCACTGTTATTAAGGAAACGCACCAGCAGTTCCCCTCCTCGACTCCACGCCCAATGGTTTGAAACATTCAGGTTATACTCTGCCTCTCTACCTGAAAGTGTCAATTTTCCCACCAAAACAAAACAAAAAACCCTCTGGACCCGAGACCTAGCCTAAAATCCTTTCAAACAAAGCTAAATCTAAAAGAGAGAGCCCTCTCTGATTGCAGGTTGGCTAGAACCTGCAGTCCAAAGTTGGTTTGTGGTTACCTCGGCCGTATCCCTTTCTTAACCTTCAGGGACAACCTGAGTGATAACACCAAGTGAGATGGAAAATTTATGGCATGAGTTAAGTCTTTTGGAGAAAAGGATAGAAAACCAAAGAGTAAGTTTCTAGGTAGTAAAATCAGAGCTAAATGAGAATGAAGAAGTTCACTACAGTGGACAAGAGCAGGAAGACATCATTGAAGTAGATGATGTTGAGAAGAGATCTATTGAGGATCTTATAAGTTGTTTGGAGAATGAGGAGGAAGAGAGACTTGCAGGAAGTCTCATGAGCTCTTTGAAGAGTTCAGATCAACAAATGGATATGATGATAAGTAAGGCTGACATGCCTAATGTTTTTATTTCTGACATTTTGTGTGTGGTTGCAAACTTAGCAAATGAAGAACAGTTATTGCAAACTATTATACATGTTAAGGAAGATGAGAAGCCTAATAAATGTCTCATGTGTAACGATAAATTAGAAATGATGCTAGTAAAAGGATATCATTATTCTCATGATTGGTGTAAGTAGGCAGGTTTGGAAGTAGATAAAGATGGAAAATATTCTACAGGTATCATAGAAATTGAAGAAGATTGTAAGCCCATATATGATGATGAATACTTCTCAGAAGAAGACAATTTTGAACTGGTACAGAATATGTATATAGATCCATTGCTTAATAGAGGACAAGTTCAACATGAAGACCAAAGATATGAAGTTAAACACAGAGATTTTGATATGTATAAAGGAGAATTAGGTGATAGGTAGTCACTTGAAGTTGACATGAAGATGAAGGAAATGTGCACAGACATTTCAAAGAGGCAAGATCAGAATTGCATTCTGATGGAGAATGAGAATATGTTGTCTCATGAGGACAACCAAGGGGGAGCACATGCACATTTGGTTAATGAGGAGACTGGCATACAGTCAGAAGAATTTGTTGTTGAGAATATGAAGGAGAAAAAGGAATATTCCATGATAGTACTTAGCCCATGGAATGAAAACATTTAAATCATTGGAAAGTGAATTTGCAGACAAGGAGCAGAAAATAGATGTTGCAGAGGGAGATATATTCAAGGATATTCAGGAAGTTTGGGTGGAAGCAATATCTACAACAATACCTGGAGGAATCTCAAGAGTAATAGTAGAAGTTAAACTAGAAAAAGTTGAAGAAAGTAAACAACAGGTTGAAGATGAGTGGATAGAGTACAACAACAATTGGAAGAGTAATAAAAGCATGATTTGTTACTAGCTCAAGGATGTATTGAAGATGGAGATTGAAGAATTATGGAAGTTGATGATGAAATAGTCCAAGTTGCAGAAAATGATAGTAGGAGGAGTGATTAATATCAATTTGAAAATGATTCAAGAGAGGAAGATGAACCAGAAGACAATAGATATATAACAGCAGCAAAGGTGTAAGGCATTTGGGCAGTTACAAACTAAAGTTTGGGACCTTGGAGGTTTTTTTTTATTAACACATGACAACACATGATCAAGAGATCATGAATGTTTTCAACCTTGGGAGTTCGATGCAGGAGCATTCGACTCAGAAATATCATTGTATTTTAGTAGACATAGGGGGTCTTGTGTTTTAAGGAAGTTGGTTTCGTATGCATCAAATTAATGTAATTTTAATATTTTTGAGGGATTTTATGAGAATAGGATCTAATTAAGTATTGAGAGGCATATTGTAAATGTTCCCAAATGAAGGGAAACATGAGAGAATTAGGATATTTGAGAGTTCATAAGGATTGATAGATTGGAAATTAATTGTAGATCTCAAATTAGGAATTAGTTCATAATTTCTGGGATTGAGAGGATTATTAGGATTTAGTCGAAATTATTAAGGATCTGAACTAGAATTGGGTCATAGAACCTTTTGTACAAATGTAGACCTAAAAGGCATAGGAAGAGTTAGTTAGTTAGAGTGCGAATTAGAATTCAGAGATTAGATAGAGCTTGATTGTAAGCCTAAGGGAAGATAGGGAAACAGAATCCACTGATATTGGAAATTAGGCTTGAGAGAAGAACCTATGTAAATACTTGTTTATGAATAGAGAAATTCGATTTCAACCCTATGTAGAGTACATATGTGACTAGATTGTAATTCTTTATAAACGAAGTGTTGTTGCATAAGATATGTGTGTGAAAATGAAATCGAGAAGGACAGAGCGTAGCGATAAATGTGTGTTTAACGAAATTCGACCAATTATAGAATGGAGGAGTGTTTCAATCGAGATTGGGGTCGATTGACTAGCACAATAGAAATCGTCAGATTGTCTAGAAAGATGGATAATAATAGCGAACGAGGAATGGTGGAGAAAATATCGTAGCCATGTGATGGAAATAGGTCCACGGTCATTGTGTGGTGAAGATGCATCGGCGTTAATCAGAATGGAAAGGTGGCTTTCGTAGACGGGAAGCTGTTTCTTGCGTAGCCTCAAAGCCGTAAGCAGTAATAAAGAAACGGACACGAGAAAGTTATGGACTATGACTATATCTAGTTAAAGTCCACATAGATCATAGTCGTCCATTGGGTGATTGATTAGACGGATATCACGTGCTAATAGGCGCGGAGGTTAATTTGGAATTCAGACGTGATGAGGGTTTATACAACAAGGTTAAAACCTCGTTGAGTTCTGATAATCATGATCATTCATTCGGTGATTAATCAGATGGAAATTGTGCAGAAAAGTGCGTGCAGGTTAACATTTCTGGCGGACCTGATGAATTATTCAAAGAAGTTTAATCTCTTTGAGTTCTAGTGAGAAATGGATTAAAGTTGGAGATCGTGCCTGATAGCTGTTGCTCTGAAGGGGTGAAATCGACAGTGGAGGTTAAAGGCGATAACGAGCATCGATATACGTGAAAAGGTTTGTGGAAAGGCAGAAAAGTAAGGTTAACTGTGGTTTATGTGTATTTCTATTATATGAGGGTATAATAGAAATAAAGCAGGATTAAGGTTTTATGGGTTAAGTTTGTGCTTTAACCAAAGGGTATGGTTGATAAGCATCGGAGGCGGAAAATAACTGTCTAGTCAATTTAACGTCTTAAATTGCTCTACATAAATTATCGATTCGGGTATTGTAAACTGATGAAGTGTGGTGCACCATATGTGCTTAGTTAATCCTTTTTCTTACTTTGTTGTTTTATAGTTTATGTTGTTTTGGAGTTTTGTTTTTATTATTATTATTATTATTTTTTATTGAATCAATTGAAATGATGAAGTTTATTTTGTCTCCTTTTTCTTCTTTTTTTTTTTTTTTTTTACATAACAATCCTTTTTTTGATCCTATAGATCACACAAAATGCAGAAGGAGAGCATACTCAAGAAATTATTAATTCTTTTTAGATGTAAGAAATAAGGTCTCCTAATTACACTTCCCCGACAATAGCGCCAAAATGTCTAGTCAATTTAACTTCTTAAATTGCTCTACATAAATGATCAATCTGGGTATCGTAAATTGATGAAGTGTGGTGCACCATATGTGCTTAGTTAAAAATTTTTCTTACTTTGTTGTTTTATAGTTTATGTTGTTTTGGGGTTTTGTTTTTGTTGGTCTCCTAAAGTATTCTAATGCAAGGGAAATCCTAGTTTAAAGTTTTAAGAATGCTTTTAAAGATCAAGTGTGGATGTATAGTTGAAGACAAGGTTTATGCTTCTTATGATAATTTCCAAACTTACCACTTCAAAGAACTCAAAACATGTTATCTATAAAATCAGAACTTGAACAAAAGTGTAAACATGCAGCTACATAAATCAAGCTAAAGATGAAGTACTAAAAATGAGATCACTATCTCTACTGTCCATCTAATTACAAAAATAAAATCTAAATTACTACACTCAAAACCAAAAATTGCAGACTAATGAAAACAAAATCAAATTACTTCACTTATAATTCGATAGCTCGCCAATTAACTTCTCGGGTTAAGCCATGGCACCGAAGTTAACGTCAAATAACATGAAGAATTGACATCTAAATTATCTACTTGCAGATTAATGAAATAAAAATCAAATTACTTCACTTATAATCTGATAGCTCGCCAATTAACTTCTCGGTTAAGCCATGGCACTGGAGATAACGTCAAATAACATGAATAATTGATATCTAAATTACCTAGCATATTAATGAAAGCAAAATCAAATTACTTCACTTATAATCCAATAGGTCACCAATTAACTTCTCGGGTTAAGCCATGGGACTGGAGATAACGTCAAATAACATGAAGAACTTGATATCTAAACTAGCTAATAGCAGCAAACAAATCTCACTAAAATCAAAGCATAACAACTGAAGTTTAAAAGCTAAAGTTCAGTAGAGAAGAAAATCCCATATCACTACTTGATGCAAAAACTACATTAAAAAGTTCAATAAAAAACTAATAAGCAAATACAAGAACATGTAAAGAAAAACTAATCTACAATCAACCGGTTGAACACACTTGCATGAATTAAAATTGCATGAATAGAAAATCTAAACTATCAAACTTGAAAGTAATAAAATGACATACTTGAATGAAATCAAAGAAAAACTACAAAGCAAAATCTACTCTACCTTACATTCTAATATGCTCCATGACGTCTACTTCACATCTCCTTCCATGTTGAGAACATCAAAGTTTTATTCAAATTCTTCAAAATTACAAAGTACAACAAAGCTCTCCAAAGCTTTCCAAAGCCATCAAGGAAGAACTACAAACTCCAAGCTAAAGAACTAAAAAGCCAAGCTAAGCTAACAAATGGAGGATAGAGATCTCCTATTTATACAAAAAGATGAGAAGCCATCTCATTAATGAGAGTCCATGAATCTCTCCCTCTACCTCTAGAGTCCTAATCAAAATAGGAACTGATAAGACACTTGTCTTCTTAGAGTTTCAATACAATTAGGAGATGTGACACATATTCTCATGATCTCATGATTCTCTCCACTCAAATTCGAATTTGGCCTTAGGTTGCCACATAAAGGTCTTCTAGAAGCCTCCTTTTTACTTACACATATCAACAATCTCAACCCACTTGTTAGGTATAAGCATATGCACATTATTTTCTAATTTTTAACCACAAATTCACTTAATGTTGCCCAATGATAATGAAAGTGGGATGAATATGGTGACATAGTAGTGAAATGGAGGTGATATAATGGACATAATAGTGAAAGTGTAATGGAAATGAATGACATTTTCAAGACCCAACAATAACCAAAGTCTAAACTTTGTATAGTTAGATGTAGTAATTCTGCATAAAGTTTAATTAAGGGGCCTTAAACCTTGAATTGTGAACGTTTTCGCCTTGGATCAGGAGATTAATCTCGTGACATGTATATGGCATGCGATTTTGTTTATATAATGTGGGTATTAGCGGCTAAGGCTGTATCAATAGACTTGGTAGGGAATAAATCCTGGTATTCACGGAGTAATTCAACAACCTTATCCACCGTCACATCATCCAAGTAGTCTCCAATCTTCGCGAATTTGGGCTCTGCCTCCATACCAATATTTACCTATTTCATTTTGAGTGACGCGGTTATATTTGGATTCTCAATCTGTGGTCCTTCAACCTCGCGGTGACCTTCTGTTTCAGGGATGTTAACCTTTCGTGGATCCTCATCTTCTTCTTTAGGTCACGTTATAGCATTCCAGCGTGTGACTCAGTTGAGTAGTCCAATCAGGTTGAATCAGTTCCAAAGGATCCCGCAGTATCGTAAAGATCGCTGCTTTCACTTCTTGTAGCGCCTCGTCAATACAGCCAAACTTGTCTTCAAAGCTGAATGTCAATATGAATCCTTCACATAGAATATCTGATTCACTTGTACCATGGCGAAGCTCCGTTTCTAAGTACCAGTTCATTGGGATGACATCCAGGGTGTGACAAAACAAGTGCATCCATTCAGGTTGGGGCTTCTCTCCATAAGCTTGAACCCATTTGGCCAAGTGCAATCATCCTACCCATCATATTTGTCTTTCAGTCGTACCTTTGGCTTCCTAAAGTGTGTTCTCATGATCCTCCTACAGTCATGCCAATCATCAAAGCTACCCTTGTGCGTACCCCACCACCTTGCGAGCATAGTGCGCAGTGCCCAGTCCAAAGGTTGGAAGCGCTGCTTCTCTGGTACCTCCCTCTCAAATGCATCCAAAAAATATATCTACATCATTTAGACCATCATAAGTGGGCAGATTTCATACCTCTGATGACACACAGGGCATCGACCAGGTCATCATGTTACAGCTCAGTGTGGTTACTTCATGTAACCAATTTTGTCAGTGCTCTAATTCTTCATCATAGTTCTTGGTGCAGGAACTCTCGTGATCCCATGTAATTTTTCCATTCGCAGTTGGATTCACCCAATATTGATCTCACGATGTTATCTTATAAATACAATCCAAATTGTCATCGCTCTCATAATCGTGGATTGGCTTAGTATAGCGCGATCCATCAATAGGATCTAGAGGTACTATTATGTGGAGCGATTTCTTCTCAAATATCATCTTTCACTTCTTTAGGTTGATTACCCCGTTCATATCAGTAGCCTAATCAATTCCAATGATTGTAGGGTAGGGGTTGCTATCATCCACAATTTCTATTACTTCAAACTTAGCCAGAGCACTCGCGCCTTCAATATCTATAGTCACCCCTTGCAACTGCCCCATGGGGATGATCTTCTACTAATTTTCCATCCTTAACTGAATCGGAGACCACTACAACGCTGGTCTTCCCATCCGTTCCCAAGTTTGTTTCGGTAGGACATTCACATCTAACCCTAGATCCAAAATAACTTGATCCATTTCATACTCTCCTATCTATGTGGTTAGCCTCATCTCTCGTCATGTCCTTGTTTTATGCTTACCAATTTTTCGTACCACGCGCGGTTCACCGAGAGTGTTTCTAGCGCATCTATTTATAAGCTCCTGTAATCCTTTTATAGCCTTGCTATCATGTAGCAACTTCATGTAGGTCTCTAGGAAGGTTGTAAGCATAGAAGGGTCCATATCTCGATCAGGCTTATCCTTGCTTCCTGAGGTGGAGGCCTTAGCAAAGCTCTTCTTTTCTTCCATGAATGTTTCACGCACGCACTCCAAATCAAATTCAGCCTCCTTCACTGGATCTTTGTGAACCCATGCATTGTCTTCGGGCTGTTTCCCCTTATCATCCCCTATTACAATTCCACTTCGAACCACTATATTCACATTTGGATCCTCTTCGCGAGGCTTAGACCTCATCATCTATAGGTTCTGAGCTAGTTGAGGTGGTAGTGCCCCTTTGTCATGTATCCTCGCTATCAGCGTAGGACAATCCTCTGTCTCATGATCAAACAGAGTGCAATATTTGCACAATGGACGTGTTGGGTTAGTGAAATCGCTGGCATAGTGTCTTGGTCCTCTGCAATTATAGCAGATCAGATGTCCCTGACCTCAGCCAGATCCTCCTCCACCTCAGCCTCGTTCACGCCCCTGAAAGCCTATTTGCGCCATCCCTGTGCTCTAGTTAAGGGGACACGTTTCTTCCTGAACCTTATAGGTGGGTGTTCTATCCATCATCAATTCATACCTCCTACAGTTGCGCTCATCATGCCCTACTAACCTACAAAAGTTGCAGAACATTTGTTTTGGCATTTGTACAAACTTCTGTAGCAAATGACAGTTATTTGTGGCATGTTTTCATGCTAGCTGACATATAGCGCACCACAATGCAGGCCTTATGCTTGGTCCTTCTTGAGCTTCCAGCCTCAAAGGCATCAATCCTCCTCCTGCCATGTAGTTCAGGAAGATAGGGAAATGGTCTTTGCCATGCCCCTGACCCTTGCATTTTAGGCACCATACCTCTTCATGCACCTCTGGTCGAACTGTTCTGTCCTGCTTCAAACTTTGCATCTCAAGGCATAGATTTTTCAACTGCGCATGGATCTACTGAACCCCCAGATTTGGATCTTGCATCAGTGTTTCATGCAGTCTCATTGCAATCTCCAAGGCCTCTGCCTGAGTCGTTATCTTCTGTTGTGACAGCGTAACCCTTAGGTGTGGCAGGAGTGAAGCCACAAACCACTCGCAATGATGTCTGTCTGTTAAGTTCATATTAGCTTCGAAGATCTGACACTTCAACCTCTGATCTAATTCCCAAGGGGTCTCACCTGGCTTCATCATGATTTCTTTGAACCCCACAATAGACTACGCCTCATATTTAGGCCTATTGATTTTTTTGTTTAGTGCGGTCTAGATGTTTGCCACTCTAGCGTTTGGGTTATCATTAGAGTACTTAATGTACCAGATTAGTGCGCGATCTTACAGCGCACTAACCAGTGTTGCCTTCTTCAAGTGATCATTTGTAACACCTTGAGCTTCCCATACATATTTCACCATGAACTAGCACTGGTCCAGGTCCTCATTTCCCAAGCCTTTAAATAAAGGTAACTTCACTGAATTTGCCATGCTAAACCGCGGTGGAGGTGGAGGTGGGATGGGTGAAGTCACAGGTGATGGTGGTGAAGTTGGAGGTGGTGTGGGTGGAGGCGGAAGTCACGGGAATTCTTGTCTTATTAACTAAATAGAACTTTGTGGAGAAGCCTGTGATACTCCCTCTTCATCACCCAATGGAGGTGAAATCAATGGACTATATTCAGGACCCTTTCTTCCTTTGTTCTTGTAAGTTTTTCCATTTTGCGTAGCTTTGAACATCAAGGTAGCTACATAACCTGTTTTTTGCACAATAACATCTTAATCCAGGTATTCAAAGACTTCAAGTACTTACCTCGCGGACCTTTGAAAAAGTGTCACTCCACCTTGCTGTAGCTGACTAAGGTGTCGACCGCAAATTCAGTCACAAATCCTCTTATGATGCGATCGAGCTAATGAACGATAATGCCAACGATATTTTCCTCATAGGCTTCCAGTCTCTATACTAACTTCGGAGTCCAAACGATAGGACCATCAAGTCTCCACCTTCCTTGGCTATCTGCTACCTTTGTGATCCACTCGTATAGCTCAACCGGAAAGGAACATAAAAATATCTCGTGTATTTCTATATATAGGTACCTGTCCAGCCACTGTTCCTTAGTCAGTCACGGGTTTCTTTTCTCCTACGCCATGAATTCATGGATCTTCCCATCTAACCAGTCTTCGATCTCCTTCTTAGTTGGATTCCAGTGATACGACATCACACATCTCTTATGCAGATTCTAGTCTCGGCAACGAAACCATTTTTTGACTTGGTGGGGCTTGACCACGGTTCAATGTTAGTTAGCCAAACAAATCCCTACACAACCAGCCGTTTCGGCATCAACCTGTGGAGTGTGGAACGAAGTCATATCCGAATCAGTATGGGGGTATGCTAGAACTAAGTTTTCGCACCCTAAGATGGTCGTGATGTCGGTTTATTCCTTCTATTCCTACTTTCGCATAGGTCATTAAGTTCTAGGGCTCTGTCTGCCTAGCCCCTTATTCCTCCCTTTGCTACCCCGTGAAAGGGTATGACTGACCTTCCCGCAGCCCTAACCTTCAGTTCAGATACTTTCGCGCTGCTAAGGTAGAATATTGCATAGATTCCCAAGTTATCTTAAGAATCTTACTTATCTTATCAGATAATGATATTTATCACCGCGTAAATAGATATCCTTATTTGCATTCAATTATCCAACATAATTACATACATTCGTCCATGACATAGGTATTATGAATGAAATTCATACACAATATGACAAGATTTATTAGTAGGAAACAAAGGCACATAATTTGTAGAATACTTCTCTTTATTGGTATCTTTAGATCATTACAGACTTTATTCGCCTTGTGCACATAGCTGCAGGGGTCTGTGCACTTAGTTGCGGACTTCTACCCTAGGCCTTTGCACACTTAGTTGCAGAGCCTTTACCTACGCTATGACCCAAAATTAGACTTCTCTCCTTATTGCTCAAGACTTCTTACTACAATTCATGACTCGTTAAGGCTACTTAGAGCTTACTTACTTAGCTATTTTTATACAATCCCAGGTCTGCGAACCATAGGTAGATCTTTACAGCTGACTTTACTTTACAAAAGTAAGGGTAGACAACCCTTTATGACTCGTGACACCTTCATGCTCCATGACCATAAAATGCGGAGTTTTTACAACTTTATCATAAAATTTGACCCAAAACATGGGTTTTTAGCCCCCAAAATTGTCCTTGGGACATGTATAAATCCTTGGGAAAGATATTGCGATGATTCTTGAATACTTGAACTATAACTATTATTTCTACCACTAGATGTACCAACCTTGTAGGTATTATGTATGTTGTGGAGCTTTATAACTTTGACTAGCTTAGATAAAAACTGATCAAGGTTGTGATAAAGTACTAGCAGAAGGTCAGGGGAAGTTCTTCCTGAACTATTGGATAATGAGTCACTATTCTCAGGAGAAACATTATCCTTAGAAAAAAATATTCTCATAGTGAAGTGCATGTCATAATCCAGGCCCCCCTTTTGGCCTGTAGGGCCTGATCCATCTCGTACCTCCATCTTTATTAGTGGAGGGAAAAATCTATTGATTCTCTCAACTTTTCTCACTGTGGAGGTCCCAACCTCTCCTATTGGACCAAGCTTCCCTCTGTATTTATCCCCATCGCTCCACAAATTCATCAAACTTCCTTCTCCTTCTCATGCTTCTAGACTCTTTAACGCCGCTCCTGCTTGGTGTAGCTCCCTTTTCCTTCAATGGATCTCCTACAAATATTTCTCCCACCATTTTTTAGCTATATGCATTCTCCTCTTTTCCCTCAAATCTTGAACCTTCCAGAATTCATCCTCACCCATCTCTCTACCATTTTTATAGCTTGCATCCAGATAGAATTCCCCCCTTTATACCCTTCCTCAAGTATCGAGGCTTTAAGGTACCATGGTTGGGCCCTAGAGCACCAGTAATTTATCCTCCACCATTAAGACTTTAATACACAATGTGATCTCTTTCAACAGTCTTCCCCACAATCCTGACTTGAACAAGACATCAACCTTGGAAAAGGACAGATGGCCCTTTGCAACAAACTCGACGATGTACCCTTCTAGAGTGGTTTGCAGCCAAAAGTCGACAACCCGAGTTAGATCCATATCGAGCTGGTGTAATTCAACGAGGTCGTCCTGAGTCCAAGTATGAGGAGATATATTCTAGCTTCCAGTATTTTCTTTTATCTGCAGCCGTCACAACTAATTGTAGAGGTCATCTAGGAACTTGCACCAAAATATCTTGTACTCGTCTCTCACAGGTTCTGCATACAAAATTTCTTCCTTCACCCTCTTCATGCTTTGGTGCCGAAGCTGCACTTGTTGAGGGGAAAGCTTCTCTACTTGCTCATTCCACCATTATTTCATATCCACGAAGATCCCTTTGAATAATTTCAGGTCCCGACAATGGAACCATTTTTTGACAGAAAATTATAAGGGGGTAGAGACCCTGGGTTCATACTCATGGGCTAATAAAGGGTCCACTGTAGTCTAGAATAACAATGACATTTTCACCTTACTTAAAGATAATAAGGAATCTCAACCGAGGTGTTCTGCGACCTTATTTAGTTAAGGGATTAGAACCAGACATCGAGAGAAGTAGCGCACATACTAACATATCCCTTTTATGTGGAAATACAACATCATAGGTATAACCATTACAGAATAAAACATATAAATCATTCAAAGGAACAACTGGAATACATATACATTCATAACAAAAATTTAAAAGGGTCCCATAAAATCAATGCAAGCAGATCCATAAACATCCCCACAACTCATTTTCATTAGATTCAACCTATAATACATCATTACATTCAGGGTCTGAAGACTTTCCGATAGAGACATGAAATCATAATACAAACTTGATTTGGGATAAGATAAACATAGAACACAATTAAGTCCATAGCCTTAGCAAAAACATTTAAGTACACAAGCCTCTTATCTCCCTTGATTTTCCTTTTTCTTCAGACTTTATACACCTTGCTCATCTGAATTGTTGGTTTCTTCCTCGGATGCCCCACCCTTTTCTTCTTGGATGCTTTTGTTTCTTGGTTGCGACTGCTTCTTTTGTCGTTGACAGTTGTTTTGGCTTAATGTTTGTGACTGCATGTGTCCATATTTTCCCTCACAACCTCCCGCAATTGATTAATCTTAGTGGATTTCTTCTCTTTCCTCAACTGCTTTCTCCATGACTTCCTATCGGTCAGATTTGGTCAAAATATATCAAAAATTTGTCCCTAAAATGAAGGATCCAATACCATGCACTTCATTATGTTTCTAGGCTAAACATGCTCCCCCTAAACATGTAATAGGGTCGAAACCATCTCTTCCATGTTATTGTTCATGAACATTCATTGCTGCAGCTACCTCCTTGACACATGCAAGAGATCATCAACTGTACCATGAATCCATTTAACCAAGTCCAAATGAAATAAAATGTTAGGCCCTTATAATACTAGTGATTCCCCCATTACTATTGTCATTGTATCCCTTATTGTTATTATTGTGCCCCTATTATCCCCATATTTTTATTAGTATTCCCAATAGAAATCTACTATTGTTATTTTTGTGCCCTTATGTTATTACTGTTATGTCGGCTTGATTATATTGTGACCCCTTAGACTCCTATATATAGAAGGGAGGTTTAGTCATTTGTATCATCCAAGAATTATTCATTTGTGTAATGTAAAGGAGGTTTCCCCTTCGAAGAGGCTGAATTCTAAGGCATTGATCTATCTTTTCTATCTTTTTGTGAGCTGGTTTCCTAACATTTGGTATTAGAGCTTTGGATTCTAGGGTTTTGTTGCTCCAAACAGGTCATCGTGGAATTTTCACTATAATTTTTTTCTGCGACGTTTCAGAAGCTACAAGAAACGTCCATTTGAGTAGAAATCATTCTGAACTTTGGGTTCGAATGTCAGAGTTTGTATCGCTATATTTGCGGAGATATGATCTGAGGAAGTTAGGGTTTTTTCAAACTCTTGAATTACATTCCCAACAGGTGACCTGGGGAAAATCATTATAAATTTTGTTTTGAGCATCATATTGAAATTTCGTAAGAATTTTTAGAGAGAGGATGGCCTGTAGTTTTCTGTGTATCAATTTCAGCTACTAAGGTCGAAACAGTGACACGTGGCACACCGTACAAGTTCACTCTACTGAACTAGTCTATAATCAGGTCACTGTGGGAGATTTGGCATAACTCTTCCTTGGAGAATCCAATCTTGATCAGACTTGTGAGGTTAGAAAGAGGACTCAAAGGGCTACTGTAGGACGAGATTTATGATATTCAAGGTCCGCAGTTACAGAGATACAATAGATTTAATATCGAGCTCTTACGAAGTGAAAAAAAGGTGTGTAGTTTTTTTTAATTTTGCATAAGATAAAAATTAGTTTGAAGGAATTCAAAGGGAATAGTGAAGAATTATTAGCAATAATTAATTCCCTGAAGAAGTAAAATGGAAACACCTAGTAAGCAACATGAAAGCTCTAGCATGACTCGTGAAGAAGAGGAAGAAATGAAACTTGATATATCAAAATTACAAGACCAAGTACAACAAATTTCACTCTCACTAAAGGTAAATGAAGCCAAGATGAATGACGTGGAAGCTAATATGAATGGCATGCAAGTTAATATGGATAGCATGAGAGCTAATATGGATGGTGTGGAAGCTAAGATGGATGGCATGGACGCTAAGATGAATGGCATGGATGATAAGATGGAAGAATTGAAGATAAATGTGAATAAGTTGCTACAAGAAATAATCACTAATGGTGAAAGGGTAGTAAAGGAAACTCATGATGAGAACAAAATAAATGTTAATCATGATTTCATAGACTCTAATGTTGGATTGAAGACCCATCATGTTCCAAAAATCGATATGAGGAAGTTTGATGGCAAGGATCCCGGAACATGGATACTACAGATGGAGCAATTTTTTGATCTCCATAATGTGCAAAACACACAAAAGGTACGTATTGAAACTTTATATTTGGAACCAAATCAATTTGTATGGTATTGATGGCTTTTCTCTCGTAAACAAATTGTCACTTGGGCAATTTTTATGGAAGAAATGATAACACATTATGAGGATACAAAAAGCAACACCTTTTTTAGCCAATTGATAAATCTCAAACAAAAGGGTTCAATGATGGAGCACATTGAGGACTTCCAAAAATTGAACATAAGGGTAAAATATATTCTAGAGGAGCATAGGATTGATGTGTTCATAAGGACTTTAAAGTATAATATCCAACATGAGGTTGACCTTTGTTAACCTGATTCATTGGAGAAGGCATTCAGGTTAGCAAGAAAAATGGAAAGCAAAATTATGGCAACCAGGAAGCCTACCACTCACAACTATAAAGATGGAAGTGTTGTTTCCACTAACCTTCCACAACCTACAAGATTGACACCATAACAATTGGAAGAAAAAAGAGAAAAAGGGCTTTGTTACAGTTGTGATAGAAATTGCACTAAAGGTCATAAGTGTGCTGAGAAGAAATTATTCTACATAGATTGTGAAGAGGAGGAGGCAAAGGAACAAGAAATGTCAAAAGAAGAGGATATACTCCAAGAACAAACCCTAGATAAAGAAGAAATGAATTTGACCATATCTTCGAATGCATTGGCTGGAATTACCACTCCTCAAACTATCAAGATAGAAGGACATATCAAGAATAAAAAGGTGATAGTGTTGATTGATTTGGGAAGTACCCATAATTTTATTCATTGTAAGATAGCAAAGGAATTGAATTTCTTCCTATATCTAGCACCAAAGTTTCAAGTGATGGTTGCAAGTGGAGGAACCATAAATTTCTCTGGAAAGTGCCATTATATCAAGCTATCCATGGGAGAATATGTATTGAATAGCCCAATGCTTTCCATTCCAATGGATGGTGCCAATGTTGTACTAGGAGTCCAAGCTACAATCCTTGGGTACAATAGCTTTTAATTTTCAAGAAATTTTCATGAAATTTTGTGTGAAAGGAAAGGAAGTTGAATTAAGGGGCATTGCAAGGAATCTAGGAAAGATAATCAGCTCTAATGGTATGACAAAGCTTCTAAAGAAGGAACAATGAGGTGTAATTTCACAATTATGTTCGCTAGAGGTTCCCACATCAAAATCATCTATTTCTCTAGATCTGCAAAAAGCCTTGAGCAATCATTCCAAGGTATTTGAGACTCCCAAAGGTCTCCCACCTATTCATGATCATGATAATGCTATTCATTTGATTCCAAGAAGTGTTCCTCCAAACATCAGGCCGTACATATATCCCTATGCCCAAAAGAGTGAAATTGAACATATGGTTGCAGAAATGCTAGAGGCTGGTATAATTCAACCTAGTCAAAGTTCTTTTTCTACTCCAGTAGTATTGGTGCACAAGAAGGATGGATCATGGCGCATGTGTCCGGATTATAGGGAGATCAACAAGCTCACTATTAAATATAAACTTCCCATTCCTGTCATTGATGAATTGCATGGATCAATTTACTTCACCAAGTTGGATCTTCATTCAGGATATCATCAAATCAGAATGAAGATTGAAGACATTACGAAAACAACATTTAGAACTCATGAGGGTCATTTTGAATTTTTGGTCATTCCTTTTGGCCTTACCAATGCACCTTCTACATTTCTAGGTTTGATGAATTCCATTTTCAAACCCACCCTTAGAAAATTTGTGTTAGTATTTTTTGATGATATACTAATCTACAGCAAGTCTTGGAAGGATCATGTTGAACATGTTGACAAGGTGCTCAAACTATTGAAGGAGAAACAATTATATGCAAAAAGCTCCAAATGATTCTTTGGAGTACAAGAGATGGAATATCTGGGTCATATTGTATCTCATGAGGGTGTTAAGGTAGACCCTAGCAAAATTAAATCCATTAAGGAATGGAAAATCCCCACATCCATAAAGCATCTGCAAGGATTTCTCAGGTTGACAGGGTATTATCGCAAGTTTTTTAAGAATTATGGGAGAATAGCAGCACCTCTAACAACATTATTGAAGAAAGATGCATTTTCATGGACTCTAGAGCAACAAAGCCCTTCGAACATCTTAAAGAGGCAATGTGCCAAGCACTAGTCTTAGCTACACTAGACTTCACAAAAACCTTTATTGTGGAATGTGATGCTTTAGGAAATGGAATTGGTGTTGTTTTAATGCAAGATGAAAGACCCATTTCTTTTGAAAGTCATCTAATTAAGGGAAAGTATTTACACAAAGCTATTTATGAGAAGGAAATGTTGGCAATACTACATGCACTTAAGAAATGGTGACCCTACCTAATGGGAATACACTTCAAGGTAAAAACGAATCATGATAGTCTTAAACACTTTTTAGAACAAATATTATCCTCTGAAGAGCAACAAAAATGTGTCACAAAGATGTTGGGTTATGACTTTGAAATCATCTGCAAAAAAGGGAAGCAAAATGCTATGGCAGGTGCACTCTCAAGAAAGGATGAGGATGTGGAAGCATTGTTGTGCGCCATTTCTATTATCCAACTAGATTGGATTAACGAAGCAAGGGAGGAATGGAAGAATGACGAAGAAGTGTGGGCACTCATTCAAAAGATACAACAAGATCCCAATACATCTGATACATTTAGCTAGAAAAATGATTCATTATGGTACAAAGATCGCTTATACCTATGTAATAATTCCCAACTCAAACAAAAGATTATTATGGAATTGCACACTTCTCCCTTAGGAGGGCACTCAGGATTTTTAAAAACTTACCACAGGGTTAAGAATGAATTTTTTTGGGATGGCCTTAAATCAGATATTCAAAAGTTTGTGGCGGAATGTTTGGTTTTCCAAAAAAATAAAGTTGAAACAATTAAGACCCCAGGTCTATTAAAACCTTTATCCATTACAAGCCAATGTTGGGAGGAGGTTTCAATGGATTTTATAACAAGTTTACCCAAGTTTGAAGGAAAGAGTGTCATCATGGTGGTAGTTGAAAAAATTACCAAGTATGCACACTTTTGTGCATTATCACATCCATTTAAAGCCAATACAGTTTCTACTGCATTTATGGAAACAATTCAAAAGCTACATGGAAACCCAAAGATTATTGTAAGCGACAGAGGTCCCATTTTCACTAGAATTTTTTGGATAGAATTATTTTCTTGTCTCGGTACTCAGTTAGCTCATAGCTCATCTTATCATCCTCAATTTGATGGGCAAATTGAGATAGTAAACAAATGTTTGGAAGGATATCTTCATTGCTTTGTATCTGATAAATAGACACAATGTGTTCAATGGTTTCCTGTGGTTGAATGGTGGTATAACACTTCCTTCCATACTGCAGCAACATCATTTATGGCACTTTATGGATATCATCCACCATCCATCAGATCATATTTAAGAGAAAATTCTAAGGTTCAAGCAAGGGACATCACATCGAGTGTCAAAAAAAAGTTCTCCAACTCTTAAAGGATAACCTCGCATTGGCACATAATAGAATGAAACAACAGGTAGATCAACATCGCAACGAAAGAAGTTTTGATGTAGGTGACTGGGTATTCCTACGGCTATAACCATATAAACAAATGTCTCTCAAGCAAGCTAAGAAGGATAATAAATTATCACCAAAGTATTATGGTCCATACAAGGTGTTGCAAAAGATTGGTACTATGGAATACAAATTGGAGCTTCCTACAACTTCCTGAGTGCATCTGGTTTTCCATGCTTCATGTTTAAAGAAGGTTATAGGTGGCAAGCTCCCAGTTCAAACAATATTTCCAGAACTTGACGAGGAAGGAGAAATCATATTGGAACCAGAAGTATTCATAGAAACAAGAACTCGACAGCTACAAAATCGATCAATTTCAGAGTATCTCATCAAGTGGAAGAACTTATCTGCTAAAGATTCCACATGGGAGGATACAAAAGCATCCATAACTACTCAAGCATTGAGGACAACACTTTTCGGAAGGAGAGGGGCATGTTAAGCCCCTCTAATACTAGTGATTCCCCCATTACTATTGTCATTGTATCCCTTATTGTTATTATTGTGCCCCTATTGTTACTAGAATGCCCCATAGAAACCCACTATTGTTATTTTTGTGCCCTTATGTTATTACTGTTATGTCGGCTTGATTATATTGTGACCCCTTAGACTCCTATATATAGAAGGGAGGTTTATTCATTTGTATCATCCAAGAATTGTTCATTTGTGTAATGTAAAGGAGGTTGCCCCCTCGAAAAGGCTGAATTCTAAGGCGTTGATATATTTTTTCTATCTTTTTGTGAGCTAGTTTCCTAACATTAAATGATAGTATAGGGTTTTATAGAGTGAATACATGGAAATATGCATGATCTACAATGTTTTTACAATGGCATCAATAAGCCAACAAATGGGTGAATCATATTTGAAGACTCTTCTTAATGGAAGCTAGACACCAAGATGATTCCATGGCCAAAGCATGGCTCTCACTCATGGCCCAACTATAGATTACTCAACCACAATACAAAATGAGCATATATGGCTGAAACAAACTATCATGAAGACACTTTTCAATTCATGCCACAATGATATATGCAACAAGTTACATGGCTAGATCATGTAAATACATGGCTTCCACAAGTGCTACTCAGCCAAGCCAAATGAACATGAATATACATGGCTAAAATATTCAAGTCAAACACCACAACTACCTAACCATGACCAATGATATACAATGAAATACAAATCCATGGCTGTTACATGCCTTAAACCTCTCTCTAATGCATTCCTAGACCAATGCACCAATAATTAAAACAACAATTATTTCAAGGCTGATCTTGCACACATGAGTGCATACATGGCTGCAATATGATGGCCACCACAAAGCATGGCAAACCAAATGACTCTCCTATGCATGCCATGAAAAATACTACTCAGCCATCATGCCAACAATGATAGGTACATACATATCGCTGGAGTACCACTCTCCTCTACACATGGATGAACCAAGGATGATCTTATATGCATGGATGATACAAAATATTTTTCAACCAATTGTCAATGAGAACCAACAACATATATATGGCTAAAAAATGTACTCTCACTCATGGAGACATATATGAAGTTGCTACAAATGAATGAGTGAAAGAAATAGGAGAAATGACAAACAATCCTTGAAACCTTATACCATGCATAACTCCCCTTGAGCTCATTATACCTCCAATAAGCAGGTTGATCCTATAGACTTGAATATGCTATGAGTCTCATGTTCACATCATGATGCTGTTACCACTAATCTCCACAAATTTATCATACTGTCATGTGTTCTCCCTGAGACCATGTAGGCCTCTCATAAACTTCTGCAGTCTTTTATGAATGTACACCAGGCAACCATTGACTGCAGAGGGGGTTGATCTTTCTACTTCACAAGTTTCTGATCCTTCTTCTTCCACATGGTCCTAGGCTACTTATTTTATTGGACATTCTCCTCTGTCTTTCTTCTAGGAATAATTTAAATCATATGTTCATTCCACTAGACCTTCCTTGAGGAGCTGAATATCATACAATCTCTATCCATGTGACCATAGTTGTCGCAAGAACAACACCTCACATGACCAAGATATGATGCAAGGGGATCAAGTTTTTTGCTAATCCCATTAGATCTATGCCTCACATGAAACATGTCTCTACTCCATGGGATAGATCTGTAATCAACCACCTTGTGGCCAAACATGTTATATGAGAAACAAAAACCATTGAATGCATAGGTATACATGATGGTTGATCTCCTTGGCTTCTCATATTGTTGCAAGATCTACTAACTAGATATGTACACTCTCCTCCTACAATTGGTTGCAACATGTCCATAATTGTGGTAGGCATAACATTATACATCATCCATCAAAGGAAAAAAGGGGACATGGTTCCTTTAAAATTTGACATGTCTGCCATAATGTTTAACCCTAGGAGAAAAATATATTCTAGTGTTAGACTCTCCTTGAGTTTTTCTTCTTAGCTGGTATCATATCTTCTACTTTATTCCTCCTTTTCTACTCTTGTTGCTACTATTGTTGTCTACATACCTTTTTGGTTCTGCATTGTTGTTCTTTCTAGCATGCGAGTTTGACTCTCCATTTTTAAATCCAATACCAGATATGATCATGGGAGATATTTTGATATCAAGCAATCTGTCTAAGGCCTTTGTATTCTTTTCTTGCTTCAATTGGTTGTCTTTTTCTTCAAGCTGCTTTATCAACTTGACTACTTCACCTTTAATCTATTCAACTCTGCCCTCCTTCTCTTTTTGTTGACTAGCCATAAGATCCTCAATCCTTGTGGCTTCTTGAATATGTATCTTTAGGCTAAGAACTTCTTCTCTCATACCATTTTCTTTTTCATCAGAATTCAACATCAACTTATCATTCTACCTACATGCAATTGTCAGTCTACTAACTTCAATGGATAATTTTTATATTACATCCATAACTAAGTCCTATTTAACTTGAAGAAATATCAATTTATCAAATTCATCAACATGAATGTGACTCAACAAGACTAACATCAGATCAGTCTAAATCATAACTTAAAAATAATTCATTTAAATTTATACCTTTAGATCTATTTCATTGGAGCAAACTTGGTTCTTCCTTTTCTGATCTCTGGTCATAATCTGTTGAAACGTTCGCACTATGGGGATGATATTATTTCTTTTGAGGGTCCTCCTTCTTTAAATTCTCCTTCTTAATCTTCTTCTCAACCTCTCCATTACTGTTATGATCACCTCCAAACAACACTTTCAAATTGCCCCAAATCAATTTAGTAGATTTCATATCTACTATTTTCTCCAAATATGCATTATGGAGATTCTCATTATTTCCAAACAACACTTTCAAACTATCCCAAATCACCTTAGTAGATTTCAGATCTACTATTTTCTCTAAATATGCATTATGGATATTCTCATAAATAATGCATCTCACTTGAGCATTTTGTTGCATAAATTTAGGTAAAATTGGATTCTCACCACATACTTCACATACCAAATTCCAAATTTTACATCCACAAGCCAATAATTGAGATTTAGCATTTTGATTCCATACCTTGAAATTTGCAGCAATGAGGATAAATACTCCTAGAGGATTCATCCTGAAAATATTTCAATTTTTTTTTTACCAACGCTCCTCGAAACTTCTCTCCAACAATTAAGATACAACGAAGATCCCAAAATCTGATACCACCTGTTGGAAGCGTGAACAATACTGAGAGCAAGGGTGAATAAGTATTATGCCCTTTGATCAATTTTTACCAATTTTTCCTTTCTTTTCACAAACCTTAATTCATTCATTCATTATCAACATAATATATAAGAAGATCTAAACATAAACAACTAAACCACAGGATCAACTATAATGTTAGCTCATAATGATGAGAAAAAACAAATCAAAGCACACTATCACACATAGTGACACAAGATGTACGGTGGAAACCCAAAGGGAGAAAACCACCCTTGGTTGTTTGTCTTCATCATCTTCTTCTTATTAATATTCAATAATATTATTTACATATAAATCAATAGCCACCACTAGTGTGTATGCCACAACTTTCCAATTACATGAGAAACTCTTGCCTTAGGCTACAACCTATTGGAATCCACCACTTCGTAAACTTTGTACACCACCACCTATTAGAAGCCACCACTTCCAGAAATTTTTACACCACCAACTATTAGAAGCCACCACTCCCACAAATTTATAGGCCACCACCTATAAGACGCCCCAAAACCCAAGTCTTTCCAACCACCATTGGACATTAGCCACCACTCCTAAGTTCTCAAGCATCTACCTGAAAGATTCAGCTACACCCTATCATAACAATCCACTAGCCTCATTGAAGACCCTAACCTTCAATCTCTTATGTGGACCATGCTTCACAATGTTTCACACTAGATCCACGACCTCTAAATACAAACACTTTTGAGCCAAATTTCATCCATTTTCATACTAGACTCACAACATCTTTTCCACTCAATCAGCAATACAATCTACTTAAAAAAATCTGCAACGCAATCAATCTATTCAATAGAATCAACTCACACAATGAATTTTCTCATCAAACATAATAATCCAACAACAACATACAATATGAAGCTCAAATCCATACTCAACCATCACTAAGATACTCTAATAGCCATACAAAACACATTCAATGATGCTATAACAATAAACTCTCCAATAGAACCCTTGCAACAATACTCAGAGTAACAACACAATTTGTCATAAACATCAACAAAAATTTTGCAACAATACAACCTACAACACATGTGTGTTATAGATATAGATACACTTCAACACCATCATCCTCTATATATTCTCCAAATATGATCTCAGATATGCACTTTATCTCTGCATTCCTATAGCTTAATCTCTCATGCTATCTAACCCCTTCTATTGCAAACTATGGCATTTATCAATGATGAAAGATGAAATCAATACACAATGCTATTCATCATTATCTTTTACTTTATCACCTTCTAGAATGTGTATCAACTCAAGTTGACTCTAAACCATTAAAAACCTTAGGAAAATACCTTAGATAATGCTCATGGTATTTTATACGCACAAATCAAAATTTCCGTACTCAAGTTATTGTCGTGGGGATTGAATTGGATCTCAAAGATTATTTTTGCTTGGATAATATAGGCATCCCAATGATAATGATACTATATTCTTCGCTTTGTACATAACTACCTTTGAGAGAAGATGCATCAACACATGGAAAATCACCTCCTTTCTGCCTATAACTTTGCCATTTGTCTTCAATTGTTCTCCAACACCTTTAGAGCCTCTATAAACATTAGGAACAACTCAATAACATGTTGTCAAGCCTTTGATATTCATGACAAAGCCTCCAAAAATGTTGACATTAATTCCAACACAATTGATTCCATGGTTGACTCCTTAGGTAAACATCCTAGGTTCACAATAATGGCAACACCATCAGGATAACAACTATACTGATTTGAAATGGAGAAGATTAGTAATGTTGTGATAATTCCCCATTCAGAATAAAACCTAAGATGCTTATCAAATGCTTAAGGTTTCACTATACTTTTTGCTTAATTAACTGATTCCCATGATAGTTTCTTATGTAAATCTTATAAACAATTTAACATAAAACTTATGCTGAATCACAACAAAATGACAAAAAAGAACATCAAAATACAACACACAACATAGAGAATTGATGAGGAGTTCACCCCTCCTGGGCTATGTCTCCTTGGTCCAACTTCCAATGTTTGGGCCTCTCTATTATTCTCAAAATTACAACAAAAGTGTGTTTACAATGCCCAAATTCCTCTGAAACCTATCTCCATGAGTTCAGAATAATTAAAAATGGAAATCTAGCCTCTTTTTGCAACCAATTTGGTGAAAAACTGAAGGCATTATGACTTCTCCTAGTTTCCCCAAAATTTGTTCCATAAAACGCTCCACATCCAACATGATCCTACAAATTAGCCCCAAAACATGATAACTAGGCGAAAATTTCGCTACGTGTCGGGCCATAACTTGTCGGCTAAGTCTTATCGCAAATCGAAATCAGTAGGGACCATTGGACTTAAGATTTGTGAATGCAGCAGAAATTGTGCGATGATGATGTGGAAAACACAACGGGATTATAAAATGGAATCCCTAAACAAATTGCATCTAGGCTATCGCAGTCGGCGAAGTTTCAATGGTCTTAAAGTTTGCAGGACTCCGCTCTGTTGCGATTTTCAATTGTGATATCAGATTGCAACCCAGTACCTTCTAGGTGTCGATTTTCCATAAATCCTTTCATTTGCAATCTGCAATTGCAATTTATCACATTGAAACCATTCCCTTGTCGAGGGCTAATTCTGTAACACCTCCCCTTCATTGCTCTGC
The DNA here is from genome assembly GCA_031772625.1 of Pinus tabuliformis. Classification (NCBI taxonomy): domain Eukaryota; kingdom Viridiplantae; phylum Streptophyta; class Pinopsida; order Pinales; family Pinaceae; genus Pinus; species Pinus tabuliformis. The sequence continues at coordinate 315,348,682 of CM062820.1, read as the reverse complement.
GATTGTGATCCATCGCATCACACCTTGGTTGTTATGGGGCTGATATTTAAAGCTGACCTGCTTGTGACATGCCATTTCATTGTGCGGGGGCCAATGGAGGCCTGCCACTTGGCACCTCCTCGTTCACCGAAGGGCCCGTCACATAATCCAATCTTGCCATGTAAGCAAGTCAAATTTGAACTTTAAATTGCTCTAACTTCTGCATATGAGCTCATATTTGAGTGTCATTCGCACTATTGGAATCAGAATGCCTAGCTCTTCTATTTGAAGTTAAGTCTAAAAAAATTATAAAACTTTGAATTTTGAGCATAATGTTGAGCACCTGATCACTCCTCCCCACCGGAAGATTTTTGGGCCCCAAAATATTATATTCAATTATTGAATAGATGAGGGTACTATCCCCTCACCTTCCCCTCTTCAATCCATTTGGCCTTTGATGGATTTGTACCTTTGAGGCCCACTCGAAGATAATCAACATTTCCCCTCTTTGATGACCTCTTTCTTCTGTCAAGTATGGTGTCTTGTTGAAGCTCATTAAGAAATTCTAGAGAAAAATATTCAATTGATGGAATATGTACACTTTCTCCTTGATATTCAGTCAAAGGAGGCTCATACAACTTGAAATTTTCAACATTAATAACGGAATAAATTTGCATATATGAAGGCAAATCAAGCTTGAAAGAATTATTACCAATCTTTTACAGAATGTTAAATTGACCATAACAGATTGGTTTTAGCTTTTTACCTTCACATGAAGCCTTTCCTTTCTAATGTAACGTCAAACTTCATCACCTACTTGAAACTAATGATCCACACAATGCTTATCATGCCTTGCCTTATACTTGCCTTTACTCTTTTCTAGTTTTTCTTGAACTGTTTGGTGAATAAATTGAATTTGATCAATGAATTTCTTTGCTCTGTCTATGTCACTATGTCCATCCACAACTAAATCTTTCTCAAAGATGAAATCCAAAGGTGATTTAGGAAAATAACCAAGACATGCCTCAAAAGGCAAAGTTAGAGTAGAAGAGTATTTTACTCGATTGTAAGCATGCTAAAAATAATGCAACTTTTCATCCCACAACTTAGGATGTTCATTGCAATATCCTCTTAGCAAATGAATAATTGTCCTGCTAGCCACTTCAGTTTGAGCATCTGTTTGTGGATGGATGACTGTACTTTTCTTCAACTTGGTATCCATCAAGTTCCATAAATTTGACCAAAAATTCCTAACAAATTGGGAATCGTGATCACTTACAATAGAAGTACGTAATCCAAAACGAACCCATACATTTTGAAAGAAAAGTTGAGTTGTTTGTTCAACTGTAATTTATTTTTTACAAGGCATTAATATGCACATCTTCCTGAACCTATCCACAACTACGTACAAATAATCATGACCTTTTCTTAATAAAGGAAGACCTCCTAAAAAATCCATAGAAACACTCTCCCATGGATGTGAAGGCATTGGAAGTGGTGTGTACAATCCTAGTTTCCTATTACTAGGTTTACTGAATGCACACAATGAACAACCTCTGATAAAACGTGACACACTTTCAAGCATATGAGACCAGTAAAAATACCTCTGAAGATTTTCCACTGTTTTACTTACACCGAAATGTCCAACAATAAGAGAAGTGTGTGCTTCCCTTGTGACATTTACTCTCTCTCCTTGTAGAACACAAAGTTTTCCCAAATTATACAACAAATTTTCATGCACATGGTAGTCTAATTCCTCAACTTGGTGGCCTTGACTCAACTTTGAATATACCTCTTGAAAATCAGCATCATGTGCGTATTGTTCAACATAAATTTAAGGAAAAATAGAATGATTCTTGAGTAAAATAGCTACAATAACAACTGGTCTAGAAAGCATATCAGAAATTTTGTTATAAATACTTTTCTTGCACTTGATTACCAAGTGGAATTTCTCTAAGAATCCCATCCAAAGAAAGTGCCTTGATTGCTGCAATTTCGTTTGAGATTGCAGATATTGCAAAGGTTGATGATCGATGTGAATAATGGTTTCTTTTCCCATTAAGTAATTCTTCCATTTCCTCACACTTTGCACCAATGCATACAACTCTTTATCATATGTAGGATAGTTAATATCAACACCATTAAAAATCTCATAATGAAATCAAATGGGATTACCATGCTGTAAAAGAACTGCACCCATGGCTTAGTCACTTGCATCTGTTTGTATTTCAAATGGTTGTTTCAAATCTGGTAATTTTAAAACTGGGGCTAAACTGATCTTTTGTTTTAAAGCATCAAATTCTTTTTGTTGTTTGCCTCTCTGTTGTGGGGAAAAATGCCTATACAGGACGATCCTATCCACCTAAGGTGTGACAGTGCCTTAGCAACAAACAGAGACAGCTATTCTAGTATTCTTCCTTTATGAATTAAGAATGAAGAGAGATGGATGGACTAACCGGTGTCTTCCGTTTGTCCCTCGATCCAGTTTCTCTTCTCTTGGAGAGTTCCCAGCTACTTGTCTTCTCGCTCGCCCAGCTTCAAGAGGTTTCTGCAAGATCACAAGAAGAGAACACTACACAAGACATGGATTCATATTCATAACTAGTTCAGGATTAGAAATAAACTAAACATACTAATGCAATCATACATCAAAGATACACCAGTATATAGGAGAAACCAAGATAGCTTTATTGATGAATAACAAGGTTCAGGAAGAGATACAACCCAAAGGGCTCCAATCTAGCATCTCCTTCCCAGCAAATGGAATTCCTATCTTCACCCCCTTCAAAGCATTAAGCACCCAATGATTCCAATCTCAAACCAACAGCAATTCTTTGCAATAACAAAATTCCAGCCTCCGGATCTCATGGAGGAGAGATCCATATATAGATGTTTGGAGAGAGGATGAGTCATCTTGAGATCTGACTAGTGTCCTCTCCCTCTGTCAGTTCTTGATTCCACTTGGTGGTTCTTGCTTCCACTTGGAGATTTGGAACCTCTTACTCATCACCAGTCGAATTCCCTGAGGCAAGTGTCATTTTGGAAGCTTCCTGGGTTTTGACACCTTGAGAAATGAACTTGCCACATGTCCACTCTCGCTCAGCGTAGGTAGCCAGTGTTCCCTTTGACATTCAGCACAGGTAGCCAGTGTTGGCTTTGACATTCAGCGCAAACAGCTAGTGTAGCCACTGAAATGATCCTGAATTGACTTGTTTTTGAGCAGTTTCTGGTGGAGAACTTCTGTGAATTGCTGTGGTTTGTTAGCCTTGTTCCTCTAGGGGTAGGAACAACATGTTTAGGGACTTTGGATCCCTTAGATTATGGACATTTTATGCTCAATGCTGTAAGGCACAAAAATGTCTATAACAGTTGCCCCCTAAAGTATGAGGCTGTTTATCGGGTGAAATGCTTTATCAGGGGGATCCGAAGTTCATCCAATGCTGGGAGGAGACCTGTAATAAGATACAATACAATACATTATTTGTCATACTGCTTTCATGATCTAGCTGAGGCGGGCATTCCCATGCTCAGCTTTATAAATTCATTTTTCTGTACATAGAACAGACAATTGTCTGATGGTAGACTGATAATTTTGATGAAATTATCATCCTTTGAGTAGGATGATTATCTGCTGCAATGATGTACATGTCAATGTCTTTATTTTTCCTGAATATATATCGTAGCCCGGATGGATGAAACTAGATCCGGGGTCTTCAAACTCGTTCGATCTTCACTCAAAGTACAAGTCGATCCATGTGAGAAATGTTCTGAAGTCGAACATGGAAAGACATCGCTTGATTACCGGTCAATGATGTAAACCGTTAACAAGTGCGAGAGGAATCACCGATAATGATAATGACCCTCAAGGTACTACAGTACAATTCACGTGGTGTGAATAAAGGACTTGGCGTCGAACACCACGCAAAATCTTTCGGTCGAAGGTCATTGATGTATACCTGTCGCCGGAAGTGAGAAGCTTGCCATTGAGGCATGCAAGCTTCAAAGTACTGAAGGGTTTGTTCCTAGATCAACTTCTTGGATAATGAGCTGATGTCGACAAGAAGCGATCCATCAAAGGAGGGCCTTAATGAATCCCACATCAACGATACGGAATGGAGCTAATGATTTTGATGGAGGTGAAAACGATCTGTGACATATGATTCAGGGTGGCGGTCATGAAAGGATGAAGGATAATGTACGGCAGTGGATGGGACACGGTTGACTTTTCTGAACGACTTCTCTTGAACATGTGGCGACACTGATGCGATGGATCGGTAGCATTACCCCAAATATGGATGGTATGGCGAGACCATGGTGATGTGATCGGTGAATGAAACAACCCAACCCGATTGTGGTACGGAAGAAAAGTGTCATGTTCAAGAGCGACTTGCTACCATCAAAGTTTTCTTGAGTTTCTCCCAATTTTTCCCCAGTCATTGTTGACCAGTACCTCTTTATTTTTGTCAAGCTTGAGGAGGATAACATATGCTTGTTCTATAACCTGCCCTTCGGGCAAGCCCATCGCTATGTTTTTACGAGCCTAGCGATAGTGAAACTCGTTCTCGTCTAAAGACAAGTTTGTCGCTATTTAATGATTTTAACGAGTCTAACGACAAGGATAACTCGGTCCTTTTCATTTTTAGAGAGTCTGAAAAGGTACATAAAGTTAACTCCAAAAGTCCTTTTTCGTCATCTAATCCCTTAAGTCCGAAAAAGTATAAAACAATACAGAAGGGATGATTTTTCGATAGTTTTAACGAGCTGAATAAAACAAGCGCTCGATATTTTTGTGCAATAATCCCTCAGGTCCAAAAAGATTAAAATCTAGAGGAGGGATAGCTCTTCCTGTCCCTTTAACGAGCTGGAAGGCCAAGGACTCAGCAATCTTTTCATATTTTACGAGTCAGTTGAAAAGAGCTTAAAGAAGACTCGTCTTTTGAGGAACGAGTGATAAACAGGGTTAGCAGCTGATTCCAGGTACAGGTTGGAATTTTCCAATCACGGCAGTGTCACAAGGATGGCTAGTGAAATCACTCTTCGCAGCTGTTCCTCAAAATGGGTAAACAAACATATGGAGGTGAACGATCGGCCAATGGAAAAGTGGAGGTGATGGTGCAAACACGAACAAGGCTTTAATGGCTGATAAGGTTACATTCACAGTGGTTATTTACCGGGTAGATAGTTCATTTTTTAACGAGCTTGAACGCGGAAAAACACTGCTCAATCTTATGTTTATTTTTTAACGAGCATGAACTATGCGCTAAAACTACTCGGATCTTGCGTTTATTTTTTAACGAGCATGAACTGTGTGCTAAAACTGCTCGATCTTATGGTCAAACTTTGATTTTTTACCACGACTAGCTTTGCCCTTTTCAAAGATAGTACTGTATCCTCAATGGCTGCATCAAACTAGTTAGAAATGAATAACATTTGCTTGAAAATGAGATTAAAACTCTAATATTTTGCTTTGAACTACGTAAAAAGCAATTAAAAAGTGTTTTTACCTCTCATTTTACCATTTCATTTGAACTTGGTTTGTTGGAGCTTTGGAGGTGCCTCTTCCCCCTTGATTTTCATCAGCTGATTCCGGGAGATTTTGCAGACGATTTTCAGCGCCGTCTGGACCAGGTAGGAGCTAAACCCTAGCTCTTTCTTTTCATGGTTTCCTTTTTCCATTCTGTGCCTGTTTTCCTGTTCTCCTGAGCCCCTGGGGTTTTGTTAGGGCGCTCTACCATCAGCGCAGCTGGTTCATTCGAAACCTGCGTTAAATGTCAAGCTGTATGAAGGCAGTTTGACCTTCAACGTAGGTGGAACACTGGCTAGTTGCGTTGAGCACAGAAAAATAGTTTTGTTGCACAGTTTTGATGAAAATTTTGCCAGTTTCTCATCCAATCCAGGATCTAACTCCTCTCATGTTTGTTTTTCAGAGGTTATTGGAGCAAAATGACCCTTACATGGCGAGAACGAGAACATGAAGAAGAGGACATGATTGCCCTCATGATCCTGTCACAGTGAACGCGTTGCGGAACTGTGGTCTGCTGAAGTTCTTCCGTATCTCTAGTATGAGAGCGCAGATTTCCTTACTGCAGTATATGCTTGATGCTTGGGATCCTATCAACCAAGTATTCCAGATTAGGGGCAAATCCATCCCCTTGACCATGGTAGACATTTACTTCTTGACTGGGTTGTCAAGGCGGGGTGCCCCCATTTCTTTGTCAGGTTTGGCCTGAGGGAATGACTCCGTGAGAGATTATGTTCGCCAGTATTGCAGGGAAGGATCTCAGCCGAGCAGAGACGGCAAGATCGTTATCCGTGAGATTTCTGACAGGTCTCTCAGGTCCATTCTGTATACTATTGGTAGGATGGCCGGTAGTGCATCTCTTCACGTTGCCAACAGATCCTATATGCAGCACGCCTTGGAGTGTCTCCAACCGAAAATATTCAACTGGTGTGATGCAGTACTTCTTCAGATGAAAAGTCAGTTGACCAAGGTAAAGGACGGGAAGTTGAAGAACTTTGGATTTGGTTCTATTTTGACTGCCTTTGCCTTGGAGAAGATACCACTGATGCAGCCTCAGTACATTGCACTCGACTTGCCTTCTCCTACTGAGCCACGCATGCAGAGGTGGGTTGATCACATGTCTAGGCATGCCGATCAATCTCAGATTTCTTTCACTGATACCTTCTTCAGGTGGTTCGAGCGTCAGGAGATGGTCTATTCCGAGTATCCATATGTTGGCATGGATTTCCGAGGCGATCCGGATTTGGTACTGTCGGATGGCGAACAGTGGGGCGCTATTGGTAAAATCTTCGACCATATCACTGTTTACTATTTTTATTTATAATGTCCTTGTGCTTTATTCTATCAAGACTTTTAATCAAACTCATGTGTGCATGCAGATGTTGGTCCTGTTCGTCCAGCAGTTCGCCCGAGAGCGCCAGTCGCTGCCCCAGCAGGGGAGACTGCTGGGAGGGTTATTCTTCGCGACCTTGACGTGGCCGAGACCCTCACAGCTGTGCAGGAGCAGGTTGAGAGCCTTACCCTTGGCATTCCGGATGTGAGGATCGACGAGTTACCTCTGTCGTTGCAGCGGCATACTACTGGTGTGCCTAGACGATGGACTCGTCTCTTACGCATGATTGCACAGGCCGTGACGTGCTATCATGAGCATCACTAGGCTAGGGTGCCCCCTAGCATTTTTGAGTTTTTGGGTCATGCGACCAATTTTGTCTTGGTTACAGAACATTATATGTAAACGATAAACAACTTATATATATATATATTTTGATTTTCGGGGTTTATTTCGGTTGAGTTATATGATCCATATGTACAACATTGATGATGTGTCTCTTTTTACAAATGTCGCAAATGTCTATCTAACACATAGTTTGTTAATGAGTCGGTTAATGCGTTTAAGTTTCTGGAAATATGCTGGTATTGAATTAAATCAAACTGTCTTTCCAAAATCTTAACCCTTAGAAACATACGATAAATAGCTGGATTGCGGACGGAATATATACCATTGAGTTGTAGAATTACGAGTTGTGAGTCTAGCCTGACGATTAGTCGGCGTATACCATGGGTGATGGCATCAGAGAGTAGTTCTATCAACGCGCTATACTCAGCGATATTATTCGTTGATTGACCAATACATACACCTCTGAAACTTACTAACTCGCCGCTTGGATCAAAAATGGCCCAGGCCGCGGAGGACAGGTTCCGCGAACTACGACTCGCTCCGTCAGCATATCCCACACATGCCTCAGAAAGGTTCGACATCTGCAATGAATGTAAAAAGGTGGATTACTCGACCAAAACAAACACTTTAGCGAAAACAAAATACAACAAAAGCACACAGGTTACTATTTAAGCATAGTAACGCTTAAGGTACAACCCATTACGAGGCTGCGCCAGTGGAATTCCGTCATAATCCATTAACTCGTAGGCTCCTTTTGCTAACACTCGTTTAACAATATAGGGGCCCATCCATAAAGAATTAAATTAACCTGCTCCCAATTTGTCGGATTCTTGGTCGTAAAGCAAGACCAAGTCACCTTCTGAGAAGACACGGGGTTTGACATTTTTGTCGAACTGCGCCTTGACTCGTTTCTTATGGGCTTCGTTAGCCAAAGCAGCATCACGACGGGTTTCATCCAATTGGATTAATTCCAAGAAACGGGCCTCTTCTTCTGAAGTTCCGGGGAGGAGATCGATTGCGAGTTTAAGGGACGAAATTTCGCACTGGACTGGTAAGACTGCTTCCAGGCCATATACCAGTTGGAAAGGTGTGAACCTGGTCGCATTCCTTACCGATGTTCGGTAAGCCCACAAGGCTGAGTACAGGATTAGGTGCCACCTTCTTTTGTGAACTCCGATCATCCTTTGCAACATACGCTTCAGGATTTTGTTGATCGCTTCAACCTGTCCGTTGGCTTGCGGATAATACGGGGTGGAGTTGTCGTGAGATAGCCCTAGCTTGGCAGCTAATTCAATCATCATGTGATTGTGAAAATGCGATCCATGATCTGTAACTATAGCCTATGGTACGCCGAACCTGGCGACTACATGATTGAAAAAGAAAAGGGCAGCTGTTTCACCAGTGTTATCTAATGTAGGCATCGCCTCGGCCCATTTGGTAAAATAGTCAACGGCGACTATAATATACCCATGCCCCCCGGTCGAGGTGGGGTTACATGTCATGAAATCGATGCCCCATTTGGCGAAAGGCCCAACAGCAATTATTGGCTGCAAAGGTGCGGGTGGTCTTCTGGTTTTGCTATCAAAAATTTGACAAGCATGGCAACTTCTGACTGCGGTTATGCAATCTTTGAACATGGTTGGCCAGAAGTATCCTGCTCGTAAGATTTTCTGTGCTGTCGCATATCCAGATTGATGCCCCCCACATGCGCCTGAATGATACTCATTAAGGGCTTTTTCGGCCTCCTCATGGGTTAGGCACCTCCTCAGAACTGTATCGATACCACGACGGTAAAGTGTATCACCGATAATCATGTAGTCTTTTGCTTGGTATCGTATACGTTTTCGTTCAGAGTGTGAGGTGTCAGGCCTGAATTTCTGGGTTTGGAGATAAATTATTATATCTCCATACCACTCATTGCTTGCAGATATCAGAAACAAATTCTCGTCCACGATTTTTTCTTCGGATGTTTCATCGTTGAACGATGATGGGAGATCGCACAGTAATTCTGCGAAAACTAGAGCTTTCTTTGATTTGGATTTTACAAATTCCAGATCAAACTCTTGAAGGATCGCTATCCATTTTGAATATTTGCCCCCCAGCAACTGTCGCGACAATATATAAGTCATGGGGTTGCAATCTGATAAAATGGTAGTTTTCCGAAAGAGGACATAATGTCAAAATATTTGAATCGCTTGAACCGCTGCAAGCGCTAGTTTTTCAACATAAGAATACTTGCTTTCTGTATCATTCAAGTTTTTACTTAAATAATATATAGGATGTTCAATTCCATCGACTTCTTGAACTAAAACCATCGCAATGGTCGTATCTGCTGCAGCCAGATACAGGTTAAAATCTCTTTGATAGTCCGGGGCATACATTAATGATGCTTTTACTAGAGAATCTTTCAGAGCGTCAAAGGAAGCTTGCGCCACCTAATCCCAGACGAAAGGTACATCCTTTTTCAAAAGACGAGTATAACCTTTAGCAAGTTCTGCGTAATTTGGAATGAACCTCCTCAGAAAGTTTGCTTTCCCTTGGAGTTTATGAATCTGAAGCAAATTCGAAGGTGGAGGCAAATTGATGATTGCCTGAACCTTGCAAGGGTCGAGACGAATCCCATCCTTGGAGACCACAAAGCCAAGTAAACGACCAGAAGTGACGCAAAACACACATTTGTGTGGATTGAGTCTTATCTTGTAGTGTCGGCAACGTAGAAATATCACTCTTAAATGCTGCGGATGATTAGTCCGCTTTCGTGAATGAGCCGGAAGGTCGTCGAGGTATGGTTGAACGATGTTCTTGATGTCATGGAAGGCATAATTCATTGCCCTCTGAAACGTCGCCCCTGCGTTCTTTAAACCAAAGGGTAATTTTCGATAAGCGAATGTTCCCCACGGACAAATGAATGCAGTCTTTGACTGGTCCTGTGGGCGGATATTTATTTGATTATACCCGGAAAATCCATCCATGAATGAAAAAATTTCACATTCGGCGCATTCATCAATTATCTGGTCAATGAAGGGTGTAGGGTAGTTGTCTTTCGGACAAGCTTGGTTTACATCCCTATAATCGACACACACTCTAATTGTCCCTTGTTTCTTCATAACAGGGACAATATTCGATACCCAATCGGTTAGAGGAACTGGGTAGATGAAACCAGCATGGAGAAGCTTTTCAACTTCTGCCTTAATGGCAGCGGCTTTCTTGGGGTGCACCTGCCGAAGCCGTTATCTTACTGGTTTGACATCAGGATACATCTTAATTTCATGTTCAACGATACTCAAGTCAATGCCTGGCATTTCATCATATGACCAAGCAAAGACATCTCTGAATTTGCGAAAAAGAGCGTTATATATTTCTAGTTCTGAAGGAGAACATCCTTTGCCGACATAAATATTCTCTACAACATTTGTTTTAGTCGAGATATTTATGGCTATAGTCTCTTCAATATTGGATAAGTTTCGCTCGGAATCCACCGTATTTACAGTATTTGATAGGAACTCAAAAACTGAAGGGTGATAAAGGTCATGTTGAGTATCTTCTTCATAATCTGGAAGAAGGGAACGATGGTGGCAATCATTCCATGGTGCCCCCTCAATCAACATTGATTGTAGGATTCCTTCGTCAGTCCCATGCACTTTCGACCAAGGATCTAATGGGGTACCATATTCTCTAGACCTATCTACCCAAACGCTTGATGAGCGTTGATTTGGGTTCGCCTCCCATGCCCGAAACATTGATTGCTACAATATTTCTATTGGGCTTGGGGGCAAAACCATTGCATGATCCATGTTGATATCGTCTTTTGAGATCTTTGTGGAAGATATCATGTTGCAGGCTGCTACCAACGCTATTTCCCCTATATAGATTGGAGGTGGAAGTGCGAAAGTTCCCATTAATGTGGGGTCTTTCAGTAGGCCTACTCCGATATCGTGAAGCGAATGGTTGCTTCCATGGATCATGGGAATGCTTCCTGTAACTTGTGAACCATTAGGGAGGAAGTTTTGTTGGTCGACGATCGTAATCCCTCCTTGAAAAGGGAATGCGATCTTCCTAAAATAAGTCGACACAACAGCTGCCATGGCATATATCCATGGTCTTCCCAGTAGGATGTTGTAATCAAGATTCCCATCGATGACTTTAACATCTATTTCTACTGTTTTTCCCCCTAGTTCAACCTTCAAGTTATTTAGGATACCGTACGGGGTATATGTCCTTCCGTCGAATGCTTTTAATGTCGTCGAAGATTGCGACAAGGTTGGAGACCCTAAAGTTTTCCAGCAACTCATCGACATAATACATGTAGATGCCCCCTCATCAATAATTGTTCGGTGAACAGTTTTGTTGAGGGCTTTCACTTGAATAAGGAAAGCTAGTTGAGCTGGTAACTGAGGATTGTATCCTTTGTGGTCGAAGGATACAAGATTGGAATCCTTAGGATCAACCCCACCAATAGCCGATAACAAAGCCTGCCTTTGGGATGGACAATTTTGTAGTACTTCAAGAGTCGACATAGCGGATGGTGATTGGGCCAAATCTTCCACTATGTTATAATGCTGCGCTGCTCTGGTGCGAGGATTAAATGTCGACTTGTGTACTACTCCCTTTGGCAGTTTTATTGTTAATTCAGGAATGATGGGTGGTACAACTTCTGTCGAAGTTGTTGTCGAACTACTTGGTTGATCTTTACCTTTGTCGTTCGACAGCTGCGGATTCCCGTAATCTTTGTTCCTTGTCGAAATCAAAGCATCATTTTGTTGCTTGGAGATCGACAACATTAGCACTTGCGACGGGGAAGCATTTCCACTATCAACCAGATTTTGACCTGGATTGGGAAACGGATCAGTTAACACAGCTGAGGTTTGTGAACTTTTGAAGAACCTTTTAAGCTCAGCTTTGTACGGACATTCTCTCGTCCAATGATCCTCATCACATATCTGACACCCTGAGGGGGGTGGTTTCCTATTTCCAGGAGGGTTTGAAGAAGTTTTTTCAGGGGATGACTCACCCTGTTTCTTCTTCTTCCCTTTGTTTTGCTTCTTCTTGCTTCCTGGTTGATTGGTTTCTTTGCCTTTATCTGCTGATACGGCATTTACTTCCGAAGCAAGAATTTCTTCTTTTGCATTTTGATCTGAAGTCTTACGGGCTTTCTTAGACGAAGCCTTTGTCGATTTCGCGTTTGCCATGCCAATCACACCATCGCCGGCATGAGAGTCACTATTTGATTTAGGAGGAGGAGGAATTGAGAATTCCGGTCTAGGGGCGTCAGGTATTTTGTCGTAGAGCGTGCCAGATTGAGTGTAGACTAAGTCTAGATATTGTGCACGAGCAATAACTTGCTCTTCCGTTACGACTCCCCCTTGGCCACATCTTCTGTTATGGCAGGAAGTAACGACTTGATAAACCATTCAGCTAATAGCTGATCGGGAACGTATGTTTTCACCATTCTACGACGACGACGCCACTCATGGTCGCCAATTTGTTGTGGGGAAAAATGCCTATACAAGACGATCCTATCCACCTAAGGTGTGACAGTGCCTTAGCAACAAACAGAGACAGCTATTCTAGTATTCTTCCTTTATGAATTAAGAATGAAGAGAGATGGATGGACTAACCGGTGTCTTTCGTTTGTCCCTCGATCCAGTTTCTCTTCTCTTGGAGAGTTCCCAGCTACTTGTCTTCTCGCTCGCCCAGCTTCAAGAGGTTTCTGCAAGATCACAAGAAGAGAACACTACACAAGACATGGATTCATATTCATAACTAGTTCAGGATTAGAAATAAACTAAACATACTAATGCAATCATACATCAAAGATACACCAGTATATAGGAGAAACCAAGATAGCTTTATTGATGAATAACAAGGTTTAGGAAGAGATACAACCCAAAGGGCTCCAATCCAGCATCTCCTTCCCAGCAAATGGAATTCCTATCTTCACCCCCTTCAAAGCATTAAGCACCCAATGATTCCAATCTCAAACCAACAACAATTCTTTGCAATAACAAAATTCCAGCCTCCGGATCTCATGGAGGAGAGATCCATATATAGATGTTTGGAGAGAGGATGAGTCAGCTTGAGATCTGACTAGTGTCCTCTCCCTCTGTCAGTTCTTGATTCCACTTGGAGGTTCTTGCTTCCACTTGGAGATTTGGAACCTCTTACTCATCACCAGTCAAATTCCCTGAGGCAAGTGTCATTTTGGAAGCTTCCTGGGTTTTGACACCTTGAGAAATGAACTTGCCACATGTCCACTCTCGCTCAGCGTAGGTAGCCAGTGTTCCCTTTGACATTCAGCACAGGTAGCCAGTGTTGGCTTTGACATTCAGTGCAAACAGCTAGTGTAGCCACTGAAATGATCCTGAATTGACTTGTTTTTGAGCAGTTTCTGGTGGAGAACTTCTGTGAATTGCTGTGGTTTGTTAGCCTTGTTCCTCTAGGGGTAGGAACAACATGTTTAGGGACTTTGGATCCCTTAGATTATGGACATTTTATGCTCAATGCTGTAAGGCACAAAAATGTCTATAACACTCTCCACTGGAAGACAACCTTCACGCTGGTCAAAGCATGTAGTGGAGCTGCTATGGAAGAGAAATTGGCAATGAACTTCCTCCAGTACTACGCTGCTCCTAGAAAACTCCTTACTTATGTGGCTAATTTGTGTATTGGCCAATTCACAATGACTGAAACTTTAGAGGGGTCAATCTTCAGCTCACCTCCTCTAACTATGTGGCTGAAATACACTAAGAAAGTTTTCCCAAATTCACATTTAGAAATCTAAAGAAATAACTGTTCTTTTTTCAAGACATCTAACACTTTCCTCACATGCTTGACATGCTCTTCTCGTGATTTGTTGAATATCAAAATATCATCTAAATAGACAATTACAAACTCATCAATAAAGGATCTTAAAACATCATTCATAACTCTCATGAATCTAGCTGGAGCATTGCAAAGACCGAAAGGCATAACCAGCCACACAAACAATCCCTGTTTGGTTTTAAAAGCAGTCTTTCAAATATCCTCTACAACTATTCTAACTTGATGATATCCACTTCTCAAGTCTAATTTAGTGAAATATTTTTCATTCTTCAACTGATATATAGCAAATCATCTATTATGGGCAGTGGGTATTGATTCTTTGTGGTAATTTTATTCAAAACTTGATAATCTACACACATGCACTAGGTTCCATCTTTATTGGGTACCAAAATAATTGGTGAACCACATGGGGAAGTGGGGGACGACTTACACCTTTATCTAACAATTCCTAGACTTGTTTCTTAATTTCTAAACTTTCCAGAATTGAAATTCGATACATACTGATATTTGGGAGTGGACAGTCTTGCTGTAGCTGAATTTTTTGTTGAATTCCCCTTTTTGGTGGAAATCCCTTTGGTTCTTGAAACACATCTCCATATTGATTGGCCACATCAACCAATTATGATTTCGTCTTCACGTCACAGCCTACAAAGGGTTCACACTCTATGTCATTCTTCTGCTTGATGATAAGGAGCATGAGATTGTTGCTCGAATTGGCCAGTCACTTCATTTTCCCTGCAATTGCTAAAGACATATTAAGCTTTCTACGATGGGCTATCACAATGTACTCCACTCCATCTTTGAAAAAATTATATTTGTTCTCAACTCTATGGAAAATGAAGTTCTGGTCATACAGATATGGGCTTCCCAACACAATTCCTGAAATATCCAGTGATACTTCATCTAATTCGACTTCATCAATGGAATTGGCAGTAATAGCAAACCTGAAAACACATTTCCTTGTAACCTGAATATTTTCATCCTTGGTTATCCAACCCAACAGATACGGTTTGTGATGAAGCACAGTTTCCAGATTTAACTTCTTGACCAAGTCTGTAGAAATTAAATTTGTCTAGGATCCAATGTCAAACATCCTACCAATCGTGGTGTGTTTGGAAATAACTCTGGTATGGAATAACTCAATTTTGTTTTCTTCATTTGAAGCGTTGTTGGAGTTATTTTCTGCGCTGGTGCTTGCCACAACTTCCTCTTTTCTTGTTTTTGCCATGAATTTTCCTTTAGTGACTGTGGCTGCAATCTTTGTTTCATCACTTAACTCGGAACCCAAGTCTTGTTGTACAACAGGGTTTGTCTTCTGTTCCCCTTTATATTTAAATTTCTTTGGTCTTAATTTAGGATGAAGCTTCTAGTAATGCGCTTCATCATGGCCCTCTTTGGAACAATTCTTGCACACAAGTTTCTCCCCTTCTTTCTTAACAGAAGCACTTTTCTTCTACTTTTCTTTAGATCTATTTCCTTTTTCACCACTCTGGAATGGCTTCTTATTACCTTATTCTTGTACATTTTCCCTCTTGCTTCGAGGTGTGTAGCTTGAACACAGACCTCATCAATATTCGTGGGATTAAACATAAGAATGGTGTGTTGAAGATAGTTATGAAAACCTCCTATGTATTTCAACAAAGTATCTTGTGACTGCAAGTCTACTCCTAGCATAAGAGCTCTTCTCCTAAACTCCTGAGTATACTCTTGCACATTTTGACTTTTTAACTTTATGAAATTTTTCCAATTCATGATAGCTTTTTGCATATGAGCTAAAGGGTAGAATTGTGTTTTTATAGCAACAATGAAATTAGACCAAGTAATAGAGATATTACCATGTTTTTTGATCTCGTCTTGAGTCCTTTCTTCCCACCAAATGAGTGTTGCACCATCCATTCTCAATGAATAAAATTTAATTTTGATATCATCCTCTTGAAGGTTCTGAATTCTACAATACACCTCCAACTGATGAATCCAATTATCAAGCTTCTTTTCATTCACTTCACCATTATACATGGGAAACTCGAATTTAACATCTAGTTTAAGTGGAGGTGATTTTCCAGCTCCTTTTGAAGAATGATGATGAGCATGAGTAAGGGTTGTATTAGTGGAAGAGTGTGAAGATTCTTGCGAATAAGAAGATGAAGAATATGTCGGAGAGGGTGGAGGTTTGTCTCCATTCCCATTACCTCCTTTTCCATTACCTCCTCCTGAAGAGCCTTCTCCTTTGGGAGGTTTGGAAATTTCTCCTTTAACCTGCTATTCCTATCTTCATAGAGGACCTTCACCATCTCTATCATATCAAAGAAAGCCTTTCTGAAGGTCTTCTAATCTTCTTTCATGTTTGTAGGTTCTCTTTCATGAGACATGATCTTTGGAGTCTCAACTACAACTTGAGGCTAAACTAGTGTTGGAGATTGTGGCAACCTTGCTCTTCTTCCCCTTGACCCAATTTCAAGGCTTCTAACTAGCTTTCATTCACCTCTTTTGAGTTTCAACCTTGTTAGCATGACACAAAACTAGAAAACAATAAAATCCTTCTTTCACAAAGAAAATCTAGTAAGCGAAAATCAGTGCTCTGATACCAACTTGTTCTGAAATGGAGTAGATTAGTAATGCTATGCTAATTCCCCATTCAGAATAAAACTGAAGATTCTTATCATTTTCTTATCAAGTGCTTAAGGATTCACTATTTTTTCTTAATTAATTGATTCCCATGAGAGTTTCTTATCTAAATGTTATAAATAATTTAATATAAAACATATGCTAAGCAACAACAAAATAACAACAAAAAACATCAAAATACAACACACAACACAAAGAATTGATGAGGAGTTCACCCCTCTTGGGCTATGTCTCCTTGGTCTAGCTTCCAATGCTTGGGCTTCTCTATTATGCTCAAAATTACAACAAAAGTGTGTATACAATGCTTAGATGCCTCTGAAACCTACCTAAATGAGTTTAGAGTACTAAAAAATTGCCATCTAGTCTCTTTTTGCAACCAATTTGGTGAAAAATTGAAGGAGTTATGACTTCTCCTAGTTTCCCCACTATTCCTTCCACAAAATAGTCCACATCCATCATGATCCTACAAATTAGTCCCAAAAACACGCTAATTGGGCGAAAATTTTTCCGCGCAGTGGGCCATAACCTCTCGGTCGAGTCTTATCGCAAATTGCAATTTGTAGGGACCAGTGGGATTAAGATTTGTGAATGTGGTGGTGATTGTGCGACTACGATGTGGTATACCCGATGAGATTAGAAATTGGAATCCATAAACAAATCGCATCTGGGATATTGCAATCGGGGGTGTTCCAGTGATCTTAAGGTCTGCGAGACTCTGCCCTGTTGCGATTTACGATTGCGATATTGGATCATAACCCAATACTTTCCAGGGGTCAATTTTTCGTAAAGCCTTTCCTTTGCAATCTTTGATTACGATATATCACATCGCAACCCTTCCCTTGCCAGGGGTTGATTCTGTAACACCTCCCCTTCGCCGATCTGCGATTGCGATCCATCGCATCGCACCCTAGATGTTCTGGGGCTGATTTTTAATGCCGAACCATCTGTGATATGCAATTGTGATATGTGGCGGCCAATGGTGGCCTGCCACTTGGCGCCTCCTCATTCACTGAAGGGCCTGCCATATCATCCAATCCTACCATGTAAGCAAGTCAAATTTGAACTTTGACTTGCTATAACCTCTCCATACGAGCTTGGATTTCAGTGTCATTCACATCGTTGGAATCAGAATGATGAGCTCTTCGATCTGAAGCTAATTTTAAAAAAATTCCAACACTTTTATTTTTGAGCATAATTTTGAGCACCTTATCATATACTATCATTATGTACCATTAATATACTATCATTAATGTACTTTTGGTGTCTCGTTATCTTTGTTCTCATACTAATTGATCAATACCGTTAGAAGTCTCTACTCTCTCCTGCCAATTAACTTACTTGAATTCAAATCATATCATCTAATAAGCATACATGCCTTCATCAAGTTATTGACACCCCTTTCACATGCTTAATTAATTAGGGTTCTCTTTTCTTATTCAATACCAAGAGTGAAGAGACCACAATAATTTCAAATATGGTAATATCAACAATAGAGAGACCACAATACGTTGAAGTATGGCAAGGCACATCTTCATTTGCTTGCTTTCTTAATTCCATTACTTGGTTGCAAACTTCAGACACTTCAAAACTTTATTAAAATGAGGAGAGACCATGATAAGTGTTTTCCTTCACTACTTAAGTTTTCATGCCTTTGATGTACTGCAACATCATTGTTCATGTTATATAAGATATGTAGCATATCTTGAACTTTGTTGTAAGAATTATTTTAGTTTTAAATTTTAATTAAACAATTATGTGTATATTTTATATATTAAATTATATGTATATAGTGTTTCATAGAGCTTGTGTCTAAATCTATTACTTATTTTTTTAATATTCTTTTTTAAATAGGGAGAACATACATTATAGTTCAGTTATAAAACTAGTAGTGGAGGTAATTATTATTGATTGCTATTCATGAATGTAATATGACTCATCATTGTTAATTAGGGAAAACCACACCACTTGAAATAACATATTTGTGATTCATAGGGAGGAGACCTTTACTCCTTCTAGGTGCCTCTAGATTTTAGGTTATTAAATTGTTTCCTTACCTCTAAAGAAAATGAAATTTTATCCAAAAAAAGCAATTTTAGAATATGCTCCAAGGCTATTCCTTTTAATATCTCTATTCTATCATAGTTAGAATTGTTTCCATTTTTCATGAGTTTTTTCATGTTAAAAAAAAACAAAATAATCTTTAATGAACATTAACTTATTTGTATTATTTGACCTATTAAAATGTTTGTGCTCCTTAGAATGCACCTTCTTATAAATGTAACATGTATAAAAAAATTATTTTGACAAAATTGTACATTTTAAAGGGATTTTATAATGTTCTCCCTTTCAATGAGACGTACCACTCCTAATGTACCATACACCGTGATTACCATTAACTGCTACCTAACTTTATATCTCTTTTCCTTAGTTTTGTTTCTACTCATCTCTTTTTTTCCCCTTAATTTGTTGTTTGTATAATTCTGATTATATTTTCCTTCTCTTCCCTTAATTTTTAATTTTTATTCTTCAATTCATTAATTTTTAATTCTAGCTCTTGTTCTTTCAATCAGGTGAATAAAGTGAATAAGATATCTTGGAATATTAATATGTTTATTTGCATTCAAATAAGATAAATTCTTAGTAGCAAAAGTAATTTTAGGTCATACTCCAAGATTATTTTTTTTAATATTCATATTCTATCATAGTAGGCCACTTTTCCAAATTTTTTTAAATTTTTACATGTTCAAAACAATCATTTAATCAACATTAACTCATGTGTGGTATTTCACCTCATAAAATAATTCTTGTTATACCTACTTATCGATGTGAGATGTATTAGAAATTCATTCTTAATGAATTGTACAATTCTAAAGGATTTTCTTTAGTGTTCTCTCTTTCCATGAGACTTTATAACTCCCAAGGAGCCATATAATGCGCTTACCTTACTTAACTTTAAATTTCTTTTTCTTTGATTTTTTTAAGTCATTATTTGTTTAAAATTTTATGAATATAATTTGAAATTGGATTCCATACTTTAAATAAGATGAATATGATATTTTATACTATTAACTTGTTTCCTTACTTTTCAAAAAAAACAAATTTTTAAAGAATCAAAAACAAGCAATATTACGCTATACTTTCAATTTAATATTCTTATTTTATCATAATTAACTTTTTATTTATTTATTTTCATAAATTTTTACATTTCCAAAACAATCAAATTTAATCATTTAATCAAAACTAATGATATTTGATTTCATAAAAATATATGTGATCCTTAATATGCATGTTTTCATCAATATAACATGTATTTGAAATTCATTCTTGATAAAATTGTACATTTTAAAGGGATTTTAGAGTATTTTCTCTTTCAATAAAACTCTACCACTCCTAATGTGCTATAAAACATACTTATTCATAACTACTTAACCTTATATTTCTCCTTTCTTTAATTTTTTTTCTTAATATATTATTTCCATAATATTAATTACTTTTATTTTTTTTCTTTTTAATTTTATGAATATATTTTAAGTTACGTGTATTTTTAAATAAAATGTATATGATAGGAATGTATAAATAATTTATAGATGCAATGGATAGCTTAGTTGGTTAAGTTCTTGTTACTAAGTTCCTTTCCTATTAAGAGGTCACAGGGTCCTCCTCGATGCCCTTGGTGGGTTTATGCCTTACTATTTTGGCCGATGGGTAGATCCCTCTAGATTGATCTACTTGGATTTTGTTGTGGATGTAACCTTGAAAAAAATGTATAACCAATTTATATAAAAGAATTTCAAGAAAAATAATAATGGAAAATTAAATAAAATACATATGGAAAACTAAATAAAATAAAAAAAATGTATAACCAATTTATATAAAAGAATTTCAAGAAAAAAAATAATGGAAAATTAAATAAAATACATATGGAAAACTAAATAAAATACATTATAGGTTGTAGTTTGAAGAAGTAACAAATCAATTAGTAAAAAACAAAGGTTATTTTTCAAAAGTTTAGAAAAATAAAAAATAAATATTAATACTTATTTTTTGAAAATTATGGTTAACAATGAAGTATAAAAATATGATTTTTTTTCTAAATACACGTTAAAAGATTGTTAAACAAAATTTTGAAATCATATTGCCAATTGTATAAGCTATCACTCCGACTCTATGACTGTAAATTATATAAACCATCCACTTAGCTTCAGTTATATATGAAAACAAAGAAAATGAGTGATTGGAAATTTTATAAGTTATCCACTCTCACTTCAATTATTTATATACATGAGGCTTTACCATCTATCTAAATGGCTTGGGATTACATGGCCTCCAACATACTCAACGTTGCTCACTGAATCTCACAAAGTAAAAATGAAAATTGATTGGTACATACTTAGTAAAAACACAGAGGAAGGAGCCACTCTTCTTTTTGGTACTAATACTGGAAGGAAAAACCCTTAAGAGGATTAGTATAACTAGATTTATCACTTTTTATAATATATTTTCGAAGGTTTTTGTAACGTATTTATTCCATATTCTTTAATTCATCACTAGATAAAATCATTTTCATTACATAAAGTAACTTCAAAAATGGAATAGCAAGTCACATAATGTAACGACTAATTATGTAAGATATTAACATAAGGCTACCTATTGTAAGCTTACATCATTTTCATTGTTCATTTAATATTTTAGTTAATCACATATTTGATGATGTAAGTGTCAATGTCATGGAAGGAAGCAACATCATTAGAATGACACAATAGGATGACACATCAATGGACACTGATATACCCTTGAAACCTCGTAGAGAAAAACTAACAAACGTTTATTTATTAAACATTCCTTGAGGGTATTTACCCCTCACTTAATGGTTTGTAAGGAAGTGCATCGCTTGACCATTGTTAAAAATCTTACTAAGAAATATCATCTTAAATTCAACATACCTAGCTAGAAGCTATTACATTAATCATGATATCATTTACCCCACAATTCCACAAAATATGTGTTTTTGTGGCCTAGTTGTTCTTTGTAGTAGATTATCAGGCAGTTGACATTCCCTCAATTTGCATGGGTTGTTAGTTCAATGCATTCCATAATGTTAAATATAATTTATCATTCGCATAAGTCACAATCCTTTCTTGTTCGCGGGTGGTAGAGCAATTGGGAAAAAACATGTTGGAAAGCCCTTGTGAATCCTAGTGACCAAAATTTAAATACCCTTGGACATGTCTCACTAGCTGAATTTACAAAAAAAAAAGTCACTATCCTTTCCTACAATTCCTACCATCATCATTTTTTCATACCATGATTTGATAAAATATTAATCAAACCAATAATAAATCTTTACTAGTGATGCTTCCAATATCTTTTCATGTGCATAATAAAATGTATACAAAGTATCGTGACATGCTTCTTTTATTGACACCACACATGCACTAATTAAAAGCACATAACTACCAAAGCATGATTATTATCTTTACATGTGTATGGTTATGCCATATATCTATCCACCAAACCTCACATACATAAGGTAAAATACATAAAGATTACCAAGGCATGCTCGTTTATCCCTGCTTCACATGTATCATGAGAAAGAGAAATAGTTACATTCTACTTCTACTTATAAGAACACGGTAATATAAAAAATCTCCATGCTTATCACCAACTCTTCGCACAAGAAGAGAGAAATATTTCCAAAGATAAGCACCACACTAAATATCATTTCTATGCATAAGACACCTTCTTTTCCAAAAGAACAACCATCACAACTGCTCATATTTATTTTAAATATGAACTAGCACATTAGTTATTATCTTTGTGCATGCAAATCCACATTCTTTTCAAGAAAACTAACACAAAAACTATTATTGATTGCATATACGAACACATATTCTTCTCAAGAAATCTAACACAATGGTATTCCTCTGGTGCATGCACATACATATTCACATATTCCTTTTCCAAAAAAATAAATATAATAGTTATTATTTCTATATATACACTTGGTTTTTTATAAGAAAACTAATATAATAGCTAATATTTCTATGTATATAATAAAATAATCCATCTTTCCACTCTCAAATCCCTAACGTTCACCGTTCACATGGGTAACCTATATCTATATACACAGATTCATGAAATCTTTTCAAGAAATTAATCTAGTTAACTTTTATTTGCTCACCACCACTAAAACATCCTTCAAAAACCTATACAAATATGCAAATGCTTTCCGAAATTACCATCACAAAAATATATTTATATATTTAATATCTAATATACATAAAATTTATGCATAACATTATATATATATATGCAAACTGCATGAGAATAACTTCTATTATTGGCCAATAATGTATCCAAAACTATTTTTATTCTCTACCTCATATATTAAATGCATTATATAATGCATACCATTAAAAACAAAAAACCTATTTTGTGCACATGCATGCTTCAATGATTTAATACAACACAATCAAAAGAATGCCTACTCCATCTGCATGCATGCAGGCACCTCGAGTAAATTAATGCAACACAAACAAAACGACTGCATTATATAATGCCTACCATTTCAAAAAACAAATCTATTTTGTCCACATGCATGCTTGAATGATTTAATACAACACCATCACAAGAAAGTCCGCATGCATGCATGCACCTCGAGTAAATTAATGCAACACAAACAAAACGAGTTGTTGGATGCATATGTCTGCTCCTCAAATAGTCCAACAACAAACATAAATCCTAACGTCCATTACCATAAATTAAGCATTCTAAAATAAACCAAAATCTCTTATTTTCCAAAGGAATTTCTGCAAGAAATTTCCGCAACGCAACCATTGAAATACAAGAGGACCCACGACACAGTTTCTGGCAGATGCATGATATGCCGTCATCATGTATTGACCATGCCAGGGTGAGGAGTAGTGTGTAGTTAGTGCAACGATGTGACCACCATGAATGCACAGAGGTCGATAGTCTTTTCAACCTCCTCCCAAGTGAACGTGCTTTCTCCCATTCATTTCCAAATCTGGTTGTAAGTCTGCCATTCCTATGTCAGTTGTTGAAGATCAGATGCGCAGCAATCTAAAACAAATACTCAGCAAATAACTCATGCACATAAAGACATAGCAATTAACGTGGTTCACCCAATCAATCTAGGCTACGTCCACACAACATAGGCATCGGCAATTCTTTATTAATCAAACAGGAGATTACATAAATCAAATCCTCACAAACTCTCACACTCTACAACACAATCCGTATGGATACTTGTTTTATAGCAAGGAGAATCTAACTGCCTCATAAATCCTCTCAACTCAAATTTAGGATGCATTAACTCCCTCCCAACAACCTGGAGCTAATCTAGCAACCAATTCCTATTGTTGTCACACATTAGAGATTTTTGCCTAATTTATGAAACAGAAAATCTCAACATCAGTGACTCTTCGATAGTTTCATTAGATTAGTTGCAATGGACAATGCCCTGCTCATTAGTTTCATTAGATTAACTGCAATGGCCAACACCCTGCTCGTTCTTGGGCCTTCAGCTGCTTCAGACAAAAAGAAAAAATTGTGAGTTCCTGAAAGGAAGCTCAATCCATAATCCCAAGAAAACAATAAAACGAAAAGACCGAATCAACCCTAACAACTACTTGGTGTCTAACATATAATAAAACAATATTTTATGAACATCATAGGGATATTACAATTTTTTATTAAAATTATAATCAATATGTTAAATAAGTTTAGAGGGAAATTGACTTAAAGGAAGTAGGTATTGTGAAAGAAATACCCAGAAAATACTCTTATGGTTTTACCAGGCAAGGAAGAAAGGAATGGTTTAGTCAAACTTTTCCTATCCTAATAAAATAATTTTCTCTTTGTAATAATTATGGAGTGATTCGTATTTTTAAATGTTTTATACTTATTAAATAAAACCCATAAATAAATAATTCTAATAATAACAACAAAGAAAAACAAAACTTATAACATAGTTGAATGTTTCATACTTATTAAATAAAACCCATAAATAAATAATTCTAATAATAACAACAAAGAAAAACAAAACTTATAACATAGTTGATAAAGTTACAAGAAAGAAAAACAAAACTTATAATATAGTTGGTGAACTTATAACTTAGGAATGTGATTAGTAATGATTTTTTTTAAAGTTATATTTATATGAAAATTTAGTAATAGTGTTAATAAAAACTTCAAACCATTTCACTAGCGATATTTTTTTTTAAATATAAATTTAAACTTATAATCAAAATTATGATTTGAACAATAATCTTAAAATCAACTCTATACCATCATATTAAAATTATTTGTTTAAATAATGAGATAAAAAAGGTAAGTGGGCAATACAGATACTATCATATTAAATTTACTTATTTTAAATAATGAAATGAAAAATATTATTTAGACAAATAATTTCTTTAAAACACAGAGAAATTGAAATTGGCAAATAATTTCTATAAATCAACTCTAGAATTGAAAAGTGAAATACGGATACCATCCTATTAAAATTACTTGTTTAAATAATATTGATTAAAAATATAACTTGGCAAATAATTTCTATAGCTACCATAGAAACAAAGGGAAACTGAAAATGAAATGCATATGATGATATGTTGTCCTATGTAAAGATTTATTTCACGGTAAAGATTTAAGCAACTTGTTAATCTGTTATAACATGGTAAAGATTTAAGTAAGAATTTGATGTTATACTAAGCTAAAAATTGAATTTTGTTATTATTAAAAAATTAAATAAAAATATTATATTAAAGATATTTTGAAAATTTAAAAAATATATATTAAAATATTATTGAAATTAAAAAAAATAAATATTATAAATATATTTTTTTTCTAATTTTATAAACTTTAAAAAATACAAATATTTATATAATTTAATTTTTTTTAAATAATAAATTATAAGTCCCGGGTAGTTCAATGCTGTTGGGTTTTCTTGTGTCACTAAAAAAAATATTAATAATAAATTACAAATTTGAACATTTTCTCTCTTTTTCAAAATTTAAATGTATAAGTTTTATAAAAAAACTAAAAACCTTAATTTATTTACAATCTCTAGCCCAGATCTCTAGCCCAGTCTACATAAACAAAGCCATGAATATCCAACACTCTGTCCAATCTTGGTCTTCCTTAGTAGCACAAACCATAATCAGTAGTGCCATGCAAATACCTAAAAACTTGCTTCACTGCTGTCTAGTGCTCCTTCCCTGGTTTTGACATAAACCTACTCAATACTCCCACTACATGTGCAATGTCTGGTCTAGTACAGACCATTGCATACATCAGGCTACCGATTGCACTTGCATATGGAACACGGGACATGTCCTCTTCCTCTTCTTGTGTCTTGGGACACTGTTCAGTAGATAACCTCACACCTATAGGAATAGGAACCTTCACCGGTTTACTATCCTGCATATTAAACCTCTGGAATATTGTCTCAACATACTTCCTCTAGTTTAACTAGAGCTTCCTCTTTGCCTGATCTCTTTTAATTTCCATGCCCAAAATATAGTTTGCAGCACCAAGATCTTTCATGTTGAATTTGGAGGACAATTGGGTCTTTAAATCCTAGATAACTTATTTGTCATTTCCAACCAACAACATATCATCCACATACAAGACCAGATAAATAACACGGTCACCAATTAATTTAAAATACACACAGTGATCTACTTTGCTTCTGGTGAAGCCAAGTCCCTGTATAAATGTATCAAATTTCTAATACCACATCCTTGGTGACTATTTTAACCCATACAGAGACTTCTTTAACTTTCATACTAGTTCTTTATTACCCTTCACCGCAAAGCCTTTATGTTGCTTCATGTAGATTTCCTCTTCCATAGCCACGTGAAGAAATGCTATCTTCACATCCATCTGTTCTACCTCAAAATCAAAAGTAGCAGCAACAGATAAAAGTAATCTAATAGAAGTTACCTTGGAAACAGGAGAAAAAATATCACCAAAAGCAATTTCCGGCACCTGGGAATAACCTTTTGCTATGAATCAAGCTTTGTATTTCTCCACCTTTCCTTCTGCATTTGTCTTCTTCTTGAACACCCATTTGTTGCCAATGGGTTTCCTTCCAGCCGACAACTCCACCAGATCCCAAGCCACATTTTTGTGCAAATATGCCATTTCATCAACCATGGCCTCTTTCCAGAGTTTTCCATCCTCTGAATCCACTGCTTCCTTCACAGTTTTGGGATCATCATCAGTAACAGACAAAGCAAAATTTGAACAGAAAGCAGATGGACTATACCTCTCTGGCTGCCTTCTTTCTCGAACTGATCTTCTCACAGCCGGAGTTTGTGGCTCCTTATCTTCTGATTCCTCCTCTACTGTAGAGTTTGATTCTTCCTCCTTTAGCTCAAACTCTATCTTCTCAAGTTCCTTTGGTTGGAATTCATGTTTAATAACTTCTATTACCTCTTTGAACACCACATCTCGGTTGTACAAAACCTTCCATGTGACTGGGTTACAAAGCTTATAACCCTTTAAACCATCTTTATACCTAATAAAGATGCACTTTTTAGATTTATTATCCAACTTGGTTCATTTCTCCTTTGGAACATGTACATATGCATCACATCCAAATACCCTCAGATGTGAAAGAGAGGGTTTCTTACCAATCCATACCTCTTGTGGAGTCTTATCCTCCAACGCTGATGAAAATAACCTATTGACCAGGTAACATGCAATATCCACTGCCTCTGCCCAGAATTCCTATCCTAACCCGGCACCACTGAGCATGCTTCTTGCCCTTTTCGTCAACGTCTTATTCATTCTTTCTACAACTCCATTTTGTTGAGGCGTATAAGGAGTAGTTTTCTGTCGTGCTATGCCACACTTCTTACAGAATTCTTCAAATTCCTTACTGCAAAACTCTCCACCATTATCTGTCCTCAGCACCTTTATCTTCTTCTCTGTTTGATTTTCCACGAGAGCCTTAAATTCGTTAAACCTGTCAAAGGTTTCAGATTTCTTCTTAAGGAAATATATCCATGTATTCTTTGAGAAGTCATCTATAAATGATACATAGTACACAGACTTACCCAGTGATGGAACCTTCACAAGTCCAAACACATCACTGTGCACAAGTTCTAATATCTTTTTCGCCATCTTACTACCAAAGGGGAAACTCACCCGATTCTGCTTCCCATATACACAATTTTCACAGAAATCAAAATCCAGAGAGCTATTACTCATACCTTCTATCATACCTTTACCATGAATTATTCGAAGGCCCTTCTCTCCAATATGTCCAAGCCTTTGATTCCACAACATAGTCTTTTCTCCAGAGACCAGTAGATTTTCTGCTCCACTTTCAGGAACCACAAAACTGTTGCACCCATCAATAACAGTGCTCCATTGTAGCTTGTATAGAGTTCCAATTCGAACTCCCCGCATCAATACCAGTGCTCCCCGAACCATTTTACAGGTATCCTTCTCGAACACTATTTTTACACCTGCCTCATCCAACTTGCTTATAGAAATCAGATTTCTGGCCAATGCAGGAATATGTAGAACACCCGGAAGTGTTCTAACCCTTCCACCTTGCAACTTCAACTTTACTTTTCCGCGACCAACGATTCTAGCCTTCCTATCATCCCCTAAGAAGACATCACCACCATCATATTTCTCATACTTGTAGAACCACTCTCTATGGGGAGTGAAGTGAAAGGATGCACCTGAGTCAATTAACCATGCCTCATGGTCTACATGTGTACTTGAAGAAGCCAAGTACACATCCCCACCTTCATATGAGGTGGTTTTCATCTCTGTAGAAGGAGAATCATCAGATCCCTTTCCTTTATCAAGAGCTTTAGATTTACAATCCCTTTTGTAGTGCCCTTCCTTTCCTCATTTCCAACACACCACCTTTATAGGTTTTCCTGGAGATTTAGATCTCCCACTCGATGATTTATTTTTGTTTCTATTATGGGATCGTCCTCGTACAAACAAGGCATCACCATTCTGGCTCTCCATATTTTTCTATCTCATCTCCTCCGTCAGCATCGCTGAGACTATTTCATCAATCTACAATGCAGTTGCATTGCTACCTATTGCAATAACCAGACTATCCCATGAATTTGGTAGAGAACACAACAAGCTGATGCACTTATTTTCATCTGAAATTTTAATATCAACAGATGCTAACTGACCTACCACAGTGTTAAATGCGTTTAGATGCTCTGTCACCAAGTCTCCATCTTTCATCCTCAGGTTATACAGCTTTTTCTGCAAGAACAGTTTATTCACCAGAGACTTAGATTGGTAGAAAGTCCCTAACTTGTCCCACAAAGCCTTCGTCATAGCTTCCCCTGATATGTTCAACAATACTAAATCTGAGACACATAATCGTATTGTGCTCTTTGCCTTCTGATCCAACTTCTTCCATTCTTCATTGGATACTCCTGTTGGTTTAGTACCCAGATCTACCACGATCCACTAATCTTTATCCACCAACAGATCCTCCAACTTGAGTTTCCACAACTCAAAACTCTGACCATTAAATTTCTCGATCTCTATCTTTCCATTGCTTGTCATCTTCTTTCACCACCAGAATCGATCTCGTAGATCTCCCACTGAACA
Organism: Pinus tabuliformis; assembly: GCA_031772625.1. Lineage (NCBI taxonomy): Eukaryota > Viridiplantae > Streptophyta > Pinopsida > Pinales > Pinaceae > Pinus > Pinus tabuliformis. The sequence continues at coordinate 315,319,433 of CM062820.1, read as the reverse complement.
GGGTCTACCATAGGCTCGAGCGAAACCCCTCAGCAACAAAGGCGTCCCCTTGAAGCCAAAACTACTCTGATACCAAATGTAGGTTTTAACCCCGTACAAAAATTACCTGCATACGAATTCTAAAACACAAAAAATAAACAATGCGAGAGCATAACACATAAAACACATATACACAGAGATTTTCCCCTGGATCCTAAAACCGGGACTACCATCTTGATTTTTCAATGTTATAATACATATTTATACATGTCAAAGTAGCCAATACCATGGACCGAAAAACCATCGCGTCCAATACCATGGACCGAAAACCATCGCGTCCAAAAAACATGTGTGAAAATCATGCACAAAACCATAGGTGGGTCTGCCCAACCTAACATAGGATCCAAACCAAAATTTTCCGGGGCGCTGCCCCGGACCCCATAAAGTGGGATTACGAGTATGCCTCAAACCCCCTGTGACCTCCCCCCCTCTAACCCCCGATTAATTACGTGGGCTATTCATGGAAAGAATATAACACAACCCAACATATTTGGGTATTGACTTTCCTCATCAGCTCAATTAGAAATATAGCATCGAAAAAATAATTATTGGAGGTTGGAAAACTTATTATGAGCTTGAAAACAATTGTAAGTCAATTGATCTTTACATTTGGAGCCAAAAAAGGTTTCTCTTGGAGACTCTCGTCACCCTTGTTATCTTATACAGATGTAAAGTTTGGGGGTGAACTATATCTATGGAGTCATAGAGAAAGATTGAGATGATCTAAAAGCAATTCATAACCTATAACCTCAAGATCAAGGGAAATACTCCCTATCCTATCCTCTCGATCGAAGTTGGCATGTCCCCCATTGAAAGTGTAGCTATGTTTAGCTATCTGATGTATAAGAAGAAGCTTCACAATATGCAATCCAAGGGGCTCCCAAAAATTTCTTTTAACTTTAGTCAAAACCCCCACCTGCACCTCAAGCGCTGATGGCATCAGGATGCTCAGTCTTGGCTCAACCTTTTGGGGATTAAGGAGGAGATCATCATGGGAAGAAAAGATATTATCAAAGATACTATTACCTCTAGTTTTAAGGACAAGATGTGGGATGCTAAGGGGCTAGAGGGTAAAAGGAAGCTAAGGTACTACAAGGAGGTGATCAACCCCACCCTTGATAACCATAATTATCTATCTATGTTGACTAGCACTAAGAAGAAAATGAACATCGCAAGGATTATAAATAAATCTCATGAGCTTCAGAGTGAGACTAGGCGGTGATCTACTTCAAAGACTCCCTAGGATGATAAAATTTGTCAGATTTGTGATACTAAGAAGGTGGAAGATGAAAATCACTTCCTTTTAGACTACCCAACTCTTGCCCACATCTGCTCTCAATTGCCTATCACCAACCACACCTCCAATATTCTTGACTTATTAAGCCAACCCAAATATAACAATATTGGAATGCTTCTTTCCCTGCTCCTTGATCACAAAAACGAGATTTTGAAGAATGAAAATTAGGCTCTCTTTTCTTGAGGTCCAATAGAACACATTGGTCTTAATGGACGTTAATCATCATCATCATCATCATAAATTTAAACTTGAACTTATTTATATCGAGTTAGGAAAAGTCCTAAATACTTAACAACTCTATCTAATTTCTTTTAAATTACTAAAGAAAATAAACATAATAATAAAACTATATATACATCATTCACAATAATTAGGAAAATTATTGAGAAAGCTTGTGCATATTTAATGGTGGTGTGGATGGAATTTGAGAGTTTAATTGATATAAGGGAGAAATGACAGTGAAAATTAATAATTAAACAAGTGGTATAATAACTTTATTGTTAACAAAAATGATGTGTACTTTTTCATTTATAATTAGAGGATTTGATTATTACAAAATTCATACAATGGGATGATCCTTTTATTTAGTGCAAGGTTTTTTTTTCAACGATCAGTGTAAGGGGTTTTTTTATGAGATACAAAAGTTTAATGTTAAAGATATATATAAAGGACATGTCAATATGAGATTAATGATTCGAATGGAAAATGACATCAACCCATGGTATTCATCCACCCATGGAATTTACCCAGGTAATTGTAAGTGGCATCCACCCATGGTGTTGTAAGTGACATCCACCCATGGTATTCATTCACCCATGGTATTTTCCCATGTTATTGTGACATCCACCCATGGAATTGACCCGTGGTATTGTGACATCCACCCATGGAATTGACCCGTGGTATATGGAAATCCACCCATGGTATTCATTCACCCATGGAATTGACTCGTGGTATTATAACTAAAAAATACTATAAGTAACAAGTTGCATTTTGTAAAAGGACAGATTGTCCAGCACAATGTAGTCATTACAATTATTATCTGTTTTAATAAAAAAATTCTTTGTGGTTGTGTTTATTAGGCATTCTACTCTTTTTTCTTTTGACATTTCAATTTTTCAGATCTTGGGGGCCTCTCCCCCAAAATCCATTTCAATCTTTTAGATCTTGGGGGCCTGCCCCCAAGATTCGGATCAGTGGTATCAGCATAGGTTATGATTCCATGGGAATGAAGGTTTGATGCATATTTCAGTTTCAAAATTTGCAGCAATATTCCACAAACTTCAGGCATGTGCTACGTCCTCCACAGAGCATTTTCTTGGGCCAAGCAGGAAGAATTTTTCTTTTTTCATTCTTTTGTAAGAATTTTTTTGGGCATTGAGTTTGTAAATCAAATATGAAATCTTTGGTACACAATTTACAAAAAAAATAACAGATATGGATTCCTTGTGAAAAAATAACCAAATTCAAAAAAAAATCTGCCAAATCAGAGTTCGAAAGAGGGAGATATCATTGATTTAAAATCCGTTATGTTGTAGAAATGTTTCTAACGACAATTTGTGGACGACGTATCTCCTATCATTTTATGAAATTTTGGTGCAGAGTTTTAGAAAAGTGATTGTAGATCTAATCTCCTCTTAAAAAATCTCTCAGTTTCAAAAAATAAAATGGGTCGAATCGGAGTTCGGATGTGGGAGATATCGCTGATTTATAATCAACTATTTTTTTAGAAATTTTGTAATGGCAGAAAAGTTGCAACGCGAATATGAGATTCAAGAGTGTCTAGATAAGTATTTCCAACACATGAAAAGATGCAAAATGTCCCTTCTATTTCCAAAAATAGGTTATAATAAACATTCTGGGTAATATTGACCAAGTTATGTCCATTTTAGTTCTGGAGCAGCATTCATAGTGGGTTTCCTTTGGAGATGTGCCCTCCCACCCTGCTTTAGTAGGCACCTGCTTCACATTCATCAGTTTCAGCATATCAGCATTCAACTTGGGTTCTTTGGAGATGTGCCCTCCCACCCCAACCTATGTAGGCACTTGCTACCTCATCAACAACCAACATCACAGTTATGGGTCAATCGCACAAAATCCTTGTCATCGAAGTCCATTTGCTAGGCCGCATAGTGTTAGTATCATAGTTGGTCATAAGCATTACAGGGTATCTCTATCCTTGGATCATCGTTTTTCATGGTTATGGTTCATCCACAAACCCACACTTCATCGAATTCCATTTGCTAGGCCACACAATGTCAGTATCATAGTTGGTCACAAGCATTAGAGGATATCTCTATCCTCCGATTTTTGTTCATCATGGTTATGGGTCATCCACAAACCCACACTTCATCGAAGTCCATTTTCTAGGTTGCACACTATCAGTGTCACATTTGGTCACAAGCATTACAAGGTATCTCTTTCCTAGAATCTTCGTTCATCATGGTTATGGGTTAACCGCATAAAACCTTTCTCTTTAGTGGCTCTTCATATTCAACAAAGGCTTCGCAGGAGGGAACTTCATGCAATGGAGACCATTGCTTCTTAAGGAGGGAGGAATGATCCGGATGGAAAATGGCATCAACCCATGGTATTCATCCACCCATGAAATTTACCCATGGAATTGTAAGTGACATCCACCCATGGTATTCATGTTGAAAATGGTAACAAGAAATGATAAAAATAGCATTGCTATAAATAGCAGTTTGGGTACCAGTGCTGGATTGGGCAACAGGGAATGAAAAATGGAAGTACTAAAAATAGAATTCTATTTTTAGTAGTTCAGTATGGATTCCTATTTTAGTCAGTCCCTGGACTAGAAATAGGAAGTAAAATTCAAATTTGAACTTAACAACTGTTTGAAAATAAATAAATTAATTTTCCATGAGTTAATTAGTTGTGAAAAAACAAACATGAAGTCTATGTGAGGACATGCAATAGTTTCTCTATTAATTGAGGAATTTATCCGTCAGTTAAAGAGATAAGGATGAGTTCTAATTTGAGTAGTAATTAGTTGGCTCAGTTGACTAAGTCAAGTCCAGTTATATTTGATTTAAACATTTTGTTTAAATTAAGTAAGTTCAGTTAGTTAATGCATGCTAGCATATAATTGTTGTTCTTCAGATAACTGAATATTCTCTCATGAATAACTCATGCATGTCAGTTCAAACAGAGACCCAGTTGAGATGAAAGGAGAGAACAGTATACTAAGACGAGATTTCAAAGTTTTGAGTTTTGGGCCGAGAGTTTGCAGAGCATATCTGAAAATTTATGTACAAAATTTTCAGAAACAAATAGTAGATTTGGATTGCTTGCGGAAAAATACCCAAATTCATAAAAAAAATCGGTTGAATCGGAGTTCGGATGAAGGAAATATCACAGATATAAAATCAACTCTTTTTCCAAAAAATTTCATGATGGCGGGAAATAGAAGTGGAAATAGATTGGTGTGCTAGCCAAGAACCTGTATGCACTTGAGGTATAAGATGCATGCAAAGCCTTGAGGAGCAAGGCAAAGGTTAGATACTTTGTGGCTGAGAGGGAGAGTAAATTACCTCCCAACGTGCAGCACCAGAAGAAGTCTCAGACAATTGTGGAGGAGCCACAATTGGTGAAGCAGTTTTAGGAGGTTGTGGAGTAGCCACAACTAGAGAAGCTGAGAGGAGATTGAGTGGAGATAGCCATTCATCCAGAGAGCTCCAGTAGGGGGAAATTTCAAGCCAAGTGGGCATATGGATCACATGCAGCCATACCTCTAAGTGGGAGGTGGGGTGATGTGGAGTGATTGTCCCATGAAGGTTGAAATAGGGGATGGATCCTTGAGGTATCCAACCTTTTGGATTCAACTTTGCTATGGGAGCCCCGATGAGGAGTAACTATATTGAGTAGTAATTAGTTGTCTCAGATAACTGAGTCAAGTCCAATTATATTTGATTTAAATTGTTTGTTTAAATTAATGTAAGTTCAGTTAGTTAATGCATGCTTGCATATAATTGCTGCACTTCAGATAGCTAAAGATTCTCTCATGGATAACTCATGCTTGTCAGTTCAGACAGAGACCCAGTTGAGATCAAAGAAGGAACAGTGTACTATCAGTTGGATGAAATTTTACCCATAAAGGAAGCTCATCCATGGATGAGGATTTATCTCCTTCAGGACTGTGTAGTTAGATTAGAGGTTAGTGAATGTGTGAAGAGGCCAATTCACACAAGTGGTTGCACTGGACCCCAATCAAAATTGCACAAAGAAATAGGAGGCTTGTAGGGCAGACCAAAGGTTAGATAGAGGCCTTTGACTGTCTATGAGCAGCAGAGGTATTGCAGAGAGAGCAAGATAGCTTTTGGGTTGATTCTTTTTGTAATACTGGCTATATTTCCACTTGTATGATAATACAGAGTTGGGGTTTTAGGCTGAGGATTTCCCCGGGTTATATCTTTTGTGTTATGTGTGATTTATTTCTCCATATCAGTTATATGTGTTCTTATTGATGTTGCTCATGTTCGATTAAGCTTCTGCTAAATTGGTTGTAGAAGTAGATCAAGTATTTTTCTTTAGCCTATTGCATTATCAGGCGATCTACAGGTGGGAATTTCTACATGGTATCAAAGCTAGCATATTTGTAGAAAAAAATCTACATGGTATTAGAGCAAAGGTGATGAAAGGAGAGAATAGTATACTAAGAGGAGATTTCAAAGTTTTGAGTTTTGAGCCGAGAGTTTGCAAAGAAGATCTGAAAATTTTTGAACAAAATTTTCAGAAACAAATAGCAGATTTGGATTCCTTGTGGAAAAAGACCCAAATTAAAAAAAAAATCGGTTGAATCAGAGTTCGGATGAGGGAGATATCGCTGATTTAAAATCAGCTCTTTTTCCAGAAAATTTCGTGATGACGGGAAATATGAAACAGATTGGTGTGCTAGCCAAGAACTTGTATGCACTTGAGGTACAAGATGCATTCAAAGCCTTGAGGAGCAAGGCAAAGGTTAGATACTTGTTGGTTGAGAGGGAGAGTAAATTACCTCTCAACATGTAGCGCCAGAAGAAGTCTCAGACAATTGTAGAGGGGCCACAATTGGTGAAGCAGCTTCAGGAGGTTGTTGAGAAACCACAACTAGAGAAGCTGAGAGGAGATCGAGTAGAGACATATACTCATGCAGAGACCTCCAGTGGGGGAAACTTCAAGTCAAGTGGGTAGAGGGATCACATGCAGCCATACCTCCAGGTAGGAGGTGGGTCGATGTGGAGTGATTGTCCCAAGGAGGAGGGGTAGGATCCTTGAGGTACCCAACCTCTTTGATTCGATTTTGCTACAGGAGCCCCGATGAGGAGTAATAGGACTGACTGATTGGGTAGAGATATATGTGGATGGAGTGGTAGAGAGAGCTACAGTGCAAGAGTCCCAAGACTGTGTAGAGCTAGCAGGCTGCAACAATGCGAGAGGCACAGGAGTGTTGCACCAGTGCAGGATGGCACAGAGAGGTATGCAATGGTGCGAGATGCATGGAGTGTTGTAGCAGCTCAGAATTCAGAGTGGGAGCACTTGTTAGCAGCAGGTAGAGCTTCAACATCAGAGTATGTTTCTAGCCCAACAGAGAGGTTAATTGGGAGTTTTTTTTTTTTTTTTTGTTCCGAGAGTTGCTGGAGCAACCACACTTGGTAGGAGTGTTGCATGCAGAACATTCCAAAGGTACATGATCAGGTTCGAGTTGAAGCCTTTCTTGTTGAGAGAGAGTGTTGAAAATGGTAACAAGAAATGCTAAAAATAGAATTGCTAAAAATAGCACTACTATAAATAGCAGTTTAGGTACCAGTGCTGGATTGGGCAATAGGGAATGAAAAATGGAAGTGCTAAAAACAACATTCTATTTTTAGCAGTTCAGTATGGATTCCTATTTTAGTCAGTCCCTGGACTAGAAATAGGAAGTAAAATTCGAATTTGAACTTAATAGTTGTTTGAAAATAAATTAATTAATTCTCCATGAGTTAATTAGTCGTGAAAAATCAAACATGAAGTCTATGTGAGGACATGCAACAATTTCTCTATTAATTGAGGAATTTATCCATCAATTAAAGAGATAAGGATGATTTCTACTTTGAGTAGTAATTAGTTGGCTCAGTTAACTGAGTCAAGTCCAGTTATATTTGATTTAAACAGTTTGTTTAAATTAAGTAAGTTTAGTTAGTTAATGCATGTTAGCATATAATTGTTGTTCTTCAGATAACTGAATATTTTCTCATGAATAACTCATGCATGTCAGTTTAGACAGAGACCCAATTGAGATCAGAGAAGGGGCAGTGTACTATCAGTTGGATGAAATTTTTTTCTATAAAGGAAGCTCATCCATGATGAGGATTTATCTCCTTCAGGACTGCGTAGTTGGATTAGAGGTTAGTGAGTGTGTGAAGAGGCCAATTCACACAAGTGGCTACACTGGACCTTAATCAAAATTGCACAAAGAAATAGGAGGCTTGGAGGGTAGACCAGAGGTTAGATAGAGGCCTTTGACTGTCTATGAGCACCAGAGGTATTGCAAAGAGAGCAGTATAGCTTTTGAGCTGACTCTTTTTGTAATATTGGCTATATTTCCACTTGTATGATAATACAGAGTTGGGGTTTTAGGCTGAGGCTTTCCCCGGGTTATATCTTCTGTGTTATGTGTGATTGATTTCTCCATATCAGTTATATGTGTTCTTATTGATGTTGCTCATGTTCGATTAAGCTTCTGTTAAATTGGTTGTAGAAGTAGATCAAGTATTTTGCTTTAGTCTATTGCATTATCAGGTGATCTACAGCTGGGAATTTCTACATGGTATCAGAGCTAGCTGATTTGTAGAAAAAAATCTACAATTCATTCACCCATGGAATTGACCCGTGGTATTATGACATCCACCCATGGTATTCATTCACCCATGGAATTGACCCGTGGTATTGTAACTGAAAGATACTATACGTAACAAGTCACATTATGTAAAGGACAGATTGTCCACCACAATGTAGTCCTTACAATTATTATCTATTTTAATAAAAAATTCTTTGTGGTTTTGTTTATTGGGCATTCTACTCTTTTTTCTTTTGACATTTCAATTTTTCAGATCTTGGGGGCCTCTCCCCCAAAATCAATTTCAATCTTTTGGATCTTGGGGGCCTCCCCCCAAGTTTTGGATCAATTAAAGATAAGTATATAAAGGACATATGGTGGATAAGTTTATTTAGAAATAGAAAATAAAAAAAATGAAGCCATCATTTAATTAAAATTTTAATTTAAATAATTATATATATAAAAAAAATAGTTAAAGCATATAATTTTTAATTTATTAACTTTTTGATCTTGTAAATGATGACTAATGATCTTTTAAACAATGAGATTATGTGCGGAATACTCCTTTTAACTAACATTAATTTTAGGATTCCTTGATAGAGGTGATATAAGGGCATCAAAATATGATAAGGAAACCGACATGTCATCTCCCTTCAAAAGCCATTTTACGGTGGGCATAATAATTCGTATGTGGAGAGTTTGTATGGGGATGGAGGTAGCAACCCTTGGAGAGAGAGCTCGGCTCTCCACATGGCTCTACATGGGCCACACATGGCACACCTTAGGATAACACAATATTAGCCACCAACCCAAGTCTCATCGTATTAAATGCAACATGCAAAGGGTAAAGGATTTTGTTTGGGTCATCTGTTTTGTTAACGTAACCTCTCTCATTTGTGTAGGCATGGAACGTCTCTCTCATGGTGGATTGTTTACTGTAATTCCTTTTACTGATAGCAGTGGAATGTTCATTTATGACATCATTCTAAGTTAGTGCTTTGGGATGACGAAAACTTGCCTACAATACACTTGGATTTTGCAAAGGAGTTTGTAGATGACATGTTTTATTTATGGTGGTCGTTACCTTAAATGGATAGCTATTTATATGAAATTCTTTGTTGCCTCGGGGTGGCGGAGAAATGGTTATCATGTGTTCAACATTCTTCATTTACAAAGGTTGTGTTGTTGTTCGTGGTCTCATCCTCAAGGGGTCGCAGTAAACGATAGATTTGATAGACTGAGTATTTTCTCAATTCTTCAATTTTACTTATTGGTTCAAAATTCTCCCATCTTGCAGCACTAGGTACTCATACTCGCCTTAACTCGTTTTAGTTGGATACTAAGTTTGTTTCAAGACTTGCTTTTGCTCCATATAATGTGTCCATGTTTTTTGTGTTATTTTTTCATAACTCTGGGTCGAGTCCCTTGTTTGAACTAGTCGTGGTACTTCCTTCAGTGACTTCTCAGAGTTATGACCCGATGGAAATTTCGTTCAATTGCTTAGTGTTAGTATGTGGTGTCTAGTACCAAGGAACTTTCCCAGTATGGTTCTCAAATGTATTATTCCTTCTATCACCATTTTCTCCTTCAAATAACTCAAACTTTGTCATGCTTTGGTATTCACATTTTCTGGGTCTCTATGAAGTTATTCTATTGTGAGGTTTTGTCTATTAGAGAGCAGTTGGTCTTATGTGACTGCAACAAATTTACACTACTCAGAGTAGCATGTAAGCGATGAATTATCATTATTCTGGGGTCATTCTTCCTTATGGTGGTTATCCTTAACTTTTTTTCTTCGTCTCTACATGGGTGTCCTTATTCAGGGATCAACAACCATTTACTCTCTTAGTCATTAGGGGTGTCCTTATTTGGGGGTCAACAACCATTTACTCTCTCAATCATTTCAAGTGTCAGTTTTGTGTCTTGTTGGTCCTTATACGGTGGTCAAGAACCACTTATTCTCTTAGTTGTTTCAAGTGTTGGTCTTGTGTCTTGTTGGTAGGTTTCCACTAGAAATGGCACCATGGCAACAAATTCCCTGCCACCGAGGAGGTGCTTTGGGGACATCTTCATCCAAACACCATCAATTGTTTGGTTGGGAATCAGTAGCCAACTCTTTTTATGCGTCTCCCCTAGAGGTTAGAAAGGGGATTTTTGTTTTGGAAGCAAGGGAGTTTGGGGATCGAAAATACCATTATGATTTTGAAATTGTGGTAGTTATCTGAAATGGGTTCCTGATCTGGGGAAATTCAGAAAGAGAAGACTACATTTTCTCCATTCTATCACCCTACACCGACGGATGGAAAAATTGTTTAATATGGTAATTCGGGACAAAATGGTAGACAACTACAAGCTCTTTGCTAAAGAAGAGGAGATGAAGAGAATTATGAGGGATATTAGATATGACCTCGATGATATAGTGGTCATATTAAATAGAGTGGAAAGATTCGTTGTTTTTTACTCAGGGACAAAATCAAATGATCATCATGATGAGGATGCAGTGATCAATGTCCCACCTCTAAACAATGTCCCACCTTTGAACACTACAGATGAAAACTCTCCTCCTCTCTCTCCAGTCATCGTTTTGGACTATTATCGTTGGATACTAAGTTTGTTTTAGGACTTGTTTTTGCTCCATATAATGTGCCCATGTTTTTTTGTGTTATTTTTGAATAACTCTGGGTCGAGTCCCTTGTTTCAACTAATCGCGGTACTTCATTTAGTGACTTCTTAGAGTTATGGCCTCGCGGACATTTTGTTCAATTGCCTAGTGTTGGTATGTGGTGTCTGGTACTAAGGAACTTTATCAGTATGGTTCTCAAAGGTATTATGCCTTCTATCACCCTTTGCTCGTTCAAACCACTCAAACCCTGTCATGCTTTGGTATTCACATTTTCTGGGTCTCTGTGAAGTTATTCTATTGTGAGGTTTTGTCTATTAGAGAGCAGTCGGTCATATGTGTCTGCAATCAATTTACACTACTCAGAGTAGCTTGTAAGCGAGGAATTATCATTGTTCTGGGGTCATTCTTCCTTATGGTGGTTATCCTTAACTTGTTTTCTTCGTCTCTACATGCGTGCCCTTATTCAGGGATCAAAAACCATTTACTCTCTCAGTCGTTAGGGGTGTCCTTATTCGGGGGTCAACAATCATTTACTCTCTCAATCGTTCCAAGTGTCAGTCTTGTGTCTTGTTGGTCCTTATATGGTGGTCAACAACCACTTATTCTCTTAGTTGTTTCAAGTGTTGGTCTTGTGCCTTGTTGGCAGGTTTCCACTAGAAATGACACCATGGCAATGGATTTCCTGTCGCTGGGGATGTGTTTCGAGGGCATCTTCATACAAACACTGTCAATTGTTTGGTTGGGAATCAATAGGCAACTTTTTTTTATGCGACTCCCCTGGAGATTAGAAAGGATATTTTGCATTTGGAAGCAAGGGAGTTTGGGGATCAAAAATACTATTTTGATTCTAAAATTGGTGGAAGTTCTCTAAAATGGGTTGCCGATTTGGGGAAATTCAAGATGAGAAGACTACATTTTCTCCATTCTATCACCATACATCGAAGAATGGAAAAATTGTTTAATATGGTAATTCGGGACAAACTGGTAGACAACTACAAGCTCTTTGCTAGACAAGAGGAGATGAAGAGAATTATGAGGGATATTGGATATGACCTAAATGATATAGTGGTCAGATTAAATTGAGTGGAAAGATTCGTGGTTTTTGACTCAGGAAAAAAATCAAATGATCATCAAGATTAGGATGTAGTGATCAATGTTCCACCTCTAAACAATGTCCCACCTTTGAACACTACAGATGAAAACTCTCCTCCTCTCTCTCCAGTCATCATTTTGGACTATCATCATAGGATACTAAATTTGTTTTAGGACTTGTTTTTTCTCCATATAATGTGTCCATGTTTTTTGTGTTATTTTTGCATAACTCTAGGTTGGGTCCCTTGTTTGAATTGTTGTGGTACTTCCTTCAGTGACTTCTTAGAGTTTTGACCCAGTGAACATTTCGTTCAATTTCCTAGTGTTGGTATGTGCTGTCTAGTATGCAGGAAATTTCTTAGTATGGTTCTTAAAGGTATTATGCCTTCTATCACCCTTTTCTCCTTCAAACCACTCAAACCCTATCATGCTTTTGTATTTACATTTTCTGGGTCTCTATGAAGTTATTTCGTTGTGAGGTTTTGTCTATTAGAGGGCAGTCGGTCTTATGTGACTGCAATCAATTTACACTACTCAAAGTAGCCTGTAAGCGATGAAGTATCATTATTTTTGGGTCATTCTTCCTTATGGTGGTTATCCTTAACTTGTTTTCTTCGTCTCTACAAGGGTGTCTTTATTCGGGGGTCAACAACCCTTTACAATCTCAGTCGTTAGGGGTGTCCTTATTCAGGGGTCAACAACCATTTACTCTCTCAGTCGTTTCAAGTGTCTATCTTGTGTCTTGTTGGTCCTTATACGGTGGTCAACAACCACTTATTCTCTTAGTTGTTTCAAGTGTTGGTATTGTGTCTTGTTGCGAGGTTTTCCAGTGGAAACAACACCATGGCAACAAATTCCCTGTCGTCGGCAAGGTGCTTCGAGGGCATTTTCATCCAAACACCATCAATTGTTTGGTTGGGAATGAGTAGCCAACTTTTTTTATGTGTTTCCCTTGGGGGTTAGAAAGGATATTTTGCATTTGGAAACAAGGGAGTTTCGTGATTGAAAATACCATTATGATTCTAAAATTGGTTGCAGTGCTCTAAAATGGGTTCCCCATCTGGGGAAATTCAGAAAGAGAAGATTACATTTTCTCCATTTTATCACCCTACACCGACAGATGGAAAAATTGTTTAATATGGTAATTCGGGATAAACTGGTAGACAACTACAAGCTATTTTCTAGACAAGAGGAGATGAAGAGAATTATGAGGGATTATGACCTCAATGATATAGTGGTCAGATTAAATCAAGTGGAAATTTTCGTTGTTTTTTATTCAGGGACATAATCAAATGATCATCACGATGAGGATGTAGTGATCATTGTTCCACCTCTAAACAATGTCCCACCTCTGAACACTACAGAGGAAAACTCTCCTCCTCTCTCTCTAGTCATCATTTTGGACTATTATCGTTGGATACTAAGTTTGTTTTAGGACTTGTTTTTGCTCCATATAATGTGTCCATGTTTTTTGTGTTATTTTTGCATAACTCTGGGTTTGGTCCCTTGTTTGAAATGTTGCGCTATTTCCTTCAGTGACTTCTCAAAGTTGTGACTCTCTAAACATTTTGTTCAATTTCCTAGTGTTGGTATGTGGTGTTTGGTACGAAGGAACTTTCTCAGTATGGTTCTCAAAGGTATTATGCCTTCTATCACCCTTTGCTCCTTCAAACCACTCAAACCCTGTCATGATTTGGTATTCACATTTTTTGGGTCTCTGTGAAGTTATTCTATTGTGAGTTTTGTCTATTAGAGGGCAGTCGGTCTTATGTGACTGCAATCAATTTACACTACTCAGAGCAGCTTGTAAGTGATGAAGTATCATTATTTTGGAGCCATTCTTCCTTATGGTGGTTATCCTTAACTTGTTTTCTTCATCTCTACAAGGGTGTCCTTATTTTGGGGTCAACAAACCTTTACTCTCTCAGTCGTTAGGGCTATCCTTATTCGGGGGTCAACAACCATTTACTCTCTCAATCGTTTCATGTGTCTTTCTTGTACCTTGTTGGTCCTTATACGATGGTCAACAACCACTTATTCTCTTAGTTGTTTCAAGTGTTGGCCTTGTGTCTTGTTGGCAGTTTTCCATTGGAGATGGCACCATGTCAATGAATTCCCTGTCGTCGGGGAGGTGCTTCGGGGGCATCTTCATCCAAACACTGTCAATTGTTCGGTTGGGAATCAGTAGCCAACTTTTTTTATGCGACTCCCTTGGAGGTTAGAAAGGAGATTTTGCATTTGGAAGCAAAGGAGTTTGGGGATCGAAAATACCATTATGATCCTGAAATTGGTGGCAGTTCTTTGAAATGGGTTCCCGATCTGGGGAAATTCAGGAAGAGAGGACTATATTTTCTCCATTCTATCACCCTACACCGACAGATGGAAAAATTGTTTAATATGGTAATTTGGGACAAGCTGGTAGACAACTACAAGCTCTTTGCTAGACAAGAGGAGATGAAGAGAATTATGAGGGATATTAGATATGACCTCGACAATATAGTGGTCAAATTAAATCCAGTGGAAATATTTGTGGTTCTTGACTGAGGTACAAAATCAAATGATCATCAGGATGAGGATGCAATGATCAATGTTCCAGCTCTAAACAATGTCCGACCTCTAAACACTACAGATGAAAACTCTCTTCCTCTCTCTCCCGTCATCATTTTGGACTAATATGTCCATTATGCTTACTTCTTTGCACACTACGTTTATGATCTATTTTGAGCTGTTGGTAGCTACTTGCTTCTTTTTGTACTCTCTGTACTTTTATTCTATCACCCATGCTATAGGCTTCATGTTAATCTTTTGGGTATGGTTGTCATAGTTTTGTTTTGTTTTTAGATGTAAATCTAAGGTTTTCACATATATATTCCTTGGGTCAGAGACTATCTCAACAATCTTATGATTTGTTAGTGTTGGTTATCCTAGAAGCGACCCAAGAATTTTTAGTTTGGACATGAAGTTTTTATGTATGTGATCTTTTTTGTTATCAATAGAAATCTACAGAGGAAATTTACAAGAAAAAAAAACATTAATTTTACGATATTTATATGTAATTTTGCAATATAATATGTAAATATTTTATGTTATTGTTCTTTTCCTGCATTATTTAATGAGATATTTTTAGAATGGTTTGATTACATGAATTGTTTAATTTTTTATATTTATTTTAAAGTACACACACGCATACGTATTTCTATGTGGTTTACGGATTTTCGAGATCATTGACCACTATGTCCATGAAATATTTGTACGAGGCAGAACCACCGAAGGGATCACTTCCTACTAGCTTAACTGATTGAACTAACCCGAAGATTGTTCTCAATGTGGTTCAAGGACCCCGAAGGTCGGTGACTGCTACATCCATGGAATATTGGTACCAGGAAGATCCACTTGAAAGTATAGATTCTGAGGGCTCAACCACAAAGCCTGAGCTCACAGTGCAAGAGAATTGAACCATGGCTTTTCAATGGTGAAAATGCTTTAAAGAAGCTAACCATAAAACTCAAGTAAAGTATATATATATGAACGAATGATATTTCTCTTTAAAAGAAAATTTCACTGAGAAAATGTAATTTTGTTACTTTTATTAAAATTTTAATTAAAAATATAATAAAATATTAGTTTATGAAAATATTTTTAAAAATTATATAATTTAATTTAAAAAATTCAAATTTCAAATTATAAATAATTTATTTTAATATTGTTAATTTTTTTATTTGATTGATACGTAAATAAATAAATTTTAAACCCATTAATCAAATATAATAATAAATTATTAATAATTTATTTTAAAAATTACATTAATGTATGACCTGACAAAAGGCTAAAAATTCAACAATTACGAAGCTTAATTTTAATGAATTTAATGAAAATTGCATCTGCCTCACATAACAAAGAGCTAAAGATTTAACGAGAGATTTAACCAACTAAACTATCCATCAGAATTCTCGACAGCTCGATACTCCAAAAATGGCTAAGCCTCCTTACGAAAGCCTAAAAACCCTACAAAATATCATTTTAAATTTTAAAAACATTTTAATTATTGAAATATTTCAAAATTAAATAATTTTGGAATATTTTGATCATTGGTATATTTTGAATGTCCGATAATGAAATCAAACACTACACTCCAATATATTCCCAAAATTTATAATTAAAAAAATAGTCAAGGAGCCCACCGTGAAGGCCTCCTTCAACTTTGAAAGCGTTGATCAATATTTCTGTCAGTTCCCTAATTATCAATTAAAATGAACATTATGACAGGCTGCCGCCGGAACTCGCGGGACGAATCGCACCAAACTAAAGACTCTCGGTTTGATGACGTAAGGGTGCGGCTTCTTCTTAACAAGTTCCATCATTATTAATTATTCTAATGAGTTACATCATCATAAATGTTTGGAAGCTTACAAGTCAATCAGATGGTGGATAGACCCTAATAATCTTGGATAATTATCAAAATATTTATTTTATAATATATTATTAAAATAAAATTAACATAATCATATAAAATAAATGAGTATTAATTTATAAAAATTATCAAAAACAATTTATTCAACCTTGTTTAAATTAAAAAAGTTATAATTTTCTTTTAAATTATTATAATTATAATAATTATTATTATTATTTATAAAAAATATTAATATAAGTTAAATATATATGCATTTAAAAAATTATGGAACAAGATTCTTATTTATAGAGATTTATCTAATTTTATTATAGAGATTTAAATAAGTTTTGTTGGTCAATATCATTGCTTATCAATACAACATACTCAAAAATAATAACATTTATTCATATAACATTTTTTTAATTAATCAATTTAATTAACATGGTGAAAAGAGCATAACTACTCTGAAGACAAATCTCAATCAATGATTTTTATATACTAGTATCAAATTTCTAGAATATTCAATGGAGACTAAATCCCTACCATACACCTAATAATTATTTATAATTAAATTAAAATATTAAAATCTCTATTCCAAAACAGACACATTTCCATATAATTTTAAAGATTAAATAACTTTTAAATTTATTTTAGATTAAACATTTTAATTGTTAAAAAAATATTTTAATAAGTTATATAATCAATTATAAATTATTCTAGATTATCATAGATAATTGTAATCATATAAATAAAATAGCTAAAAAATTAAATAGCTCAAAATTTTCAATATGCATTAATCCATCATAAACATTTAATTCATTATACATTATCAAAAAAACATAAAAAATAGGCAAATTGTATTATTATTATTATTATTATTATTATTATTATTATTATTATTATTATTATTATTATTATTATTATTATTATTATTGGTCAATCATGGAGATCATCACTATTTTATCATGAAGTAACATAGTACAATACCATGGTTTATTAATAACATATACTCAAAAACCATAAATCTAAATCTATGAAAATATTTAATTTATATTTTATTTTATAATATTTTTGTAATTAAACTAAAAAGAAAAATGGTATAACTGCATTTGACTTAAATTTCAACTCTCTAGTCGGACTACTAATTATGCCAATAGGCATGTCTTCCAAAATTTTAATTTAATTATCAATAACTATTAGATGGATGGTAGGGATTTAACCTCTATAGAATATTTCTTGGTAATATACACAAATCAAAGGCTGAGATTTATTTCCAATGTAGTTATGACTTTTTTTTCTCTTTTAATTAAATTCATTAAGCACAAAAATTTCATATAAATAACTGTCGTATGAAATGAGTTATGGTTTTTTGACATGTGGTATTGACAAATCATAGTACTGGTCCATGATATTGTAACAAAGTCTATTTATAGATTAAGAATCTTCAAAATAAAGTGGGGTGAATCTCCATAGTTAAGAATCTTGTTACTTTTTTTTGTATATCTGTTTTATTTATTTATTAATTCTTTTTATCATTATAATAATTATTATTTTAAATAAAGTTATAATTTAGTTAATTCTTATGATTTTTTTTTTTTTAATAACTTGAGATTTATGATGAAGTGTTTTGATGCATATTATGGATTAATTTCTATCCATGTTTACCAACCATTAAATTTATATAACCGCACTAGTAACAACACACATGGATAGACATCAATCTATGATAAGTATTACAAAGATTACCCCATGATACATTTCACACTTTTAAGATTTAAAAAAATCATAATAACTTTATTACTATTATTATTAATTATAAAAATAATTAATATATGAGTTAAACATATATAGATTTAAAAAAACATGTAACTATATTCTTAATCACTAGCCTAGATACATCTTAACTTAATCTACCAGGCATCACGAGGGATCAAATCTCTAAGGTGCAAACCTATTTTAGAGTGAAAAAAAGTTTGATCCACTGGCTGCTTGGTAAAGGTAAATCCAGAGTTACGATGTTTCTAGAATGGTTTAACTATTAAAAAGTTTTTTTTATAAATTTTTGTTTAAAATATATATTTATTTATACAAAATCAAAGAATACGATGGGAAAACAAGGGGTTGTCAAAACTCAGAGTCCGAAAACTGCTAATATTTACCTGACATGACAACATTTTATTTTTTCCATACTGGGCTAAAGAACGTCTCTGCCAAACAATACATATTCACCGCCACTTTATTATGGAAGTTCATAACTTGTAAATATCTTTGTTATAATATCATGGTTCAATACAATGGCTTTTCAATAACACATGCCCAATATGATATATGTTGATATAACATTTTTTTTAATTAATTAATTTGAAATAAATAAATTAAAATGGAATAACTAATTTGAATATCAATTTTAACCATCTGTTTATGAATATTATGTGTATTCCCTGGATGTTAAATTTCTACCATCCATCTAATAATTAATGATAATTAATCTTAAATTCTGTTCCAATTTATTAGGTGTAATTACATACCTGGGATAACTCTTAATGTACATGAGAGTCATAAAATCTATTCCAAATTATTATGTGTAATTACATACCTCGGGTAACTCTGAGTGTACATGAGAGTTTCATGTGAAGCCCTTTATGTGAATTATAATTATAAATTTTTATTATTATTCTTTTTTTTTTAATTTATATATATGATTTGACTTAAAAATATTTTGATAGAATTTAATTAAATTAAATAAAAAATTAAATTTATATATTTTATTTTTTAAAAATTGTTAAAATTTTTAAGCTTATTTTTATATTTTAAAATACAATTTAAATAAAACGATAAAATGTAATATTTGGTTAAAATTCATATTACTCGATTTAAACTTTAAAAAATAATAAAACATAAAATGTGATTAAAAATTATATAAATATATTTAAACTCAAAAAATCAAGATTTGGCGTAATTGCCTTATAAACAATTTCTCAGTGCATTAGTTAAAAATGTTAAAAGCTAATAGCTTGATTAGTAGCTAGCATGTTTAATTTTTACCTTCACCTAAATTTTATTCTCCATGAAACTTTAATTTATAAATTAGATTTTATATTGTTGAATTAAAATTGAAGTAGATTTTGGTGAATTTTGAAATATTTTAAAAATTTAATAAATATGAATAAAAACAAATTTAAATGATTCTAGAATCCATAATAAACATGAGAGTGAATGAATATGAACATAATTATTCAAAACTACAATTTCCAACCTATTTTATAGACCATACATTTCTTAAATTATTGTAAAACACGGAAAATGATAATGATCCAAGATCATTCCAAATACAATGAATAAAATTAGCTTGGTGTACGCTCCTCCATTGTTGGAGGTTGAAAGTTGTCCACCGTATGAATGAATGAGATCCACCAAGTTTGAAAACAAAGTTGCAACTAACAATGTTTATGGAAAGACCTATGTGAGTAACATGAGAATCATAATAAACGACAAAAGTCAAGTATTCACCGATGGCTATCCTCACTAGTCTCTGATTGTTGATCGTAATCGTAAATTCATCATCGATGAACCATTAAGGTTTTTTTTGTACGTGATGTGCATGATGTGACTGGTTGGGGCGGTTGGTTTTTGCACCCCCAACCATGTTTCCGTTGCAGCATTTGTTTCGATGATGACGCGTATGTGTTCGATGTGACGTATTCTGCTCGTTTCGGTGATAAATATTGTATGATAAAAAAAAAATCTGCTCGCTTCGGCGACATTTGATGTAATTTGATTCTTCAGCGGGAATTCTCTCCCCCACTGAAAAAAAGTTTTTTTTTTGGTAATACAAGTAATAGGCCGGAATTCATTTTGTATAATATTTTCATTATAACTAAATATTAATGTAACTATATAAATTATATGGGTTGTAAATGTGTAGAGGCATTGCTGAGTAATTATTGAAATAATTTATTTTATTATAGATTTTAATGTGTTAGAAAATCAAAAACCATAAGAAATTATAATTTTTTGTTTTTTTTACTAAAAGAATCTAGGCGAATGGTATTTGGGTGGAACATGGTTGATTCCACTATAACCCCTTCATAAACCACTTCACTACCCGCATATAACTATAAGTAAACTCCAAAGATTTGAACTTGTAATTTAGTGGTACATATCATTTTCACTAAATTTTAATGTATTCAAAATAATTGAGTTATTATTATTATTGACGAAAAGAATTATATATAAGTTAAACATATATACATTTAAAAAAAAACATATAACATTATTCTTAATCATGGAGATTGACTGTGTTTTTTCATCGAGATTCTTAATCTTTTTTTAAGCCACATATATAAGAAACTCATAGTTCAACCTATGACTGAGACTTACAGAGACCATGAGAAACTAAAGCTGGGATTCTAGACTCTAACGGGACGCCTATCCTTCCAACGTTATTATGATGGGCCATGATGTCCCCCTGTGGGATTTGAAATGGATTAAAGGGGATAATATCCGAGTGACACAATGTAATGCCCCTTGGTAGGACAAGTAATGCTTATTTATTACTGTATGAATTTTCTTTTGGTTTAATAGGTACTAGACTAGATGATAATATTAAATAATTATTGTTTTGAGGCTTTCGCGATTTGTATTGTGTGTAGAATTTTCTTCCGGAATTATTGAATCCATTATTTTTAGAATCAATGGTTCAAGCCATCCATCATGGCTCATCATCAGGATAGATCATGTTCAACATTTATAGATCTATCCTGATGATGAGCCATGGTGGATGGCTCGAAACGTCGATTCTAAAAATTAGGGATGCGATAATTCTAGAAGAAAATTCTACACACAATAAATAATTAGTGATTTTAAAATTTTTTGGAAAAGTAACTACAAGTTTTGTAGGAAAATATTATGCTATGAATAGCCACATTCATATGGTTGGAAATAGTTTTGAGGAAAAAGGAAAAAGGGCAATGATTTTATTTCCAGAGTAAAGGGAGAGAGGGGAGGATCCGAAGCAGGGAAAGAAAAAAGGATGTTGCATACAAGGAAGCATATGAAATCCTAGAGCTAGTTAGCTAGTGGGGCTCCTTCATGCTAAAGGCTATGTCTGGTTGTGATCGGATAACTTAAAATTTGACCTGAATGTGTGACTGGCTTGGGGGTGAGATGCAGTAAAGGACTAATCTCTTTCACGAGTGGAGCATAATATCTTCTTGCAAAACTTGGTAGTGGTATTGGATAGTGAACTCAGATGAGTAATGAATGCTTGGTTTTCCTTTCTGCACAGAGATAGGTCATTTTATAATGATAAGTTGTATAGTTTATTTATGTTAGCCTATAAATTTATTTATGTGTGAAGATGAGAACTATATTTTGTTGGCAGGCAAGGTTTTTGTTACCGAGTTGTTCTTATTTTATGTGCATTAGACTGTATTTTTCACAAGCAAGAATATCCTTATTGTATTCAAGAACAAGGTGTTAAACTATATTTCAAATGTAAGACTATTTTGGCCATCAAAATGTTTTCTTTCTGTGTACAAACAGATATCAAGCAAGCACTGTGAAATTGAACATATGGTTGCAGAAATGTTAGAGGTTGGTATAATTCAACCTAGTCAAAGTTCTTTCTCTACTCCAGTGGCATTGGTACACAAGAAGGATGGATCATGGCGCTTGTGTCTGGATTATAAGGAGCTCAACAAGCTTACTATTAAAGATAAATTTCTCATTCCTGACATTGATGAATTATTGGATGAATTACATGGAGCAATTTACTTCACCAAGTTGGATCTTCGTTCAAGATATCATCAAATCAGAATGAAGACTGAAGACATTCCAAAAACAACATTTAGAACTCATGAAGGTCATTATGAATTTTTGGTCATGTCTTTTGGCCTTACCAATTCACCTTCTATATTTCAAGGTTTGATGAATTCCATTTTCAAACCCTTCCTTAGAAAATTTGTGTCAGTATTTTTTGATGATATACTAATCTACAAAAAGTCTTGGAAGGATCATGTTCAACATGTTGACAGGGTACTCAAACTATCGGAGGAGAAACAATTATATGAAAAAAGCTCCAAATGTTTCTTTTGAGTACAAGAAGTGGAATATTTGGGTACTCAATTAGCTCATATCTCATCTTATCATCCTTAATCTGATGGGCAAACTAAGATAGTGAACAAAAGGAGGATATCCATTTGCATTACAAATGTAGGATATGCATATGCCCAAAAGAGTGAAATTGAACGTTTGGAGGATCATGGCCAAAAGTCTTGGAAGGATCATGTTCAACATGTTGACAAGGTTCTCAAACTAATGGAGGAGAAATAATTATATGCAAAATGTTCCAAATGTTTCTTTGGAGTACAATAGGTGGAATATTTGGGTAGTCAGTTATGTTACAAGGAAAAGTGTCTACACAGAACTGCTTATCCCACTAAGGTGTGATAGCTACCTTAGAAACAAACAAATTAAAGCTACTTTCGTTTTTCCTTTATGAAATATATATGAGAGAAGAACAAAGAAGACCAACCTCTGTCTTGCGCTAATCTCCTAGTTCGATTCCTCTCTCTCTTGATAGTCTTTCGCTACTTGTTCCCTCGCACGCCCAGCTTCATAGAGTACCTATAAGATCACAATAGCATAGCACTATACAAGAACATGGATCTATAATCATAAACAATCTAGGATCAGATGTAAATTGACCATACAAATGCAGAAAACATAAATGACACAAGAGTATGGAGGAAAACTTGAATAGCTTTTATTGATAAACAAGAAAGAGCCAAGGGAGTTACAACCAATTGTTCTGACCCAGCATCATCCTCTCAGCAAGGAAGCCCCTCTTCACCTCATACAAAGCTTAGATCACCCAACAATCTGATGTTGTCTCAAGAAACCAACAACAATTCCTTACAATATGCAAAATTCCCGCCTCCTAACCTCCTGATCTCTGGGATGAGAGATCTATATATAGATATTTGCAGAGTTGTGAATCAGCTCCGGGTTTTTGATTAGTGTATTCTCTCTGATAGTTCTTGCTTCCACTTGGAGATCTCATTGATCTCTTACTCATCCTTGGGTGATTTTGAGAGGCAAGTGTCCCAGGAGAAGTTTTTGGAAGATCCCATGATCATCCACCTCGCAAACTGTCTCCACCACTTGTCTTTTCTCGTCCATCGCACCCCATAGAAGGGATTTTTGAAATGCAACGCACTTCCCATGTGTACAAGGTGAGATGCATCGCACCCTGGCCATGGAGCGAGTGAAATGATCTAGTTTTGACCAGTTCTGAGTAGTTTTTCATGGAGAACTTCTGGGAGAAGCTGTAATCAGTTGACCTTGTTCCTTTAGGGGTTGGAACAACACTTTTAGGGACTTAGGAGCCCTTAGTTTATGGACATTTTATGCTTGGGGTTGCAGTGCCCAAAAATGTCTATAACAGTTGCCCCCTAAAGCATGAGGTCGTTAATCTTTTATGATGTCGGGTGAAATGCTTTATCATGAGGGTCCGAAGTTCTTTGAAGCTAGGAGGAGACCTGTAATAAGATACAATACAATACATTATCTTCATAACATTTTCATGATCTAGCTGAGGCGGGCATTCCCATGCTCAGCTTTATAAATTCATTTTCATGTACATAGGACAGACAATCGTCTGAGTGTATACTGATGATTCTGGTAGAGCCATCATCCCTTTGATTGGATGATTATCTGTGCAGCAATGATGTACATTTGATGTCTTTATTTCCCTGAATATATATCACAGCCCGGATGGATGAAACTAGATCCGGGGTCTTCAATCTCATTCGATCTTCACTCAAAGTACAAGTCGATCCATGTGAGAGATGTTCTGGGGTCGAACATGGAAAGAAATCGCCTAATTACCAACCAATGATGTAAGCTGTTAACAGACGCGAGAGGAGTCACCGGTAATAATAATGACCCTCAATGTACTACAGTACAATTCACGTGGTGTGAATAAAGGACTTGGCATCGAACACCATGCAAAATCTTTCGGTCGAAGGCCATTGATGTAAACCTGTTGCTGGAAGTGAGAAACTTGCCATTGAGGCATGCAAGCTTCAAAGTACTGAACGGGGTGTTCCTAGATCGACTTCCTGGATAATGAGCTGATGTCGACAAGAGGCGATCCATCATAGGAGGGTCTTAATGGATCCCACATCAATGACACAGAATGGAGCAAATGATTTTAATGGAGGTGAAAACGATTTGGTGATATAAGGTTCAGGGTGGCGGTCATGAAAGAATGGAGCGTAAATGTATTGCAGCGGGTGAGACACAGGTGAATTCTCTGAATGACTTCTCTTGAACATATCGGCGACATTGACGTGATGGACTGGTAGCATTAACCCCAAATGTGGATGGTGTGATGGGACCATGGTGATGTGACCGGTGAATGAAACAACCCAACCCGACTTAGATGCGGAGTGAAAGTGTCATGTTCAAGAGCGACTTGCTACTAATAACGTTTCTTCAAGTTTTCTTCCCAATTTTCCCCAGTCATTGCTGACCATTACCTCTTTATTTTTGTCAAGCTTGAGGAGGATAACATATGCTTGTTCTATAATTTTCCCTTCGGGCAAACCCATCGCTATGTTTTAATGAGCCTAGCGATAGTGAAATTTGTTCTTGTCTGCTATGGACAAGTTTGTCGCTATTAAGTTTTAACGAGTTTAACGACAAAGATAACTCGGTCCTTTTCAATTTTAGAGAGTCTGAAAAGGTACGTAAAGGAAACTCCAAAATTCCTTTTTCGTCATCTAATCCCTTAAGTCCGAAAAAGTATAAAATAATACAAAAGGGATGAATTTTCGATACTTTTAACGAGCCGAACAAAACAAGCACTCGATCTTTTTGTGTAATAATCCCTCAGGTCCAAAAAGATTAAAATCTAAAGGAGGGATAGCACTTCCGGTCCCTTTAACGAGCTGGAGAGGCCAATGGCTCAGCAACCTTTTCATATTTTACGAGTCAGTTGAAAAGAGCTTAAAGAAGACTCATTTTTTGAGGAACGAGTGATAAAATTGGGTAGCAGCTGATTCCAGGTAAGGTTTGGAATTTTCCGATCACGGCAGTGTTACAAGGATGGCTAATGAGATCACTCTTCACAGCTGTTCCTCAAAAGGGGTAAACAATCAAATGGAGGTGAATGATCGGCCAATACAGAGTGGAGGTGATAATGGGAACACATCCAAGGCTTTAAAGGCTGAAGTACTACATTCACGATGGTTATTTACCGGGAATTGGTTCATTTTTTATTGAGCTTAAACACTGGGGGAAACATTTGCTCATTGCTTATGTTTATTTTTAACGAGCATGAAGTCCGCGTTAAAACTGCTGGATGCGGGTTTATTTTTTAATGACCTTGAACCCCACAGTAACACTGCTCGTGGCGGGTTTATTTTTTAACGAGCTTGAACCTTGCGGTAACACTGCTCGTGATAAGTTTGCATGCCCCTATCATAGTAACGCAAATCGAGGTGCATGCCCCCCAAGCTTCATTGCTTTCACCTTGGTGGTTGGAATGAAGGTTTACCTTCGAGATCTTCGAAAGACTCGACTTTGATTTTATGAGATCGTAATCAAAGACTCGATTTGGAAAGGGAGTCGTTTCATTTTTTAATGAGGTTGACATAGTAAAAGAACTATCCTCACAATCCACCGTATTTACAGTATTTGACAGAAAATAAAAAATTGAAGGATGATTAAGGTCATTGGAACAATCTTCGTTGTAATCCGGGAGATGGGAACGATGGTGGTAATCTTCCCATGGTGCCTCCCCTAACATCATTGGCTGAATGATTCCTTTGTTTGTAGAATTTACATGCGACCAAGGATTTGAAGAGGTGCCATATTCCTTAGACCTATCTATCCAAACACTCGATGAGCATTGATTTGAGCGGGAGACTGTGGGTTCGGGTCCCACCATGATCGCCACCCCCCAGGCCAAGAAAATTGATTGCTACAATATTTCTAAAATGGCGATGATCCATGCTGACAAAATGTTTAGGAATCTTCTGATTCCATTAGATATAGAAGATTTCATATTGCAGGTTTCCACTGTGGCCCCTTCCGCCCGATTACTCGGAGGCGGTAGGGAAAAAGTACCCATTAAGGCAGGGTCTTTTAGGAGGCCTACTCCAATATTTTGAAGCAAATGATTGCTTCCATGGATCATTGGAAAGCTTCCTGTAACTTGTGATCTGTTGGGGAGAAATGTTTGTTGGTCGACGATTGTAACTCCTCCTTGGAAGGGAAATGCAATCTTTCTGAAGTAGGTCGACACAATTGCGGCCATGGCATATATCCAGGGCCTTCCCAGTAGGATGTTGTAATCGAGGTTTCCGTCGATTACTTCAACATCAATTTCTATTGTTTTTCCCCCTAGTTCAACTTGCAAGTTACTTAAAATCCCGTATGGAGTGTATGAGCGTCCATCAAATGCTTTTAACATTGTTGATGATCGCGACAAGGGTGGTGAGCCTAAATTTTTCCAGCAACTCATCTACATAATACATGTAGATGCCCCCTCATCAATAATTGTTCGATGAACAGTTTTGTTGAGGGCTTTCACTTGAATAAGGAAAGCTAGTTGAGCTGGTAATTGAGGGTCATATCCTTTGTGATTAAAGGATACAATATTGGAATCCATTGGGTCAATCCCACTTATTACTGATAATAGATCCTGCTTTCGGGAGAGGCAATTTTGCGGTACCTCAAGTGTCGACATAGCGGATGGCGATTGGGCCAGGTCCTCTACTATATTATAATTCTGTGCTACTTTAGCACGAGGATTAAATGTCGATTTGTGTACTACTCCCTTTGGTGACTTTATCATTGGTTCAGGAATGATGGGTGACACAACTTCGTTCAAAGTTGTTGTCAAACTACTAGGTTGTTCATTAGCCTTGTTATTCGACAACTGTGGATTCCTGTAATCTTTATTCCTTGTCAAAGCATCATTTTGCTGCTTTGAGATAGACAACATAAGCACTTGGGATCAGGAAGCATTTTGATTAGCAACCAGTTTGGTTCCCGAGTTTGGAAATGGATCAGTCAATATTGCTGAGGTTTTTGAACTCTTAAAGAGTTTCTTAACTTCAGCTTTATGTGGACAATCTCTCATCTGATGATCCTCATCGCATATATGACACCCCGCAGGGGGTTTCCTTTGCCCAGAAGGGTTTGAAGAAGCTTTTTCAGGAGATGAATCATCCTGCTTCCTTTTTCTCCCTTTCTTTTTCTTCTTGCCCCCTGGTTGCTTCAGTTGTTTGCCCTTGTCGGTCGACACGGCATTTACCTCTGAGGTGAGAAGGTCCTCATTTGCATTTTGACTAGAAATCTTACGGGCCTTTTTAGATGTAGCCTTTGTTGATTTTGTGTTTGTTGTACCAATCACGCCATTTCCGGCATGAGAGTCATTGTTTGATTTAGGAGGAGGAGGAACGGAAAATTCTGGTCTGGGAGCGTCAGGGATTTTATCGTAGAGCGTGCCCAGACTGAGTATAGATCAAGTCTAGATATTGCGCACAAGCAATAACTTGCTCTTCGGTGACGAATCCTCCTTTTGCCACATCTTCTGTAATGGAAGGTAATAAAGACTTAATAATCCATTCAGCTAGCAGCTGATTAGGAACATATGTTTTTACCATTCTGTGACGACGTCGCCACTCATGAATATGATCAGATATGTGAGTGGCCATTGTTTGCTTGAAATTTGTAAGAAGTTCTGTTCCTGTTTCGTACCTTATGGGTAACTGAAAATGGGTTAAAAAGGATGTGGCTAGGGTACTGAAGTTATCAAACGAAGCTCTAGGTAATTCAATATACCATTTTGCTGCCAGACCAGTTAACGTTCTCTGAAAAAGGTGAAGCCTAATCGAATCATCGTTTAGGGTGTTTGATGAACACCACAGATGAAAGGTCATCACATGATTCGACGGGTCTTCACCTGGATTTCCATTAAATTTAGGAATATCTGACGGAAGTTTATGCGGAATCGCTGGCCACCAAGGGGCATAAGAAATTGGATCATTCGTCAGTCGGTTTAGATCTGGTAATTCTAGAGTTGCTACAAAGGGCAACTGTTGATTCTGGTTAGGCGAAGCATATCCAGGATAAGATGGAATCACCTGAGCAGTGGGTCTTTGCATACCAACATAATGTATTTGATGCTGGTAACTTTGATAAGGTTGATGGGCATAACCATTATAATATGGTTGTTGATAACCACTTTGGAAATGCGGTTGCCCATTACTTACAAAGACTTGTTGCTCAGGTCCTTGATATGATTGCTGGAATGGCGGTTGTTGAGATTGAACCATCCATGTTTTTTGGACCATTTGCTGTTGCCCAATACTGGATGATTGACCAAGATGAGGAGTCATAGTACATGTTTGACTCTGAGTCGCTCCAGATAAGGAGGCACTAACCTGAGGTTGTGTTTGAGTCGTTGAGACAAGAGGCTGTTGTATTGCAACCTGAGAAACTTGGTGTTGACATACAACAGGTAGTGCTTGTACTTGCGACGTAGTCACCATAGCAGGTATAGTGGGAATATTCGACACAGGGTGGACTGGTTGCATTGAATATACAACCCTTGGTTGTTGAGGCAGTATTGGTACCCAACCGCTGGATGTAATTCCAGTTTGACCTGAACTTTGTTGTAAACTCCCATATGGTTGTTCTCCAGGACGGAACAATGAAAAGGGATATTTCCCTCCATATGGTGGCAATCCAGTACTTGAAGGGTAGATTGGCCTTTGAAGACACATTGGATCAATTTGTTGAGTTTCAACATAAGAAATACCAGATGATAATCCGGATGAAGAAATAGGAACTGACCATGTCGTTGAAACAGTCCCTGATTGGACTCCGGCTTGTTGTTGATAACTTGCCGGGACAGATGGTATACCATCGAACATCGTTGGAGTAGTAGCAGGAGGCTCTGCCATTGCTGTGTCGGATGACACAGTCCTGGATGTCGACGGTTGTTCAGACATATCTAGTCTATCCAAAAGATTTTCTAGCGATTCTACAAGAACTTTGCGATGAGGGGAGACTAACTTCTAAGACCAACGAGGGAACAGTGACGTTATTCCGATTAAAATAAATTTTAGACGTTTCGAGACAACTTGTTTTTTCAATTTTAAAGAGTCGAGAAAAAACAAAAGATGACTCTAGTTGCCTTCGATTTTTAATGAGCCTGAAGTGACAAGTGCTCAGATGGACCTTTTCCGTTAAGGAGTCCAAAAAGGAATGAAAGAGACTGCTCTGGAAATCTAGGTAGAGGGATTACCAAACCAATCGCAAAACTGCAGAATACTTTTTACGGTACAGCAGTCAATCTTCCCGAATGCTGTGTTCAGTGCATTGCGATCGATAGGGCGGCAGACACGGCTTCCTATGGATAAAGGATTAAGCCTATTGTGGTCTCCCAAAATATACTCGACGGTACGTGGGAGCACAAGTCCGTACTGGCACTTATCATCTCAAAGTGGAGGAATCACCCAACCATCAGTGAGAACAACAGTTACCAGGCTTTACGACGTCGGAATACGTCTCTAGCCTAGACTTCTAAATGTTGTGCGTTAGGTTCCAAAGCGTTGTTAAATTCATTGAATTTATTTTATAGTTGATCTTGTTTATGAAATTTGCCTTTCAGGTTCACTGCGAGATGTAGATGTATAATTCCTAAAATGCAATCTAAGATGATAAACAGTCTTTTATCTTCTTTGTGCAATGAAAATCCTAGCTACTAAGGAAAGAGAGACAATATTCTTTCTCAAAGAGCAAAGAGCACACTCTAAATGCAGTGTCCTAAATCAAACCAATCAAACAGTCTAAATGCAAATGCACATGCATGTATTTGTTTTCGGCTTTCTTAGTATGTGAATGGTAAAAAGAAATCTAATGCAAAAATCTGAATTACTTTTCAAGCGACAATTACCAACAAGTTTCTTTTCGAAATAAAAAATGGAGATAATCACAACACTTTACGATTTGGAAATGAATACTTGCTTTCGACACTAGAAAAATTACAAATTCAGACCAAATACAATAGTAACAGGATAATCGACCATCTACAGCAACCAAACTCTTTCCTATGACTAAAAACAACACTTGCGACACTTTCAAATCAAAGGACGACAGTATGATTACGTTACTTTTTGCAAAGGAGAACTGAAAAATGACTCAACAAATACACAAAAACATTTACAGTTCTTTTGTACAAAGGAGGCGGAATAACAACAAGGAAAAGGGGTTTCAAACAAAGATATACTGATCACAGGCAGCAAAATTCATGAATAGAACTGGAAAGAATGAATCACATAAACCAAAACTGAACAATGCCTAGTCTGATCAGCGCACCTGTAACACAGGGAATTTGAAATGCAATGCACCTACTACACTCAGGAAGTGCGCTAAATTTCAGATTCACAGAACAGTACCTGCGCTAGGCTAGAGATGAGACTTTGCTTGGGTTCCGGGTCATAGTTTGCAGTTCAGTTCATGGGTTTTGGCCGAGCAAATGGTAATCAGTAATGCAACAATCAGGGGTAGATCTAAGGAGGATCTAAGAGCTACCACAAGGGGCAATGAGAGAGTTTGTAAATCAGTTGTTTAATTTATAAACAAATCCCAGAGATTGACTGAAGCGGCATTTATCTACTTTGCATTTGCATAGCAAATGTAGTTCGAAAGCCACCTGGCTTGACTTCAGGCTCCGTCTGTAAGTTTATAAAATAGACAACCAGGAAGATAAACAAACAAACTAATTCGTCCCCAGCGGAGTCACCATTTTGTTACAGGGAAAAGTGTCTACACAGAACTGGGGAAAAGTGTCTACCCGGTGTTGTTCTGCGAAACCAGAGATTTTGGGTTCGATCCCCAGTGGAGTCGCCATTTTGTTACAGGGAAAAGTGTCTACACAGAACTACTTATCCCACTAAGGTGTGATAGCTACCTTAGAAACAAACAAAGTAAAGCTACTTTCATTTTTCCTTTATGAAATATAGATGAGAGAAGAACAAAGAAGACCAACCTCTGTCTTGCGCTAATCTCCTAGTTCGATTCCTCTCTCTCTTGATAGTCTTTCGGTACTTGTTCCCTCGCACGCCCAGCTTCACAGAGTACCTGTAAGATCACAGTAGCATAGCACTATACAAGAACATGGATCTATAATCATAAACAATCTAGGATCAGATGTAAATTGACCATACAAATGGAAAAAACATAAATGACACAAGAGTATGGAGGAAAACTTGAATAGCTTTTATTGATAAACAAGAAAGAGCCAAGGGAGTTACAACCAGTTGTTCTGACCCAGCATCATCCTCTCAGCAAGGAAGCCCCTCTTCACCTCATACAAAGCTTAGATCACCCAACAATCTGATGTTGTCTCAAGAAACCAACAGCAATTCCTTACAATATGCAAAATTCCCGCCTCCTAACCTCCTGATCTCTGGGATGAGAGATCTATATATAGATATTTGCAGAGGTGTGAGTCAGCTCTGGGTTTGTGATTAGTGTCTTCTCTCTGATATTTCTTGCTTCCACTTGGAGATCTCATTGATCTCTTACTCATCCTTGGGCGATTCTGAGAGGCAAGTGTCCCAGGAGATTTTTTTGGAAGATTCCATGATCATCCACCTCACAAACTGTCTCCGCCACTTGTCTTTTCTCGTCCATCGCACCCCATAGAAGGGCTTTTTGAAATGCAACACACTTCCCATGTGTACAAGTTGAGATGCATTGCACCCTGGCCATGGAGCAAGTGAAATGATCCAGTTTTGACCAGTTCTGAGTAGTTTTTCATGGAGAACTTCTGGGAGAAGCTGTAATCAGTTGACCTTGTTCCTTTAGGGGTTGGAACAACACTTTTAGAGACTTAGGAGCCCTTGGCTTATGGACATTTTATGCTTGGGTTTGCAGTGCCCAAAAATGTCTATAACAAGTTAGCTCATAGCTCATCTTATCATCCTCAATCTGATGGGAAAAATAATATAGTGAAAAAATGGAGGATATCCATTTGCGTTACAAATGGAGGATATCCATATGCCCCAAAGAGTGAAATTGAACTTATGGTTGTAGAAATGTTAGAGGTTGATATAATTCAACCTAGTCAAAGTTCTTTCTCTGCTCTAGTGGTATTGGTACACAAGAATGATGGATCATGGCGCATGTGTCCAGATTTTAGGGAGCTACAAGCTTACTATTAAAGATAAATTTCCCATTCCTGTCATTGATGAATTATTGGATGAATTATATGGAGAAATTTACTTCACCAAGTTGGATCTTCGTTCAGGATATCATCAAATCAGAATGAAGACTGAAGACATTCCAAAAACAACATTTAGAACTCATGAGGGTCATTATGATTTTTGGGTCATGCCTTTTGGCCTTACCAATGCACCTTCTACATTTCAAGGTTTGATGAATTCCACTTTCAAACCCTTCCTTAGAAAATTTGTGTTAGTACTTTTTGATGATATACTAATCTATAGAAAGTCTTGGAAGGATCATGTTCAACATGTTTATAGGGTGCTCAAACAAATGGAGGAGAAACGATTATATGCAAAAAGCTCCAAATGTTTCTTTGGAGTACAAGAGGTGGAATATTTGGGTACTCAGTTAGCTCGTAGCTCATCTTATCATCCTTAATCTGATGGGCAAACTGAGATAGTGAACAAATGCTTGGAATGATATCTTCATTGCTTTGTATCTAAAAAAAAAACACAATGGGTCAAGTGGTTGCCTCTGGCTGAATGGTGGTATAAAACTTCCTTCCATACTGCAGCAAAAATGACCCCATTTATGGCACTTAATGGATATCATCCACCGTCCATCACATCATATTTAAAAGAAAATTCTGAGGTTCAAGTAGTGGAAGATCACATTGAGCATCAACAACAAGTTCTCAAACTCTTAAAGGATAACCTCACTTTGGCATGGAATAGAATGAAACACCAAGCAGATCAACATCGCAACGAAAGCAGTTTTTATGTAGGTGACTGGGTATTTCTACGACTACAAAATTACAAACAAATGTACCTCAAGCAAGTTAAGAAGGATAATAAATTATCACCAAAGTATTATGGTCCATACAAGGTGTTACAAAAGATTGGTACTATGGCATACAAATTGGAGCTTCCTGCATCTTCTCGAGTGCACCCAATTTTCCATGATTCATGCTTAAAGAAGGTTATAGCTGAGAAGATCCCAGTTTAAACAATATTGCCACAACTTGACGAGGAAGGAAAAATCATAGTGGAACTGGAAGAAGTCACAAAAATAATAAATCAACAGCTATGGAATCGATCAATTTTAGGGTATCTCATCAAGTGGAAGAACTTACCCACTGAAGATTCCACATGGGAGGATGAGAATCTTATATAGAAGCATCCAGAACTACTCAAGCGTTGAGGACAACACTTTTTGAAGAAGAGGGGCATGTTAGGTCCATATACTACTAGTGTAACCCCTTATTGTTATTAATGCAACCCCCTTATTGTAATATTGTGCCCATAAAGTCCCCATGTTGTTATTATTATGTCCCATAGAAGCCCACTATTGTTATTGTTGCACCCCTACAATATTATTGTTATGTAGGCTCTGATTGTATTGGGACCCCTTAGACTCTTATATATAGAAAGGAGGTATTGTCATTTGTATCATCCAAGAATTGTTCATTTGTGTAATGTAAAGGAGGTTTCCCCATCGAAGAGGCTAATTTTTAAGTTGTTAATCTATCTTTTCTATCTTTTTGTGAGCTAGTTTCCCTGCCTTCCAGCTTGTGATGTATCTTTGCTCGTGCATTCCCTTTCAAGCTGTGTGTTTCCACAGGTTTCTAAGGGGTGCACTCATTCCTCTTTCCATGTGTTAGAACCATTCATGCACCTTCCTTGGCTTGCTATGCTGGTCACACCCCTGTTACCAACAAGGAAATTCGACGATACCGTATGAACCACTGTTGGGACTCCTACACCAAATGGTTTGAGGTCTAGTTGGGAATTCTTACCGGGGAGATCCCCTGAACACTGTCAACAACTTGAAATCTTGTTTACTTCCTATCAAAATAAGTCAAATTAACTGTTTGATCAAATCACCATGAATAAACATATCATGTCTAGTTAGCTTAATCTCAAATATCATAGATCAAAATCATAAATCACATGCAAACATCATAAACTAGAATCATAAAGCACATGAATAATAAAATTGAAATAAAATCTTGATACTTATCCTTTAATCAATCCTTAGCTTCTACCTTTGTTCTTATTCTGTACACACTTCGGATCGATTTCCACACCCAAAAAACACCCATTGTCTTCTCCTCAAACATGTGCACATACACATAGTGTGCATCACACACATACAACCACACATGGCATACAACGCCATGCAATACATGAACCTATACCTGAAATACAACACATACACCTACACACAGTGTACAACACAACACAATACATACACCTACATCTGGTGTACACCACAACACAATACATACACCTACATCTGGTGTACACTACAACACAATACATACACCTACACCCGATGTACAACACAATACATATACAACAGAGTACAACAAAACGAATACATGCCATGATACCATGAATACACCATGCACATACATAATATCGCATGTACACAACACAAGATGTATGACATGCACATAACACCACATGTATACGAATACCACATGCACAACCTGTACACAGTACCACCTATGGACAACACCACTTGCATAACGTGTACACAGCATCACATGTACATGACACTACCTATACAACATGTACACAACATCACATGTACACGACACTACCTATACAACATGTACACAATGCCACATATACATTGTACCACATGTACAACATGTACACAACGCTAGACGCACACAACACCACATGCGCGACATGCAGACAACACCACATGTACATAGTACCATATGCACAAAATGTACACAACACCACCTACACACAACACCATATATAAAACATGTACACAACACCACATGCTCACAACACCACTTGTACAATCATGAACACAACACCATATGTACATAGCACCACACATACAACATGCACACAACACCACATGTACATAGTACTACATATCCAACATGTAAATAGCATCATTTGTCCATAGAACTACATATCCAACATGCACACAACACTGCATATCCAACATGTACATAGCACCATCTATGCCCAACATTGCATATGCAATACTCAAAGAACACTATCTGTACCACCCTGTACATAACATTGCATAACAACATGTACACACCATATATATACACAACACCAGATGTGCACAACATCATAGATGCAATATGTAAAAAATATACAATATATGCACAAAAGTAGTACCACACTATCTCTACTAAACAACCTTGCTTCCAATGTCTCTCCACCATCCATGCTTATCTTAGCATGTCACACATCACTCTGTTTTCATTTCATTGATGTATCTCTCAACATTATCTTGTCCATAACATAAACATAGACATAGTATAATCACATAATATCAATTCATATCCACATGATACTGACCTCGTAGATATGTTAGGCTACTCTTCTCACTTGATTCCTCATGAGCCAGGAATCTCTTCATGCGATTCATCTACATAAGAAATCATTCCTCCACAAGAACGATTCCGGATGACCCAGTCAGGCAATGAAATTGATACATATATACATACATATATGTAACATTAGCACAAAATAGTCATGATATTGTCAAAAAACGACATACCTACATACACACGTATACATATATATACATCGACACTTCATGATCACAACATAATTACCAGATATCATAAGGTCAAGGTTAAGATAACTTCCTTTATCCATGCAATGCATGTACAACATTGAGAACAAAAATTCCCAACGTAGCTGAGGCATCTGACACCTCAAATCTATTTACTTTACCTTTCCTGATTACTTTTCTCATGAATTCCCCACCATACTCCAATTACACCAATGGATCCAAACAATCCAACTAGTTTTTATACACTTACCTTCAGTGACCCTTATACATGCACTGAGCTTCATCTAAGCCTTACATCACCTGTTGTGTTTCATTCACCTCTCCCTAGGCTCGATTAACATTACTCTTTCCCAACCAATTTCCCAGACCACAAACATAAAAGGCATGACAAGAAACAAACAAGAAGAAAGCCATGGAAAACCAACAACAATATGACACCACAACCAAAGTGTCATGGCCATACACAAGACACAAACAAAACCGTAATCAAACACAAAAAACCACCAAAATACCAAACCACGAGGCTAACAATAGAAAACATGACTCAATCCCCATGGTTACCAGTTCTTCCAAGGGAAATATCAACCTAAGCCTTCTTCAAGATTTCATGGAAGCCTCTTTTCCATGCAATCCCTTGCATCATACTGCCATCAACACATAACTGTCAGTGCTTAAATAAACATAACAATACGACAATTACCTTATCTTCTTATGCCAAGCACATTTCCTTGCAACTGAACACATCCACACCATCTCTCAAGGGACTCCAATTCCCTTGATAGATCCACATGTAACTAGAGACTAGCTAATATACCTTTCAAATGCATGTTCATGAATCTAGCACATATCCACATCATGTCAGTCAAGATTAAGGTTAAGAAGGCTTCCTGTATGCAAATCACTCATTGGTTTGGAATTAGGGTTTCCAAACATACCCAAAAGAATTCTTTCCCAATTCCTTTCTTTGACCTTTTCCTTGCTGCAATTGAGCGTTATTATGCATTGTCACACCACCCAACTATTAGTTATATAAACACATCAATTATTACATTTTCATGCTAATACCAAGCATTTTTCTTGCATTGTGTTATCACAAAATCAAGCACTGAAGGCTGCTAATCAGTCATACTCTGTGTAACTATTTCAAACCAGACTTTTGACTAAGGCTTAGCCTCCTTAGCCTGAGAGGGCTCTCTCAAAGGGTTATTGATTTTAAATATTGATGAGATGGCTAACTCTTGCAAAGTAAATTTAACATATAAATTGGCTGGACAGACCTTACAAAGATTTCCATTGGGCTCATGGAGTTAATCATCATTTCAGCAAACTATAAAACCACTCATTCATAGAAGTCAGGGCATGTAATGTTTAAACACTCAAGACACCTCTCAAATAAACCTCAACCTACAAATACACACAGGAAATCAGAGCAGCAGAGTGAATTCTGAGTGATTGTGTATCTATAAAGCTGTAAAACATAAAGGATAAAACAAAACCACATATATCTTGAGCATCTGAAACAATGTATGAATCCTGAGAAGAAAAAGCAGTCATTTGTATTACTGAAAACAAGTTCTTACATAAGCCAAAATAAACTCTGTTTCTCAAAAACATCCAACCCCCATTACATCAAAGTTTGATCTATATATAGAGATACACCCTAAACTAATTTGAGCTTCCTCCTCCAGCATGAGGGGAGCTCGATGACTGCTACTAATTACCCCTATCTACCATTTAACTAACTCATTAAATACATTAAGTGCTGAGCTGTAATTACAAAGAGTCCCAACTAAACTAAAACTCTAATTCTATCCTCCTCGTAACATGATTCTTTCTTGATCCTTGACACCTGTCTCCTTTCAGTTTGGCCGAGATAGCTGAGAGAAGGATGCAATGAACAAGCTAGCTTTGGATACTGAATGCGCTGATGGTTCATTAATCATAAGGATAAAACCCCTGTTTTTCCGGTCCTTGTCTCCCACCATTCTTCAAAAATTAAGCAGCATGTTCCCAGCTCTTTAATACCCCAAAAATAACGAGCATCACCATATTCCCAAATGTGCTGGAAGCTTTGTTGATTGAACAGGTGTATAAGCCAAAATTCTTCGTATGCATCTCCTTCCAAAACCCTAACAACCGGTAATAAAGTACCTTTATCAAAGCTTTAACTTAAGACAAAATATTTCACCTTTACAAAAAGGCACACTTGTCATTATCTGAATGGCTATGCTAGCCTCATGTGGTCTCCTTAATGTTCCTTAGGTATTTCCTTTGATAATTTTCTGATCCTACCATCAAACTGTTTGTCTTCATCATAAAACAACACCTACAGCAGTTTCGTAGCGCGCTACGAAACTGCTGTGTAATTTAAAAAACACAGTCTCAAACCAAAACTTCACTATTTGAGCACTTTGCTGTTAAAACATTCTTCCAACTGTTATATTGCTGCAGCTGCTGCAGAAGCACGAGCATTTACCACAGAATGTAAAGGATTCCCTCCAAGCTTGTTAATGTTGTAAGTTTGGTAGGAAGGAAAAAACTCATTCATATTAGCTTTATGCAGGGCTGTGACACCTTCTGCAACCTTGAACATCCACTCAGTTGCAAAAATTTAGCTTCATCAGTGTTTGTGTCCGCATTGGTATTCAATCCTGTTGTCCCAGCATCCAATACAAGAAGCTCTAGTTGTTGAGGTAAAGTAAGAAGATATTCACCAATGCTGGTAACATATAGCTGAGGGTAGGCACTAAAACTTGGTAACGAAAAAGCATTGTCTTCTTCAGCTGACGTCCAGATTGCCATTCTAGATACATCTTTGATCCTTTGACCAACTTTTAATATCAGAACCTTATAAACAAGTTCATTGACAGCATTTGAGAAAGTTCCAACCCTTTGAGAAGTATGTTTCCTCTTCCTTTGAAACCATGTCCAATAAGTTTCCACCATGCAGTCTTTCCTTGTACTACCACTTGTATATATCTTTTGCCTGAGGAGTGTATTTCAATCATATTAGAGCATCTGGAAATAAAGTGGTTTACAGGTTAGAAAATGTTCGAGCTAAAACCGACTGGAGTTGGGATCGGCGACACACTCTAGTTCAAGAAACCAGCACCATCATGGCGCACCACCCCCATAAGGAAAGCGACTCCCAAGAGATTCTGCTTTCTCAAGCTTTCAAGATACTAGCATATCATTTGTTGATTATAAATCTACTTCTCTCAAATTTGAAAACCTGAGTTATTTAATGAACAGTAGTAAAGCGGGAATGCTGTTTTCAATTAAACCTTTCTATAGGTAACCATTAGCATAAGATCTTAACTTCTCTGTCAATTTTTGTTTCAAATGGCATGGAGGAAACTGTAACATTCATTTTGCCAATGACCGATGGAACCCCTAATACCAACAACAACAATGTCTGCCTCTAGTTCCCGCCATCCTTCAACTTTACTATCTTAACATTTCCGTGTTCATCCGTGTCAAATCCTGTGGCCACTATTCCTTTAATTATTTCCACACCCTTTCCTTTATAATAGCCCTCATAGAAAGCAGCTATATCAGTAGTGAAAAGACGAGGCATGCACCACGGCTCAGGGTAAACCATTTAACCTTATATTTGTTGATGTTTAAAACCGCAGCCAGTTCAAGGCCAATTATCCTCCACCAACAATCACAGCTGTGCATTCTGGTTTTGACTTTATCGCTGATATCAAGGCATCAGCTTCTTGCGCACCTTTTTCAAAAGCCACAGGATTAGTGGTGTTAATGATGAACTTGGAACAACACTGATTTTTACACGGGAACCGTGTTTGGTTTTTTGAATATTGATACTAAGACATTATCAACCTTCTCAATTCCATATTGGCAAATATGCTTATCTTTTGAACCTAACAATCCATTCCAAAAATATCGAATCATTTACTCTGCGCTATTCTATTATTTGTAGAAAACCCACCATGACATGATCCTTGAATGAAAAAAAAAACCTGTTTCCAACATGAACCAGTGTAACAGAATATGCCGACCTCAAATTTGCCTAGTCTTGGAAATAAAAAAATTGAACTCCCAAGGCCTGATGCCGAGCTCTTGTCAAACGATACAATAATGCACCTTGGAGCCTGTCAAAGACATTTTTACAGTTGATATCGCTGAGCAGGCTTTCTTCACATGCATCCTTCAAATCACCGATGTCATATTCTCAAAACAGCCTTGCATGCATCAATGGATATGTCATCGATATTAATTGTCAGTGATTCCTTTTCCTTCAAGTCATGAGTAAACATACTTTCAAAGACAGGTGGTCTAGCAGCTAGAATAGCCCAGTGAACACCAATGCTCCCATCGGAAACATTTATAGTTACATCTGCATGTAATCTGTTGGTGAATCTGGATGGATATGACAGCTGTGAAAGAATGGCTATGGATTAGCACGAATTCCCCATTTCGTAGCGCAGTTAGTGCAAAGTCGGTGTTTTTCGCTACGAAATCACTAAAACAGGTTGCGCTGCGAAACTGCTAAAGGATTTATGCGCTGCGAAAACACTTTGTCCTTAAGCTAGTTTGAGCAATTTTGGCAACAGAATTTTCAGTGATAACACATTGTTTACACATGTCAAACACATGTTCCAAATATCAAGATAATCATATCTATCAATTTGAAATCAACCTTTACCAAGGCGAACAATCATGTCATAATTCATAGTCAACTCATAGCCATTAGACATAATACTGCAACTATCACTTATTACACTCAAGTACATGTCAGCTATCTCAACACATATGTATTAGTACAATTATCTTAAAACAAGATCATTCATTCTAGCAATCTTACAAACGCATACTCATATCATGCAAGTAATCAAGCATTTAGACAACAACCATTAGAGAACTATTGAGGTCTAAACTGGGCCTCCTATGAAAAATGTACAACCAAAATAAACATTATAAGGAACAATAGGATTCAAGATGATGATGTCAACCATGGGGGATGATTCACCATTTTTGGGGTAAAAAGGTAAAAAGATAAAAAAGTAAAAAATAATTAAACTACTTTTTAAACTTGTATTTTCAACTTATCTCCCTAAGGTTTTTACTCAAATTTCGAGCAGCAGTACTCATTAAATGCAAAATTTAATTCCCCATCCAAGGAGTACCCATGTTGCATACTTTTGATGGACCCTTCTACACGAAAAATAAGAAATACATGAAAAACATGATTGAAATCATGTTTTTCATGTAGTAGGGTCCATAAAAGGCATGCAACATGAGTAGTCCCTGGATGAGGAATCAAATTCTTCATCCAATGAGTGTTCCCACTCAAAATTTTAGTAAACCCATAGAGAGATAAGTTGAAAATGCGAGTTGAAGAAGTAGCTTTTTCTTTTTTCCCTCTAAAATTTGATTATGTAATCTAATATTATTTTATTATTTCCACTATTATTTTATAATTTCCTTAGGAGGCCCATTTTATACCTCAAAATTCCCCTGATGTAGGCGACATAATAGACAC
Organism: Pinus tabuliformis; assembly: GCA_031772625.1. Classification (NCBI taxonomy): domain Eukaryota; kingdom Viridiplantae; phylum Streptophyta; class Pinopsida; order Pinales; family Pinaceae; genus Pinus; species Pinus tabuliformis. The sequence goes on along the minus strand of CM062820.1, from coordinate 315,277,866 downwards.
ACACACTCAAACACCAATTAAACGACATAATCAAACATTCAAGCAAAAAGTAGATGACATAAGCAAGCTCATACATTAATGTATCTCAGGGGAGGCTATCATGGCTGCATAATCAATCAAGATTAGCATGAGATAACTTCATGACATATCAAATCCAATATAAATAAGGTAATGATATCCATGATAGTCACTAGCTAACATGTTCACATCATAAACTCATAAACATTTGTCATTTATGCATAGAAATCACATATGTACAATCATTCTATATTAGTACAGCACAATGTCACAAATAATTCAACTCATACCTAAATTCCATAACCCTAACCATATGCATAGGCCAATCCAATTTAGCATGATACATATAACATCAAGATCTTAAGGTAATAACCCTAATCATCAAGTTACTAGCATATAACAACAAGAAGTTATATATCATGCTCATCAACAACATATAACCTAATTATCAAGCTAACTATCATAAAACAACAAGAATTTAACCTATAGCATACTCATCAACAACATATAACATAATCATCAAGTTATCTAACACAAAACAACAAGAAAAATGCATAAAACCACATGTTACTACCACTCATGACTATCTGACACGTGCATATGACCTCACTAATCAATTAGCATCTATCATGTATGTAACCATAACATCAATAGAAATGTACACAAACCTAATGTATATAACCCTAATGCATATAACAATCCATTAACTAACAAGCCTGCATGCTCAACATCCAAACCTGTATGACGACATGCTCTTGCCTCAAGATCCAATGCTGCAACTTTACTTTAATGATATGCATCTCCTGCTCTATCTCAGCCAACACATCAGTATCATAACAACCAATAGCATCATGATGACCTAATTGCATATAATGACCTCATAATTCATGTCTGACCCACCATACATGTATAATGAATGCATATAAACCATACACCCATGCCGACACATCCCACAACAATGCCCTCAACCTTCACATGGCAACATCACTACAACCATGATTAACACCATGTAAATGAAACATGCACACGAACTACAAGCATAAGAAACATATATGAAACCGACATGAATGCATGACCAACACACCACCCATCCAGTCTGAGGGGTGAACCATGCTTTGATACCTCTTTTTGGTATCATATGTGACCCAAATAGGGCGCACCCCACTCTGATGCCACTCTATAACACCCTCCTCCCATATCTACCCAAGTAACATGCTAACCAGGGTAAACATGTGACAAGAGTCTACTATGATATGATTCAACCTCCTAGGTATCCTTAAAAAATTGGAATTGACGGAAACCCATCAAACATATCTTTCACATCAACAACAACACTCCCAGGATCTATCCCAACCACACAGGTATCATGCCCCTAAGTCCCACTGACTTTTTAAGATATTAAATATCTATACACTCCCATGCTATGGGAATGCCAACATCTAGAGAGCTCTAGACGGTCCCACAAACCTACATGCCTGCATCTAGGGACAATTTCCAACAGACCTGTGCCAGAGTTTATGGGATTTAAGGCACTTTTCAAGCCCATAATTTTGGCCACTACTCAGAACTCGTTATAACTTTTGGAATCCATTAAACACATGATGACAAAACTAATAAAACAAAAACTAACTCCAGGACTAGGCCTAGCCATCCCCAACCAGGACTCACATTCTATCAAACACTTGACATCAATGCAATCTATAGGTCTAGGATACAAGACAAAGCATGAATGACTAAAAACTATTATGAGACATGACAAGAAGGATCACCACCTTCTCCCTTGAACTATTATGACATCAATTAGGTCTTGCATCCATAATTTTAACAATTACAAGTAAATACATGAAATAAGCATGACATGAACTAGTCATTTCACAATGCTTATAACCAACATAAAACCATGAAATGAGAGTGAGATAACAACCATAAAATCCACGTATTAATAAGTACACAAGCAAGAGAACTTAGCTTTTATTAAACATAGGCAAATCTGACCAAGTTTGGGACTTCAACGTACCACCCAACTGTAGACATGGCTGAACCAAATCTTTCTTTCATCTAGTCATGCCTGTCCCATATTCCAAGCATGAATGTGGATGGAAGAAATAATCCAAAAATAACCAAGGGAATCCAGAGGTTAAACCACCTCCACCCTCACCAATCTGTGATCACACCAAAACTGGTGCTCTGATCACAAAACTGAAATTAACTTGGAATGCCATCTAGAATCCATCACTATCCTTGAGGAATTTTTCATCTCCTTGTCTCTTAGGCTTTACCACAATCCAATCCCAGATCACTAGGCCCTAAACCGAGACACCTCCCTCATTCTTTACCTTGTATCTCGCCAAAACTGGTTAAGGGATTCCTAGGAATTTGGGAATGAAACGAGACCACCTCCACCGCAGATTCTCAAATCCATCAAGCAATTCCAAAGCTCAATACCAAGATCAACATCCCAACACACCTTGGCATCCAGAAAAAGGAAAGGCTAGGCTGAAAACCATTGTCATAACCCAAAAAACCATGCCACCGACAATCTGTTACTTGCGTGTTAAAACCATTTAGGAAATCACACATACAATATGTTACTTGCAAGTATTCCTACTGAAGCTACTTGACCCTACTTTTCCTTGCTTGATTCTTGCTTTACTTCCTTTCTCTTTTCTTTGTTTTACTTACTTGCTCCAAGAAAACTCTAAGTGGCCAAGAGTGAGAGAGAGAGATAATAATGAGAGAGCTCCAAAACTGAGCTGACCAAGCCTACACATTGATCTCCGTAAGCCTTTTTATCAATGAGGCCTCTATTTTCTTAATTTTCCATTATTTTCCTTCATTTTCCTCCTCACATGAAACTTGTGACCTATAAACTTCATTTTCTCCTATTTTCCTTTATTTTCATAAATAAATGTGCCAAAAATGCCTTTTTGCCTTTTAATGCCTTTACCTTTGTCTTTGGCAATTTATTTTAGCCATAAACACATCCAGTGATGCCCACTAGGATATCTTTCCCAACATTTATATTGGAATAAGTGTCCCTTAACAATGGTCTTATTTTTCCTTTATTAACTTTTATTACGTGGAATTTTCACGAGGGTTGTTACATAGAACTTCTTCCTCTAATGTTTCTGAGATTTGTTTCCAAATTTCTGATCATCTTTCTTTTCATCCCTTTCTTTGTAAGGGCACATGGACGAAAAATGACCAACTCTTCCACAATAAAACATATGGAGGGAAAATTTTCTTTATATTTTCCCGAGCCACACTTCAGTTTCTTGGCAAATTGAGCTAGCTCCTGATCAAATTCACAGTTGGAGTAGTCTTGATGATCTTTATGCTCCTTGACCTTCTTGGACACTTTGAACGTTTCCTCCTTGGGTTTAGATTTCTCTCTTCCTACTCTCATCTCATATGTTGTGATAGTACCAAGCAACTGATCCATCTTGAGATCCTTTAAGTTAGTCATTTCTTCAATAGTTGAGACTTTGGCATTAAATCTCATGGGTAGGGATCTTAAGACTTTTTGAACAATCATATCCTCCTTAAATTATTCACCAAGTCCCCTAATCGTATTGGTTACTTCATCAACTCTGAGGAAGTATTCAGCTATGCTTTCAACTTTTAAACCTCATTATGAAAGTTTGAAGTTTGGCCTACTTGACTTTTTCATCTCTTTCATGACTCTGATTGAGCTTCACCCAGACTTCCTTGGTAGACTTACAATACATAACATTTTCGAGTTCATATTGAATGATTCCAAAGAGAATAGAATTCTTGGCTTTAGCATTATTTCCATACATTTTTTTACCATCTTCATCAATGGAAGGGACATCATAATCTACTAGTACTACATCCAAACATCTACCCCTAGGGACATAATATAGGCTTCTGTTATAAGCCATTTTTTCACATTATATTAGTGAGCGTCCTAATGGGATCAATCAACATCATATTCTCCCTTGTCACCATCTTGCACAAAGCCCTAAGAATGTTCCCTTCATCCCACAAAATTTCATCTTTAAACTGCATCATCTAAGCCAGTTTTAGGACCAACGCTCCCTGTATGCCTATTGGGGTGTGATCACCTACAGGTTGCTCCACTGTGGTCTGTGTTGTTCAGCAGTAGTTTTCTCCCTTTTTCACCTATGTTGGTTCTAGAAATCTCGGAAAATGATCAAGATTATGGAAGATTCCCCTTCTAGGAGTTTCTAGAAGTTGTTTCAACTACTTACCTTTGATAAAACATTCAGATCCTATCCTTCCCTACTTTGGAGTTTTCACCACTTATCCTTTGATCTTATCCCTCCATCAAAGGTGGATCTGAAGCCCTATATTAGTAAGTGGATAAGAACTCCCAACTTACCCTACTTCACTATATATTCCCAACCTTCTATGCAGTTTGGGGTTAGATTTTAGACAGCGATTCTTCCCTAATGTTGTTGTAGTGAGTGGTCATCATCTCATGCATTTAGGGTGATTGGAGGTGCATATTGTGACAAGGAAAGGACAAGTCAAAAACTTGGAGGAGCTCTTCTACAAGATCAACTACTACTTATGGTTGTAATCTCCTTCCATTTATATTAATGCAAAGAATTCATTGTTTTCCTATATGTGATGTTGTTATTTCATATATTTCAATGCCATGTTGATCTATTCAATGAAGTACTTATATGATACTGCATATATCTCGTAGTTTCTTGGGTTGTGTTATCTAACTATGCAAGTTCTAATGTTGGAATTTAGAGCTAGAATTGGAGCTTCAAAGCTAAAGGAGCGAAGTGTGCGAAGGATTCTAGGTAGGCCTTACTCCATCATCTATTTAATTTAAGGAAAATCATTGTGTTCCTTATGTCTTTGTTGTTCTAGGTTAGCCATCGACCTAGGGGAGATACTTTTGTCCGCAATCATAATCTCGTATAGAAAATTAGTGACTCCACTGGGGAACAAAGTATTCCCTTGGTGGTTTCCATGGGGGCTTCACTAGGGGAGAAATACCATACCACATGGTTTCATATTGGGGGATATATATTAAGGAAAAAATGACATAATATATTGAGCATTATATTGGGGGTAAATGGTTTTTATATTAGCAGGTATAAAAAATGGAGATCAAGGTTAATATAAAAATATACATGGGTGTAAAAAATGTTAATTGAAAAATGGATAGTACAATATATAGTGAAAGTAGGGGTTTTTTTAAATTAAGGTGTATTGGGATCATACTGGTAGGGGGGTAATTAATGTGATTTTTAGAGGTATTTTCCAATATGTAGTCAGATTAATGGTATTGTTTAGTATGACATGAACACACGTGTTATGTCAGAGGCTCATTGAATGAAGACCTTGTGGTGGTTTCCTTGTCCCTTGTGTTTGATTACCTCCTTGACAGACCTTTTTTGTATCATCAAACCAAGAAAATACCTAGAAAGTGATTTCATTGAGCCTTTTTTGCAATTTTTGTGTTATAATCCTCTTTCCTAGGCCCACCGCACCCCTTGTGCCTTTGATAGTGCATTGCACCTCACCTTGGCCCACTTTGTACTAGTGTTGCAACCCACTGGTGCCTCTTCTGCACCAGCGTTGGCCCCTATTTTTGCATAATTTTTTCCTTGGTTCTTGAGCCTATCTTTGGTCAACCTACTTCCAACATAATGTCCCTGAGTCTTGAGTGTCTTTTTGTCTCTCTAAAGCCTCCATTTGGTTTGCATTTGTCTTGTTTTCCTTTGGTAAGAATTGATTTTGATTTTGATTTGTTCTTATCATTTTCTCGGTTGCAAACTGATTTCGTTCAATTGTTGATCGCTTACATGAATTGTTGTTTTAGTCCTCATTTTGAAAAGTGAAATTTAATCAATAATTGAACATTTACATCTTAGTTTTCTTCATTTCAAAACTTAAGTGTGGTGAAAATAAAAAAATTGTAATGAGATTTAGGTTTTTTCATGTGCATTAGCATAGGAACAGTTGCATCAAAAGGGAAATTGCATCTTGCACCTTGTTTGTTACATATCGTGTGTTGCATCTTGATTGTTTCTTCCATTACTTAAATATATTTTCATTGAAAGAGAAAATATTTCTATTTTCTCATGTTATATTTTCATTTTCGGGTATTCAGGTGACATTCATGATGAGCCGGAAAACTGAAACATAATCAAATATAAACCATAAAATTTATTGAATCAACCTAAGGAGAATTTGTAACATTAACACAAACATTTAGAGGTCTAGGCTAGAGACATGTTTTAGTGTCGTTAAATGTAGAATATCTCATTGTTTTCCAGCATTGCATACGAGGGGTGAAATCTTGTTCCAGGTATGTGAGTGTATAGGATCATACTCCACATACCTTCGGGTATATTGGTGGCACTCCATGCACGTAAAGCATATGTGAATTTTCTCATTGAGCATTTGCACATTAGACAACACTACTATGGAATACACTCCCATGCACAGTTGCGTATATTTTGGGAGTCCCCAATAAGTTGCTATCCATCCATAGGTAACCGAGTTTTTCGCCTTATATACCATGATACACCAAACACAACATTCGAGGAGATTCATTGTCATACGTTAAGTCCTTGGTTTTCCAAGGTGTCTATTGCAGTTCATGGTTGCTTGGTAATCCTTTATGCCTAGATTAGGCTCTTTCATATTTATTTCTTTTTGTGTTAATAAAATTTATTATCCAGCATGGAAGAACAAAATCCCCCTCCCTGTCATTTGTGTAGAGTGCAAAATAAGCCTCCTCTTCCTCTAGAGGATATTCCTAAATGTCATCCAAAGCATAAGAAAACAAAAACCACCAAATCAGGAACATCGGGAACTACTTCTAGCCCTCCTCTCGATATTGATCAGCTAGAATCATCTGTCCCTTTGAGTTACGAACCCAAGATTAGATCTATTCCTATTAGTGACACTGAGACAATTGAAACAAAAGTCCCAGAAACTTTGTTACTTCATGTCATTGAATATGATCTCCCTGAGTCAGAAACTTTGTTTCCTAAGGTTGTTGAACCTGAGGAGCCTCATCCGTCTTCACCTAATTCTTTGGGACCTCCCTCTTCTCTTCCTTTATATCAGACAAAACCAATATATCTTTGGCCTGACAATGAACCTCTTCCATACAGACTTATAGATATTAAAGAGATCCCTTAAGAAGAGCCTCATCCTTCTACTCTTGTTCATTGGGAAGGACTTTATTTTTATCAAACCAATCTTCTTCCATCTATTCAACCTCCGACACAATCTCCTTTACCTGATTCTTTGGGCCTACCCATGGATCTCTCATGGAAATCTTGATTGGGATTGTTAACCATGACTGGAATTGATTCAAAATCCCAATATATGTCCACCACTATGGTCGAGAAATCAAGTGTCGCTTCCTCATCTATGTTTGAAACATCACCAGAAACTCATTTGTATGGTGGCCCGTTCGTCCTTGTTGTCTAGGTAAATTCCCTCTGCGGACAGAGACGATCCCTCTAGCCCAATGAGTGCGTCTAGCAACCGAAGTGACAATCTACTAGACACTTCCCTAAGTTGCAATTGAAAAGAGAGACGAAGAAGATGGCCTACCTCGTTCTGATGTTATCTTGATCTCCTGTGTTGAAGGCCTTGAATCACTCGCACCATGGTCTCATTCTTGCTTCTCTTAGCATTTATGCACCTGCACAAGAGATCAAGACACAATAAGGCATGCAAATAAAAATAGCATATTCAAAAGCAACCTACTTAACTAATCAAGGAATGTTAAGCTAAATGATACATGAGAATACACATTTAGGGAAAATGAACCAACAGTTGTCTATTAATAGAAAATAAGGGGAAGCATACAACCAAACATTGATGTTGATAGGCTCTCCTTGAATGAATATCCAAGGTAAATAACTGTAGATAGGATTTCTCTTGAACACTGGCGACATGGCTCCAGAGTGTGGAAACATTTGACTTAACATAGGACTAAAGGTTATGATGAAAAAATGAAATAGTCTAATGAGAGGCAAAAATGGATCACCCAAAAGGAAAATTTCTTTATTTCAATCCATGAAAAAGGTTCTAATTGGTGTTAAATGATGTTTTGCAGGAGATCATGGTCTTGGAATGGAAAGAAAGAGGCCATGAAGCTAAAGATCACCAAGCAGCCTAGAATCCAGAATACATAAATGGCTTAAGAGATTGTGGGTTGCTGAAGTTCTTCACGACCACAAGGCTAAGGGCTCAGATGGAATTTCTGCCCTATTTGATCAGTATTTGGGATGTGGATCGAGATATATTTATCATCAAAGACTAGGAACTGGAAATAGAAGAATCGAACATCTATTTTATCATGGGATTGTCTTGAAAGGAGAAAGAGTCCAACTCTTTGGATCTCACCTAGGTGGTGAGAAAACTAGCGCTCTGATTAGGAGGCATTTCCCAAGTACAGAGATGACGAGGAGTGGGAAGGTGAAGATCGCGAAAATCACCTTCCTTTATGAACCATCCTATTCACCATAGCTTATGTATCTAGGATGCAACCCTTGCATGAGAGTTCAAAATCCCAATTCCAGTATGAAGTTGAGTGTCTGACCCCCACCATATTTAATTGGTGTGTGAGGCCTTCTAATGATTATGAAAAGATAGCTGACAAAAGAGAAGCAAGGGAACCTAAGACAATTTGGGTTTGGCTCGATACTAGTGACTTTCTTCTTAGAGTGGGTGCCCCTATTCTAGTATCAATGGGCAGAGGTACCAGATCATGCCCCCAAGACCCGACGTTAGTGAGGTGTAGTCAACTCATGCCTTGAGGAAGGATGGATCAATATATCCACTACCCTCCAAGTTATTTAGTTGGCTGCAATGCTAATTACTCATGGTGGATGACTATGCATATGCTGGTACAAATTTTTGATGGGATCCAGATCTACCTCTGCCACTGGGAGAACAGTGGACTGATGCAGGTAAAGACTTATTTTTTGGATTTTTTCAAGTCTTATGATTTTTTTTTAAGAGTTTAAACTGAGACTCGACTTATGATAAATGTGCAGATGTAGGACTTGAAAGAATGCCTGGCATGTCGTCAATATCATGGTGGGCTTGTCATCAGATAGTGGGGGCTGACTATGAGGAAGGGGAGGACCCCTTAACTAAGTTGGAGCGCAACCTAGAAGTGATTACTTGGGGTGTACCAGAGTATGCTACTATAGACGAGGTGCCACTGCGTTGGCAGAGACACACAGTGGGAGTATCTGCGAGACTGCATTGGCTGCTAGGCCTAGTGATCAGCTCAGTCTCATGCTACCATGATCACCGTGCAGGTTGATAGCCTTTCTAGATCTTTTACACATTTTGTAGGCTTTGAAAGCCAAGTGTCCCAGAACACTTTATTTTTTGAGATTTTGATGTAAAAAATTTGACAGACTTTATATATATATATATATATATATATATATGTTTTATTTCCTACTTATGTGTCCAAAATATGATCAGTTTTATAAATGATGCAAATGTCGATCAAGAACATAATTGCCTAATGCATCTGTTAATGTATTCAAATTGTGTGGAATGTGTTGATATGTGATAAAATCAAAATTTCTTTCCAGTAATCGAACATGTAGATACATATGCAATATATGTGGATTTCTTACTAAATAATGATTATTTAATTGTAACACAACGATCTGTGAATCTAACTTGATAACTAAATCTCTAATGCCAAGAGAAACTGATTTTGACAAAATCTCAATGATTGCATTGTATTCAACAATATTGTTAGTTGTTCGACCGAGGGATATACCTTATAAGACAATCAACTTGCCATCAGGGGAAAAGAGTGCCCAAGATACGAAGGAAAAATTCAGTGTGCTACACAAGAAACATCAATAAAACCATCATAATGACTTGACGACATCTGCAAACCGAGTGGAACAAAAGGTAACCAGAAAAATACATGTATGCAAAGAAAACAAACACACCAAAAATCAAAAAGCGCACAGTAATGAATTCACACACTAATGAAAAAAAAATAACACGAATTTCACGTGTAATACTTTTTCAAATACAACCCATTTCAGGGTTGTGACAATAAATTTCCTTCGTAATCAAGCAGCTCATATGTGCCTTTCTGCAAAACACATTTGACAATATATGGCCCATGCCACATAGGTTCGAACTTTCCAGCACCTAACTTATTGTTAGCTTGATCATAAAGGAGGATGAGATCGCCTTCGGAAAAAGTGTGAGGAGAAACGGTTTGATCAAAATGATATTTGACACATTTCTTTTGGGCTTCAATTACCATCATGGCAATGCGATGGGTCTCATCAAGCCTCTCAAAATAGAGTAACCACTCCTTTTTAGGCGAGGTGTTAGGAAGAAGTTCGACAACTAATTTGAGAGAAGGGATCCCACATTCAATTGTAAGAGTTGCCTATAAACCATAAATAAAATGGAATGGAGTGAATCCAATGGTCATCTTAGCGGAAGTTCTGTAAGCCCAGAGAGCTAAGAATAGCATCAAATGCCAGTCATTTTTTTGCTTCCCAATGGTACGTTGAAGCATAGTAATCAAAACTTTATTAATTTCTTTGACTTGGCCATTGGCCTATGGATAGTAAGGAGTTGAGCTATCATGACGAAGGCCCAACTGAGCAGTCATCTCTACCATCATGTACTGATGAAAATGTGATCCATGGTCAGTTACAATGTCTTAAGGAACACCAAAATGTTCTGTGACATGGTTGAAAAGGAACTGAGTAGCAGTAATACCGTCAGCATGATATGTGGGCATCGCCTCAGCTCATTTAGTGAAACAGTCGACAATGACAATAATATAGCCATGCTCCCTAGATGAGCGAGGGTTACATGTCATGAAGTGTATGCCCCATTTAGAAAATGGGCCAATGGTAACTAATGGGTGTAAGGGTGCTAGCGGGGCATGCTTCTTGTGGTTAAAAATCTGGCATTCATGGCATTTTTGAACAGCGAGAATACAATCCTTAAAGATAGAAGGCTAGAAATAACTGGCGCGAAGGATTTTCTGAGCAGTGGCATAGCCAGACAGGTGACCACCACAGGCACCACAGTGGCAATCATTCAAAACCCATTCATCCTCTTCAAGTGTTAGACATTTGCGAAGAACAAAGTCCACACTGACTCGGTATAATGTATAACCAAGAATCTTATAGGGTTGGGACTAATGCGGAATGTGGCATTGGTTAGATCAAGACAACTCATATCAAAAGGACTGAGTTTGAAGATAAACGATAATATCTCCATACCATGGGTCAAGAGTGCTGATGAGAAATAGAGTTTCATCAAGAATCTGCTCAGTAAAATTGGTAGGAGTGCTTGTAGACAGAAGGGCACATATCAATTCAGCAAAAACAAGTGATTTCTTCAATTTGGTGGCATTAAATGCCAAATCAAACTCCTATAGGATAACAATCCACTCGGAGTATTTCTGCCCTAGTAACTGACGAGTCAATATATAGGTCATGGGATTGCAATCGAAAATCAACATGGTTTTCTGTAAAAGGATATAATGTCGAAATCTTTGGACAACATGGACCACTGCTAAGGAAAGCTTCTCGACATGGGTATATCGAGACTTAGTGTCAAGAATATTTTGGCTTAAATAATAAACCACATGTTTGTTGCCATCACCATCATCCTGAACTAATACCATAACAATGGTAGTATCAATTGCAGCCAATTATAGGAAATAATCACGTCAATAATGTTAAACACACATGGACAGTAAAACAATGTGAAAGATAAATCATGTGATACATTTTTTATTAACAATAGATATACATTTATAGTACAAATATGTGACTCTTGGGTTTCAGATCCCAAGGTCTCTTGGATTGCTTTTGTCCATTCGACTTCCACACTAACCCATTAGGATTAGGCGTCCAACATTCCCCCCCTTAATCCGAAGGGTTATGTATGAGTCCAAGAAGAGAGCTGTAATACAAAATGTGCAAAAAATGCATGACAGCACTAGGCTGAATGTGCTCTATGAAATGTTGGTAAAAAGGGCGGTGGTTTAAGGATGACCACCAACACTGGAACGCTTAGTGCAGTTCCCGGAACTCTTCCAAAATTGGCAAGAAACTGAAGTTTTCTGCTAGAGGAAGTGTTCTCAATCTGTGATGGTTGAAGGATGACCAACAACTCTGGAATGCTTAATGCAATTCCTGGAACTCTTCCAAAACTGGCAAGAAGCTGGAGTCTTCTGCTAGAGGAAGTGTTCTTAATCTGTGATGGTTTAAGGATGACCAACAACTCTGCGATTCCTGGAACTCTTCCAAAACTGGCAAGAAGTTGGAGTCTTCTGCTGGAGGAAGTGTCCCAGATTGCCAACTGAAGGCATGCTCAGGGGCATCTTTGTCTCTGGCTACAACTCTGAAACTGGTGTGGCAGGTTGTGGCTCAGGCTCGCTTGATGTGGCTTTGAAGCTTGTAGATGACCATCATTTCCCCCCCTGTCAGGTACAAGGTGAGAAGATGGAGAAAACTCAATTGCAAGACTGTTCACTACTCTGGAACAAGTTCTAACATGTGTTTGGAATATCTTCTTGGCTGTTGATGCCCATTGCCAAGAAGCGATCCATCCAAGATGAATCTTTGTTCTTGCAGGACGTTTGTTTTTGAAGCATCTGTGTGAAGAATGGCTGGTTTTATGACAGTGCTTACATGGATGAAGATCAAAACAATGATCTTTCAGATGGCCAACTCGGTCACAGTGTTGGCATTTCACGATCTGTTGTTTTTGTTGTTGTTGTTGCTATGGAAGAGGGGCAGAATTTGGAACAGCTGAAGCTGAACTGTCATGAGGAGCAGGTGAACTGTCATAAATGAATCCAGCACTCTGAAACTGAATGGGCTTGGCATAGTCTGGAATATGAAAGGACAAGTCCTTGTCATATCCAAGACCAGTTCTGTGCTTGTTGTGGACAAGCTGTTCCCAAGGTCTGATGATGGGCTTGGGAAGTGCAGACTGAATTTCTGGATCTGCATGTACAATTGCTACTTTATTGGGTTCTGGATCTGATTCAACCTCAATCTTACTAATTTCACCACTTGCTGGTTTAACCTTGAACAACATATTGTTTTGAGCAGAAAACAATTTGGAATGACAAATCTGTTGAAGCTCATCTTGCTGGAACTGAGATTCTAGTTGCAAAAAATCAATCTTTTGTTGTGCATCATGCAGGCAGGTCTGAATGTCACAAAGAGTGTCTTTGCTGACATTTACCTTCCCATCAATAGTGGAGTGTATTAGTTTATTCAGTAACTCTAATACATCATCAAATCTAGCCATTGTCTCAACAAAGAAATGAACACTCAACAATCCTAGTGGAGACTATAGCAAGTCTAGACAAACCCTAGCTATTGAAGATTTCAAAAAATTAAGAATATCAGTTTGAAAAATACATTGTCCAATACCAGTCTTTCAGAGATTCTGTTCTTTAAATTCTGTAGAAATTTCACATCTGACTAGACTTTGTAGCTGATTCCTTCAAACTTTATAAAACTTGCCTCTATATCCCTTCTGGAAGCTCAGGAATGTAAAAAGAATAAAAAATCCGCAAATACCAGCAAATGTTAGGAAGAACAGTGTCAATTTAGGTCCATGGAAGAACAAGTCACCACGCTGTTCTATTCCTTAATCAACATTTATAGATCTTCAAAAGCTTACTGCTGACCCAAGGATACTCTGACTATAGCAAATTTCTCAATTTCTTCATCAAATAAAAGTCAAACTACCTATGTTAGCGAGAGACAATTCCAAAGGTCATGTGCCTCATCCTGTGGATTTTTATATAAGTAAATCATAAAACCATCACTGCCAGAAACTATTACTTTACATAGCAAACTAATCCCTGCTTGCCGGGTATTTGCAATTGAATTTTACAAAACCTTGTGTGCACGAGAAAAATGTAACCAAAAAAAATGCACTTGGTGCCTACCCACTATTGCATATACTTTGCCAACCTTTTCCGCAGTAGTAGTACAATTCTAATCATAAATCTCATGCAGCACAAAGCCTAGAAGAACGTTGCTTCTCGAGATCTTGACTATTTGCCAGTGATCAGAAGATAATCTCCTTTCCCCATAACTCAAAGAAACCAAGCGTGCCATGGTAGGCAACGATTGATATGCAGTTCGCAACTGGAAACGCACCACGCTTCACTTTCTTCTCTGCGGCCTGCAAAAGTCATGTAATTCCAATAACGCTTAACTTTTACACATCATTCTCCATATGAGGTCGAGTCCCTTCAGGTGCCCTCCATCCATGACTCTTGAATTTCCGAGCCTGTACCGCTCACAATTACCTTCAACCTTTTCGTTTGACCAGCAGCTCTTCCACCGAGACAAGCTGCTTTGCGCTTAACAGCCTCACTCTTTTTCTTTCCAATGCCTTTTCCACCTGATCTCCGAGGACTTTCCTTCGATTTGTCCACACTCAAAGACTGGATCACTTGTTCAATGACTGGGCTTCTGGAGCGCCAACATGGTCAACATATCTTATTGAGAAAACTAAGAGAAGAATACGTTGCCCAGAGATTGTTATACATTTGATTGTAAGATAAGCTGTTCCAGATGTCTCAGAGCTGGAAGATAAGCTGTCTTCTAGAGAGATAGAAAGAGGAGCCCTTTTTCACTGTCGGTAAAAGCTGCAGTGAAGACATGTTGGTGAAATTGACTATTTATTGTGATGCTGAAATAACTGGTCTTTATGAAGGAAAATCTCTCCAAGAGGCTTTATGAAACATGTGCCAGTGTTCTCAAAAGATATTCACATTGGAAATGTAACTCTCTCCAGTTTCTTTCCCACTGAACTCGACTTTGAATTTACCAGAAGAACCACTCCTCGCCCTGCTCACTGATTTTGATTTCGAGTAGCCTATTTTTAAATTAATTCAAAGCTGCCCCACTAAATTCTCTACAAAGAATAATAACTCGGCGGATGGCCAAAAGAGACACGAAGATCTGAACACGCCGTTGAAACTGACAACTCATCTATACATCCTCTATACATCCGCAAATCCATCGAAGTACAGGAGCATTAGGACTGGATTTGTTGAGTTAGTGAATAAACATGGCGTGGGAGCCTTATTCACAGGATGGCTGCCGACCCTCTTGGGGTACAACGTTCAAGGTGCCCTCAAGTTTGGATTCTATGAATTCTTCAAGCTATTATATTCGGATATGCTCGGACCCAAGAAAGCAGAAGAGCGCAGGACCTTAATATATCTGGCAGGTTCTGCTTCAGCAGAATTTATTGCCGATATAGCTCTCTGCCCATTTGAAGCTGTCAAAGTTAGGGTGCAAACACAGCCCCATTTTACAAAGAGTTTCTATCTGATGGCAGAGTCGTAATAGTGGAAAAATCGATGCAAAGGAGTTACAAAGCAGGACAGAGGCAGCCAGAGAGCGTTATGTCAGGAACAGCACAGAGACAAAACGACAGAGGTAGAGAGAGAGTGTTTCGAATCAGGTCAGCAGCGTGAGAGAGGGTAGCGTTTAATACCATTCACTGTCACCATGTCAGGCACCAGTATTCATGCGTAGAGAGGCAGTAAAAAACGCACCAGTAACAACGCTTCTATGCATTCATCAACGCTCAGGTAAAAAACGCATCAATGCTCAGGTGTATAACACATTCAGTAGGGTAGAGGGCGCAGTACTGACGTGCACATAACAGGCCACAGAAAAACAAGCGGCTCTGATACCATGTTAAACACACATGGACAGTAAAACAATGTGAAAGATAAATCATGTGATACATTTTTTATTAACAATAGATATACATTTATAGTACAAATATGTGACTCTTGGGTTTCAGATTCCAAGGTCTCTTGGACTGCTTTTGTCCATTCGACTTCCACACTAACCCATTAGGATTAGGTGTCCAACAGATAATTAGGGCGATGTAGGAGAGGAGCACTGATAAGCATTTCTTTAAAGCATTGAAGGATTTTTGGGCAACTTTGTCCCAAATGAAAGGGACCCCCTTCTTAAGGAAGCGAGTAAAACCCTTAGCGAGTTTAGCATATTAGAAACGAATTGAAGAAGAAATTTAGCCTTTCCTTGCAGGCTTTGCAATTGTAGCAATGAGGTGGGGGGGGGGGGGGGGGGGGGGGGTAAGTTGACAATAGCCTCAACTTTTAAAGGATCGATTCGGATGCCTTCGTGGGACACCACAAAACCCAAGATTCGACCAGATTCAATGCAAAAAATGCACTTGTGTAGATTGAGGCAGATGTTATAATGTCCACATCACAAAAAAATGGATCTTAAGTGGTCTAGATGGTCATGGTGCTTAGTAGAATGTGTTGGTAAGTCATCAAGGTAAGGTTGAAAAATGTGTCGAATTTCACGAAATGCATAAGACATTACTCTTTGGAAGATAGCACTGACATTTTTTAAAGAGAAAGGAAGCTTCTTGTAGGCAAAAGTGCCCCATGGATAGATAAAGGTCATCTTATGTTGATCAACAGGTGAAATGTTGATTTGGTTGTAGCTAGAAAAACCATCCATAAACGAGCAAATATCACTCCCAGCACACTCGTCAATGATTTGATCGATAAAAGGAGTGGGATAATTATCTTTTGGACATGCGCGATTGATGTCACGATAATCTACACAGACACATATTGTGCCCTACTTTTTAGAAACAGAGACAATGTTGGACACCCAATCTGTCAATGGGATTGGATAGATAAAACCGAATTTCAAAAGCTTTTCCACTTCTACTTTAATAGCAGCAACATTTCGAGGATGCACAGGGCAAAGCCGTTGGCTAACAGGATTCGCATCAGGATAGGTAGGTATTTCATGCACCATTATTGATGGGTCAATACCAGGCATTTCCTTGTATGACCACGCAAAGACATCTCTAAATTATTTGAAAAGTTTAGTGTAAACCTTGATCTCATCAAGAGAATAGGACACCCCAATATGAATGTTCTCGACAACTCCAGGCTTAATGGAAATTTCAAGAGGCATAATTGTAGTAATGTTTCCCATGTTACCCTCATACATGACTTCATGCACCAAAATGGGTGTTTGAAGTGGATGCGTGGGGAAATGAGAAACAAACGCTTCAAGACATGAAGGCATCTCACTGAGGTTGGGAAGAAATGAAGAACGGTGATGGAGACCATTCCAAGTAGTTTTGTCTAAAGAAATAACCTCAACGATACTCTTGTCGGTGGAGAATGTCTCGTTCAAAGGATATAGAGAATCCCAAGAACCAAGCCAAGGATATGACACAAAAGTATCCAGTTTCATGCTGAAAACAATATGACTTTTTGAAGCGGCCATTAAATCCAAGACAATTTGTTGATAATTTTTCTCTAATGGACTTAAAGGCATAGAATCGCAAAATGAATCAATTTGATCTGCAGTAGGAATAATCCAAGGATCCGTAGAAACCGAGACCAAATTGATTGAAGCAACATTTAGAGGTGGGAGAGTAAAAGTACCCATTAAAGTAGAGTCTTTGAAAAGACCTGCCCCCACACTCTCATAAGGAACCTCGGTATTTCCCACATAAGGGACATTATCATTTGATGAACTGGAAGAGAAAAAAAGTAGTTGGTTGACGGTGACAATTTTCCTTCGTGAGGAAAATGAAGTACTCAAAACAAAGAATAAACAACACAAAACATAGCGTGGGTCCAACTTCACCCAAGAAGAAGTTTGTAGTTCAGATTTAGATCTACAACTTATACTTCTATCTCAATGGTCTTTCCTTCCAACGTGATTGGCAAGTTTGTGAGAATATTGTATGGACGGGAGCCTCTACGTCAAAAGCTTGCAAAGTGTTTGGGGATTGGTTAAGAGAAGGAGAGCCAATGGCATTCCAACAAGAAACAAACATGATGTAGGTGGAAGCACCTTCATCAATAACAATCCGATGAACCGTCTTTCCTTTAATGAGAACTTGTATTAGAAAATCAATTTGATGAGGAAGATGAGGAACTTGGTTTTCAAGTTCAAAGGTAATTAAATTCGAATCAGAAGGATCAATAGGGCCTATAGTAGATAGCAATGAATTCTACTCCATTGGATAGGTTTGGAGAACCTCAAAAGAAGACATCGTCGAAGGTTCTTGAGCTAAATCCTCAACAATATTATAATGATGCCCAGCTCTAGCATTCAGATTGTAAGATGATTTCCGAAGTACACCTTTGGGAGGTGGTCGAATTACGGACTCACTGTTAGAGCGCTCAATATGGAGTAGACTAGAACTGGACAGAGTGGAAGTAGAAGGTATATCGGTGACTTCTTTCTCCATTGTCTTCTTGTGCAGGGTTTGATAGTCCTTTGTTTGAGTAGAAATCGAAATAGGCGATGAACCTTGCATCATGAAAACTTGGGAACCAAAGGAGGCAGAGGATAGTGGTTGGTCTACCAACTACATCTATTGAGATGGAAAAGGTTCTTTTAAAATAGTCGGAGTCCCTTTCAATAAGCGGTTAACTTCATAATGTCGGGAACAATCCTTGGTGTACTGATCTTCCTCATAGATGAGGCAAGGATATTTCGGCTTTGTCTTAGACACATCATCAATAGATGATTTAGGTGGATCTTGTTTCGAGGTATTAGTTTTAGCTTTAGCTTTACCCTTTTTCTTACCTTTGTAGGCCTTATCTACTGTGGTAGACTGAACAACATGTTCCTCAAAGGATTTACTAGGATTTGATGAATTTTTCAAAGGATTATTGGAACTAGTGTTTGAAATAGATTTATGCTTCGAGGAAGACTTCGTGGAAGTCTAATACATGTAACTAATTACACCATCAATAGGTGGTACATAGGGAGAATTTGATGTTGCCAGATCCGAAGATGACCTTGGAGCATCAGGCAAAATCTCATATAACGTGCCAAATTGTGAATAGACTAAGTCTAGATACTGAGCATGGGTGATAGCTTTCTCTTCAGTAACACATCCACCCATAGCTATATTCTTAGCATTCTTGTTAACGAATAATTTTGTGAACCATTCAGTCAACAACTCATCAACAATCTCTATTTTGATGAGGTGTGTTGTGGGGAAAAGTATCCGACTCGGATGACCCTATCCCTACTCTAAGGGTGACAGTCCTTAGCAACAACTGAAAGTAAAGCTTTGATATTTTCCTTTATGAAAGTACAGAGAAGGAAGGAAAGATTGACCAACCGATGTCTTTCGCTTTTGTCAATCCTGTCCTCTCTCTTTGTCTCTTGTTCCCAGCTCCTTGCTCCCTTTGCCGGCCCAGCTACACACAGATCCTGCACAAACAAGAGAGGGAAATTACAAGAAACATGTACTCATAACTGATGCATGGATTAGAGTGAATCAGATATACAAGTAAATACAATACATCAATGCAATACAAGTATATAGGAGAACATTCAAAGCTTTATTGATAGAAGTAAAAGGGTTCTGAGAAGGTTACAACCATCAATGGCTCCAATCCAGCAGCACCTCCCCAGCAGCAAGAAATCTCCTCTTCACCTCTATAAAAGCAATCACCCAATAGCTCTAACTGTAAACCAACAGCACTTCCTTGCTTTGCACAAAATTCCAGCCTCCCTAGACCTCATAGAAGAGCTCTATATATAGGAGATTTGGAGAAAGGATGAGTCAGCTTGAGGCTGGCATAAAGCTGACTAGTGTCCTCTCCCACTTTAGTTAAACTTCAGTTCTTGAGTCCACTTGGAGATCCTTGCTTACACATGGAGATCAAGTACCTCTTACTCATCACAGGGCGAATCCCTTGAACCAAGTGTCAGTTTGGAAGCTTCCTGGGCAATTGACACCTTGCAGAATGACTGTGCCACTTGGCCAATCTCGCCCAGCGCAGGTAGCCTTCATTAGATTTGACTTTCAGCGCAGGTACAAGGAGGAGCAGTTGCATTCCAGCACAGATGCTCAGTGGAGCAGCTGACATGATCCAAAAATAGCCTGTTTTTGAGTGTTTTCAGGTGGAGAACTGATGGGAAGTGCTGTGGTTTGCTGACCTTGTTCTTCTAGGGGTAAGAACAACATGTTTAGGGACTGAGGATCCCTGTAATTATTGACATTTCATGTTCCATGCTGCGAGGCACAAAAATGTCTATAACAGTTGCCCCCTAAAGTATGAGGCCGTTTATCGGGTGAAATGCTTTATCTAGAGGGTCCAAAGTTCATTCCAGTGCTGAGGAGGCGCCCTGTAATACAATACAATACAATACATTATTTTTCATTCTGTTTTCATGATCTAGCTGAGGCGGGCATTCCCATGCTCAGCTTTATAAATACATTTTGGTACATAGAACAGACGATCGTCTGATAGTAGACTGATAATTCTCTGCTGAAATTATCATCCTTTGAATAGGATGATCATCTGCTGCAATGATGTACATGACAAATGCTTTTATATTTCCTGAATATGTATCGCAGCCCGGACGGATGAAACTAGATCCGGGGTCTTCAAACTCGTTCGATCTTCACTCTAAGTACAAGTCGATCCATGTGAGAATTTCGTTGAAGTCGAACATGGAAAGACATCGCTTGATTACCGGTCAATGATGAAAACCGTTAACAAGCGCGAGAGGAATCACCGATAATGATAATGACCCTCAAGGTACTGCAGTACAATTCACGTGGCGTGAATAAAGGACTTGGCGTCGAACGCCACGCAAAATCTTCTGGTCGAAGGTCATTGATGTATACCTGTCGCCGGAAGTGAGAAACTTGCCATTGAGGCATGCAAGCTTCAAAGTACTGATGGGGTTGTTCCTAGATCAACTTTCTTGGATAATGAGCTGAAGTCGACAAGAAGCGATCCGTCAAAGGAGGGCCTTAATGAATCCCACATCAATGACACGAAACGGAGCTAATGATTTTAGTGGAGGTGAAAACAAACTGTGATATATGATTCAGGGTGGCGATCATGAATGGATAAAGGATAATGTATGGCAGTGGATGGGACACGGTTGACACTTTCAGAATGACCCCTCTTGAACATATAACGACACTGATGCGATGGATCGGTAGCATTACCCCAAATGTGGATGGTTTGGCGAGGACCATGGTGATGAGACCGGTGAATGAAACAACCCAACCCGATGTGGTACGGAGGAAAAGTGTCATGTTCAAGAGTGACTTGCTACCATTAAACTTTGATGTTCTCCCAATTTTTCCCCAGTCATTTCTGACCAGTACCTCTTTATTTTTGTCAAGCTTGAGGAGGATAACATATGCTTGTTCTATAACCTGCCCTTCGGGCAAGCCCATCGCTATGATTTAACGAGCTTAGCGATAGGGAAACTCGTTCTCGTCTAAAGACAAGTTTGTCGCTATTTAATGAATTTAACGAGTCTAACGACAAGGATAACTCGGTCCTTTTCATTTTTAGAGAGTCTGAAAAGGTACAGAAAGTTAACTCCATAATTCCTTTTTCGTCATCTAATCCCTTAAGTCCGAAAAAGTATAAAACAATATAGAAGGGATGGGTGTTCGGTACTTTTAACGAGCCGAACAAGACAAGCGCTCGATCTTTTTGTGTAATAATCCCTCAGGTCCAAAAAAATTAAAGTCTAAATGAGGGATAGCTCTTTCGGTCTTTTTAACGAGTTGGAAGGCCAAAACTCGGCAAACTTTTCATATTTTACGAGTCAGTGAAAAGAGCTCAAAGAAGACTCGTCTTTTGAGGAACGAGTGATAAACAGGGATAGCAACTGATTCCAGGTACAGGTTGGAATTTTCCAATCACGGCAGTGTCACAAGGATGGCTAGGTGAAATCACTCTTCGCAACTGTTTCTCAAAAGAGGTAAACACACAAATGGAGGTGAATGATCGGCCAAATGAACAGTGGAGGTGACGGTGCACAAACACGACCAAGGCTTTTATGGCTGATGAATTTACGATCTCAAAAGGGTATTTACCGGTTCATTTTTTCTGAATGAGCTTGAACTCTAAAGGAAAGCCTGCTCATAAACTTATGTTTATTTTTTAACGAGCATGAACTATGCTAAAACTGCTCGGATCTTGCGTTTATTTTTTAACGAGCATGAACTATGTGCTAAAACTGCTCGATATACCAGTCATAATAAGAACGCCTCCTGTGAGATAGCTATTTTTTAAGGAGCTTTATCTCACGAAGCTATGCTCCAATTTTGGAAAGTTTTTACCTTTGCCCCACAGGCTTTCTTCATGCAAGGTCGGAAACGGCTAATCCTACGAGTTTAAAGGGTTAGACCTACAGGTTTAAAGGGAGGACCTAAAAATTTAAAAAAATAAATAGTCGTCCCTTGCTTACATTCCAAAAGTTTGCATGCCCCCAGGCGTAGGACAGAATTTCGAGGCTGCCCCTCCTCTCCCCTACTTCTGCTTTTCTTTGGGTGTTCACAGCTACTTGTCATCTTGCCAATCTAATGTTAACGATACTAGTCTTCTCGTTATTTTAGGGGGTCTTATGCGGTACTCAGGCTTCCCGTCGGCCCAACTTTTAACGAACAGCTATTTGTGACAAGAGAAGAACACTACTCAAAGACAAAACATTGGTATTATTGAGGGAGGCTTGCCTCTTTCTTATTATCCGAAGAGGGTTCTATTTGCTGCCGCAAATCAATCTCTTTCTTCGGCGATGTCTATTATCAGGTTACTAAAAATGGCGACCACCTGTTGCAGCAATAGAATCTCTTTCTTTGGAGGCTGCCCCTACTTATCCTTCAAAACATATGTTTTAATGGGTGAGGCTTGTCTTCAAAGATGGTTACTACTTGCTACCGCAAATGGTCCCCTTCCTCGGTATCCTGATTATTTAGACAAGGGGAGCGAGAAGCTGATTATCTCACTCACATAACTTTGACAAAAGAATATTATTCTAGAACAACCCCTCTTCCACCGTCGGACGGGGTACGGACTAGTCTATTCTTCTGCGGAAATTCTACCTTATACGCGGGGTTTCTTCTGCCCGAAGCAGACCAGGGTGCATGCCCCCTGGGTTCCAGTCTTTCTTTCCGAATCACTCGCACTCATCGGGAAGGAGGACTGGGGGTGGAGGCAAATCTTGAGTGAACAGACCATTTAGGAATGGTATTTGACTATTTGCGATGCGAGATCCCGGAAATGAAAGTTGGTCTACGAGCTTGACCATCCTTCCTTCGTGTGGAAAACACATTACTCTAAAGAGTGAGGAGACTATCGCTCCCATGCAATAAATATAGTCACATCCAAGGAGTAGGTTATAATCCAAGGGTCCTTGGATGACCATCACGTTCAAATTGACGGTCTTCCCTTTCAATGTAACAGGCACATTGGGGAGGATTCCTAATGGTCGACTGGTTCCTTTATCAAAACCTGAGAGATTTCTTAACTCAGGTAAAAAGCGCCGGGGAACCCAGTGCTTTCCAAGCAACAGAGGAAAGGATACTCACAGACGCCCCTTCATCAATGATAGTACCAGCCATGATCATTCTATAGATCTGGACAATGATTCTGAATGGTACACTGGCTGGTAACCGGGGTCTGCCTAGTTGATTCCAATCAAAGGATACAACCAGGTTGCTTGGTGGTGGGACCGAATATACGGCCGGATATGACCCTGATGATGTTCCTTCCTGCGATAAAGGAATGGGCGCATTGCCCTGACGCTCATCAGAGTCGGTGCTGATGAAAAGAACCTGGATGGTGTCATCCTTATTCTCTTCAGTGAGGGTGTCGCATGAAGATGACTCTTCGGCGACGGTGTCATTTGAAGATGAAACTTCTGAAGGTAGAACCGGGTCAACTGCCGTATCGACCTTTGGACTTTCGTCCGGTCTGGATTCAGTAGGTTCATTTTCAGTGACTGACGCTTCAGCTGACCACTTGAGCGGGCCAGCTAGATTTTCAACTATCGAGGGATTAGGCACGAGTTTTTGGTATCCAGGAGGAAGTCGTAACGGTGATACCGGACGATCTTCCAAAACTCTCTTCGCCTCATCTAAGAATGGACATCGGTGAATGGTGTGATCGCCTTCACACAACATACAGGGTGATCTTGGTCTCCCTTTTCGTCCTTCACTCTCGCTAGTTGACGGACTGCAATCAACATGACTATCAGAGGTTGATGCTACCGGATTGTGCAACCTCGGGGACCAGTCCCTTAGTATCCGGGGAATACAAGGACAATCACGATGGAAGTGGGTCCCTTTGCAAATGACACATGGCGATTTAGGCCCGGTCGGTGCAGTGTGTGGGTTTTTGTCAGCTGTCTTTTGCTTGCCCCCAGTCGCCTTCGCCATAGGCCCCTTCTGCTTCTTTTCTCTCTTCTTCTTTTCCTTCTTCTCCTTGGGAGGCTGACTTTTGCCAACTCTACCTTGCGAAGATGAAGGATCAGAGGAAGTATTGTAAGAAGTGGAAGGCTGGTGGGTAGTTCTAGACTGTTCTGACTGTTGATTCGAATGCTCAGGATTAGTGGCGATCTGGACTACATTAGTTGAAAAGAGCCATATAGGTAGGCCAATTGTCAATCCTGGAAGTGACAATGTCGCCATATGAGGCGTACCAACATCTCCCCAAGAGGAGAAGGGATTTGGACTTCCGCCAAGGTTACCTCCTTGGTTGGTGGGCTCCATACTTTTCGACTGAAAGATCAACGTGGGAATAACAGGTGATTATGTTCCGCTTAAAATAAATTTTATTAACGACGCTTTTAGACACAAACTTGCTTTTTCATGTTTTAAGAGTCGAGAAAAAGCTAAAGATGACTCTAGTCGCCTTCGATGTATTAACGAGCCCGAAGTGACAAATGCTCGGTTGGACCTTTTCAGTTATAGAGTTTGAAAAGGGCCAAAAGAAACTGCTCTGGAGATCTAGGCAGAGGGTGTGCCAAACCTTTCGCGAAACCATAGAATACGTTTTACGGTACGGGTGGTCGATCTTCGTGAATGCTGTGTTCACTGCATCGCGATTAGTAGGGCGGCCGACACGGCTTCCTAAGGATAAAGGATAAATGCCTATAGGGGTCTCCCAATATACGCGACGGTACGCGGGAGCACAAGTCCGTATTAGTGCCACCGACTCTCAGGAGGAATCACCCACCTTCGTAGAGATCGACAGTCACTATGTTTAACGACGCCGGAACACGTCTCTACCTAGACCTCTAGATGTTTGCGTTATGTTACAAAGCGTTGTTATGTAAATTGGGTTTATTTTAATGTTGATCTTGCTTAGCAGTTTGCCTTTAAGGATCACTAGGAGATGTATATATACAACTTCCTGAATGCAATCTAAGATGAGAAGCAAAACTTTTCAATCTTTCAACTTTGAAAACCTTAATCTACTGAGGGAAAAGAAAGACACAACTTTTCGCACAGATCATAGAACACACTAAAATGCAAATTTTCCTAAATCGTCAAGCACACAGTCAAATGCAAAATGCACAATGCAGATATTTCTTTTCGTTATCCTTAATGTTGATGTAAGACAAAAAGGAAACTGTTGTATAACTTTGAATCTAATTTCGAGCGAAAGTAAACAAGCTTGTCCAAAATCAAAAGACACCTTAAGATCGACTTGTTTAGACACTGGAAATGTATAGATTCAAACCATAAAATAAAAAACAAACAAACTCAAACAGCCATGAACAGTAATAAAACTAGCTCTTAAGATCACAAAGACACTTTTACAGTTCAGGATCTAAGAGGCCACAGCTATACTGGTTCACTTTTCACAATGGGAAACTGTAACTGAAGCAAGAAATACTGAAAGAACAATCACAGTTTCATCACACAACTGAGGCGGAATAATGTCAAGGAAAATTGGTTTACAGCAAGTACAATGACAAGCAATCAGCAGCAAAACAACAGTGAAAACAGGGCTAAGACACAGTGGGAAACCTCAGGAAGACATAGCCTAACTGGATCAGCGCAGGCTCTGGTCTGTCAAATTGACTCTCAGCGCAGTTCCCGAAGGGAGTACCTGCGCTGGAATGCAGACTGCCTGTGGACAGCCTGCACTGAGACACGAGAGTTGCGTTTACAAGGATTTCCGGGTCATAAAAAGCTCAAAAATTCACTGTTTTTGCTGAAATAAAAAGCTATAGGTCAAGTACAAGCTAAGGGATGATCAAGAGGATGAAAAGATATCACAAAGAGTACAAGAGTCTTTTGTAGATCAGCTCTTCAAATCATGAATCTGCTCAGTAAATGAGCAAGAGTAGCAGCCCCTCTACTTCGCTTTTGATATAGTCAAAAGCTTTTCGATTTGGTACTCTTTGGTTCAGGAAATGAATAGCAAAGATACTACAAACACCAACAAGATACTAGGCTCCCCAGCGGAGTCGCCAGTTTGTAGTGGGGAAAAGTATCCGACTCGGATGACCCTATCCCTACTCTAAGGGTGACAGTCCTTAGCAACAACTGAAAGTAAAGCTTTGATATTTTCCTTTATGAAAGTACAGAGAAGGAAGGAAAGATTGACCAGCCGATGTCTTTCGCTTTTGTCGATCCTGTCCTCTCTCTTTGTCTCTTGTTCCCAGCTCCTTGCTCCCTTTGCCGGCCCAGCTACACACAGATCCTGCACAAACAAGAGAGGGAAATTACAAGAAACATGTACTCATAACTGATGCATGGATTAGAGTGAATCAGATATACAAGTAAATACAATACATCAATGCAATACAAGTATATAGGAGAACATTCAAAGCTTTATTGATAGAAGTAAAAGGGTTCTGAGAAGGTTACAACCATCAATGGCTCCAATCCAGCAGCACCTCCCCAGCAGCAAGAAATCTCCTCTTCACCTCTATAAAAGCAATCACCCAATAGCTCTAACTGTAAACCAACAGCACTTCCTTGCTTTGCACAAAATTCCAGCCTCCCTAGACCTCATAGAAGAGCTCTATATATAGGAGATTTGGAGAAAGGATGAGTCAGCTTGAGGCTGGCATAAAGCTGACTAGTGTCCTCTCCCACTTTAGTTAAACTTCAGTTCTTGAGTCCACTTGGAGATCCTTGCTTACACATGGAGATCAAGTACCTCTTACTCATCACAGGGCGAATCCCTTGAACCAAGTGTCAGTTTGGAAGCTTCCTGGGCAATTGACACCTTGCAGAATGACTGTGCCACTTGGCCAATCTCGCCCAGCGCAGGTAGCCTTCATTAG
The DNA here is from genome assembly GCA_031772625.1 of Pinus tabuliformis. Taxonomy (NCBI): domain Eukaryota; kingdom Viridiplantae; phylum Streptophyta; class Pinopsida; order Pinales; family Pinaceae; genus Pinus; species Pinus tabuliformis. Next base: position 315,250,732 of record CM062820.1, on the reverse strand, counting down.
ATTTGACTTTCAGCGTAGGTACAAGGAGGAGCAGTTGCATTCCAGCGCAGATGCTCAGTGGAGCAGCTGACATGATCCAAAAATAGCCTGTTTTTGAGTGTTTTCAGGTGGAGAACTGATGGGAAGTGCTGTGGTTTGCTGACCTTGTTCTTCTAGGGGTAAGAACAACATGTTTAGGGACTGAGGATCCCTGTAATTATTGACATTTCATGTTCCATGCTGCGAGGCACAAAAATGTCTATAACAAGGTGACCTCAACATCTCCATTCATGGATATGATGGGAAATGTGGGTTGCAGTATCTTTCTTAAGGGATGTGAGAAAATGAGCGTAAGTTTCATATCGAACCGGAAAATGGAAGTGAGTGAGGAAGGCCATAACTAGAGAGTTAAAGTAAGCATAGGTAGCTCGAGGCAACTCGATATACAATTTGGTGGCAACACCTGTTAAGGTTATCTGAAAGAGGAAAAGACGGATAGAATCATCAACATATGAATTTGAAGAGCACCATAGGTGATATGTCATCACATGGGCTTGCGGGTCCTCTTTAGAATTTCCCTCGAATTTAGGGAAATCGCTTGGAATTTTAATTGGAATTGGAGGCCAGTAAGGTGAATGAAGAATAGGATCATTTGTGAGCCTCGAGACATCAGGAAATTCCAACGTAGCCAAGAAAGGAAATTGCATATTGAATGCCATGTAGGGATTTTGAGGAGACCCAAACTATGGGTTCCAACCTTTCTGGTAAGGATTTTCCCCCCACAGTGGAGGATTTTGTCTATATGGACTTGATTTTTCCCCACTAAGGGTTACCTTGACCATAAGGTGGATTTTGTCCATGGTAGGTTTTATATTGACCTACCATAGGTCGTTGATAAGAATTATATGCGACATATAGATTGTAAGGTTGTTGAACTTGTTGACCTTAGACCTAAAGAGATTGGCCCTGCTGCTACAAAGGCTGACCTTGTGCTTGCAAGGGTTGACCTTGTTGATATGCATATGAAGCTTGCTACTGCATAGGTTGACTTTGTTGCTACAAAGACTGACTTTTTGTTGTAAAGGTTGACCTTGATGCTGCAAAGGTTTGCCTTGTGAGTACAAAGGTTGAGTAGGCTGCTTAACAAACTGAGTTTGCTGCTACAAAGACTGCTGAGATTGGTGCAAAGGCTTCCCCTGCTACTGTAACAATTGCCCTTGCAGCTGCAATGTTTTCCCTTGTTGTTCCAAAGGTTTCCCTTGTTGTTGCAAAGGTTTCCCTTGTTGCTGCAAAGGTTGCCTTTGTTGCTGCAAGGGTTGTCCTTGTTGTTGCAAGGATTGTTGGACAGTTCCTTGGGATATACCTTGAGGCTATTGGTAATTCTTGAATTGAATATGACCATATCCACCAGGGATAGTGGATTGACTAGGCTAGACATAAGCTCCTGCTTGTGGAGTGTAAGGTGGATTTACCAAGGCTTGCGTTCCATAAGGGACATAAACCTATTGGAGTGGAATCTGAGCCATATAAGGCTACTAGTACTGGACATTACCTGATCCGGATGGATCAACAAGGTTAGGAATACTACTACAATAAGGTTGATTAACTCCAACCATGTGAGTTTGTAATCCACTCATAGTGGTTTCACCTGACACAAGAGGAATATTCAGGTTTTTCCCCCAGGCAGTGGCACTTTCTGTCCACTTGACGGAGGGGTGAAAGAAATAACTAAAACCTGACATGAAATAGTAAGTTAAACATGAAGGGTCAGTTGAAACGATGATATAGGTTGCGGTGGAATCATAAGTTGAATGGGAACTGGCGTAACTTCATTTTGTATTGAAGCTTAAGAGGTAGCATTTGGAATGAACGGGCCAAAAGTAAGCATGAAATTAGAAGACCAAATGGGATTATGATATAAAGATGAACCACTAGTAGTTCCTAAAATTAATTGGGCTAGGGTTGTATAACCAGGTGGAAGCATGGGTCCACTAGTCTCAGGGAGTGTGCAAGATGGGACTCTTCCTCTAAAAGGAAAACCTTCTAGAGGAAATTCATACCCTTGTTCATCATCGACATGAGGACTATGAGTAGCAGAAAATTCTGAATGACCCGGAGAAGAGGTTGGGATTTCACCCTCTAACTCCATAGGAAAAATGGGTGACGAGGAATCTAAGATGTGCGAGGAGATAACTTGAAAGGAATACCAAGCCGATCGTAAGGACTGTAAAGACACTGAGGAGATACCACAACAGAATCGAATAACAGATTTGATGGATGAATGACAAGCCTTTGCGGACTCTCAAGGGTCTATGGACTCTCAGGGGTTTGTATTGAATTGTCCAGGGTCTTAGGATCAGATTCTTGAGGTGACCAGGAATCCAATGGAGGTGGACGAGAAGACAAGGGTTGGATACTTGGAATAATCCCAAGTTCAAAACCTTGATCTTCAAGCGACTGAGGAAGCTCCGGATGAACTCCTTGGGAGGACCCTTCAGTATCAGAGAATGAAGAGGAACTGTGAGATGACCTCAATGGTTCAGCCACGATGAATTTCTCTCAAGAGAAGAAAAGGAAAGGAGGTTCTTTGAGGGCTTATTAACAATATTGAAATTAACAGGGAATTACGCAATATTGGTCCAAAAAGAAATTGCTTAGGTTCGACATCATAGGCAGTTATTTTTAGAACTTGAAACAAAAACTTTTCCTTTTCTTTTAAGAGTCGAGAAAAGGACGAAAAGGTGACTCTAGTTTCTTTCGATGGTTTAGCAAGCTTGAAAGGACAAGTGCTCGATGATATTTTCAAATTTAAGGAGTCAGAAAAGATCGAAAAGACCACTCGGGTAACTCTAGGCAAAAAGGAGTACCGAGTAACCATGAACTGCAATATACACCTCAGCAAATAAATTTACCAAGGACTTGATGTACGTGCACGCAATCTCCTTGAATGTTGTGTTCGGTGTATCATGTTTACAGGGCGGAAAATTTGGCTTCCTGTGGATAAATATTTTCAACCTATGAGGGTCTCCCTTTATACACTCGATGCTACGGGGAGCACAAGTCCGTCCTAGCACTGTCTAATGCAAGAGAGAATGACAGTTTCTAGGTTTTGTAAACGCGAGAACATGTCTCTAGCCTAGACCACTAAGTATGAACGTTAATGTTTCAAATTATCCTTAGATTAATTGATAGATTTTAAAGTTAATCTTGAAATTATGTTTCTATTTCAAGGCCTTAACAATGTCACCTATTCCTAAAATGCAGCTAAATGTTGAAATTGAAATCTTTTAATTCGATGAAGGCTACCTATTTAGGGAAGAGAAGCACTCAAATCATGCATCAAACAAGCAACAATGCATCAGTGACAATTTTCCAATCCTAAATTCCAAACATGAAATCTAATCTTTCATATGATAAGAAAATGCAATGCCAAAACAAAATGCTAAAGTGATCTACTTTAATATATAATGATGATTTCTTTTTCACTTTAGCACAATCAATTTAATCTAGTGCAAAAGAGCAAAAGAGAATGCAAAGAACTCAATAATCATGAAAATATCTTTCAGAGTAATGACTTTTAATGCAACAAATGCTTCAAAAATTACTTAAAAGATAAACACTTTTACTTTCAAAACACAAAATTCAAAGAAAATATTTCCTTTCAGTTCAATCGAAAACAAATAATTTTGTAATTTATTGCTTGCCAAAGGGAATTTAAGTGACTTTCAAAGAATCTACTTAATTTGACACAAATGAGAACAACTTAATACCCAAGAACCAAAAGTTATTTGCAAAAGACGTCCAAACACAAAAAGACTCTTTGAACAAGGGCAATTGATCTCCGAAAAGAAGACCAGTAATTGAATGAAGGATGAACTATAAGTCTTAAAACCCTAGAAGGCGAATCAAGCTCCAAACACACTTAAACCAAATCAAGAGGCAATTGTAATCAGACAAACATGTCAAGCAAGACAAGAACACTAAAATCACACTAGTAAACCACTAACAGAAGGCAAAAACTGAAAACAAGAAGACAAACCCTAATTTTCTTTAACCTTTGTTATCATCACACCTATTAAAAGAAAAGCAGTGATCATCACTACTATAATCAATATATCCATGATGTCATCGTGACTGTAAGAGATAAAACTGCGATGGTCAAGTAAGATAAAGAAAAAACAAAAAATCTTCAAGAGTAGCAAAAATCAAGAACCTTCAAGCAATTACCAGAAAGTGAAAATAGGTACAAATAAGAAAAAAAGTCTGGGAATGTATGGTTAGTCAAACTAATCACAAAACAAGGTGAAGGATTCGATGGAAAGGATCATAGGCTCCCCATCAGAGTCACCATTTTTTTGTCTAGATAAATACTCTCTGCGGAAAGAGACGATCCCTCTAGCCCAATGAATGGGTCTAGCAACCAAAGTGAAAATCTACTAGACACTTCCATAAGTTGTAATTGAAAAGAGAGGCAAAGAATATGGCCTACCTCGTTCTGATGCTATCTCAATCTCCTTTGTTGAAGACCTTGAATCACTCATGCCACAGGCTCGTTCTTGCTGCTCTCAGTGTTTATGCACCTGCACAAGAGATCAAGACACAACAAGGCATGCAAATACAAATAGCATATTCAAAAGAAACGTACTTAACTAATCAAGGAATGTTAAGCTAAATGATACATGAGCATACACATTTAGGGAAAATGAACAAGAAGTTGTATATTAATAGAAAATAAGGGGAAACATACAACCAAGTCTTGATGTTGATAGTCTCTCCTTGAATGAATATCCAAGTCCAAGCTAAGCTCTCCAAGCACTCCTTCTCCAAGCCAAATGAGTAGCATATAGGCACAATCTCATCATAAGGGTGAAAATAGACATAGACCAACCATTTGGGAATGGGAGAAGATGAATATATAAGCTAGGAAAGGGAGTTAGGACCTCTCCGAATATAGGATTAGTCCCTTATCTCAAGGAGGTAGCTCATAGGGATAAGACCAAGAGACTAATTTGGGAGAATTCGACCTCATCCACACTAAACAACCTCCAGCTCATCGCTCTGGAAGCTTCTAGATCACAAAGCTTCTTATCCTCTTTAGGAAAGTTTCCTTTTTTGGATCATCATGGGTATAATAGTGAACATAGCGATGCCATCGCAGGTCAAGTGTAGTGAAATAGGCAATCATTGTTTTTTTGAGTCTCATAAGCGCGATGATGCTCAAATTATGGTTTTGGAGTTATTTCTTCCAGGGAAGGCTCAAGGAATTTTCCAAGCATGTCTAAGGGAGGATCTGAGCTTCATATATGAATGAGTACACTTCATGATGGTCATGTTTCAGGAACTTTGGGGTATGTCACAGGGAAGTGCAGGAGGTGTGACAAAATACTATGTAACAGTCCCACCTAGCTATCAGTCATTATCTGGTACCTTTTTGGTGTGGCTTCTAGTCCTTGAACCTCTCCCATGTCTCCAATTCGGGAATGATGTCTAGTACTTATCTTATGAATGCCACATAGTCTGCTCCTTTTCCTCCACCTACGCCTACAATAGAGTAGCAGACTAGCCCTTATGTTAGTGGGAAATAATATCCTCAATAGCTTAACCTCTGTACATTGGGTACCCTCCATTTGGATCACAGTTTCCTCCATCATCCCTTCCTCCTATGGCAGGGAGGAAACCTGTTTTTGGTATACCATAATATGGTAACTCACCTAGTTACAATCCTCCTTATCTTGGAATGGGTACCAGTGTTTGAAAACCTAGTTTACCTTTTCAACTTGGTTCTTTTTGGGATTGATTTCTAAATCCACAAATTGTACCGTATTCATCACAAACTCCTACCTATCCATCAACACCTCAACAAGAACAAATACATGTGAGACAACCTTTACAGCCTATTTCAATGGTGTCTCATTCTCCCCAAATCTCGATAACTCAACCTGTACAAGGTCCCTCACCTTCTCAATTGCTTGCGCAAGGTACTCAAGTTTGGTAGGTCAAATTATTCAAAATTTGTCACAGCCTCAGTCGAACCCGTACTAGGGTAAAACACAAACCTTTATCGAGAAAAAATATTGATTACATCAAGTGTCGTTTCAAGGCCAACAAATCCAAACCCAACCTTTCCAGTAGCTTTATCGTCATCCTGGGGTTATGCAACAAAATCACTTGTATGCTGGTTATTAGAACCCTCCATATTCTGGTAACCAAGTTCCTTATTATCAGAACCCTCCTTACCATGGAATGAAAGTGCTTGTTGCCTAAGATATCCATTCATATCCAGTTTATCTGCCTCCAGACTTTAATCAACAGTTTCCTTTTGTGGCTACTCTTAAATTATTGGATTTAACTCAGCTTATTAACAACCTCATTGATCATTCGCCACTGTGGCTGATTATTCCCACTAAGTTGCATTTTTATATCAAAAAAATCAATGGGAATCCTAGAGAAGACCCGTCAATGCATGTTATGATGTATCATCTATGGTCTTCATCCAACTCCCTTAATGATGATTCCATTCAAATTCATCTTTTCCAATGAACACTTATAGGTACCACAGATAAATGACATGTAAGTTACCTAGAGCGTCATTTCATGACTTCGACACTTTATCCAATGCCTTCCTCACACATTTATATTTTCCCATAAAATACGAAATTGGAATGGAACTATTGACTAACTTCAAACAATCAGACTCTACTCACATTTCATATCACATTCATGAGTGGAGTTGTCTTCTGTTAAAATTGGCAACTAGGGCCAAAATTCATGTGGGTCATATTATTCATGGCTGATAATATGTTCATTAGATTCCTCTCATTGAGAGGTGTAGGATTGATCTAAAGATCATTCGATTCTGATAAGTATTCATGGAGATATGAATTTATTTTGATTATGGAATTATTATCAAACCGACCTACAACTCATGTAGGCTCACAAGCCCAACAGTCGCATCTATTCAAACATCAACAATTGTGTATAAATACAGGAGGACTTTTCCTCATTTTCACTCACTCATATCATCACATCTCTCTCTCTCTACTGCGCAGAAAAGAGTCTCTTCTCTACTGCACAGAAAATGGTCTCTCTCTCTCACACATGTGAAGCCAGAAGCTGGTGAAACTAAAGATGCAACTGCAGATCCAAAATTTGACCAGAGTGGACCATCAAAAATCCTCTTCTAATATACATTGTAGGTTCATCTGAACCTCCTCTGAAGGCTGCAACTTTTGGTGGTGGAATCAAGTCGATCTGATGGACGGTTTTTGAGATATCGACTGCCCTAGTTTGAAGGAAGCTGCTGAAATTGAAGCTGCAACTGCAGAAGTGAAGTTTGACCTGTGTGGACCAAAACATCTCCTCATCTAAACTGTGTTGTAGGTTCATTTGAACCTCCTCTGAAGGTTGCAACTTTTGGTGGTGGAATCAAGCCGATCCGACAGTCGGTTTGTGAGATATCGACTGCCCTAGTTTTTATGATGAAGCCACTAATGCTGATGCTGCTGATCTAGGGTTTGCTACTGCTGATATAAATCAGATTTATTGTACAATTTCTCTTTGCTAAATTATTGAAGATAAAAGAATATTTGATCAAAGGGTTTCCCCACACATTGTGGGGTTTGTCCTTGGCTAGCCGCCACATCTTGTGTCTCTTGTCTTGGCTTGTTTTCTGTCGATCATTTAATGTTCTATCTGGACTTTACTTTATGTACATGTGATTGCTAATCTGTGGAATATAATAAGAAAAAGAAGTAAACTATTATAAGCATAGAACATACCATAACTTAACATGGTATCGGAGCTAAGGTGAAGACAAAGCCCGAGCAAGAGCAAAAGCAATCACTGAAGAGAAGATTGGCAAGGCTATCCTGAAAGAACTGTGGGGTCCTCAACACTCTTTCCTGCCGAAGACAAGCTCCATGAGAAAGTTGACTATCACGGATGGAAGATGTCTATCGATATAACCCTAGAAGATCAAGGATTGCTAGACCATGTGAGAGGCAATATTGTTGAGCCTCCATCAAATGCATCCGCTGCTGATAGGAACAAATGGAAAACTGGAGAAGTCAAAGCAAGGAAGATTATCTGGGACTCTATCAACAAGCACTTGGTGGCCTACATCTGTGACCTGAACACCTCCAAGAAAATCTATGATAGACTTGTGAGTTTATTTAAAGTCAATGATGCAATTCAAGTTTTGTTTCTTAGAAATAAGCTGAGGGAAATCAAGAAGGGTAAAGATGAGAGTATGCAAGCATACTTCTTAAGAATCACCGAGATCAAGAACGATCTCCTATCTATTGGGGAAACTATTACTGACATGGAAATGGCACTCACAACTCTTGGAGGATTACCATCCGAATGGTACGTGTTTAGGACTACTCTTCTGAACAATAATATAATTCCTGGTTTCAAGGAATTAATGGCTAGATGCATTCAAGAAGAAACAAGGGTAGAAGAGCAAGAAATGCCCATGCCTAAAGGTCCTCCTGCTGCCTTTTCTTCTCATGCTAAGAAAATAAATAATTCTGGGACTAAATCAAAAGGAAAGGCTAGACCTATGGGTGGAAGAAAAGGACGATGTTACATCTGCGATAAAGAAGGTCACTATGCAAGGGAGTGCCTTGATAGAAAAGACTCACACCAGGACGATGATCAAAATCCCTCTGATGGCAATCAAAGGAATGAAAAATTCAATAGCAAAGGTAAGAGGAGAGCTGGGAATCAAGGAAGAGGACAACCATTCAAGAAGGCTAGAAATTCTAGGATGTATTAAATGCACCTGACCTCAAAGAGAACCTAGTGTCCATCTCAACAATGGAAGACAAAGGCTACAAGGTAACCTTCAACGATGGCAAGGTACGTATATGGAAAAATAATATTAAAGATGCCTTTAATCTTGGGTTTCGTGTTGATTCATTATATCAGGTCGATGGAAGTCCACTAAGTGTCATGTCTTATGACACATCTCTTTAGTCCGAACTTTGGCATCGGAGGTTTGCCCCCCTTCATTATAAAGCTCTACTCGGTGTAAGACAAATGGTGACAGGGATGCCCAAATTCTGAGTAGAGAAAGAAGGTGTATGTCCAGGATGTGCCGAAGGAAAGCTCAAAAGGGGACCATTCCCCTCAAGCCAAAGCAAGACCTACGATATATTATAGTTGGTTCAGTTAGGCATATCTAAGGTTGGCATTAAGAGGGAGACTACTACACCACATACTCTTGAGCAGAATGGTGTGGCGGAAAGGAAGAACCGTACGATTATGGAAGCTGTCTCTATGGGTAGATGATGTAACAATGCCTGATGTGGAGGAACCCACGGATCTTATTTATCCACCTGAGCCTTCCTCTTCTAGGAAGAGGCCTTCATGGCTTAGGAGGATACTTGATGATGCTGAAGGACATGCTACACCCTGAGGAACCTTCCATGAAAGTAAGAAACCTAACAGGTATCAAGGATACCCGACCATCATGAGCATGATCATACAAAATGAGCCTTGATCATTGTCAGATGCTGTCAAGCATCAAGTATGGAAGGATTCTATAACCAAAGAATATGAGTCTATTATGGAGAATGATGTCTGGGAAGTAGTTCCCAGACCCCAGGACAAGAGAATTGTTACTTCAAAATGGCTTTAAAAGATAAAGCTATAGTAGATGGAAGTACAAAATAGTATAAGGCTCGTTTTGTTGCTTATGGTTTCTCCCAGAAGGAAGGTATAGACTATGATATTTGCACCTGTTGCCAGATATACAACCATCTGCTTGATCATAGCCCTTGTGGCTTCACAAGGATGGAACCTACATCAGATGGATGTCAAGACCATGTTCTTGCACGTTTCGATCAAAGAAGAGGTCTATGTGGAGCAAACTAAAGGATTTGAGATTTATGATTGAAAATCTCATGTATGCAGGTTGAAGAAGGCTCTCTATGGTCTGAAGCAAGCACCCCAAGCATGGTATGAGAGGATCGATAGCTACTTAATGAAGCTGGGATTCACTAGGAGTGAAGCTGATCCTAACCTTGACCTTAAGGTTGAAGATGACAAGCCTCTCATACTGGTGTTGTATGTGGATGACCTCTTCCTAATAGGTACATACCCTCTGATTCACAAATGTAAGAGGGAGTTGGCTTTTGAATTTGAAATGAAGAACCAAGGACTTGAAGTGTGGTAGAAGCCAAGGGAAATTTTCCTATCTCAAGGAAAATATGTGGTGAAGATTCTAAAAATATTTGGTATGATGGACTGCAAGCCTGTGACTACCTCGAGAATCTTAACTTTCAGAAGTTATATGGTAGTGATGTCAGACCAAATTTGGGAAATGCCTCTGACTTTTCAAAAACTCATTCGCGTTGATGTTCTTGGTGAACCTCCGTCCGAACATATGTTTTGCAGTTAGCATTGTGAGCTCATATTTGGTTGAGCCTCACTATATTGGTGCCAAGATTCTTATGAGATGTCTTCAGGACACAATCTCTCATGGATTGAGATACACTGTCGGAAATATGAAACTGCATGATTATTCGAATGCTAATTAGGCAGGTAGTGTGGAGGATAATTGGAGCACTTTTAGTGCTGTTTCTCTTTGGATTCTGCTTCGATATAATGGATGAGCAGGAATCAGAAGTCGGTTTCCATAAGCACTGTCGAGACTAGATACATATCTATGAGTATGATCTCGTATGAAGCTGCATGGTTGGGGAAGCTCTTCAGTGAGCTGTTTGAACACATACCACTGTGATTCTCTGTAACAACCAAAGGTGGGATTCAATTATTGAGGAATCCCATATTCGTCGATTTCTCCAGTAGATAGACATCATCTGGGATATGGTAAGTTGATGAGAAAGGAGGCTCCATCACATTAAAATGATGTACAGGTCGATACGCCTTGTCAAAGCCCCGAGGAAAGATCTAATCTTTGATTTTCCCAAATGACTTGGAGTCATCAAGAAACTCTTGTACAAGGGTCCTGCATGTTGCATACATTGAGCTTTGGGAGCTTTGGGGGCTTGCGGTTCCTACTAGAGCAACATATGACCATAGGGTGACTCACCCTCCCTTGGTGGTGTGCACTGGAACAAGATGATTCGCTCTCTTGTGGGACAAGATGATTTGCTCTCTTGTGGAACATGATGATTTGCTCTCCTGTGTAGTAGGATGATTAGCTCTCCTATGAGGCTTGGATGATGTGTTCTCCATGGCGATTGTAGCAGAATTTATGTGTTCTCCTGTGAGGCCTAGATTGATATGTTCTCCATGGTGATTGTGGTAGGATTGATGTGTTCTCCATGGCAATTGTAGTAGGATTGATGTGTTCTCATGTGAGGCCTGCATTGATTTTTTCTCCATGGTGATTGTAGCAGGATTGATGTGTTCTCTTGTGAGGACAGGATTGATTAGTTCTCCTATTGAGGCGTCCTACCCATGTAGTCTGGGACTCATGGGAAGTACCTCTCATCTGATCAATGAGCAAGGAAATGAAGTTAGGGACCATAGTAGTATCGATGGATGCATCGTTGTATCTACCATACTCCTTATGCTAGGATGACCTCCATTGATCTGGGATCAATGATACTGGTCTAGGACCAGTGGTAGGAGTAGTACATTTTATGACACTGACTTTGGGTCGGTTGTTACTGGTCTGGGACCAGTGGTACGAACTCTGAGACTGACTTTGAGTCAGCGAAGGATGTTACTATTCTAGGACCAGTGGTAGGAGTTGTACTCACTATGACGCTGACTTCGGGTTGGTTGAGACTAGTCTGGGACTAGTGCTACACACTCTAAGACTGACTTTGAGTTAGTATGATACATCCTTGATCATTTCTTCTTCTTCATAATTCGGACAAAAGCAAAGCAGAATAGAACAAAGCAGAGAAGAGCATAACAAAGAAGAGCCTACAGATCAGTACAGGGCAAAACAAGACAAAGAAAAATAGGCAGAATAGATCAGAGCAGGGCAAGGGTTAGGCTGTACAGGGTAGTTCATTTGATGGATGAATAGTAGCGACTGACAGACAAATTGCAGATGAAGTTCTCCCTAGTTGAGAGGGAGTGTTAAAATTGGAAACTAGGGCCAAAATTCATGTGGGTCATCTTATTCATGGCTAATAATATGTTCATTAGATTCCTCTCATCGAGAGGTGTCGAATTGATCTAAAGATCATCTGATTCCGATAAGTATTCATGGAGATATGAATTTATTTTGATTATGGAATTATTATCAAGCCAACCTACAACTCATGTATGCTCAGAAGCCCAACAATCGCATCTATTCAAACATCAACAGCTGTGTATAAATATAGGAGGACTTTTCCTCATTTTCACTCACTAATCTCATCACATCTCTCTCTCTCTCTATTGCGTAGAAAAGAGTCTCTTCTCTACTGCACAGTAAAGGGTCTCTCTCTCGTACATGTGAAGCCAGAAGTTGCTGAAATTGAAGCTGCAACTGCAGATCCAAACTTTGACCAGCATGGACCATCAAATCTCCTATTCTAATCTGTGATGTAGGTTCATCTGAACCTCCTCTGAAGGTTGCAAATTTTGGTGGTGGAATCAAGTCAATCCGATAGATGGTTTGCGAGATATTGATTGCCCTAGTTTGAAGGAAGATGCTGAAACTGAAGCTGCAACTGCAGAAGTGAAGTTTGACTTACATGGACCAGTAGATCTCCTCATCTGCACTTTGTTGTAGGTTCATCTGAAACTCCTTTGAAGGCTGCAACTTTTGGTGGTGGAATCAAGCCGATCCGATGGCCGGTTTGTGAGATATCCACTGCCCTAGTTTTGATGATGAAGCAGATAATGCTGATGTTGCTGATCTAGGGTTTTCTACTGCTGATATAAATCAGATTTATTGTACTATTTCTCTCTTCTGAATTATTGAAGATAAAAGAAGATTTGATCAAAGGGTTTCCCCACACATTGTGGGGTTTGTCCTTGGCTAGCCGCCACATCTTGTGTCTCTAGTCTTGGCTTGTTTTTTGTCGATCGTTTAATGTTCCATCTGCACTTTACTTTATGTACATGTGATTGCTAATATGTGGAATATAATAAGAAAAAGAAGTAAATTGTTATAAGCATAGAACATACCATAACTTAACATCTTCACTGGCTGGTCAAGACTTATGTTCCCGATCAGTTGTTAGTAGAATGGTTTGTCAAATCTATGCTAGCTCCCATAACAGAAGATGTGACCAAAGGTGGAGTTGTGACCAAAGATCAAGTTATTGCTCATGCTCAATATTTAGATCTGGTTTATACCCAATCGGGAACGCTTTTTGATAAAATACCAAAGGTTCTGAGACCTTAAAATATTGTTACTCCTCCACTTGTTAAAGAATATAATGCTACCGATGGCATTATAGGTTCTTCCAGTTCACAGTCAATGAGAAAACCATCTGGTATTTCTCTCACCGCCCCTGTGCAAAACAGTCAATGCCACCCCCTGCAGTTTCTGCTTCCAAGAAAAATGTTGTTTTATTTGATAAAGGCAAGTCTTAATAGCAACATGGAAGAAAGAAGAAAGGTAAAGGTAAGAAAAATAAGGATTCCTCACTGCAAGATAAACAAACAAATTCATCTTCTAATGAGAAACGAAAGCCTCAATACCCATGCTTGATTTTTAATGAGGATCACTTTACACGTGATTGTCTGCATCGCGATGAAGTGAATCAGTTTCTTAAATCATCCACTTCTCCTGTTGTGTTGACCGAACCATTTCCCAATCAGGAGACTCATATGGTTTCCCAGGACGCTTCTACTTCTAACATGGTTTTGATGCTTTCCTCCTCAAAGATTAAATATCATGTGATTGTGGCCACTTAGAATAAGGAATATGGTAATGTGAATCCACCAAATGATTAAGCTACTGATCAACCTACTAGTTTGACACCACCTTCATCTGATCTTGTTCCACCTTTGGCTCCTACGGAATTGACTATCAAGCCTCCGAAGGGTGTTATCCATAAATCTTGTTTCAACCCTCATTCAAGAGATACTTAAAATGACAACATAGTTGCATACTTGGCTCAGTCTCCATCAGTTATGTCGACTCTTGAGGTGTTGGAAAACTACCCCACCCAAAAGAAGGCCTTGTTGTCAACTATCGAATGTGTGGATCCATTGAGTTCCAACCTAGTGGTTTTCTCTCATGAAAATTATACCCCTCAACTCCTAGCTTAGTTAGCTTTTATGATTTAGGTTGTTTTCCATGGCAAGAACATTCATCATTCTATTATGGATGAGGGAGCCTTAACCTGCATCATATCTTTGTCTTGCTGGAAGGCAATTGGTTCACCCTAACTAAGTCAATCAACCACCACATTAAAAGGCTTTGATGGAAGGAAATATAACTCTTGTGGGATTCTCAATTCCCTCCTAGTGGAACTAGGGGAAAATCCGTCTTTGTTCAAGTATAAGTTATTGATGGAACTTTTCATTATAATGATCTACTGGGATATACATGGGTTTATGCTATGGCTACCATTGTTTCGACTTACTTCTGAATGATTGCCTTTCCTCATAAAGGCAGGATCATATCCATAGATACCCTCACCTTTTTTTCCTCTGATTACAATGTTACTAGAAGTGTCTGTCTTGTAGGGGAAGCCCTATATTCCTATCAGCATATCGGGGTTGGATTGTCGAAGCATCCATCCCTTATGGGAACCTTTTTTCTCCCTCCTCCTCTCCTTCCCATATCCTCCCCTTCGGTTGCTTATATCAATATGATATCATCTTCTACGATTCAGGACAATCCATGGATTATACCTGATGAAACTGACATCAAATATTTTGGCGACAAAATGCCTCTTAGCCCCATTGAGTAAGATTACGAAGCCATTTATTCACCATGCACGGCCCATAATTTTTCTTTGATCAATTGGGTAGATCGATCATTGGATTATGGCATGCCCTCTGATCCTTTCTTGCGTATATTATCTACCAATGTAAGCATCATGGAGATCATGACGTCGGACTACACGACGTGGGATGAACATCATCATCATTCCTCCTTTCTAGATAGTACCATTAAAGATAATCTTATTGGTGTGTACTTACCTAATTTTGTTTAGCTTTGTATGCATATCATTGTCGTTGTTGGTCCCTTTGCGAAACGGGGCATCAACTTTATGACATGTAACCTTGACTCGAGTGGGGGGAATGCTTATATCATTGTCAATTTTTACTACTTTACTAAGTGGGCCAAAGTGATGCCCAACACTGGAGAAACGACAGCATACTTTATCTTCAATCGTGTTATTTCTATGTTTGGTGTTCCACAAGAAATAGTTACGAATCACAGGAAGCATTTTCGGAACCATATGATGACCAAATTAGCTGCCAAATTGGGACTTTCACATGAAAATTCCACTCAATATTATCCTTAGCCTAATAGACAAGTTGAGGATATCACCAAAGTTATTAATACTATGCTTCAATGTATGATAGGGGTCCATAAATCAGACTAGAACTTTCTCTTTATTTCCTTGTGGGCATACTGAGCCTCAGTTACGACTACTACCAGATTCATACCTTTCAAGATGGTTTATGGTCTAGAAGCGATCCTTCCCATTGAATGCGAAATTCCATCATTGAAACTAGCTATCAAACTTATACCTGCTACTTTGTTAGAGGAGGAACGTCTTTTACATCTAACTCATTTGGATGAAACTCGATACTATGCCGCTTTAGCCAATGAAGCTCATAAAAGATGCAACAAATCATAATATGACAAGAGTGTCAAGCCTAGAGTCTTTTCAGAAGGAGATATAGTTCTCTTATATGACTAGGGGGCTGATAAGTTAGGTCTAGGAAAGTTCCAACCTATGTGGCTGAGACCATACATTGTCAAGTGTGTCCTTGCAAAAGGGGATTATGAGTTAGTAGACCTCGATGGAGTTCCACTAGCGCAAGTTAGAAATGGGTCGTACCTCAAAAAATACTATGCCTAATCCCATGCATAGTACATTGTGTACATACTCTTTATAGGTGTGTTGAGTGTTTTTGCAGTGTCTTTTTTAGAGTTTCCCATGGTTTGTGTTGATTCTTTTTATTTTTGGATTTCAGATGTCAACCTTTCTTGAACCGTCTATTGGTTATGCCGATGGTGGTAACCGTATTACTTAGAACCTATCCTATGCAACATGGGATATCTTTGCTCCAAATGGAAAGGTAGTGAGCATGCAAGGGATTTGCATTGGTCGCTCTACTAACAACATCGTTGCATATAGTGTAGTGGTTGAGATACTTTCTGATGCTATTTCACATGTTATCGACTGTATAGTCATCAAGATTGACTCACAGCTCATAGTACTACAACTTGCTAGTATCTATTCAGTAAGAAATCCCGCCATCATTCACATGGTTTTGAGAGTGCATCTTCTAGAAAAAAAATAAATTTCATACGATATGAACATATTTCTATAAATCTGAACACATTAGTAGATGCCCTAGATAAAAAAAATTTAGATAGACATTTGCAATGAATGTATATAACTTTAAATTCACATCACATCACATTGAAAGAAAAATAGGAACTAGGAAACACTAAACACACACACACACACACACACACACACACACACACACACACACATATTAAGTTTGGTTTTACAAAATGTGTGTCACGAGACATATATGGCTATATTGTCGATATAAAAACTACATGCAAAATATCTAAGTAGAAAAATCAGTGGTGCTCATGATAAAACGACACTACGCGAGATATCTTGCACAATAATCAACCAATATGACTAGGCACTCTGATAGTGTGTCATTGAAGTCGCAATGTAAGTTGATAGACCATAGTATCATCAATCCCATGTGTCAACCCCTCCATGTGGCGCTCCACCTCTGATAGGATCTTAGCTACCTCAAGATCCCGCAGCACATCCTGTCCTATTGCAACGACCTCTACTAGTTCCACTGCCTCCTCCTGTGGTTGTCTCTCTATGCGACGAAGATATGTAGCACCTACTGGTCAAATAGGTCCGATATCTACATGAAAAAATCAAATAGTTTAGTCTTGGGAATATCAAAAAACACAAAAAATCCTAAAAATTTCAATAACTTAATGGCCAAAGTATCTTACCTGAAGCATCCCATTTCTCACCCTTGGGCAACTAAAGCTCAAGATAATTATGAAAATCCATCCCTGTGTAAGGATAATCATCAATAATGATGAATTGTCTACATAGCCATCCAAAGAGGTTGGTGGAAATTGATCGCTGATGGACTTGCATGTTGATTCATGTGGTCCATCCACCTCGTCATCCATGGGATCCTCGGATCAATGGGCGTGAGTACAATATGTTAAGGCTGTAGTAATGGTACCCACTCTAGAGCAAAAGAGACTAAGATCATGTCATAGTCGAAGTTATTCAACTTCCCCTCCTTTTCTTTAGTAAGTTTTTCCTTCAAATTGACCAAGACATCGTCGCTATAGTTGAATACTGTCAGCTCTAGACACTCTATCCTATACTGCATGTATGATTTGCTCGATACATGTAGTGTTGAGCTGCTTGCCAATCTTGCAATAATAAACAAGGTCATTCTCAAAGGAAATTGGGTCAAATCATTTATGTTAATCTTTCCATCCCTAGTAGGAAGGGCTCGAGGTTTGCAATAGGTAGTGATATAGTCTTTCACTGTCTCATTGCCACTTCTTCCACCTATAAGAGAGATGGGGTCACCTCACTTTAAAAACCCTATTAGAAAGTAAATATCATCTTCCTGTATCTCGAGTAGATTTTCCCCAAACCTGAATGCTTGTGCTTGAATATCCCATGGATGGACAAGGTATTTAAACAACTCTATCTGTTGCCTCATACTAGGAAACCAAAAGAATTTTAATAACCCACAATTTTTTAGCACTTGGATGGTAGAAAGGTTGTTTTCCGCAATAAAATATTTGTCCTCATGTTCTATTTCTCTCCAAATGAATGCCATTTATGCTAATGGGTACTTAAAAGATCAACAAGGAATCCATTAGGGTCTTTACCATGCAAAAAATATGACAAAACATTAGGAGAATTTTGAGGTTTAAAATGGGCCTCATAAGTGTTTTAGGAATATTTAGTGTTCTTGGACAAACGCCTAGCCCTCTAGACTTAGTAGCAGGTCTAGAAACAACAGAGGAAGTAATCTCTACCTTTTCTATAATCAATAGATTAAAAAGAGAGAAGATAAACCTAGTAGTTTTCGCTAGCTCCTTGTCTCCCTTGACCGATCTTGCTGGTTCTTTCTGTACTTAAGCTGGTTGGAAAGTACCTGCACAAACACAAAAACGAAAACCCATCAAGGAAAATGGTAATGATTTGTTGCTTATAAATAACATGGAATTGAGAACATGATATATATATGAAAGCATTAACATATAACACAAGCATAAGGAAAAAATTTTGAAAACTTTATTGATAAGTGGGTGGATTACAACCCATATGTTCTCGATCCAGTGACACTCTTCCAATTCAATCCCTCTTCACCTCATGACAAGCAAGACACTTCAACATTAATACAATACTTGCAATCAATTCTAATCTAATATCACCAGCATCTCCTTACAACTCAATATTTTCCAACCCCTGATCTCTTAGATGAGTGATATTTATATAGGTGAGTGAAGGAGGTTATGCCATCAATGGTGATAATGAATGCCTTTATAAATTTAGAAATCAGTTCCATGGAAGAAGGGATAGGGGATTGATGTTTCCTAATTCCCTTCCTCATCCAAATGCGAACTCAAAGGATTAGGTGGCATTGAGAAACTTCTAGAGGCTTCCAATGGATAAGAAATCTTCAAACCCTCATGGAAGTTCGCTCAAATTCGCCCAAAGCAGGCCAAAGAGGGACCAAGTGCACTGCATAGCACCCTGTCAATGTATGGTTTGCATTGCAACACACCCTAATGAAGGCCTAGCTACGCTGATCTTCTTAGAGGTAGTTTTTGGATGTTTTCAGTGATGGAACTTCTTTGGAAGTGAGGAATTCTGATGACTAACTTCTTTAGGGCATGTAACAACTTCACTAGGGGTTGACGGGCCCTAATAGTATCGATCTATGAGTTGGGGTTGATGTGCCCAAATGGATCTATAACAGTTTCCCCCTAAAGCATGAAGTCGTAAATATATATGTCGAGTGAAATGCTTTATCGTGAGGAGAGGAGGTTTCGAAACGAAGGTGACCTGCATAAATTACAATACATATATCATGATAATTTGATTTTTCTCATGAACTAGCTGAGGAAGGCATACCCATGCTTAGCTTATAACCTTTCATTACATGTACAAATATAGTCATCTATAGATATAAACCCATGAATGGTTGACCATGAATGTAAGGCCATTGTACATTTGATTTAGTACTCCTGAAAATATCGTAGCCCGGATGGATGAAACTAGATCCAAGGTCTTCAATCTCGTTCAATCTTTTTCTCAAGTACAAGTCTAACTATGTGAATAGATGTTATGAAGTAGAACATGGAAAGACATAGTCTGATTACCAACTAATGATTTATTCCATTAACAGACATGAGAGGAATCACTGATAATGATAATGACCCTCAAGGTACTATAGTACATTTCACATGGTGTGAATAAATTATTTGATGTCGAACACCATACAAAGTCTTTTGGTCGAAGGTTAGTGATGTCAACCTATAGCTGGAAGCGAGAAACTTGCCATTGATGTATGCAAGCTTCAAGGCATTGAAGGGGTGTTTCTAAGTCAACTTCTTGGATGATGTGTTGATGTCGACAAGAAGCGACTCATCATAGGAGGGCCTTGATGTATCTTTCAGATTAATGACTTTTAATGCAACAAATGCTTCAAAAATTACTTAAAAGATAAACACTTTCACTTTCAAAACACAAAATTCAAAGAAAATATTTCCTTTCAGTTCAATCAAAAACAAATAATTTTGTAATCTATTTCTTGCCAAAGGGAATTAAAGTGACTTTCAAAGCATCTACTTAATTTGACACAAATGAGAACAACTTAATACCCAAGAACCAAAAGTTATTTGCGAAAGACGTCCAAACACAAAAAGACTCTTTGAACAAGGGCAATTGATCTCTGAAAAGAAGACCAGTGATTGAATGAAGGATGACCTAGAAGTCTTAAAACCCTAGAAGGCGAATCAAGCTCCAAACACACTTAAACCAAATCAAGAGGCAATTGTAATTAGACAAACATGTCAAGCAAGACAAGAACACTAAAATCACACTGGTAAACCACTAACAGAAGGCAAAAACTGAAAACAAGAAGACAAACCCTAATTTTCTTTAACCTTTGTTATCATCACACCTATTAAAAGAAAAGCAGTGATCATCACTACTATAATCAATATATCCATGATGTCATCGTGACTGTAAGAGAAAAAACTGCGATGGTCAAGTAAGATAAAGAAAAAACAAAAAATCTTCAAGAGTAGCAAAAATCAAGAACCTTCAAGCAATTACCAGAAAGTGAAAATAGGTACAAATAAGAAAACAAGTCTGGGAATGGATGGTTAGTCAAACTAATCACAAAACAAGGTGAAGGATTCGATGGAAAGGATCATAGGCTCCCCATCAGAGTCACCATTTTTTTGTCTAGATAAATACTCTCTGCGGAAAGAGACGATCCCTCTAGCCCAATGAATGGGTCTAGCAACCAAAGTGAAAATCTACTAGACACTTCCATAAGTTGTAATTGAAAAGAGAGGCAAAGAATATGGCCTACCTCGTTCTGATGCTATCTCAATCTCCTTTGTTGAAGACCTTGAATCACTCATGCCACAGGCTCGTTCTTGCTGCTCTCAGTGTTTATGCACCTGCACAAGAGATCAAGACACAACAAGGCATGCAAATACAAATAGCATATTCAAAAGAAACCTACTTAACTAATCAAGGAATGTTAAGCTAAATGATACATGAGCATACACATTTAGGGAAAATGAACAAGAAGTTGTATATTAATAGAAAATAAGGGGAAACATACAACCAAGTCTTGATGTTGATAGGCTCTCCTTGAATGAATATCCAAGTCCAAGCTAAGCTCTCCAAGCACTCCTTCTCTAAGCTAAATGAGTAGCATATAGGCACAATCTCATCATAAGGGTGAAAATAGACATAGACCAACCATTTGGGAATGGGAGAAGATGAATATATAAGCTAGGAAAGGGAGTTAGGACCTCTCCGAATATAGGATTAGTCCCTTATCTCAAGGAGGTAGCTCATAGGGATAAGACCAAGAGACCAATTTGGGAGAATTCGACCTCATCCACACCAAACAACCTCCAGCTCATCGCTCTAGAAGCTTGTCACCATAGCTTATGTATCTAGGATGCAACCCTTGCATGAGAGTTCAAAATCCCAATTCCAGTATGAAGTTGAGTGTCTGACCCCCACCATATTTAATTGGTGTGTGAGGCCTTCTAATGATTATGAAAAGATAGCTGACAAAAGAGAAGTAAGGGAACCTAAGACAATTTGGGTTCGGCTCGGTACTAGTGACTTTCTTCTTAGAGTGGGTGACCCTATTCTAGTATCAATGGGCAGAGGTACCAGATCATGCCCCCAAGACCCGACGTTAGTGAGGTGGAGTCAACTCATGCCTTGAGGAAGGATGGATCAATATATCCACTACCCTCCAAGTTATTTAGTTGGCTGCAATGCCAATTACTCATGGTGGATGACTATGCATATGCTGGTACAAATTTTTGATGGGATCCAGATCTACCTCTGCCACTGGGAGAGCAGTGGACTGATGTAGGTAAAGACTTGTTTTTTGGATTTTTTCAAGTCTTATGATTTTTTTTTAAGAGTTTAAACTGAGACTCGACTTATGATAAATGTGCAGATGTAGGACTTGAAAGAATGCCTGGCATGTCGTCAATATCATGGTGGGCTTGTCATCAGATAGTGGGCGCTGACTATGAGGAAGGGGATGACCCCTTAACTAAGATGGAGCGTAACCTAGAAGTGATTACTTGGGTTGTACCAGAGTATGCTACTATAGACGAGGTGCCACTGCGTTGGCAGAGACACACAGTGGGAGTATCCGCGAGACTGCATTGGCTGCTAGGCCTAGTGATCAGCTCAGTCTCATGCTACCATGATCACCGTGCAGGTTGATAGCCTTTCTAGCTCTTTTACACATTTTGTAGGCTTTGAAAGCCAAGTGTCCCAGAACACTTTATTTTTTGAGATTTTGATGTAAAAAATTTGACAGACTTTATATACATACATATATATATATATATATATATATATATATATATATATATATATATATATATATATATATATATATATATATATATATATATATATATATATATATATATATATATATATATATATATATATATATATATATATATATATATGTTTTATTTCCTACTTATGTGTCCAAAATATGATCAGTTTTATAAATGATGCAAATGTCGATCAAGAACATAATTGGCTAATGCATCTGTTAATGTATTCAAATTGTGTGGAATGTGTTGATATGTGATAAAATCAAAATTTCTTTCCAGTAATCGAACATGTAGATACATATGCAATATCTGTGGATTTCTTACTAAATAATGATTATTTAATTGTAACACAACGATCTGTGAATCTAACTTGATAACTAAATCTCTAATGCCAAGAGAAACTGATTTTGACAAAATTTCAATGATTGCACTGTATTCAACAATATTGTTAGTTGTCCGACCGAGGGATATACCTTGTAAGACAATCAACTTGCCATCAGGGGAAAAGAGTGCCCAAGATACGAAGGAAAAATTCAGTGTGCTACACAAGCAACATCAATAAAACCATCATAATGACTTGACGACATCTGCAAACCGAGTGGAACAAAAGGTAAGCAGAAAAATACATGTATGCAAAGAAAACAAACACACCAAAAATCAAAAAGCGCACAGTAATGAATTCACACACTAATGAAAAAAAAATAACACGAATTTCACGTGTAATACTTTTTCAAATACAACCCATTTCAGGGTTGTGACAATGCATTTCCTTCGTAATCAAGCAGCTCATAGGTGCCTTTCTGCAAAACACATTTGACAATATATGGCCCATGCCACATAGGTTCGAACTTTCCAACACCTAACTTATTGTTAGCTTGATCATAAAGGAGGATGAGATCGCCTTCGGAAAAAGTGTGAGGAGAAACGGTTTGATCAAAATGATATTTGACACATTTCTTTTGGGCTTCAATTACCATCATGGCAATGCGATGGGTCTCATCAAGCCTCTCAAAATAGAGTAACCACTCCTTTTCAGGCGAGGTGTTAGGAAGAAGTTCGACAACTAATTTGAGAGAAGGGATCCCACATTCAATTGTAAGAGTTGCCTATAAACCATAAATAAAATGGAATGGAGTGAATCCAATGGTCATCTTAGCGGAAGTTCTGTAAGCCCAGAGAGCTAAGAATAGCATCAAATGCCAGCCATTTTTTTGCTTCCCAATTGTACGTTGAAGCATAGTAATCAAAACTTTATTAATTTCTTTGACTTGGCCATTGGCCTATGGATAGTAAGGAGTTGAGCTATCATGACAAAGGCCCAACTGAGCAGTCATCTCTACCATCATGTACTGATGAAAATGTGATCCATGGTCAGTTACAATGTCTTAAGGAACACCAAAATGTTCTGTGACATGGTTGAAAAGGAACTGAGTAGCAGTAATACCGTCAGCATGATATGTGGGCATCGCCTCAGCCCATTTATTGAAACAGTCGACAATGACAATAATATAGCCATGCTCCCTAGATGAGCGAGGGTTACATGTCATGAAGTGTATGCCCCATTTAGAAAATGGGCCAATGGTAACTAATGGGTGTAAGGGTACTAGCGGGGCATGCTTCTTGTGGTTAAAAATCTGGCATTCATGGTATTTCTGAACAGCGAGAATACAATCCTTAAAGATAGAAGGCTAGAAATAACTGGCGCGAAGGATTTTCTGAGCAGTGGCATAGCCAGACAGGTGACCACCACAAGCACCAGAGTGGCAATCATTCAAAACCCATTCATCCTCTTCAAGTGTTAGACATTTGCGAAGAACAAAGTCCACACTGACTCGGTATAATGTATAACCAAGAATCTTATAGGGTTGGGACTAATGCGGAATGTGGCATTGGTTAGATCAAGACAAATCATATCAAAAGGTCTGAGTTTGAAGATAAATGATAATATCTCCATACCATGGGTCAAGAGTGCTGATGAGAAATAGAGTTTCATCAAGAATCTGGTCAGTAAAATTGGTAGGAGTGCTTGTAGACAGAAGGGCACATATCAATTCAGTAAAAACAAGTGATTTCTTCAATTTGGTGGCATTAAATGCCAAATCAAACTCCTATAGGATAACAATCCACTCGGAGTATTTCTGCCCTAGTAACTGATGAGTCAATATATAGGTCATGGGATTGCAATCGAAAATCAACGTGGTTTTCTGTAAAAGGATATAATGTCGAAATCTTTGGACAACATGGACCACTGCTAAGGAAAGCTTCTCGACATGGGTATATCGAGACTTAGTGTCAAGAATATTTTGGCTTAAATAATAAACCACATGTTTGTTGCCATCACCATCATCCTGAACTAATACCATAACAATGGTAGTTTCAATTGCAGCGAATTATAGGAAATAATCACGTCGATAATTAGGGGGATGTAGGAGAGGAGCACTGATAAGCATTTCTTTAAAGCATTGAAGGATTTTTGGGCAACTTTGTCCCAAATGAAAGGGACCCCCTTCTTAAGCAAGCGAGTAAAACCCTTAGCGAGTTTAGCATATTAGAAACGAATTGACGAAGAAAGTTAGCCTTTCCTTGCAGGCTTTACAATTGTAGCAATGAGGTGGGGGGGGGGGGGGGTAAGCTGACAATAGCCTCAACTTTTAAAGGATCGATTCGGATGCCTTCGTGGGACACCACAAAACCCAAGATTCGACCAGATTCAATGCAAAAAATGCACTTGTGTGGATTGAGGCAGATGTTATAACGTCGACATCACAAAAAAATGGATCTTAAGTGGTCTAGATGGTCATGGTGCTTAGTAGAATGTGTTGGTAAGTCATCAAGGTAAGGTTGAAAAATGTGTCGAATATCACGAAATGCATAAGACATTACTCTTTCGAAGATAGCACTGACATTTTTTAAAGAGAAAGGAAGCTTCTTGTAGGAAAAAGTGCCCCATGGATAGATAAAGGTCATCTTATGTTGATCAACAGGTGAAATGTTGATTTGGTTGTAGCTAGAAAAACCATCCATAAACGAGAAAATATCACTCCCAGCACACTCGTCAATGATTTGATCGATAAAAGGAGTGGGATAATTATCTTTTGGACATGCGCGATTGATGTCACGATAATCTACACAGACACAGATTGTGCCCTACTTTTTAGAAACAGGGACAATGTTGGACACCCAATCTGTCAATGGGATTGGATAGATAAAACTGAATTTCAAAAGCTTTTCCACTTCTACTTTAATAGCAGCAACATTTCGAGGATGCACAGGGCAAAGCCGTTGGCTAACAGGATTCGCATCAGGATAGGTAGGTATTTCATGCACCATTATTGATGGGTCAATACCAGGCATTTCCTTGTATGACCACGCAAAGACATCTCTAAATTATTCGAAAAGTTGAGTGTAAACCTTGATCTCATCAAGAGAATAGGACACCCCAATATGAATGTTCTCGACAACTCCAGGCTTAATGGAAATTTCAAGAGGCATAATTGCAGTAATGTTTCCCATGTTACCCTCATACATGACTTCATGCACCAAAATGGGTGTTTGAAGTGGATGCGTGGGGAAATGAGAAACAAACGCTTCAAGACATGAAGGCATCTCACTGAGGTTGGGAAGAAATGAAGAACGGTGATGGAGACCATTCCAAGTAGTTTTGTCTAAAGAAATAACCTCAACGATACTCTTGTTGGTGGAGAATGTCTCGTTCAAAGGATATAGAGAATCCCAAGAACCAAGCCAGGGAGATGACACAAAAGTATCCAGTTTCATGCTGAAAACAACATGACTTTTTGAAGTGGCCATTAAATCCAAGACAATTTGTTGATAATTTTTCTCTAATGGACTTAAAGGCATAGAATCACAAAATGAATCAATTTGATCTGCAGTAGGAATAATCCAAGGATCCATAGAAACCGAGACCAAATTGATTGAAGCAACATTTGGAGGTGGGAGAGTAAAAGTACCCATTAAAGTAGAGTCTTTGAAAAGACCTGCCCCCACACTCTCATAAGGAACCTCAGTATTTCCCACATAAGGGACATTATCGTTTGATGAACTGGAAGAGAAAAAAAGTAGTTGGTTGATGGTGACAATTTTCCTTCATGAGGAAAATGAAGTACTCAAAACAAAGAATAAACAACACAAAACATAGCGTGGGTCCAACTTCACCCAAGAAGAAGTTTGGAGTTCAGATTTAGATCTACAACTTATACTTCTATCTCAATAGTCTTTCCTTCCAACGTGATTGGCAAGTTTGTGAGAATATTGTATGGACGGGAGCCTCTATGTCAAAAGCTTGCAAAGTGTTTGGGGATTGGTTAAGAGAAGGAGAGCCAATGGCATTCCAACAAGAAACAAACATGATGTAGGTGGAAGCACCTTCATCAATAACAATCCGATGAACCGTCTTTCCTTTAATGAGAACTTGTATTAGAAAATCAATCTGATGAGGAAGATGAGGAACTTGGTTTTCAAGTTCAAAGGTAATTAAATTCGAATTGGAAGGATCAATAGGGCCTATAATAGATAGCAATGAATTCTACTGCATTGGATAGGTTTGGAGAACCTCAAAAGAAGACATCGTCGAAGGTGCTTGAGCTAAATCCTCAACAATATTATAATGATGCCCAACTCTAGCATTCAGATTGTAAGATGATTTCCGAAGTACACCTTTGGGAGGTGGTCGAATTACGGACTCACTATTAGAGCGCTCAATATGGAGTAGACCAGAACTGGACATAGTGGAAGTAGAAGGTATATCGGTGACTTCTTTCTCCATTGTCTTCTTGTGCAGGGTTTGATAGTCCTTTGTTTGAGTAGAAATCGAAATAGGCGATGAACCTTGCATCATGAAAACTTGGGAACCAAAGGAGGCAGAGGATAGTGGTTGGTCTACCAACTGCATCTATTGAGATGGAAAAGGTTCTTTCAAAATAGTCGGAGTCCCTTTCAATAAGCGGTTAACTTCATAATGTCGGGAACAATCCTTGGTGTACTGATCTTCCTCATAGATGAGGCAAGGATATTTCGGCTTTGTCTTAGACACATCATCAATAGATGATTTAGGTGGATCTTGTTTCGAGGCATTAGTTTTAGCTTTAGCTTTACCCTTTTTCTTACATTTGTAGGCCTTATCTACTGTGGTAGACTGAACAACATGTTCCTCAAAGGATTTACCAGGATTTGATGAATTTTTCAAAGGATTATTGGAACTAGTGTTTGAAATAGATTTATGCTTCGAGGAAGACTTCGTGGAAGTCTAAGACATGGAACTAATTACACCATCAATAGGTGGTACATAGGGAGAGTTTGATGTTGCCAGATCCGAAGAAGACCTTGGAGCATCAGGCAAAATCTCATATAACGTGCCAAATTGTGAATAGACTAAGTCTAGATACTGAGCATGGGTGATAGCTTTCTCTTCAGTAACACATCCACCCATAGCTATATTCTTAGCATTCTTGTTAACGAATAATTTTGTGAACCATTCAGTCAACAACTCATCAACAATCTCTATTTTGATGAGGTGACCTCAACATCTCCATTCATGGATATGATGGGAAATGTGGGTTGCAGTATCTTTCTTAAGGGATGTGAGAAAATGAGCGTAAGTTTCATATCGAACCGGAAAATGGAAGTGAGTGAGGAAGGCCATAACTAGAGAGTTAAAGTAAGCATAGGTAGCTCGAGGCAACTCGATATACAATTTGGTGGCAGCACCTATTAAGGTTATCTGAAAGAGGAAAAGACGGATAGAATCATCAACATATGAATTTGAAGAGCACCATAGGTGATATGTCATCACATGGGCTTGCGGGTCCTCTTTAGAATTTCCCTCGAATTTAGGGAAATCGCTTGGAATTTTAATTGGAATTGGAGGCCAGTAAGGTGAATGAAGAATAGGATCATTTGTGAGCCTCGAGACATCAGGAAATTCCAACGTAGCCAAGAAAGGAAATTGCATATTGAATGCCATGTAGGGATTTTGAGGAGACCCAAACTATGGGTTCCAACCTTTCTGGTAAGGATTTTCCCCCCACAGTGGAGGATTTTGTCTATACGGACTTGATTTTTCCCCACTAAGGGTTACCTTGACCATAAGGTGGATTTTTTCCATGGTAGGTTTTATATTGACCTACCATAGGTCGTTGATAAGAATTATATGCGACATATAGATTGTAAGGTTGTTGAACTTGTTGACCTTAGACCTAAAGAGATTGACCCTGCTGCTACAAAGGCTGACCTTGTGCTTGCAAGGGTTGACCTTGTTGATATGCATATGAAGCTTGCTACTGCATAGGTTGACTTTGTTGCTACAAAGGCTGACTTTGTTGTTGTAAAGGTTGACCTTGATGCTGCAAAGGTTTGCCTTGTGAGTACAAAGGTTGAGTAGGCTGCTTAACAAACCAAGTTTGCTGCTACAAAGACCGCTGAGATTGGTGCAAAGGCTTCCCCTGCTACTGTAACAATTGCCCTTGCTGCTGCAATGTTTTCCCTTGTTGTTCCAAAGGTTTCCCTTGTTGTTGCAAAGGTTTCCCTTGTTGCTGCAAAGGTTGCCCTTGTTGCTGCAAGGGTTGTCCTTGTTGTTGCAAGGGTTGTTGGACAGTTCCTTGGGATATACCTTGAGGGTATTGGTAATTTTTGAATTGAATATGACCATATCCACCAGGGATAGTGGATTGACTAGGCTAGACATAAGCTCCTGCTTGTGGAGTGTAAGGTGGATTTACCAAGGCTTGCGAACCATAAGGGACATAAACCTGTTGGAGTGGAATCTGAGCCATATAAGGCTACTAGTACTGGACATTACCTGACCCGGATGGATCAACAAGGTTAGGAATACTACTACAATAAGGTTGATTAACTCCAACCATGTGAGTTTGTAATCCACTCATAGTGGTTTCACCTGACACAAGAGGAATATTCAGGTTTTCCCCCCAGGCAGTGGCACTTTCTGTCCACTTGACGGAGGGGTGAAAGAACTAACTAAAACCTGACATGAAATAGTCAGTTAAACATGAAGGGTCAGTTGAAACGATGATATAGGTTGCGATGGAATCATAAGTTGAATGGGAACTGGCGTAACTTCATTTTGTATTGAAGCTTAAGAGGTAGCATTTGGAATGAACGGGCCAAAAGTAAGCATGAAATTAGAAGGCCAAATGGGATTATGATATAAAGATGAACCACTAGTAGTTCCTAAAATTAATTGGGCTAGGGTTGTATAACCAGGTGGAAGCATGGGTCCACTGGTCTCAGGGAGTGTGCGAGATGGGACTCTTCCTCTAAAAGGAAAACCTTCTAGAGGAAATTCATACCCTTGTTCATCATCGACATGAGGACTATGAGTAGCAGAAAATTCTGAATGACCCGGAGAAGAGGTTGGGATTTCACCCTCTAACTCCATAGGAAAAATGGGTGACGAGGAATCCGAGATGTGCGAGGAGATAACTTGAAAGGAATACCAAGCCGATCGTAAGAACTGTAAAGACACTGAGGAGATACCACAACAGAATCGAATAACAGATTCGATGGATGAATGACAAGCCTTTGCGGACTCTCAAGGGTCTATGGACTCTCAGGGGTTTGTATTGAATTGTCCAGGGTCTTAGGATCAGATTCTTGAGGTGACCAGGAATCCAATGGAGGTGGACGAGAAGACAAGGGTTGGATACTTGGAATAATCCCAAGTTCAAAACCTTGATCTTCAAGCGACTGAGGAAGCTCCGGATGAACTCCTTGGGAGGACCCTTCAGTATCAGAGAATGAAGAGGAACTGTGAGATGACCTCAATGGTTCAGCCACGATGAATTTCTCTCAAGAGAAGAAAAGGAAAGGAGGTTCTTTGAGGGCTTATTAACAATCTTGAAATTAACATGGAATTACTCAATATTGGTCCAAAAATAAATTGCTTAGGTTCGACATCATAGGCAGTTATTTTTAGAACTTGAAACAAAAACTTTTCCTTTTCTTTTAAGAGTCGAGAAAAGGACGAAAAGGTGACTCTAGTTTCTTTCGATGGTTTAGCAAGCTTGAAAGGACAAGTGCTCGATGATACTTTCAAATTTAAGGAGTCAGAAAAGATCGAAAAGACCACTCGGGTAACTCTAGGCAAAAAGGAGTACCGAGTAACCGTGAACTGCAATATACACCTCAGCAAATAAATTTACCAAGGACTTGATGTACGTGCACGCAATCTCCCTAAATGTTGTGTTCGGTGTATCATGTTTACAGGGCGGAAAATTTGGCTTCCTGTGGATAAATATTTTCAACCTATGAGGGTCTCCCTTTATACAATCGATGCTACGGGGAGCACAAGTCCGTGCTAGCACTATCTAATGCAAGAGAGAATGACAGTTGCTAGGTTTTGTAAACGTGAGAACATGTCTCTAGCCTACACCACTAAGTATGAACGTTAATGTTTCAAATGATCCTTAGATTAATTGATAGATTTTAAAGTTAATCTTGAAATTATGTTTCTATTTCAAGGCCTTAACAATGTCACCTATTCCTAAAATGCAGCTAAATGTTGAAATTGAAATCTTTTAATTCGATGAAGGCTACCTATTTAGGGAAGAGAAGCACTCAAATCATGCATCAAACAAGCAACAATGCATCAGTGACAATTTTCCAATCCTAAATTCCAAACATGAAATCTAATCTTTCATATGATAAGAAAATGCAATGCCAAAACAAAATGCTAAAGTGATCTACTTTAATATATAATGATGATTTCTTTTTCACTTTAGCACAATCAATTTAATCTAGTGCAAAAGAGCAAAAGAGAATGCAAAGAACTCAATAATCATGAAAATATCTTTCAGAGTAATGACTTTTAATGCAACAAATGCTTCAAAAATTACTTAAAAGATAAACACTTTCACTTTCAAAACACAAAATTCAAAGAAAATATTTCCTTTCAGTTCAATCGAAAACAAATAATTTTGTAATCTATTGCTTGCCAAAGGGAATTAAAGTGACTTTCAAAGCATCTACTTAATTTGACACAAATGAGAACAACTTAATACCCAAGAACCAAAAGTTATTTGCAAAAGACGTCCAAACACAAAAAGACTCTTTGAACAAGGGCAATTGATCTCCGAAAAGAAGACCAGTAATTGAATGAAGGATGACCTATAAGTCTTAAAACCCTAGAAGGCGAATCAAGCTCCAAACACACTTAAACCAAATCAAGAGGCAATTGTAATCAGACAAACATGTCAAGCAAGACAAGAACACTAAAATCAAACTGGTAAACCACTAACAGAAGGCAAAAACTGAAAACAAGAAGACAAACCCTAATTTTCTTTAACCTTTGTTATCATCACACCTATTAAAAGAAAAGCAGTGATCATCACTACTATAATCAATATATCCATGATGTCATCGTGACTGTAAGAGACAAAACTGCGATGGTCAAGTAAGATAAAGAAAAAACAAAAAATCTTCAAGAGTAGCAAAAATCAAGAACCTTCAAGCAATTACCAGAAAGTGAAAATAGGTACAAATAAGAAAACAAGTCTGGGAATGTATGGTTAGTCAAACTAATCACAAAACAAGGTGAAGGATTCGATGGAAAGGATTATAGGCTCCCCATCAGAGTCACCATTTTTTTGTCTAGATAAATACTCTCTGCGGAAAGAGACGATCCCTCTAGCCCAATGAATGGGTCTAGCAACCAAAGTGAAAATCTACTAGACACTTCCATAAGTTGTAATTGAAAAGAGAGGCAAAGAATATGGCCTACCTCGTTCTGATGCTATCTCAATCTCCTTTGTTGAAGACCTTGAATCACTCATGCCACAGGCTCGTTCTTGCTGCTCTCAGTGTTTATGCACCTGCACAAGAGATCAAGACACAACAAGGCATGCAAATACAAATAGCATATTCAAAAGAAACCTACTTAACTAATCAAGGAATGTTAAGCTAAATGATACATGAGCATACACATTTAGGGAAAATGAAGAAGAAGTTGTATATTAATAGAAAATAAGGGGAAACATACAACCAAGTCTTGATGTTGATAGGCTCTCCTTGAATGAATATCCAAGTCCAAGCTAAGCTCTCCAAGCACTCCTTCTCCAAGCCAAATGAGTAGCATATAGGCGCAATCTCATCATAAGGGTGAAAATAGACATAGACCAACCATTTGGGAATGGGAGAAGATGAATATATAAGCTAGGAAAGGGAGTTAGGACCTCTCCGAATATAGGATTAGTCCCTTATCTCAAGGAGGTAGCTCATAGGGATAAGACCAAGAGACCAATTTGGGAGAATTCGACCTCATCCACACCAAACAACCTCCAGCTCATCGCTCTGGAAGCTTCTAGATCACGAAGCTTCTCATCCTCTTTAGGAAAGTTTCCTTTTTTGGATCATCATGGGTATAATAGTGAACATAGCGATGCCATCGCAGGTCAAGTGTAGTGAAACAGGCAATCATTGTTTTTTTGAGTCTCATAAGCGCGATGATGCTCAAATTATGGTTTTGGAGTTATTTCTTCCAGGGAAGGCTCAAGGAATTTTCCAAGCATGTCTAAGGGAGGATCTGAGCTGCATATATGAATGAGTACACTTCATGATGGTCATGTTTCAGGAACTTTGGGGTATGTCACAGGGAAGTGCAGGAGGTGTGACAAAATACTATGTAACAGTCCCACCTAGCTATCAGTCATTATCTGGTACCTTTTCGGTGTGGCTTCTAGTGCTTGAACCCCTCCCATGTCTCCAATTCGGGAATGATGTCTAGTAATTATCTTATGAATGCCACATAGTCTTCTCCTTTTCCTCCACCTACACCTACAATAGAGTAGCAGACTAGCCCTTATGTTAGTGGGAAACAATATCCTCAACAGCTTTACCTCTGTACATTGGGTACCCTCCATTTGGATCACAGTTTCCTCCATCATCCCTTCCTCCTATGGCAGGGAGGAAACCTGTTTTTGGTATACCATAATATGGTAACTCACCTAGTTATAATCCTCCTTATCCTGGAATGGGTACCAGTGTTTGAAAACCTAGTTTACCTTTTCAACTTGGTTCTTTTTGGGATTGATTTCTAAATCCTCAAATTGTACCGTATTCATCACAAACTCCTACCTATCCATCAACACCTCAACAAGAACAAATACATGTGAGACAACCTTTACAGCCTATTTCAATGGTGTCTCATTCTCCCCAAATCTCGATTAGTCAACCTGTATAAGGTCCCTCACCTTCTCAATTGCTTGCGCAAGGTACTCAAGTTTGGTAGGTCAAATTATTCAAAATTTGTCACAGCCTCAGTCAAACCCGTACCAGGGTAAAACGCAAACCTTTATTGAGAAACAATATTGATTACATCAAGTGTCGTTTCAAGGCCAACAAATCCAAACCCAACCTTTCCAGTAGCTTTATCGTCATCCTGGGGTTATGCAACAAAATCACTTGTATGCTGGTTATTAGAACCCTCCATATTCTGGTAACCAAGTTCCTTATTATTAGAACCCTCCTTACCATGGAATGAAAGTGCTTGTTGCCTAAGATATCCATTCATATCCAGTTTATCTGCCTCCAGACTTTAATCAACAGTTTCCTTTTGTGGCTACTCTTGAATTATTGGATTTAACTCGGCTTATTAACAACCTCATTGATCATTCGCCACTGTGGCTGATTATTCCCACTAAGTTGCATTTTTATATCAAAAAAATCAATGGGAATCCTAGAGAAGACCCGTCAATGCATGTTATGATGTATCATCTATGGTCTTCGTCCAACTCCCTTAATGATGATTCCATTCAAATTCATCTTTTCCAATGAACACTTACCGGTACCACAGATAAATGACATGTAAGTTACCTAGAGCGTCATTTCATGACCTCGACACTTTAGCCAATGCCTTCCTCACACATTTATATTTTCCCATAAAATACGAAACTGGAATGGAACTATTGACTAACTTCAAACAATCAGACTCTACTCACATTTCAGATCACATTCATGAGTGGAGTTGTCTTCTATTAAAATTGGCAACTAGGGCCAAAATTCATGTGGGTCATCTTATTCATGGCTGATAATATGTTCATTAGATTCCTCTCGTTGAGAGGTGTAGGATTGATCTAAAGATCATTCGATTCCGATAAGTATTCATGGAGATATGAATTTATTTTGATTATGGAATTATTATCAAACCGACCTACAACTCATGTAGGCTCAGAAGCCCAATAGTCGCATCTATTCAAACATCAACAGTTGTGTATAAATACAGGAGGACTTTTCCTCATTTTCACTCACTCATATCATCACATCTCTCTCTCTCTACTGCGCAGAAAAGAGTCTCTTCTCTACTGCACAGAAAATGGTCTCTCTATCACACATGTGAAGCCAGAAGCTGGTGAAACTAAAGCTGCAACTGCAGATCCAAAATTTGACCAGAGTGGACCATCAAAAATCCTCTTCTAATATACATTGTAGGTTCATCTAAACCTCCTCTGAAGGCTGCAATTTTTGGTGGTGGAATCAAGTCGATCTGATGGACGGTTTTTGAGATATCGACTACCCTAGTTTGAAGGAAGCTGCTGAAATTGAAGCTGCAACTGCAGAAGTGAAGTTTGACCTGTGTGGACCAAAAAATATCCTCATCTAAACTGTGTTGTAGGTTCATTTGAACCTCCTCTGAAGGTTGCAACTTTTGGTGGTGGAATCAAGCCGATCCGACAGTCGGTTTGTGAGATATCGACTGCCCTAGTTTTGATGATGAAGCCACTAATGCTGATGCTGCTGATCTAGGGTTTGCTACTGCTGATATAAATCAGATTTATTGTACTATTTCTCTTTGCTAAATTATTAAAGATAAAAGAATATTTGATCAAAGGGTTTCCCCACACATTGTGGGGTTTGTCCTTGGCTAGCCGCCACATCTTGTGTCTCTTGTGGCTTGTTTTTTGTCGATCATTTAATGTTCTATCTGGACTTTACTTTATGTACATGTGATTGCTAATCTGTGGAATATAATAATAAAAAGAAGTAAACTATTATAAGCATAGAACATACCATAACTTAAAATGGTATCAGAGCTAAGGTGAAGACAAAGCCCGAGCAAGAGCAAAAGCAATCACTGAAGAGAAGATTGGCAAGGCTATCCTGAAAGAACTGTGGGGTCCTCAACACTCTTTCCTGCCGAAGACAAGCTCCGTGAGAAAGTTGACTATCACGGATGGAAGATGTCTATCGATATAACCCTAGAAGATCAAGGATTGCTAGACCATGTGATAGGCAATATTGTTGAGCCTCCATCAAATGCATCTGTTGCTGACAGGAACAAATGGAAAACTGGAGAAGTCAAAGCAAGGAAGATTATTTGGGACTCTATCAACAAGCACTTGGTGGCCTACATCTGTGACCTGAACACCTCCAAGAAAATCTATGATAGACTTGTGAGTTTATTTAAAGTCAATGATGCAATTCAAGTTTTGTTTCTTAGAAATAAGCTGAGGGAAATCAAGAAGGGTAAAGATGAGAGTATGCAAGCATACTTCTTAAGAATCACCGAGATCAAGAACGATCTCCTATCTATTGGGGAAACTATTACTGACATGGAAATGGCACTCACAACTCTTGGAGGATTACCATCCGAATGGTACGTGTTTAGGACTACTCTTCTGAACAATAATATAATTCCTAGTTTCAAGGAATTAATGGCTAGATGCATTCAAGAAGAAACAAGGGTAGAAGAGCAAGAAATGCCCATGCCTAAAGGTCCTCCTACTGCCTTTTCTTCTCATGCTAAGAAAATAAATAATTCTGGGACTAAATCAAAAGGAAAGGCTAGACCTATGGGTGGAAGAAAAGGACGATGTTACATCTGCGATAAAGAAGGTCACTATGCAAGGGAGTGCCTTGATAGAAAAGACTCACACCAGGACGATGATCAAAATCCCTCTGATGGCAATCAAAGGAATGAAAAATTCAATAGCAAAGGTAAGAGGAGAGCTAGGAATCAAGGAAGAGGACAACCATTCAAGAAGGCTAGAAATTCTAGGATGTATTAAATGCACCTGACCTCAAAGAGAACCTAGTGTCCATCTCAACAATGGAAGACAAAGGCTACAAGGTAACCTTCAACGATGGCAAGGTACGTATATGGAAAAATAATATTAAAGATGCCTTTAATCTTGGGTTTCGTGTTGATTCATTATATCAGGTCGATGGAAGTCCACTAAGTGTCATGTCTTATGACACATCTCTTCAGTCTGAACTTTGGCATTGGAGGTTTGCCCCCCTTCATTATAAAGCTCTACTCGGTGTAAGACAAATGGTGACAGGGATGCCCAAATTCTGAGTAGAGAAAGAAGGTGTATGTCCAGGATGTGCCGAAGGAAAGCTCAAAAGGGGACCATTCCCCTCAAGCCAAAGCAAGACCTACGATATATTATAGTTGGTTCACTTAGGCATATCTAAGGCTGGCATTAAGAGGGAGACTACTACACCACATACTCTTGAGCAGAATGGTGTGGCGGAAAGGAAGAACCGTACGATTATGGAAGCTGTCTCTATGGGTAGATGATGTAACAATGCCTGATGTGGAGGAACCCACGGATCTTATTTATCCACCTGAGCCTTCCTCTTCTAGGAAGAGGCCTTCATGGCTTAGGATGATACTTGATGATGCTGAAGGACATGCTACACCCCGAGGAACCTTCCATGAAAGTAAGAAACCTAACAGGTATCAAGGATACCCGACCATCATGAGCATGATCATACAAAATGAGCCTTCATCATTGTCAGATGCTGTCAAGCATCAAGTATGGAAGGATTCTATAACCAAAGAATATGAGTCTATTATGGAGAATGATGTCTGGGAAGTAGTTCCCAGACCCCAGGACAAGAGAATTGTTACTTCAAAATGGCTTTAAAAGTTAAAGCTATAGTAGATGGAAGTACATAATAGTATAAGGCTCGTTTTGTTGCTTATGGTTTCTCCCAGAAGGAAGGTATAGACTATGATATTTTCACCTGTTGCCAGATATACAACCATCTGCTTGATCATAGCCCTTGTGGCTTCACAAGGATGGAACCTACATCAGATGGATGTCAAGACCATGTTCTTGCACGTTTCGATCAAAGAAGAGGTCTATGTGGAGCAAACTAAAGGATTTGAGATTTATGATTGAAAATCTCATGTATGCAGGTTGAAGAAGGCTCTCTATGGTCTGAAGCAAGCACCCCAAGCATGGTATGAGAGGATCGATAGCTACTTAATGAAGCTGGGATTCACTAGGAGTGAAGCTGATCCTAACCTTGACCTTAAGGTTGAAGATGACAAGCCTCTCATACTGGTGTTGTATGTGGATGACCTCTTCCTAATAGGTGCATACCCTCTGATTCACAAATGTAAGAGGGAGTTGGCTTTTTAATTTGAAATGAAGAACCAAGGACTTGAAGTGTGGTAGAAGCCAAGGGAAATTTTCCTATCTCAAGGAAAATATGTGGTGAAGATTCTAAAAATATTTGGTATGATGGACTGCAAGCCTGTGACTACCTCGAGAATCTTAACTTTCAGAAGTTATATGGTAGTGATGTCAGACCAAATTTGGGAAATGCCTCTGACTTTTCAAAAACTCATTCGCGTTGATGTTCTTGGTGAACCTCCGTCCGAACATATGTTTTGCAGTTAGCATTGTGAGCTCATATTTGGTTGAGCCTCACTACATTGGTGCCAAGATTCTTATGAGATGTCTTTAGGACACAATCTCTCATGGATTGAGATACACTGTCGGAAATATGAAACTGCATGATTATTCGAATGCTAATTAGGCAGGTAGTGTGGAGGATAATTGGAGCACTTTTAGTGCTGTTTCTCTTTGGATTCTGCTTCGATATAATGGATGAGCAGGAATCAGAAGTCAGTTTCCATAAGCACTATCGAGACTAGATACATATCTATGAGTATGATCTCGTATGAAGCTGCATGGTTGGGGAAGCTCTTCAGTGAGCTGTTTGAACACATACCACTGTGATTCTCTGTAACAACCAAAGGTGGGATTCAATTATTGAGGAATCCCATATTCGTCGATTTCTCCAGTAGATAGAAATCATCTGGGATATGGTAAGTTGATGAGAAAGGAGGCTCCATCACATTAAAATGATGTACAGGTCGATACGCCTTGTCAAAGCCCCGAGGAAAGATCTAATCTTTGATTTTCCCAAATGACTTGGAGTCATCAAGAAACTCTTGTACAAGGGTCCTGCATGTTGCATACATTGAGCTCTGGGAGCTTTGGGGGCTTGCGGTTCTTACTAGAGCAACATACGACCATAGGGTGACTCACCCTCCCCTGGTGGTGCACACTGGAACAAGATGATTTGCTCTCTTGTGGGACAAGATGATTTGCTCTCTTGTGGAACATGATGATTTGCTCTCCTGTGTAGTAGGATGATTAGCTCTCCTATGAGGCTTGGATGATGTGTTCTCCATGGCGATTGTAGCAGAATTTATGTGTTCTCCTGTGAGGCCTAGATTGATATGTTCTCCATGGTGATTGTAGCAGGATTGATGTGTTCTCCATGGAAATTGTAGTAGGATTGATGTGTTCTCATGTGAGGCCTGCATTGATTTTTTCTCCATGGTGATTGTAGTAGGATTGATGTGTTCTCTTGTGAGGACAGGATTGATTAGTTCTCCTATTGAGGCGTCCTACCCATGTAGTCTGGGACTCATGGGAAGTACCTCTCATCTGATCAATGAGCAAGGAAATGAAGTTAGGGACCATAGTAGTATCGATGGACGCATCGTTGTATCTACCATACTCCTTATGCTAGGATGACCTCCATTGATCTGGGATCAATGATACTGGTCTAGGACCAGTGGTAGGAGTAGTACATTTTATGACACTGACTTTGGGTCGGTTGTTACTGGTCTGGGACCAGTGGTACGAACTCTGAGATTGACTTTGAGTCAGCGAAGGATGTTACTATTCTAGGACCAGTGGTAGGAGTTGTACTCACTATGACGCTGACTTCGGGTTGGTTGAGACTAGTCTGGGACTAGTGCTACACACTCTAAGACTGACTTTGAGTCAGTATGATACATCCTTGATCATTTCTTCTTCTTCATAATTCGGACAAAAGCAAAGCAGAATAGAACAAAGCAGAGAAGAGCATAACAAAGCAGAGCCTACAGATCAGTATAGGGCAAAACAAGACAAAGAAAAATAGGCAGAATAGATCAGAGCAGGGCAAGGGTTAGGCTGTACAGGGTAGTGCATTTGATGGATGAATAGTATCGACTGACAGACAAATTGCAGATGAAGTTCTCCCTAGTTGAGAGGGAGTGTTAAAATTGGCAACTAGGGCCAAAATTCATGTGGGTCATCTTATTCATGGCTAATAATATGTTCATTAGATTCCTCTCATCGAGAGGTGTCGAATTGATCTAAGATCATCTGATTCCGATAAGTATTCATGGAGATATGAATTTATTTTGATTATGGAATTATTATCAAGCCAACCTACAACTCATGTATGTTCAGAAGCCCAACAGTCGCATCTATTCAAAAATCAACAGCTGTGTATAAATATAGGAGGACTTTTCCTCATTTTCACTCACTAATCTCATCACATCTCTCTCTCTCTCTATTGCGTAGAAAAGAGTCTCTTCTCTACTGCACAGTAAAGGGTCTCTCTCTCGCACATGTGAAGCCAGAAGTTGCTGAAATTGAAGCTGCAACTGCAGATCCAAACTTTGACCAGCATGGACCATAAAACCTCCTATACTAATCTGTGATGTAGGTTCATCTGAACCTCCTCTGAAGGTTGCAAATTTTGGTGGTGGAATCAAGTCAATCCAATGGATGGTTTGCGAGATATTGATTGCCCTAGTTTGAAGGAAGATGCTGAAACTGAAGCTGCAACTGCAGAAGTGAAGTTTGACTTGCGTGGACCAATAGATCTCCTCATCTGCACTGTGTTGTAGGTTCATCTGAAACTCCTTTGAAGGCTGCAACTTTTGGTGGTGGAATCAAGCCGATCCGATGGTCGGTTTGTGAGATATCGACTGCCCTAGTTTTGATGATGAAGCAGATAATGCTGATGTTGCTGATCTAGGGTTTGCTACTACTGATATAAATCAGATTTATTGTACTATTTCTCTCTGCTAAATTATTGAAGATAAAAGAAGATTTGATCAAAGGGTTTCCCCACACATTGTGGGGTTTGTCCTTGGCTAGCCGCGACATCTTGTGTCTCTAGTCTTGGCTTGTTTTTTGTCGATCGTTTAATGTTCCATCTGCACTTTACTTTATGTACATGTGATTGCTAATATGTGGAATATAATAAGAAAAAGAAGTAAATTGTTATAAGCATAGAACATACCATAACTTAACATCTTCACTGGTTGGTCAAGACTTATGTTCCCGATCAGTTGTTAGTAGAATGGTTTGTCAAATCTATGCTAGCTCCCATAACAGAAGATGTGACCAAAGGTGGAGTTGTGACCAAAGATCAAGTTATTGCTCGTGCTCAATATTTAGATCTGGTTTATACCGAATCGGGAACGCTTTTTGATAAAATACCAAAGGTTCTGAGACCTTAAAATATTGTTACTCCTCCACTTGTTAAAGAATATAATGCTACTGATGGCATTATAGGTTCTTCCAGTTCATAGTCAATGAGAAAACCATCTGGTATTTCTCTCACCGCCCCTGTGCAAAACAGTCAATGCCACCCCCTGCAGTTTCTGCTTTCAAGAAAAATGTTGTTTTATTTGATAAAGGCAAGTCTTAATAACAACCTGGAAGAAAGAAGAAAGGTAAAGGTAAGAAAAATAAGGATTCCTCAGTGCAAGATAAACAAACAAATTCATCTTCTAATGAGAAACGAAAGCCTCAATACCCATGCTTGATTTTTAATGAGGATCACTTTACACGTGATTGTCTGCATCGCGATGAAGTGAATCAGTTTCTTAAATCATCCACTTCTCCTGTTGTGTTGACCGAACTATTTCCCAATTAGGAGACTCATATGGTTTCCCAGGACGCTTCTACTTCTAACATGGTTTTGATGCTTTCCTCCTCAAAGATTAAATATCATGTGATTGTGGCCACTTAGAATAAGAAATATGGTAATGTGAATCCACCAAATGATTAAGCTACTGATCAACCTACTAGTTTGACACCACCTTCATCTGATCTTGTTCCACCTCTGGCTCCTACGGAATTGACTATCAAGCCTCCGAAGGGTGTTATCCATAAATCTTGTTTCAACCCTCATTCAAGAGCTACTTAAAATGACAACATAGTTGCATACTTGGCTTAGTCTCCATCAGTTATGTCGACTCTTGAGGTGTTGGAAAACTACCCCACCCAAAAGAAGGCCTTGTTGTCAACTATCGAATGTGTGGATCCATTGAGTTCCAACCTAGTGGTTTTCTCTCATGAAAATTATACCCCTCAACTCCTGGCTTAGTTAGCTTTTATGATTTAGGTTGTTTTCCGTGGCAAGAACATTCATCATTCTCTTATGGATGAGGGAGCCTTAACCTGCATCATATCTTTGTCTTGCTGGAAGGCAATTGGTTCACCCTAACTAAGTCAATCAACCACCACATTAAAAGGCTTTGATGGAAGGAAATATAACTCTTGTGGGATTCTCAATTCCCTCCTAGTGGAACTAGGGGAAAATCCGTCTTTCTTCAAGTATAAGTTATCGATGGAACTTTTCATTATAATGATCTACTGGGATATACATGGGTTTATGCTATGGCTACCATTGTTTCGACTTACTTCTGAATGATTGCCTTTCCTCATAAAGGCAGGATCATATCCATAGATACCCTCACATTTTTTTCCTCTGATTACAATGTTACTAGAAGTGTCTGTCTTGTAGGGGAAGCCCTATATTCCTATCAGCATATCGGGGTTGGATTGTCGAAGCATCCATCCCTTATGGGAACATTTTTTCTCCCTCCTCCTCTCCTTCCCATATCCTCCCCTTCGGTTGCTTATATCAATATGATATCATCTTCTACGATTCAGGACGATCCATGGATTATACCTGATGAAACTGACATCAAATATTTTGGTGACAAAATGCCTCTTAGCCCCATTGAGTAAGATTACAAAGCCATTTATTCACCATGCACGGACCATAATTTTTCTTTGATCAATTGGGTAGATCGATCATTGGATTATTGCATGCCCTCTGATCCTTTCTTGCGTATATTATCTACCAATGTAAGCATCATGGAGATCATGACGTCGAACTACACGACGTGGGATGAACATCATCATCATTCCTCCTTTCTAGATAGTATCATTAAAGATAATCTTATTGGTGTGTACTTACCTAATTTTGTTTAGCTTTGTATGCATATCATTGTCGTTGTTGGTCCCTTTGCGAAATGGGGCATCAACTTTATGACATGTAACCTTGACTTGAGTGGGGGGCATGCTAATATCATTGTCAATTTTTACTACTTTACTAAGTGGGCCAAAGTGATGCCCAACACTGGAGAAACGACAGCATACTTTATCTTCAATCGTGTTATTTCTAGGTTTGGTGTTCCACAAGAAATAGTTACGAATCACAGGAAGCATTTTCGGAACCATATGATGACCAAATTAGCTACCAAATTGGGACTTTCACATGAAAATTCCACTCAATATTATCCTTAGCCTAATAGACAAGTTGAGGATATCACCAAAGTTATTAATACTATGCTTCAATGTATGATAGGGGTCCATAAATCAGACTAGAACTTTCTCTTTATTTCCTTGTGGGCATACTGAGCCTCAGTTACGACTACTACCAGATTCATACCTTTCAAGTTGGTTTATGGTCTAGAAGCGATCCTTCCCATTGAATGTGAAATTCCATCATTGAAACTAGCTATCAAACTTATACCTGCTACTTTGGTAGAGGAGGAACGTCTTTTACATTTAACTCATTTGGATGAAACTCGATACTATGCCACTTTAGCCAATGAAGCTCATAAAAGATGCAACAAATCATAATATGACAAGAGTGTCAAGCCTAGAGTCTTCTCAGAAGGAGATATAGTTCTCTTATATGACTAGGGGGCTGATAAGTTAGGTCTAGGAAAGTTCCAACCTATGTGGCTGAGACCATACATTGTCAAGTGTGTCCTTGCAAAAGGGGATTATGAGTTAGTAGACCTCGATGGAGTTCCACTAGCGCAAGTTAGAAATGGGTCGTACCTCAAAAAATACTATGCCTAATCCCATGCATAGTACATTGTGTACATACTCTTTATAGGTGTGTTGAGTGTGTTTGCAGTGTCTTTTTTAGAGTTTCCCATGGTTTGTGTTGATTCTTTTTATTTTTGGATTTCAGATGTCAACCTTTCTTGAACCGTCTATTGGTTATGCCGATGGTGGTAGCCGTATTACTTAGAACCTATCCTATGCAACATGGGATATATTTTCTCCAAATGGAAAGGTAGTGAGCATGCAAGGGATTTGCATTGGTCGCTCTACTAACAACATCGTTGCATATAGTGTAGTGGTTGAGATACTTTCTGATGCTATTTCACATGTTATCGACTGTATAGTCATCAAGATTGACTCACAGCTCATAGTACTACAACTTGCTAATATCTATTCAGTAAGAAATCCCGCCATCATTCACATGGTTTTGAGAGTGCATCTTCTAGAAAAAAAATAAATTTCATACGATATGAACATATTTCTATAAATCTGAACACATTAGTAGATGCCCTAGATAAAAAAAAATTAGATAGACATTTGCAATGAATGTATATAACTTTAAATTCACATCACATCACATTGAAAGCAAAATAGGAACTAGGAAACACTAAACACACACACACACATTAAGTTTGGTTTTACAAAATGTGTGTCACGAGACATATATGGCTATATTGTCGATATAAAAACTACATGAAAAATATATAAGTAGAAAAATCAGTGGTGCTCATGATAAAACGACACTACGCGAGATATCTTGCACAATAATCAACCAATATGA
Organism: Pinus tabuliformis; assembly: GCA_031772625.1. Classification (NCBI taxonomy): domain Eukaryota; kingdom Viridiplantae; phylum Streptophyta; class Pinopsida; order Pinales; family Pinaceae; genus Pinus; species Pinus tabuliformis. The sequence goes on along the minus strand of CM062820.1, from coordinate 315,206,514 downwards.
CTAGGCACTCTGATAGTGTGTCATTGAAGTCGCAATGTAAGTTGATAGACCATAGTCTCATCAATCCCATGTGTCAACCCCTCCATGTGGCGCTCCACCTCTGATAGGATCTTAGCTACCTCAAGATCCCGCAGCACATCCCGTCCTATTGCAACGAACTCTACTAGTTCCACTGCCTCCTCCTGTGGTTGTCTCTCTATGTGATGAAGATATGTAGCACCTACAGGTCAAATAGGTCCAATATCTACATGAAAACATCAAATAGTTTAGTCTTGGGAACATAAAAAAACACAAAAAATCGTAAAACTTTCAAAAACTTAATGGTCAAAGTATCTTACCTGAAGCATCCCATTTCTCACCCTTGGGCAACTAAAGCTCAAGATAATTATGAAAATCCATCCCTGTGTAAGGATAATCATCAATAATGATGAATTGTCTACATAGCCATCCAAAGAGGTTGGTGGAAATTGATCGCTGATGGACTTGCATGTTGATTCATGTGTTCCATCCACCTCGTCATCCATGGGATCCTCAGATCAATGGGCTCGAGTACAATATGTTAAGGCTGTAGTAATGGTACCCACTCTAGAGCAAAAGAGACTAAGATCATGTCATAGTTGAAGTTATTCAACTTCCCCTCCTTTGCTTTAGTAAGTTTTTCCTTCAAATTGACCAAGACATCGTCGCTATAGTTGAATACTGTCAGCTCTAGACACTCCATCCTATACTGCATGTATGATTTGCTCGATACATGTAGTGTTGAGCTGCTTGCCAATCTTGCAATAATAAACAAGGTCATTCTCAAAGGAAATTGGGTCAAATCCTTTATGTTAATCTTTCCATCCCTAGTAGGAAGGGCTTGAGGTTTGCAATAGGTAGTGATATAGTAGAGTTGAGGCTTCTGTGATCCATAACAATTAATGATAGATTTTTCGGCGAAAATCACATGAGAGATCATTTCTCGACGCGTTTCGAACCAACCAGTGTGGTTCATCGTCAGGACAAGTTGAAAAACAGATCCAGCTTAGCCTGTTTAAATAGCTAGAGCAGAGACACCAACGGTTACCTGGGCCAAAAGTTGACTTCCGGAACAAGGTCAAATTTAGTTATAATAGGTAAAAACTAAATAAATATATAAAAATAAAAGCAAAAATAATAAATTATAAGGTCAAATTTAGTTATAATAGGTAAAAAATTAAATCACTACATAAATAAAAATATATAAATAAAATTAAAAATAATAAATTGTAAGGGAACATATAAATAAATAAACAAATTAGTAGGCAAAATAGTTAAAATAAAAATAAATTAGAACCATATAAAAATAAATTAAATAAAATAAAAAGAGGAAAAGAGGATTAAAACAAATAAAATTAAAATTAAAAAAAATTGATAATAAAAGTAAAAATAACGGACCTTTCCTTATAAAAAGGGGGTTATTCAGATAAAAGAATGTTGGAAAAATAATAAATAAATACAAGCAATAACCAAAATAAAAGAAATAAATAATAGAATTAAAATAATAAATAAAAATAAACAAAAAATAAAATAAAATAAAACGATTACTATATAATAGTATTTATTATATATAAAAATAAATAAATAAATAATAACTAAATATAATAATTAAATAGTATTAGTAATAATAATAGATTAAAATAAATAATTAAATAAATAAATAAATAATATTATTGGTAAAAATTGAAATTATCAATAAAAAAATCTTATTAGTAAAATCATTAAAAATTGATATTAAAGAAATGTTGGAATAAATAAATAAAGTAATAACCAAAATAATAAAAGTAATAAGTTATTAAAAATACTACTAGTAGAATAAAATAAATAAATAATAAAATATAAATAAAATAAATAAAACCATTACTACATAATAGTATTTAGTATATAAATACATAAAAATAAATAATAATTAAAATATAATAATTAATAATTAAGTTATTGAATAAATAAATAATAATAGTACTAGTAATAGTAATAGATTAAAATAAATAAATAACTAAATAAATAAAAGTATAAATAAAATGAATAAGAGAAAAGAAAACGATGACCAAATAATAGTGTAAAGTAATAGTATTTAGTAATAGTTACTGTCTGCAATAGTACTGTTTAATAAATAAAATAATTGCTTGATATAAATAATAATAATAATAAGAATATAAATAGTAATAAGAGACAAGAAAAACGATCAAGAAGAAAGTGCTGGGACCCAACACCTACTGATTTTCCAACCATCATCTCTATTGAGATTGTTGGGTCTCTTTTCAATCTCAATAGCTTCCCTAAATTTCCGATGGTGAAAATGCGAAACCCTAGCGATAACACTAGCTTCCTCAATGCAAACATGATGATTAGTTTTTTCTACATGTTCAGCTAGAGCGGAAGACTTAGCTCTTCTATGCTTAAGGTCAGCAGCGTGCTCACTAATCCTTTGATTAATGGAGCGACCGGTTTCACCAATATAAGGGGTCCCACAGGAGCAGGGGATAATATAAACCCCTTTCATATCTTTGGGGTCAATAGGATCCTTAACTGATCTGAGGGACGAACGAATGGTGCTAAGGGGCCTAAAGGTTACGGGTACACTATGCATCCTGAGAATCCTTGCAACCTTATCAGTGGTCCCTTGAACGTAAGGAAGATGGACACCTGGAATCCGTTCCTTCGGTTCCCTTTTTGCTAGAGAATTCTTGGCGGCTTTTCTAAAAGCCTTCTGACCCAAGTATCTACTGTAACCATTCTCGACAAAGACATCAAGGAGATGGGATTTTTCTTTCTCAAAACTTTTATTATCCGAGATCCTTAGGGCCCGAGTAGCAAGGGTATTGAGAACACCCATCTTTTGAGCCGGGAAATGGTGAGAACTGGCATGAAGATACTGCTCAGTATGAGTTTTCTTCCGAAAAACCTGGTGGGCGATGGAACCATCACCATTCTTCGAAATAAGAATATCAAGGAATGGGAGGCATCCATCAACCTCCTGCTCCTTAGTGAACTTAATGGCAGGGGATTGATTGTTGAGATGCTCAAAGAAAAGATCTAATTCTTTTTGGCCATGAGACCAAATAACATTAGTATCATCCACATACCTTTTCCAGAGCTTAGGCAAGAGACGGGAAGAATTCAGAGCCTTGGACTCAAAATCTTCCATAAAGAGATTGGCAACAACCGGGGACAGGGGGGAACCCATGGCGACACCACAGGTTTGCTCGAAGAACTCCCCCTCAAAACTGAAAAAGGTGGAAGTGAGGCAGATCTCAACCAACCTGGCAGTGTCGGGGTCAGTTAAGCGGAAGATCACTTCCAAGGCCTCCTTAATAGGAATGCAAGTGAACAGGGAAACAACGTCAAAACTAACAAGAATGTCCCCAGGGTCAAGCTTAATGTCCTTAAGTTCATCAATAAAGGAAGCAGAGTCTTTAACGAAGGACTCCATATGACCAACCAGGGGCTTAAGCTTTAACGCAAGGAACTTAGCAAGAAGGTAGGTAGGACCTCCAATAGTGTTGACAATGGGCCTCAAAGGAGCTCCTTCCTTTTGAATCTTGGGGAGACCATAGATTCTCGGAGTAATAGGGTTTCTTTCAATGAGTTTATGGTGAAGGGAACTCAACGAACTAATGGATTTAATGGCAAGAGCCACATTCCTAGAAACCTTCTTTAAAGGATTCTTGGGAAGCTTTTTGTAGCTTCCACTATTAAGAAGATGGTCCAACATTTTGCTGCGGTAATCAGCCCTGTTGAGGATGACAGCAGCCCCACCCTTGTCAGCCTTGAGAACAATGATATCTTTGTTCTGGTTTAAGGATCTGAGAGCTGCTGACTCTTCCTTGCTCAGGTTGCTCTTGGGGGGTTTAGCCTTTCTTAAGACAACCGCACAGTCCTGCCTAATAGTATCCTTGATCCTATCAGGTAAATCTCTAATCCCAAATTCTATGTCACAAATAATATCATCCACAGGGATCTTCTTAGGAGCTAAGGCAAAATTTAGCCCTTTACTCAAAACACTAAAAATGCCAGGGGGAAAAGAGAAACTGGAAAGATTGATCACCTTGTTCTGAGAGGAAGGGGGAAGATTACTATGACTATTAAAACCTTTTCTAGAATTATTCCTCCTATCTTTCCTACTACCGACCATCATATTATTATTATTACTAGAACTATTATTACTATCCCCACTAATCTTAATACTACTATTAGTATTATCATTATTCCTAGAATTATTACTATTCAAAAAATTATTAAAATTATTAACATTGTTAATATCTACACTCTTATTGTTATCATATTTAGTATCATTATCAATATTAATAAAATTATAATAATTAAAATTATTACTATATCTATTAATTCCATTATCAATCTTACCATTCTCACTAATGTTAATAATATTATCATTACTAATAACTCTAATAATATCATTATTCGTATTATCACTATATTTATTAATATCGTTATCATTAGATGAACCATCACCATCGCGTGGAGGAGGTAACGCACTTTGAGAGGGGTTATTAATATAATTATTCATATATTTATTAATTATTAATTATTATTTATTTTTATGTATTTATTTACTAAATACTATTATGTAGTAATGGTTTTATTTATTTTATTTATATTTTATTATTTATTTAATTATTAATTATTATTTATTTTTATGTATTTATTTACTAAATACTATTATGTAGTAATGGTTTTATTTATTTTATTTATATTTTATTATTTATTTATTTTATTCTACTAGTAGTATTATTAATAACTTATTACTTTTATTATTTTGGTTATTACTTTATTTATTTATTCCAACATTTCTTTAATATCAATTTTTAATGATTTTACTAATAAGATTTTTTTATTGATAATTTCAATTTTTACCAATAATATTATTTATTTAATTATTTATTTTAATCTATTATTATTTCTAATACTATTTAATTATTATATTTAGTTATTATTTATTTATTTATTTTTATATATAATAAATACTATTATATAGTAATCGTTTTATTTTATTTTATTTTTTGTTTATTTTTATTTATTATTTTAATTCTATTATTTATTTTTTTTATTTTGGTTATTGCTTGTATTTATTTATTATTTTTCCAACATTCTTTTATCTGAATAACCCCCTTTTTATAAGGAAAGGTCCGTTATTTTTATTTTTATTATCAATTTTTCTTAATTTTAATTTTATTTGTTTTAATCCTCTTTAGCTCTTTTTATTTTATTTAATTTATTTTTATATGGTTCTAATTTATTTTTATTTTAACTATTTTGCCTACTAATTTGTTTACTTATTTATATGTTCCCTTACAATTTATTATTTTTAATTTAATTTATATATTTTTATTTATGTAGTGATTTAATTTTTTACCTATTATAACTAAATTTGACCTTATAATTTATTATTTTTGATTTTATTTTTATATATTTATTTAGTTTTTACCTATTATAACTAAATTTGACCTTGTTCCGGAAGTCAACTTTTGGCCTAGGTAACCGTTGGTGTCTCTGCTCTAGCTATTTAAACAGGCTAAGCTGGATCTGTTTTTCAACTTGTCCTGACGATGAACCACACTGGTTGGTTCGAAACGCGTCGACAAATGATCTCTCATGTGATTTTCGCCGAAAAATCTATCATTAGGTAGTGATATAGTCTTTCACTGTCTCATTGCCACTTCTTCCACCTATAAGAGAGATGGGGTCACCTCACTTTAAAAACCCTATTAGAAAGTAAATATCATCTTCCTGTATCTCGAGTAGATTTTCCCCAAACCCGAATGCTTGTGCTTGAATATCCCATGGATGGACAAGGTATTTAAACAACTCTATCTGTTGCCTCATACTAGGAAACCAAAAGAATTTTAATAACCCACAATTTTTTAGCACTTGGATGGTAGAAAGGTTGTTTTCCGCATTAAAATATTTTTCCTCATGTTCTATTTCTCTCCAAATGAATGGCATTTATGCTAATGGGTACTTAAAAGATCAACAAGGAATCCATTAGGGTCTTTCCCATGCAAAAAATATGACAAAACATTAGGAGAATTTTGAGGTTTAAAATGGGCCTCATAAGTGTTTTAGGAATATTTAGTGTTCTTGGACAAACGCCTAGCCCTCTAGACTTAGTAGCAGGTCTAGAAACAACAGAGGAAGTAATCTCTACCTTTTCTATAATCAATAGATTAAAAAAGAGAGAAGATAAACCTACTTGTAGTTTTCGCTAGCTCCTTGTCTCCCTTGACCGATCTTGCTGCTTCTTTCTGTACTTAAGCTGGTTGGAAAGTACTTGCACAAACACAAAAACGAAAACCCATCAAGGAAAATGGTAATGATTTGTTGCTTATAAATAACATGGAATTGAGAACATGATATATATATGAAAGCATTAACATATAACACAAGCATAAGGAAAAAGTTTTGAAAACTTTATTGATAAGTGGGTGGATTACAACCCATATGTTCTCGATCCAGTGACACTCTTCCAATTCAATCCCTCTTCACCTCATGACAAGCAAGACACTTCAAAATTAATACAATACTTGCAATCAATTCTAATCTAATATCACCAGCATCTCCTTACAACTCAATATTTTCCAACCCCTGATCTCTTAGATGAGTGATATTTATATAGGTGAGTGAAGGAGGTTATGCCATCAATGGTGATAATGAATGCCTTTATAAATTTAGAAATCAGTTCCATGGAAGAAGGGATAGGGGATTGATGTTTCCTAATTCCCTTCCTCATCCAAATGCGAACTCAAAGGATTAGGTGGCATTGAGAAACTTCTAGAGGCTTCCAATGGATAAGAAATCTTCAAACCCTCATGGAAGTTCGCTCAAATTCGCCCAGAGCAGGCCAAAGAGGGACCAAGTGCACTGCATAGCACCCTGTCAGTGTATGGTTTGCATTGCAACACACCCTAATGAAGGCCTAGCTACGCTGATCTTCTTAGAGGTAGTTTTTGGATGTTTTCAGTGATGGAACCTCTTTGGAAGTGAGGAATTCTGATGACTAACTTCTTTAGGGCATGTAACAACTGCACTAGGGGTTGACGGGCCCTAATAGTATCGATCTATGAGTTGGGGTTGATGTGCCCAAATGGATCTATAACAGTTTCCCCCTAAAGCATGAAGTCGTAAATATATATGTCGAGTGAAATGCTTTATCACGAGGAGAGGAGGTTTCGAAACGAAGGTGACCTGCATAAATTACAATACATATATCATGATAATTTGATTTTTCTCATGAACTAGCTGAGGAAGGCATACCCATGCTTAGCTTATAACCTTTCATTACATGTACAAATATAGTCATCTATAGATATAAACCCATGAATGGTTGACCATGAATGTAAGGCCATTGTACATTTGATTTAGTACTCCTGAAAATATCGTAGCCCGGATGGATGAAACTAGATCCAAGGTCTTCAATCTCGTTCAATCTTTTTCTCAAGTACAAGTCTAACTATGTGAATAGATGTTATGAAGTAGAACATGGAAAGACATAGTCTGATTACCAACTAATGATTTATTCCATTAACAGACATGAGAGGAATCACTGATAATGATAATGACCCTCAAGGTACTATAGTACATTTCACATGGTGTGAATAAATGATTTGATGTCGAACACCATACAAAGTCTTTTGATCGAAGGTTAGTGATGTCAACCTATAGCTGGAAGCGAGAAACCTACCATTGATGTATGCAAGCTTCAAGGCATTGAAGGGGTGTTTCTAAGTCAACTTCTTGGATGATGTGTTGATGTCGACAAGAAGCGACTCATCATAGGAGGGCCTTGATGTATCCCACATCAACGACATGAAACAAGGTAAATTATTTTGGAGATGAGAATCAACTTACAACACAAGGTTCAGGACTGGCGGTCATGAAAATGAAGGTTTACCATATTGCAAAGGATGAAGTTTGAACTGGATGACTTCTCTTGAACATATTGGTGACACTGAATGTATTGGCAGCATTGACCCAAAACCAAAGTAATGGACGGTGTGATAGACCATAGGTATGATAACCGTCAAGCAGATAACCCAACCAAAATAGTCTGAATGAATTAGCGGCATTGACCCAAAACAAAAGTGATGGATGGTGTGATATATCGTGAGTATGATAACTGTCAAGCAGATAACCCAACCCAAATCGTCACAGAGATGAAGTGAAAATTTCATGTTCAAGAGCGACTTACTACCATAAAGTTTTCTCAGCTTTTTTCCCATTTCCCCAGTCATTGCTGACCAATACCTCTTTATTTTTTATCAATCTTGAGGAGGATAACATATGCTTGTTGTATAATTTCACCCTTCGAGCGAATTCATCACTATTTGATGCTTTAACAAGTCTAGTGAAGTTGAAACTCAGCATTGTCTAGATGGACAAGTTTGTCGCTATTTGATGTTTTTATCGAGTTTAACGACAAAGACAACTTGTTCCTTTTCATGTTTAGAGAGTTTGAAAAGGGACAAAAAGGAAACTCCACAAGTTCCTTTTTGTAAAATAATCTCCCAAGTCCCAAAAAGCTTAAAATAATACAATAGAGATATCGTTTCCAATCCCTTAATGAGCTAGAAAGGACAAGTGCTCAGCAATATTTTTGTGTTTAAAGAGTCTGAAAACAACTTAAAGAGGACTCCATTTTGAGGAACGAGTGGTGTCTAGGGTAGCAACTGGTTCCGATGATGTTGGAACTTCTCAAAACATGTTGATTTATGTGAAGAGGCTGGCTAATAAGACCACTCATTGCAACCGTTCCTCAAAAAAGGGTAAACAACCAAGTGAAAGTGTATGATCAACCAAAGGGATGGTGGCGATGGGATGAAAACAACCAAGGCTCATCTGATGAAAGAGGCTGATAGAATGGAAATCACGAGGGTTACAAATGGAAATGGGTTCATTTTTACACAAGCTTGAACCATAGGGAACTATGCTTGGATTCAGTTTCATGTTTACACAAGCTTGAAACGAAAAAACTATGCTTGGATTCATTTTTATTTTTACAGAAGCTTAAAATGAAAAACTATGCTTGGATTCATTTACATGCCTGCAGCATGATGAAAGGGAGAGTCTTCTGTAACTAGATGGAAGTTGTTGTGGTGAAGCAAGACAGTTATCCAACACCTTTTTGGCTTCGTCATGATAGGGAAAAAGGTGAATGGGGTGATTCCCTTCACATAACCTACAGGGAAACTTAACTTTACCACTAGGTGCATGCCCCCCAAGTTTCATTACATTCACCTAAGTAGACTACTCATGGCTATCAAGTGAATGGAATGAAGGTTCTTTTACAAGATCAAGTGAAAGACTCGACTAGGATTTTACGAGATCTAATCAAAGACTCGACTTGGAACTTTGCTCCAGGGGACCTTGTTTCATTTTTTAATGAGCTTGACACAAGACAAAGAACTATGCTCAAATTCCTTGTTTCATTTTTTAATGAGCTTGACACAAGACAAGAAACTATGCTCATATTCCTTGTTTCATTTTTTAACGAGGTTGACACAAGACCAGGAACTATCCTCATGGGAGTTGTTTCATTTTTTTAAAGAGGTTGACACAGTAGAAGAACTATCCTCATACTCCTTGTTTCATTTTTTAATGAGGTTGACACAAGACAAGGAACTATACTCGTTGGCCTATTTCATTTTTTAACAAGGTTGACACAAGACAAGGAACTATCCTCGTATCCTTGGTTTCATTTTTTAACGAGGTTGACACAAGACTAGGAACTGTCCTTGTATTCCTTGGTTTCATTTTTTAACGAGATTGACACAAGACCAGGAAATGTCCTCGTGGGCCTTTTTCATTTTTTAACGAGTTTGACACTATAAAAGAACTATCCTCATACCCTTGGTTTAATTTTTTAACGAGGCTGACACAAGACAAGGAACTATCCTCATTGGTCTGTTTCATTTTTTAACGAGGTTGACACAGTAAAAGACCTATCCTCATATTCAATCATAACTCATAAGAGGTCATGAAGGAGAGATTTGGTTCCAATTCTCCCAGTACATGATGTACAACATCACTGAGTTGATCGTCAATTGATGTAGGTAACCATAATTAATCCGTGTCGGGGATGATACCATTGGTATAAATGGACCATTTAGGGAATATGGTTGATTAGAAGCCATATTTGGACAGGGAAATGAAAGCTGGTCAACGGTGACAATTCTTCCTTCATGCGGGAAACAAATCACTTAAAAGAGTGTTGAAACAATAGCTCCCATGCCATAAACATAGTCACGCCCTAGAAGTAAATTTTAATCTAAAGGGATTGGGACTGCCCTCACGTTCAGATAAATGATTTTTCCTCCCAAAGTAATAGGTAACTGAGGGAGGATCCCTAATGGTCGACTGGTTCCTCTGTTAAAAGCCAACAGATTCTGGGTAACTGGCACAAGCAGCGGCGAACCGAGCGCTTGCCAAGCAGTTGAGGAAAGGATGCTCACTGATGCACCTTCATCTATAATAGTGCCAGATACAATCATATTACAAACTTGTACTATGATCTGGAAAGGCACATAAGAAGGAAGGCGGAATCCTATTAGTTGATTCCAATAAAAGGAAGTGACTAGACTACTTGGAGGGGGTACCATAGAAACAAGAGAATTAACCCATTGAGTTATGATAACTGGAGAATTTTCCTCCTATCTTGATGGAATAGGAGGACTGCCCCCAAGTTCATTAGAATCTGAGGAAATAAAAAGAACTTGAGTGGTATCATATTCACTCTCTTTGGGAAAGGTGCGATTTACTGGAGGTGAAATCGGGTCAACTGTTACCTTGACTTGTTGATTTGGGTCGGGTATAGACTCGTAGGATTCACTTTCAGAGAGAGTGGGTTTGACCAACAGTTGATTTTGGTCAGTCAATTCATCTACTAGTGAATTATTTAGGCAGAGTTTCCTGTAACTAGATGGAAGTCGCTGTGAAGTAGGATGGTTATCCAACATTTTTTTGGCTTCATCCAGATAGGGACAAAGGTGAATGGGGTGATTCCCCTCACATAACCTATAGGGAAACTTAAATTTACCCTTGTTTCCATGAACTTTACTACCACTAGTTGATGGTGTGTCAACGACATGATCTCCAGAAGTTGATGACACAGGATGATGTGAATGAGAAGACTATTCTTCTAAGATCTGAGGAATATCATGACAATTTCAAAGAAGATGGTCTCCCGTACAAAGTTTGCATGGATATCGAACTTTTTGAGGCTTGATGGACAGTTTCTCATCAGATGTTGCATTCAAAACAATGTTTGCTTGGTTTCCCCTTTGTTGAATTTGCTTCTTCTTCTTCTTCTTATCTTTCTTCTTCTTCTTAGCCACCTGGTTACTAGTACCAATGCTTTCACCAAGCGAAGAGGAAAAAGGGGAGGAAGAAACAACGGAGGAAGAGGGCAAAGGGTTAGCTTTAAGATCAACTGGAGGTTGATTTTGTCCAGTTGGAGGAGTACTCGATTGCAGAGAAATAACGACATTTTGAACCAAGGAGGTTGAAAACAACCATACTGGCAAGCCAATGGTAAATCCCGAAAGGGACAATGTAGCCATGTAAGGAGCACCAATATTTCTGAAAGAAGGAAAAGGACTAGGATTCCCATCAAAAGGAATTCCTTGATCGGTGGACTCCGGATTTGTCTCCATATATTTCAACTTAAGATCAAATAAGGAGTGAGAGTGGAGGATGTTATCTGCGGTCAATTAATTTATTTTAATCAAAGTAACATAACAAAACAAAAGAGGGATATACTTTACATACTGTAACATTGCCCTATATACCCGAAGGTACGTGGACGAGCTACAATATACTCACGTACTGGAATGAGGTATCACACTCAGGATGTATTGCAGACAAGTTAGCGACAGCTTCTTTGTTTTACGACGTCGAAACACGTCTCTAGCTTAGACCTATAAATGTTTTTCGTTAGGTGACAATGCTCCATTAGGTAAATTCAGATAAAGTTTAAGTTGATCTTCTTTAGAATTTTCCTTTCAAGGTTCACCATGTGATGTATGTTTGCAATTCCTAAAATGCAACTAATATGATAAGCATTCTTCCCATTCAATTTAACAATGAAAATCCTTAGCTAGTAGGGATAGAGCAATCAGGTCTTTGACAAAGAGCAAAGAGCACAACTAATGCAATTTCCTTAGTTATTCCCTTCAAGCATTCACAAACTACAATATGAATGATGCAAGTTTTTCTTTTCAAATCCCTTAATGCTATGATGAACAAAAAGGAAATATGCACAATCGATCAAAAATCTATTCTCATAAAAATGATGATTTTGCGACAATTTATTTTCAAGGAAGGGAAGAATTTATGACACATTCGATTTCAAAGAAATGAGGAATTACAACACTTTCGACGAAAAGACAAACCATATGCACATATAAATCAATCGATCTTTTATGAATGAAGACTTTATGACAATTCAGTATTTGAAGGAAAAGACGACTTTACGACACTTTCTTTCGAACAAAGATCAATCGACCAAAAACTAACTTTGACTATAGACTGATAATGACAAAGAAAACATTAAAGAAACATTAATCAATCCAATCAAAGTAGGGCTGGCTAAGGAGATGAAAAGACTATTTTCAGAGACAAAACATCATTGACATTCAACAACTCATTCAAACAAGAGAAAATTGGCAAAAACTTTCAGTTCCTAGATGGGAAACTGACCCTCAAGGGATCAACGCAGGAAGTAGTTAGAGACAATGTGTTGAATCACACTGGATCTATGCGGGAAGTGCACTACAGTGCACTATGTCCTTCATTGGACTGCGCTGGTGACAGTAAGCCATTCTGAAGGCAATTTTGACACAGTTTCGACTCAATTTTCAATGAAAGAAGACTGAAATTCAATCAACGACCACAAGTACAATATGTAGAAATGTCTTAAGAGGCTAATAAGCTACTAAGATGGATGAATTCTCCCCAGTGGAGTCGCCAATTTGTTTTGGGAATATTTAGTGTTCTTGGACAAATGCCTAACCCTCTAGACTTAGTAGCAAGTCTAGAAACAACAGACAAAGTAATCTCTACCTTTTCTATAATCAATAGATAAAACAAGAGAGAAGAGAAACCTACTTGTAGTTTTCGCTAGCTCCTTGTCTCCCTTGACCGATCTTGTTGCTTCTTTCCATACTTAAGCCACTTGGAAAGTACCTACACAAACACGAAAACAAAAACCCATCAAGAAAAATGATAATGATCTATTTCTTATAAATAACATGGAATCAAGAACATGATATACATATGAAAGCATTAACATATAACACAAGCATAAGGAAAAAGTTTTGAAAACTTTATTGATAAGAGGAAGGATTACAACCCATATGTGCTTGATCCAGTGACACTCTTCCAATTCAATCCCTCTTCACCTCATGACAAGCAAGACACTTCAACACTAATACAATACTTGCAATCAATTCTAATCTCATATCACTAGCATCTCCTTACAACTCAATATTTTCTAGCCCCTGATCTCTTAGATGAGTGATCTTTATATAGGTGAGTGAAGGAGGTTATGCCATCAATGGTGATAATGAATGCCTTTCTAAATTTAGAAATCAGTTCCATGGAAGAAGGGATAGGGGATTGATGTTTCCTAATTCCCTTCCTCATCCAAATGCGAACTCAAAGGAGTAGGTGGCATTGAGAAACTTCTAGAGGCTTCCAATGGATAAGGAATCTTCAAACCCTCACGGAAGTTCGCTCAAATTCGCCCAGCGCAGGCCAAAGAGGGACCAAGTGCACTGCATAGCACCCTGTCAGTGTATGGTTTGCATTGCAGCGCACCCTAATGAAGTCCTACCTATGCTGATCTTCTTAGAGGCAACTTTTGGATGTTTTCAGTGACAAAACTTCTTTGGAGGTGAGGCATTCTGATGACTAACTTCTTTAGGGCATGTAAAAACTGCACTAGGCGTTGATGGGCCCTAATAGTATTGATCTGTAAGTTGGGGTTGATTTGCCCAAATGGATCTGTAACACTAAGGAACTTATAAAATAATAGTGGAAATAATAAAATAAGATTAGATTACATCATCAAATTTTAGAGGGAAAAAGGGAAAAACTATTTTTTCAACTCATATTTTCAACTTATCTCCCTATAGATTTGCTCAAATTTTGGGTGACAACACTAATTGGATGCAGAATTTGATCCTTCATCCAAGGAGTACCCATGTTGCATACTTTTGATGGACCCTGTTACACGAAAAATGAGAAATACATGAAAAACGTGATTGCAATCACGTTTTTTCATGTATTTCTCATTTTTTGTGTAGTAGGGTCCATCAAAATTATGCAACATGGGTACTCCTTGGGTGAGGAATTAAATTTTTCATCCAACGAGCACTCTTTCTTGAAATTTGAGTAAAACCTTAGGGAGATAAGTTGAAAATACGAGTTGAAAAAAATAGTTTTATTATTATATTATTTTTTAATCTTTTTACTTTTTTATTCCATAAATGGTGGATCATCCCCCATGGTTGATATCATCATCTTGAATCCTATTGGTTCTTGTAAATTTTATTTTTGTTGTACATTTTTTTTAGGAGACCCATTTTAGACCTCAAAATTCCCCGAATGTTTGAGGCAAAACTGAAAGGAAACTTGAAGAAATGCGGCCAATGCACCCCAATAGTGCTTGGGAGAGTGTTGCACCTTTGTCTACAATGTTTCTCTGCCTAGGTGTGACACATTTTTTAACACAAGGGGGTGCATTGGTCCCAGGGCATTTTTATGAACCCCAAGGGCCTCAAAACCTTGAAAAAATTGCATGAAAACATAAAAATGATCCATGGAAAGTGTTAGTGCTCCATAATTTTTGAGTTTGCAGAAAAAATCACAGAGGTAACCATAGAACCACTTTGGAAACTGGGAATATAGCCCTTCCAGTTTCAGAGAGGGATCTCCCTTTATGATTTAGCTTTGTTTCACTGAAGGTATTAGGCTAGCCATTAAGTTCAGGTTTGGGCTTTTTGTGTTATTGGGTTGAAATTGGGAAGAAAGGCCATTGGGAAAATGGAGTCATTGGTTTGAGGTGATCAAATACAAAGTTTAAAGGCTAAACTTAGAGGGAAGGTTAGGAAAAATCACTGGATCCTTTAAGATCTATGGCGTGAAGGAGAGGAAATTATTTAGAGATCCAATTAAAAAACAGAGTAGTTAAGAATTCTAGCTTTAATATTTAATGGAAAACATAAAAAATTATTCTTAAGCCAGAGATAGAGTGTACACTAAAATAAATTATGTTCTTTATCTTCTTAGAATAATTCAGATTTTAGAATCACATATGAGGATAAAAAGAAAACAAATTAACGAAGAGAGATGCACTTCACCAATAGAAATGACACAAGAATCCTGTAATGATTGCACTGTATTACTGAAAATATGATCAATGGTGGCTCTATGAGCTACTTTACAATACAAGTCCTTTTCTTCAAACAAGTCCCAACCCTTCATACTTCGAATTATGAAGTACTTATATAAAATATTACAAAATATCTTGATTCTAAGGATCAAGATAGGATCTGAATAATATCTAAAAATTGATTACAAAAGTAGTACAAAAATTTAGGAATTTGCTGGCCCTATTGTTGAGGATGACTGTTGATGACTGAACCTCCAAATTCTTTGTGATGTTTGCCTTGTTGTCGAAGGTTAAAATTACTGAAGTAATTCACAAAGCTTGTCCCATTTTTCTTCACTTGGGATAGAAAATTTAACTAATTTTCTATAGGTCTCAACCCCACCTGTGTACTTCTGGAAAGTTGGTTTGATGATGAACAAATGTTTGAGCTCATTACGGATGAACAAGTCAAAATCTAAAGCCTCCAAGAATGCTTTCCCTATTATATTCCCCTTTATAACTATTGTTGTTTCTTCCAAAGACAGTCTCAGATTTCTTACAAGACCAGTGCCTGGAACATATCGATTTTGTGTGTCTCATACGATTCTCAAGAGACCGAAGACATCACCTACATTTTTGTACACATATATACATGTATTATAATAAACAACATGGGTTGGTTCATTCATCAAAATACATAAGCCATGTTTCTCATAGTACTTCTTCGCACATATACAAAGTACATAAATATATATATATATATATATATATATATATATATATATATATATATATATATATATATATATATATATATATAATCGTGGAGGCCGAGAAGTTCAAGGACCTACAGTTTAATCGGTTTTAACAGGGAAATGGAAGGAGGTAAAGAGATAGAATGACTAATCATATAGAGCTTGAAAACATCAAGAATTCTACATAAACTTGAGTCAAATATAGACCTGATGGATGAATGAGGAATGAGTGCGATGATTCATGGAGCGCAATTTAAAGATATAATTTCAAAGGTTCATACAGGCATATGCATTAACAAGTTAATACAAATGAAATTGTGAGAACTTAAGAAACATTTCTGGTAGCTGCAATAACATGAAATCTGAGAGGAAACATGAACATAATTGAATTTAAACAAAGAGGCAACATATTGTAGTACTCGAACAAGGAATCTTCTCTGAAAGTATATATACCCGAAAAAACCTCTAAATCTTGGCCGTTAAGAAGATATTATTTCTTGATCTCTTACATCATTACAAAAATTATGAATCAAAATTGAGCATGCACGAAGGAATCGCTCCCATAACAGAATGTTTTGCAAAATCATAACAAACCTAACATAAGCATAACTGAAAGTTAAAAAAAACTAAAGCCATCATTGGAAAAATAAAAAATATAATCATTGTCGATTAGAAGATGTGGACACTTGGTGAGAATCCATAGAACCCCGTGGATGAACCATTTGAATCATAGGAGGATTAGCAAACTGCTCGCATCGTTGCCACATATCCGGAGGAGGAGGTGGAATAGAACTGAAATGTTGGTAGAGGATTCACAGATTGACCACCCTGACATAATCCAGTTTGCATTGAGAAATACTTTTAACCATCCCGAGAAGATCAAATTCCTTTTCCAAGAAGTTGGTAATGGTTGATCCCTTAAGGATGGTCATTCTTTCAGGAGCTGCACCTATCCTACACTTAACCTCCATTAGTTTTTGATTGTACACCTCCTGTGAGAGCAGTTCTCCATCTTCTCCCCAACATTTAGGTAACCCAGCCTCAAGAAGTTGATTAAATGTGACATCAAAGCTTGATAGATCTTTCTGTAGCTTAGTCAGACTTTGCTCCGCCTTAGACCTAGATTCCTCTTTCGCAATAACTTTATAAATCTTAGCCACTTCTTCCACCCTATCTGGTATATCAAGGGGCCTAAGCTCCTGGGTCGTTGTTTCTTTTAGAAATTGAATGTACCTCCTAGCATATTGGGAGTTGTTAATACTGGTTTGCTTGTTGCTTTGAAGAGCTGGAGAATATTCGTTGCAGATCTTCCTTTTGTCATGTATCAGAACTAATTGCTCCTAGCATTAATTGGCTCCCTAGATGATCTTGTCCCACACCCCTTGCCTGGCTTATGTGAGTGCCAAATTTCCTTTCAGCTTGGCCTTCAACTCCTTGATCTCCTGAGTTGCACTATGTGACTCTTGGGTGAGCTTATCGATGTTAGAGTTTTCCGATTGGAGTTTTCTTTCTTTTTGAGTCATCTGGGCCTTGGCTGCATCTAACTCGCTCTAAACTCTATCCAAATTATCTCCATAAATCTTTAGTTCTGTTAATGCCTTGGTAATGCGATCGGTAGGGTTTTGGGGATCGTCTTGGACTAGCACAATACATACATGAGAGTCGACCCAGCTTTGTAAAACATCCAGCCTCTATTGTAGGGCCTCGACTCTTTCTCTGCTTGCATTCAGTTCCCTGGTTAACACCTCCTTTTCCTTCTCACTTTGTATTAGCTCAGGGGTTTGGACATGCTCACCTCTGGTCATCTTTAGCTGCCTTCTCAAGATCAAGTTCTCCATCTTGGATTCCTTCTGAACTGCTGCCACTGTTGCTTCATCTGTTGGATCTAGTCCCATTTTCAAGATCAACTCTTTATAATACTCCTTTTGTTGGAAGAGAGCATGATACTTGACCTTCTCAACTTTTACATTCTCGACAAGCTTATCTATGTAATCTTGGGCCCGATCAATAGTCATTTGATTCCTATTGATATCATTGTACAACATTTCCCCCACTTTCCTATGTAGATTGATCTTTTCCACCAAAGGGATATTGGTCAAGTCGAGAGTCACATCCAGGTCCTAAAACTTGGAACCCGAAGGTAAGGTTTGGACATATGGGTGCTTCAACCTAATTTTCATCTCTTCTTTCTATAGATATGTTGTAGCTAATAGTCGAGTGTGTCGAGGGGTGACATGTGAAGTCATGTCTTGATGTATATTCTCCTTTGCCCTTCTGTTTCTCACATGTATGTTCCTGGCCTATGCGCAGCCTGTTCTTTATGCATAAATACTTTCCTCAAACTCTGGGATGGCTACCTCATTCGAGGATGTTGTTGAAACTTTAGGAGGTATCTCCAAATTAACTTGAAATCCTGGGTTCTCAATCACTTGTTCCTAGAGTTGGATACTTAGTACTTCCTCTTCCTACTCTTGCTCATGTAACTATTTTTGTCCTTGCCATTGACTTTTGGCTCTTTTATGAGCTATTCCTTCGTCCATGTCATCTGTCCCTGAGGTGTTAGCGGTCCTCTTTTGTGTCTTGTCCATGCTAATTTGGGATTTGATCTCCATGTCTGTATTAAGAGGCCAAGAATCAAAGTTAGCTTTCCATTTGACCTCGGGCTTAGGATCATGCACATAGGTTGAGGCTTTAATATTTTCCCTTCTTCGAGCAAGGAGACCTTGGGGATCATAATGCCAGATTTGACCTTTCTCGAATTCCATGGCTTCGAGCATAGTTTCAATTGTTTTAAAGGCTTTCCTGGTGCTTATCACAAAAGGACCTATCGGCTGTCCCATTTTAAATATGTAACCTTTCTTAGCTGGTACAAAGTGGAGCATATCAACATGGAGGATTTTCCTGAGGAACTCAAGGGAAAACACTCTCATTGGTAGGAACACTGGAAAATGATAAGGGGGAAGCTCGCACCCATACACCCAGATCTCTGTGTAATCCTCATAGAGGTACCAGTCCCCAATGGCAATTTGCTCATGAAGTTGGAGGAGCTCTTTTTGCTCAGGGAAAATTTTGGGCGGGGGAGATTTCATGAATGATTCGGTAGGTAATAGCCATGAAGGATGAAAGGAATTGAGAATAGCCTCCCAAGCCTGGCCTTTTCCTTACAGAAACGTTCCAATCGAAGACTAAATTTCTTTCCTTATCAGGGGTAAACACATCCAAGTGAAGGCATTGGAATTATTCAATGTGAGTATAGATCAAAAAATAAAATAACAGTGAATAATAATGGAAGGTGGCAGGGGCATTGAGTAAGCTGAATTGGAAACAGATGGAATCCGAAGGTACTCTGGGATGTTCAATTGACATCTGAGATGTTTCATCTTGTGTAGACATTTGAGAGCCACCCTGCTTAATTGTAGAGTGGAGTGCCTTCCTAAAAGACCAATGATAGCGGCTAAGATTGGTTGAATGGAGGGTTTAAAAAGAGTTAATGGGAGCTGAATATCTGAGGGCAAGGTTTTGGCTTCGAGGGTGAGAATTTTCTCTAGGAAGGAATGCATTTCTCTCGTAGGGAGTGTTGTGAAATGTCCCTCTAGGGTTGAATCAATGAAGGTGCACATGGAGGAAGATGCGGGGAAGTTGAGAGCTCTCTGGATTAGAAGAGGGGTTATTTCTAGGATTACTTTCCCTGAGGGAGAAAAAAAACGATTCTTCTCGACTTGGTAGGAGTCCAGCAACCAAATTACGAACTCAGGGAGATGATGTACTAGGGGAGCAATCTGGTAGTATAACCCAGAAGCTACAACTCAGAACGGGTCTTCATTCTTCACATGGCTTGAGAATATTTCATAATGGAGGTTGGTGAGGGAAAAGGGACAAGTAGGGTCCATGATATGAGCCTCAGTGTTGGTTAGAGGACTGGCACCAGGGTTCTTGACCTCATGAGTGTTTGGGGTTGCAGGGGCCGCGTGTTTCATCCCTTCGAATAAAACAAAATGAGCAAACAAGGAGACTGGGTGGTGTTGAGTTACTTGGAGCTTGCAGGGGAATGAAAGTGACTTGGGAGGACGCTCGTGGTCTCTGGGAGAATGGACAGAAGGCTCCTATGCAGTTTTCCAGGTGGGAGATTCTTTGACTGTGATGAAGAATTGTTGTCGGGTAAAGATTTTTAGGGTTTTATTTGTTTTATGCAGAGTTATAGGTTCATGCCCAGGTGGCAGGAGACAGAGGCGCAAGATGAGGACACGTGGAGGTGAAGGGTTTGAAAGGAAGAGTAGGGGATGAGCTCAAACTACCCGAACACAAATTTACCTTTTACCTTTTACTTTTTAAGTGGACATCACCATCTTGCTGATACCCAAATTGTGAGCTGTGAATGAGAGGAGTCCACTTGGCAAGTGGTCCCTACTGGATTCAGCGAGGGGCATCACGGTGCGGAGAAATATTCTGTCAGGGCCATAATTGATCAATATCGTTCATTGAGTGCTAAATTATTCAACGCTTGGACCTGTGGCAGTGTTAAATCGCTTGTGGTTATGCTGCGGGAACTACGCTTGGACATGGCCACATGTGGATTACGGGGGGTGGGGGGGGGGGGGGGGGGAGAAGCCCGACCTTTAACTGTGTAAACCTTATACTGCAATTATTCTTGCATCATTGGTTTTAGACCTTATCTCTTTACCTTAGGTTTATATAATTGCCTTATCCACCTGTGAATGTGTGATTTTTACTCTTTGTAGGTTAGGGTGTTCCTTCAAACTTGGCTTATGACCTTTATGCTCATGGCATCTCATCTCGATTCTAAGGGAAAGCCTTAGTGCTATCTGGTGATAACATTGGCTCCACCTGGGGACGGGGCATTGGATTGCAATGCGTCGAGAACCTGCAGTCTATGAACTTCTCTTTTGGGCATGGAGTCTTTTCTAAATAAGTGAAAATTTTGTGAAAGTGAAATTTTTAATAGAAAAATGGAAATTTCATATGATAATTACAATATACACACTGTTATTTCAAATTAGTGCAAGATAGGTACGTTTACTTATGGAAATAGATTTTTAGGAACTGACCATTTACTATCAGCTCTAACGATTCACCTTCTAGATTTTCGAGTAGGTACGAATTATTCCCTTTCTCCTCTGAAATTTTGAAAGGGTTGAACCAAAGTGAATCAAATTTTCCATGTTTTCCTTTTTCTTCCCGTCGAACATCCCATCAGAGAAATAAATATCCTGGTTGAAGAGGTCGATCCTTGGCCTTCTTGTCAAACAAGGATTTCATTTTCTGTTTGTAATTTTCCAATTTAGCCCCCACTTATTCCCTGTTTTCATGAAGTTTGACTAGTTAGTTTATCCTTTGTGTCAAAGCACTTGACTCTTCCTCATCTTCTTGCAGTAGTTTTTCCACCCACATTTCCAATTGGATTGGGAAGATATCAGCCTTACCATATACTAGCTTGAAAGGAAATTCTCCAATGGATCGTTTAGGAGTCACTCGATTCGTCCAGAGGACAAACTTCAATTGAGTGTCCCAATTTCTCTGATTCTCCGTGATGGTCTTCTTCAACACTCTCACCAAAATTTTGTTTGAGGACTTTGTTGAACCGTTTCCTTGAGGATAGTAAGTAGTGGAGTGTCCGACGATGATATTGAACTTCTGACAAAAGCTGATGAATTTTGCAGATTTGAAGACTTGAGCATTGTTAGTGATGATTTTGATAGGGCAAACCAAAATGATTTATGATTTTGATGAGTTGGTAACATTTCTGGCTGGGATGGCCTCTACCCACTTGGTGAAATAATCCATGGCCATTAATATCCACTTATGTTGGCCACTAGAAGGCAAGTTTATCTCGCCTAGGAAGTCTAGTCCACACTGTCTGAAGGGTTCTTCCACATGCACTGGGATTAGGGGGAGAGGAGAAAGTTTTTATCTCTTAGCAAAGACTTGACACTTTTGACATGACCTGACTTGTGAATGAACATTTCCAAATAGTGTAGGCCAGTAGAATCCCACCTTGAGGATTTTGTGAGCTGTGCTCTTCCAATTGTAATGACCTCCAAAAAATCCTCCACGAAATTCCTCAATCACTTTATGAGTTTCGCCTTCAACCAAACATAAGAGAAAAACTCCTACTGGGTCCTTCTATTGGAGCTAACCATTGGATATGATATAATTTTGAGCTTGCAGTCTCAACATCCTATATTTAGATTTATCCAACCCTAGTGGGAACCTCAGGAATAATATATAATGGATGATATTATTATATCACGATGATCCCTCATATTTAGCACATATATTTTGCTCTGATGTTTTTATCCTATTTTGCTGAATTTATGTTTTGCCTTCCTTTGTTATCAAGTTTATTCCCAAAGCCTGGTAGTTAGATTCTGATAAAATCTTGGCCAACCCTTGGCATTTTATGAGCTTAGTAGGCTTTATGTCTAACTCATATTCTTGAATCTTTGTGATCCAACTACCCCTTTTTCCTTCACTATCTCCTTGCACAAGGATTTTCTTGACCGATGTTGTTAGAACATATGTTGTGATTTCTGACTGTAGTATTGTTAGCTCTACTATGTTCTTCAACATTTGATGGATAAAAACAGGTTGGGCAGTGCTGGTTTTGGTTGCAAAGGGCTCGCAGTAGCTTTTCCCTCTTCTCCTTCATTTTTCCCTATAACTCCATAAAAACCCCACTATCCCTATTTTACACCTACATTTAGCTTCAAAACCGTGTTTCCTTAGCTCCTGGGTGCTTTTGTTTAAACGTTATAAAACCCCAAATAGCGCGACCACGCATCATAACCCACCCTTTCTTCATCGCTCCGCTTACACTCTTATAACTCCCCATTCCTCCATTTTCCTCAAGTCCCGGGCACAAGGTAAACCCATGAGACTATGGTTATATAATCGCACGCATACGGAAAAAGCACTACTGCCGAGGCCCTCACCTGTCACATCAATCAATAAACATACATGTTAGATCCCGTCATCTGATCATACCTGCCATATGATCCGACGGCATTCGCTGATCCTCATCCCGCAAACTGTGCACGAAATAACTCGCAAGAGAGAGTGGTTTCCCCATCGTCGCATCCACCACGCATCATAGTTCCATTGCGTTGCACGCTTGCGTACGAATACCACTGCAGCTCCATAAGTGGTGCGGGAAAACCGCTAACAGCCTACCCATACGACCCTCGCTCGTTAACAGTTGCGCAGATCCTGCTCTCAATAGCCGTCGGATCTACCCTACTGTGATCCGACAACCCACATCTCTCTCCGCCTGTTTTCCTCGATATTTCCCTTTGATCCAATCTCCGCCATCCATCTGCCAGATCTAATGGTTTACATTTAATTGTGCCTCCATTTCCTCCTGACGCCTCCCGCCAAGAGATCTCGGCCGTCCGTCTGTGCCATCCAACGACTAATATTCATTCCCTGCCCTCCATTCATTCCCCATGCAGTTATCGTGTTTTTTGCCTGTCCCGTGAATCCGAAGGAAGAAGGTGATCACCCACCAATGCTCTGCACAGTTAATCTTCAACTACCTCATTCAAGAGACAACACGGCCAAGAAAGGAAAGTACAACCTCGAGCAGCTAAAGGCGATCAACAGTTATGGAAATTCATTCTCACAACACTTCGCCTGCTCGAGTACACCTAAGTACCAGAGAATGTCAAATTACTTTAATATAGCAGCAGATCGTAGCAGAGGCCCATATCAGATAGTTGATGTGGTTGATGGTCAGTTATGACCCCTCCATGCATAGGATAACAGATATTTTTGTAATCAACCTCCATATATACCCAGAATGAAGATGTAATGAGGGTGGATGAATGATATTTTGATGTAAGGTTCAACTTCTGGAGACATTAACTACTATGATACCTACAGTGTCTGGTCTTCATTTTCAGCTAATGCAAGCTTCTTTTGCTATTAATTGCTCACTTTCCACTTCTTCTTTGTTCCAGGTTGTGCCTGTTATGCATTTTTCATGTGCTCTTGATCTTTAGCATCAGAGGGGTTTTCATCCCACCTCTGTGTTAGAATCTAGTTAGTATTATTGAATTTGTATGCAGGTTTATGTTGTTTTAATGCTAGAGAGTTGTCATCCTGTCTGTGCATTAGGAAATATATTTACAAACCTTTTAACCGGTTGCAGTTGGTCATCACAGGGTCCTGTGCATCTGCTGGTGTGGTCAGTATTCTTCATCATCACCTTAGCCTCAAACTGTGAGTAATTGGTGGTCTAAATCCTTGTAGTCTGGGGCTGTTCACCCATGTATGGGGTTAAGCATAGTAGAAGTGGTTATCTGGCTTGAATATGCATCATTCCTTCCATTCATCCACCATTTTCCAACATTTTTTGTTGAGTTTGTAATGTTCCCGAGCATCTCTGATATACAACCTAGGAGATTTTCTTGGGGTGATAACATTAATTGGCGCTGTTGCCGGGGAGAGGAGATTGAAGCTCAGCTTCCCTGGAAGAATGACACAGTTCCAGATTTTGATGATAGACAAGGTCTGGGCACATTTTTGGTTGTAATCATCTATCTGGTGACTCCATTGGAGGAAGACCAACCTTTGGCGACTTCACATTGAAGTTTTGGCTCAGTTTGTGAGACATACTTGAAGAAATCCTCAGAAATCACCAGCAGAACGAGTGCATGGCTCTGAGAAGATTGTTAAGTTGAAGAAAACATCACAGAAAGGGGCATCAGGATCAAGTAAGCCCAAGAAATCTTATTTGTCTCTGCATGAGGAGTTTTTAGTTGAAAATACACAATTTGAAGACTTAGAGCCTAGTGCTGCTAGTGAACAAACACCTGTAGAGATTAATAGAGCCCCTTATCCATCTAGTTCCCCTTTGAATCTTAGTCCAAAGAAAGCTTCCCATCTAGTCCAAAACATCCCTTTGTCTCTGCCATCCATCACATTACTTCCTACCATTCAATCTGCCAGTATCCCTCCACATATCCCAATCATGGCAGGCCAGCAAGCACCCACGAAGATAGAAAGAATTGTTGCTGCTAGATATGGACCCTTGGTCTTTCTTGTTCCTCTAAATCCCATGCCTATGGGAGAATATCAAAAATATATGGCCAAGTTCACTACCACAGAGGGAGTAACAGCTGAAGAACACCTTGAGGCCTTTTACAGTTATGTTGATAACTTAGATATAAGTGAAAATGATGTGTGGATGAGAGTTTTTGTTCAGAGCCTTGATGCAGAGGCCAGAAAGTGGTTCATAGAACTAGATCCTAGATCTATAACAAATATTGAAGCCTTAGATGATGCATTTTTGAAGCACTGGGGAGATAAAAAATACTTTTTGTATTATCATACTGAGTTTGGTAACCTGAAGAGGGAAAATGGGGAATCATTGCTTGATTTTAATAAAAGATTCAATCGTATGTATAGTAAGATACCAGCTGAGGTAAAGCCTACCCCAACCTCTACCAAACTCACTTATGCCAATGCTTTTGACTCTGATTTCTGCCTGTTATTGAGAGAAAGAAGATGTGCCACTCTAGCTGATATGCAGGATGTAGCACTAGAGGTGGAATCCAATATTATGGCTGCAAAAAAGCTAAAAAGTCAAGTTGACAGAAGGGGGCAGAGAGTTCAGGCTTCTACTTCCTCTGCATCATCTTCGGAGCCTAAATTAGATAAAATAACCAAGATGATAGAGTCATTGGCTACTAAAATTTCTAATATAAAGGTTGAGCAAAATTCAACAAAAACAAGGCATCATAACACATTTGCTCCAAGAAATCCAAATCCATTCAGAAGAGCAAATGAACAGTTACAAATAATTCAGAGGGGTAAAGAATCAAAAGAAGAACAGAAAGTTAAAGCTCCTTTCCAAAATGTAGTCATGGAGTAGGAACAGTTTGAAGAAGAAGATGAAATTCACTGCATGGAAGATAAAGGTAGTGCTGCATTTTTGACTTTGGATACTTATGAATAAACATTACTGTAGGAACAAGATAGTCAAGAGTGGGATAGAGAAGCTGTCCTGCAAACTGGTGAACAAAAAAGATACAATCTGAGGTCAAATGCAAAAAATGTCAAGGAGAATCCTGCCCAAAGAGCTGCTGTCCAAACAGAGTCACAGAATATCAGGCAGAGAAGACCAGCAGCTGATCCAGTCATCCTAAAAGCACCAGTTCAAGAGGTAAGAGGTTCTGATAAATTATCTTCTTCTTTCAGCTTTGATTCAGAAGTTCAGAAATTGAAAATATCTGTGCCTCTGGTAGAGTTGGTAAAGAGTGAAGTATTTAGAAAGCCTATCCTTGAAGCTCTTGAGCTGGAAACCACACAGACCTCCACTGACTCTGTCAATTTGCAAGATGATAAGCCTGCTGTTGTGCTTAGCCCCATGATTGAACCTGCTGATAATAATTCTCCATATTTTTATGTCTCCTTGACCATTCATGACAAAATCCTCCATAACTGCTTGCTAGATACAGGGGCCAATCACAATTTAATGCCTAAAGATGTCATGGAAGAATTAGGCCTTGATATCACCAGACCCTATCTTGATTTATTCTCTTTTGATTCAAGGAAAGTGAAATGTCTGAGATTGATCAAAGATTTAGCCATTACCCTAACTTAGCTGCCCATGAAGAGTATGATGATGGATATTGTGGTAGCAGATGTACCCCCTAAGTTTGGCATGCTGCTATCCAGAGGGTGGATTAAGAGACTAGATGGGACATTACAAAATGATCTATCTTATGCCACTGTCCCAGTTTTTGGAGAAGAAAACAAGAGATTGTATAGAGAAGCATAGTTGGCATACATCATCAGTGATGAGAAGAATCCTACTAATCATCCCATATATGCAGTGGACACTGATTTTGGAGTATGTATTCTCCAAATAGAAGAATCTCAGAAGGCCTCAATGCAGCACAGGAAACTAACAAATCAGGCCGAATAAGAGCAAGGAATCCAGGTTTGGGAGATGTTCTTTGATGGAGCATGTTCCAAGGAGACTGCAGGAGAAGGGGTGGTGCTAGTATCTCCAAAACAAGAAAGCATTCAGTTGTCTTTTAAGTTAGCTTTTCAAGTCACAAACAATATAGCAGAGTATGAGGCTCTGCTATTGGGCCTTAATGCAGAAAAATACAGAGGAATCAAGAATCTGAAGGTATTTAGAGATGTTGATTTGATCATTCAGCAAGTAAATAGATCATTTCAGGCAAAGCACCCAAGGCTGAAAGCGTACAGAGATGAGGCATGGAGACTAAAATATTTCTTTGATAATTTTTGTATTTCATATATTCCTAGAGCCCAAAATCAACTTGCTGATTCCCTTGTTGTATCTGCTAGTCTGTTTATCCCTCCCATGCATCCCAAACTAGTATATGAAGTCCAAATGAAGTACAGACCATCCTTGCCTGATAATGTCCAGCATTGGAAATTTTTTGATGATAATGATGAGATAAATAGGTTTCTTCAAGTCATTGATGAGTTTTTTGAAATTAAAATTAACCAATAAAATGAAGCCTTGGAAGAAAGCCCCCAATCCCAACTTAGAAATAAAATTGGTAAAAATAGCATTGTCTGCTTCGCAACAATCATATTCCTAAGGGTTTAATTCCTCTAGAAAGACTTTTTGACCAAAATGATGTGCCTTACAAGGCTGCCCAAAAAGAAGATCGATCTGCAGTTTGTAAGCATGACATAGGGAGTCCAGGTCAGCCTAGATACATACATCTGTCTTCTCATCTGTCTGCCGACCAAAGTGCTGAATACTGCAATTTAATGAGGCCATTTGCTGATGAGTTTTCCTGGGAGTATAGTGATTTGAAAACGTATGATAAGAACATAATCCAGCATAAAATCCCTCTGGAGAAAGACACTATTCCTTTCAAACAGAAGTTGAGACCAATAAATCCTATGCTTCTTCCTCTAATTGAAAAAGAAATTAAAAAATTGCTGGCTGCCAAGATTATAGTCCCTCTTAGATATTCAAAATGGATAGCCAACCTAGTAGTGGTGAGGAAGAAAAGTGGAGAAATCAGACTGTGTGTTGATTTCAGAAACCTAAACAAATGCTATAAGAAATACAACTATCCTCTTGGATGGTTTTTCAGGCTTTAATTAGATTGTTGTGCATCCAGATGACCAAGAGAAGACTACATTTACCACTCCTTGGGGCACTTTTATGTTTGCCAAGATGCCTTTTGGATTGATGAATGTTAGAGCTACCTTTCAGAGAGCTATGGATATAGCATTTGTAGGAGAGAAGGATAAATTTTTCCTTATCTACCTTGATGACATAACAGTTTACTCCAGTAGCCATCAAAATCATTTCCAGCATTTGAAAAAAGTGTTTCTGAAGTGCAGAAGGTTTGGGATTTCAGTCAATCCTAAAAAATCACAATTTGCTTTAGAATAAGGCAAGCTGTTAGGACATGTTGTTTCTACTGCAGGTGTCCGAATTGACCTAGAAAGAGTAAAAGCAATATAGACTTTGTTTGTCCTGAGATCAAAGAGAGATATCCAGTCCTTTCTGGGCAAAATTAATTTTGTCATGAGGTTTATTCCAAATTTTGCAGAACTGGTGAAGCATATTACCTCCATGTTGAAGAAAGGGTCAGAGGTTAGGTGGACTGACGCAACAAGAAAATCATTTGATTCCATCAAGAAAGCTAGTATGGAGGCTCCCACTTTGATAAGTCCAGATTACAGTAAGGAGTTCCATATATTTTCATTTGCCTCTGAAGATACCATTGCAACAATTTTATTGTAGGCAGATGAAGAAGGTTCAGAACATCCAGTAGCATTTTTCAGCAAGAACTTGAGGGATGCTAAACTAAAGTATGATATCATTGAAAAACAAGCATATGCTCTTATCAAATCCTTGAAATCTTTCAAAGTGTATATTCTTCATTCCAAGATAATTGCATATGTACCCTCTGCTACAATAAAAGATGTCTTGACACAACCTGATGCTGATGGAAGAAGGGCTAAATGGATTGCAAAGCTAATTGAATTTAATATAGAACTGAAGCCCACCAAGCTTGTCAGAGGTCAGGGTCTTGCTAGATTGTTAGCTAAAGAGAATTGCAGATCATTGGATATTGATTTCCTGTGTACAATTGCAGAAAGTGGTCAAACAGATGAAGAAGGGGAAGTAGTTGAACCATAAAGAAAGTAGTTAGTGGCCGAAAATCTAGTTTCTTGTGACTGGTATTCTGCAATAATTAATTTCTTGCTGAAGCTAGAAATCCCTTCAAAATTTACTCAAAGTTAAGCTAGGACTATAAAGCTTAGGGTAGCTAAATATTGCATTAATGAAAATTTGCTCTACTGTAGGGATCCATCTGGAGTGCTTTTGAGGTGTCTGGACAAAGAATAGTCAAAAGAGGTTATGTAACAATTTCGTTCCAGCATGTGTGGAGGGCACCATTATTGGAAAACTACAGCCCATAAAATTATTAGCGCTGGGTACTATTGGCCCACTTTATTTTCTCATGTATTTTCATTTGTTAAATCTTGTGACAGGTGCCAAAGATTTGAAGGAAAACAACAATTGAAGTCCCTGCCCTTGAAACCAATTCATGTAAAAGGACCTTTTTCAGCAGTGGGGCTTGGATTTTATTGGAGAAATCAATCCACATTCCAGTGGCTAGCATAGATGGATATTAGTAACTACTGATTATTTCACTAAGTTGATTGAAGCAGTCCCTGCCAGGAAGGCTGATCACAATGTGGTCATGAAGTTTTTAATTGAAAACATCTTTACCAGATTTGGTTGTGTTGGCATTATGACACAGATGTGGCGCTATGGCATAAGTGTTGTCCTTGATGGAAACTCCCTCAAGTGGCAAATCAGTTTAGGCTCTCAAAATGTTAGAAAATGAGATACCCGCAGGTGTGCCGAACAAAAGCTGCGGGCCCGCAAGTTCTCCGAACAAGAGGTGAGGACATACCCGTAGTTTCTTTGAACAAAAGGTGTGGACGTCAAATTCACTCAATTTCATGCAGAGAAACATGCGCACGTGGGAAATTTTATGGTTGATCCATGGTATTTAGTCCGACGCTGTTGATCTTATGGTTTTGGTCCGTGGTTTTGCATCTAAAATATTGAACCAAGGTTTTGGATCCCTTGTATTGGGTTTTTATGGTTTTGGTCCATGGTTTGAGTAAGGGCTTGTGTATAAAAATGAAAGGAGATCATTTGGCTGGGTACTCATGTGTTGAATATCTTAAGACGAACAAGATCTGAAATATTGGTAATCGGTTGGTGAGTTATAGTTGAACCTGAGCATGAGAAGACAGATCAACTGAGGGGTCGTGATCTCGTTGGCGCATGATCAGATCTGTGAATCTGACAGTCGAGGGTATATCTGAGGTCTGATAAACTATCTTTATCCGGAGGTCCGCAGGCCAGAAACAGTTCAGGTGCGAAGGTGCACAGATCAGAAGACGCCCCAGGTGCGGAGGTGCGCGGAGAAGCCAACAGTTCAAGTGCGAAGGTGCGCAGATTAGAAGATGCCCCAGGTGTGGAGGTGCGCAGAGAAGCCAAGAGTGCAGTGCGGAGGTGCGTGGAGCAGCCGACAGTGCAGTTGCAGGGATGCGCAAAGCACAGATAGTGCAGGTGCGGAGGTACGCAGGCCACTAACAGAGAAAGTGCGGACATCCGCAGGTTACTATTGGTGAAGTTGCAGACTTTTCTCTTGAAATATGTTTTAGCTGCTTCTATCTATCACTGTTGTGTTCAGGGTTCTGAATTGATATTTGATTACTGGTACTGTGTTCTGAGAAGTTATTGATTCAATATTTTCACAAGGAAGTTGATTGATTGCAGATCTATTTGATGTTTGATTGAGATTCTTGGATCCAGTTTGAAAATTTATGAAACGTGGTCCTTGGAAGAAAAGAGAAGGTTGAAGCCTTCAGTAGGTGAGCACCTACGTACTAGTAGCTCAGCTAGTACAAGAGATAAGGGGGTTGTAGCTCCCTTCCAAGAGAGTCTGGAAAATGAGAGAGGGTTGTAGCTCTCTGTAGGTTGCAGCCTACATACTGGTAAAGGACTGCACCAGTATAGAATCATTATAAAAAGAAGTTTCTAATTGAAATAAGATAGAGACATATTGCAGTAGGTGGTTTTCACTCACATTGGGTTTCCACCTTATATCTGGTGTTCTTTGGTGTGATTGTCTATTTTTTCTCGTTCCTGTTCTCTATTATATGGTACTGACATACAAATTAATGGTCAACATCTGAAGAATAAATTAAACTATAAATCTGGAAGGTATATTGAGAAGAATTTGATAATACTGATTCACCCCCCCCTCAGTATTATTTCCAACAATTGGTATTAGAGCAGGTCCTTCAAAAGAAGCTTTATCGCTTGAAGGAAGATCTATCATCTTGAGCAACTACGAGAGAGAAGCATCAAGGATACATAAGTCACAACCTATCTTCAATCTCTTGGTACAGAAGTCTAGGATATCATAGATACAGGGTACACTTTTCCATTAGCAACTCCTACAGATCCGGCTGGCAAGAAGCAATATGAAACAAATGCGAAGGCTGTCAATACTCTATTAGGATGTCTATCTCAATCAAAATTCGTCAAGGTTATGCAGTATAAAACCACAAAAGAAATATGGGACAATATCGTTCTGAGCTATGAAGGAGATGAACAGGTAAAACGAGCAAAACTTCAAACCCTCAGAATTCAGTATGAAAATCTTAGAATGCACAATGATGAAAGTGTGGCTAACTATTTCCTTCATATTGATGAGATTGTTAATTGTATGAAAAACTTGGGTGAAGAAATAAAAGAGGTTGTTGTGGTTGAAAAGGTTCTAAGATCTTTGTCCTCTAAATTTGAATCAAAATTTTCTGCAATAGAAGAAAAACAGAATCTACAGAACCTTACCATGTCACAGCTGCATGGAATTCTAACTGCTTACGAAATGAGGAAAGGAGGACCATCAGACAGGAGAGAAGCTGCATTCAAGGCTTCAGGCAAAGGAGATTACTATGGGTCAGAAGAAGAGGAAGAATCAAATTTTGTCAAGAACCTCCAACGGGGAACTGGAAGATTCAGAGGTAAGTTACCTTTCAAATGCTTTGCTTGTGGAAGAGTCGGTCACTATGCTGCAAAATGTCCTCATAAAGATAAGCTTGACAAAGGTAAGGAACCAGTTAGATGGAACAGAAAATAGAATAAGAAAAGCTATTACACTCATGAAGATAGTGATGGACTTTCAAATAGTGATGAAGATTAACAAGGTAATAATTATAAACTTTTAATGGCTTTTGAAGATGATGATTTTCTGGATGCTATAGATGAAGAAGGTCTTTATGAAGAGATTTCTAGACTCAAAGTCTGTTTAGAGGAGAAGAATAGGATTATAGATACTCTAACATTCCAAATTGATGAAAAGGATAAACACAATGAAGAGTTGGAATGTGAAATTGTGGGTCTTAGAAAAGAGATTGAGAAAACAAAAGCTCTTAATCTTAGATTTGTTAAAGGATCTGAAACTTTAGATGAGATTATCAAAGTGCAGCGTTCTCCACTAATCAAGACAGGTCTAGGATATAATGAAGAAGCATCTCAAGCACAAAAACCATCCACCTCCAAAAGTTATCTTGATGCAGCAAGGAGGAGTGAGCAAAGGCCCAATGGAAATCACCAGGTAAATCAGGGACAATTTACCTCAAGAATGAACAAAGACTACCAGGTAAATCAGGGGAAATCCACCTTAAGAATGAACAGAAGCCAAAACCAGCCACAGGTAAAACCTTCTCAATTTGCCTCAAGAATGGATGTCAGTAGAAACTACAATCGTTCGGTTGGTAGATTTGATAATCGCAGGAGTTTTTTCAATGGCCAATGTTTCTCTTGTCATAATTTTGGTCACAAAGCAGCTCAATGCGTTGTTTATAAGACAATCATGACTAGAGAAGCTCAAAAACAAAGAAGTATGATTGGGATCATGAAAAGGACCTACAATAACTTTTCTGCTCTTGAAAATGAAATAGAATGTTCTATTTGTAACAACTTCGGTCATGAAGATTTTGAATGCAGGAGCATGTTTTAGCAAACAATTCAGAAGGAGCAAGCCTCAAGTGCCAAAACATGGAGAATGAAAGAACCGCAACCAGAAAGATGTGGTATAGCCTTATATGCGAAAGGGCAAGAAAATCAATGGTACATCGACAGTGGATGTTCAAAACATATGACGGGTGATAAAGAAAAACTTCAGTCATATTGTGCCTTAGAGAAGGAGAAGAAGGTATCATTTGGAAATGACACCCCTGTGTTCATAAAAGGTAAAGGTTCAGTTCAATTGAAAGAAAAGATCAAAGCTAGAAATGTTATGTATGTTGATGGCTTAAAGCATAATCTATTGAGTGTTAGTTAGATGTGTGATCAAGGAACTGAGGTAATATTTCGATCAAATGGATGTAGTTTTCGTGATCTTGATACAGGAAAAACAGTAATCAAAGGCATAAGGACTCCAAATAATTTATACATATTCAAAGAAGGACAACATCAATGCTATCTAAGCAAGAATGATGAACACTGGTTATGGCATAGAAGATTGGGGCATCTTAGCTTCTCACAGATAAGGAAAGCATGCAAATACCAGGCAGTTCGTGGTCTTCCAGACAATAAAATATGAAATCGTGTCATTTTGGTAAGCAAACCAGAACTAACTTCCCTAAGAAGGAAGGATCAGCTAGAAGGCCACTTGAACTTGTCCATACTGATGTATGTGGTCCATCTAGGAAAAGGTCACCTCGAGGAGAAGAATACTTTATATTATTCATTGACGACTTTTCCAGGATGTGTTGGATATGACTTATGAAGCACAAAGACGAAGCCTTTGAAAATTTCAAATCATTCAAAGCCTTGGTGGAGAACGAATCAGATCACAAAATCAAATGCCTCAGGTCTGATAGAGGTGGGGAGTTTACCTCGAATGAATTTTTCAACTTTTGTGAAGAACATGGAATAAGAAGGGAATTCTCTACAGCTAGGACTCACCTGCATATTATAAGGGACTTGGTTGGCTTTTTAATAATTTTATAAACAAGTTCCATGTTGTGGAAATGTGAAAAAAAAATAGTGATATTGCCACCATGTGGCTCTTGTCATATATGGTTTTATACTTTTTCAAAAAAATCTCTAAGAGTTCACAATGCTAAGATTCACTAGGACTTTACAAGTTTTATTATTTAGTGAAAGACTTGCCAAGATCTTACAAGATTTTATAATTGAGTAAAATATTCGCCATGCCTAGGGAGAGATTCGCCAAAAAATTATATATACATATAATATTATTGATAAAATCGCCTTCCATTTTTCCTATATACCATGGAGATTCGCCCATTTATTATACATATAAACTTAGGGGGGGTTCTTAAAATTTTCCCTAAACTCTGCTTCGACACCTTGTTTCATTTTTTAAGGAGCTTAACACAAGAAAACGAACTCTGCTCCAGGAACCTTCATCATGACCACCAAGAGGCCATAAAGATATGGAAGGGATACATATCAAGGGTTCCAATGGAAATATTAGACTCCAATGCCTCCACTAAATTATGGGCTACATCACCTACTAGATCATCAATAGACACATGAATGGAATAGGTTGCCACATAATTAACCTGTGGCAGGGGAGATGCCACTTGCATATAATGACCATTTAGAAAATTTTCTTGATTGGGAGTCAAATTAGGACCAACGAATGAAATTTGGTCAATAGTCATGATTCCTCCCTCATGCAGGAAACACATCACATGAAAGAGTGAAGAGACAAGAGCTCCCATGACATAAACATAGTCACACCCATTGAGTAAATTAAAATCCAAAGGGCCTTGGACTATGATCACATCGATATAGATAGTATTTCCTCCCAAAGTAATAGGAAACTTAGGAAGGATCCCTAACTATTGACTAGTTCCTCTGTTAAAATCCAACAGATTCTGGCTAACAGACACAATCTCTAGAGAACCTAAAGCTTTCCAAGAATTTGAGGAAAAAATACTAACAGATGCACCTTCATCTATAACTGTTCCAGATACGGACACATTATAAGCACGTAATATGATATGGAAGGGAACGTAAGGAGGAAGACGAAATCCTTCCAGCCGACTCCAATCAAAGGAAGTGACCATGCTACCTGGAGGGGGTGTCATGGGAACGGGATAAATGCCCCCTTGTGCTATGGGAATGGGAGGATTTCCCCCCTGTGTCAGGGGAATGGAAGAGATATCCCTTAGTTCATTGGAATCTGAAGAAACAAGAAGAACCTGAGCGGTATGGAGTTCACTTTCTATGGGAAACGTATGATCAACTAAAGGTAGAATCGAGTCAAAATTTTTCTCAACCAATGGTTGGTCAGGAACAGACTCACGAGATTCACGTTCAAAGGGAGTGGGATTGGCTGGAGATAGATTCTGATCAATCACTTCATCAACTAGTGGAGGATTGGGAGAAATTTTCTGGTAACCAGCTGGAAGTTGTGGTTGAGAAGTTGTAAGGTTTTCTAACGCTTTTGAGGCTTCATCCATATGAGGACAAAGGTGAATAGGATGATTCCCTTCAAATAAGTGACAAGGAAATTTGACTTTACCCTTTTTCCCATGGACCATACTATCACTATTTGAGGATTTGTCACCAACATGATCTCCAGAAGCTAACAAAAAAGGCTAATGTGAGCCTATGGACAACACTTATAAGACCTTGGGAATACCAAGACAATCTCTAAGAAGGTGGTCACCGTTACATAAAATACAAGGGAATTTAACTTTACGGGCTTATTGGAAGATTTGTCCATACTAGTTGCATCCATAGCAATGGTTTCTTGCTTCCCCCCCTGCTTATTTTGTGTTGGCTTAGTGGGTCTTGACCCAGGTTTAAAGTTAGTTGCCCCAAACAAATCCATACACTACTGTCCCTTTTGGCATCAATCCGCGGAGCGCGGACTAAAGTCTCACCCAAAGCAGTATGGGGGAATGATGGTGTTATCACTCCAAAATTTCCTTTGAAGTTATTAAAGAAGGAAATGATAGAGGTAACCACAAACCACTTTTGGAGATCAGGACCTAGCCTTCCTAATCTTAGAGAGGGCTCTCTCTTTATGATTTAACCTTGTTTTAGTTAATTAATTTTAGGCTAGTTAAGGTTTCACTTGGGTTTGATTTGAATTTTGGTGGTGGGATCACTTACCTAGATGAGCAAAGGTTTTCTTTTACCATCAAGCTATGGAGTCAATATCAGACAAACTAGACTAGATCAAGCTTTAAAAGACAGTGTCTACATGGAAAGATAGGTGAGTTTTTCAGATCTCAAAGGCTTGGTGGTGAAATGGTCTCTAATCAGATCCAGGGAGTAATTAAGGGTTACCTAAGTTGGATTATGGAAGGAATGAAAGAGGTCAACCGGGATGGGAGAGCAATTAAGGGTTCTCAAATCTAAATATCAGAGGAAAACATATAAATGACTAACTGTGCAAAACATAGTGTACTTAAACAAATTCTGAGTGATATTTCCAGTTAATACATTAAAATTTGGAAAAATATTTAAGTTTATGAAAACATAAGAAAGTAACAAAATCACATAAAGAATATACTTCACTGCAAATAGCTCATCTCATGAATCCTGTAATTCAATGCTTTTATTACATGCTCCAGTCTGTTGACTTGAAATTGGTACAATTACCCTTAGGTTCAAGATCAAAATAACTCTACAAATGTATATTAATCCACAGATCACTTACTTAGATGAACAAAAGTTTACTTTTACCATTGGGATATGGAGTCAATATCATACAAACTACACTGGATCAAGCTTTAAAAGACAGTGTCTACAGAGAAAGATAGGTGAGTTTTTGCAGATCTCAAACACTGGATAGTGAAGTGGTTTCTAATCAGATCCAGGGAGAAATTAAGGGTTCCCTAGGCCGGATTATGGAAGGAATGAAAGAGGGCATCCAGGATGGGAGAGCAATTAAGGGTTCTCAAATCTCGGTATCAAAGGAAAACATATAAATGACTAACTGTGCAAAACAAAGCGTACTTAAACAAATTCTAAGTGATATTTCCAGTAAATACATTCAAATTTGGAAAAATATTTAAGTTTATGAAAACATAAGAAAGTAAAAAAATCACATAAAGAAGATACTTCACTGCAAATAGCTCATCTCATGAATCCTATAATTCAATGCTTTTATTACTTGCTCCAATATGTTGCCTTGAAATTGGTACAATCACCCTTAGGTTCAAGATCAAAATAATTCTACAAATGTATAGTAATCCACCCTAAATACTTCGAATTGTGAAGTATTTATACAAAAGGAATTTACAAAATATCTCAAACTGTATTGAGAACTAATCTAGGAAAAGGAAATATCTTCATGCAAGAAGATAGAGACAACTTTTGAACTGCTGCTTGTTGTCCCTGTTATTTAGGTTTTGTTGTCTTTGATGTTTGATCTTTTGCCCTTTAAGCTACTTGGATGTTTGGTCTTCACACTGGATGTCATTTTTACTTATGACCTTTCACCTGATACCCTTTAATCTAATACACTTTGACCTTTCTGACCTGTCAATATCCTTTACTGTGGTTTTTACTTTTACTGTACATTTTAAATTTTTACTGTGTATTTCAATAGTAAATCACTTGGTTTTTCACATGTATCAGCATCTGGTAGTGGGATATTGATCATATTTCTATATGTTTCAACTGTATGCTCTGTCTGCCTCTATTTTAACATTTATTGTCGCTGTGTAAATGATTTCTTCTCTATTTTAACCATTACTATGGTAATTGTCTTTTTCTTCTAAATAAAGGCTTTTCAAAAGGATTCCTTGTGAATTTTGGAGTAAATAGGTTCTGTGACTAGTGTCAAAATTGTTTATCTAAGCTTTCTAGTATTCTAATCACCTGCAAAATAAAACAATCATTAATAAAACATAGGTTGGCAGGGAAGGCAATTGATGGCTTTATTGATCAGGGATGTCTGTGGATGGAGTCCTGGCAGTGTCTTGAAGGTAATCAGAGTTCGAATTGGGTTGTATAGGTTCAGGGTGGTGCAGGAAGGGTTAGGTGGGTTTCACTGTGTAAACGGGAAAAAGGAGTGAAAACGAGGGTCCTTGGTGTTTTAATGGGTAACTTTTTAAATTTGGCACGGAAATTTATATTATGAATAGTGATGGTTTTGGCTTATGCGGGGAGGGGGTATCGGGGCCCATCACACTACTTTTGATTGATGGGTGGTATTTTTTTGGAGAGCACGCGAGTTAACGTGGATTCGACACGTAAGCACATGGGACCCTAGCAAAACCACAAATCTTGCATGCTCTCGGGCCTTTAAAGGTCAGAGATCAGGAGTGCGATATCACTGTGCGTCGTAGGATCTGGGGGTACAAGATCCAACGGCTATCGCATGGCGGAGTTGCACGGAGGGAAATCGGCAGAGATTAGCAGGGCCCGAGGGATAATTACACTTAACGTTTAATTATTTAACGAACAAATGGTGCGGGTAAAATGTATAATGAACGGTCTTAAGGAGTGGGACTAGGGTTTAAGTTTGGCGAGGTTTTTTAACTGCACCGAGGGTAATGGCTTTATATTGGGTAAAAAGTGAATATGTGCAGTTAATTCAAATAAAGCGGGAGGGATAGAAAACTTAGAGTAAAGGGGTTTTATGGGGTAAAACGGATTATGTCGGGAAAAGTGAATTGCAGAGTTAGTAAAGTAATGCGAGGTGTGGGGGGAGAGAATTTAAACTTAGGATAAAGGGGTTTTAGTGGGTGTTTAGGCAAAATAGGGAAATTACAAGGAGAAAATGATTTTTTCAAAGGGGAGTGGGTTTCACACTAGGTAAAAGTGGTTTTGGGTTGGGAAATGACTTTTGGAGGGTGATTTGCTAGGGAAATGTGTGAAACCAAGGGGCAAGGGTCAAAATGAAGGGAAAATGGTGTCTTCATAAGAAATTATGTGATAATGAGGAAATTAGCAAGTATGTAGTGGGGGGGGGGGTGAAATGAAATGATGGGAAGCTAATTAAATGAGCTTGTCAACATGCTTTCACTTTCATAACTACTCCTGCACACTGAAACATTGGATCAAGCATGATAAATGTGCTTATGCTTCAATCAAATGTGTACTTCTGCAACCTTTCTTCTACTTACCCTTTACTTATTGGGTGCATTTAAGCTAGCAGACCCTTTCTTTCCCTTTTCTTTTGAAAAGTAAACTATCTACTTCTAACCTTATATCTTCCAATGGCTCAGATTAAGCTTATGAGCACATTTTATTTCTCTACCTAACTACTGATCTACCAAGATTAAACAGTTTGGCAAGATCTTTTATTCTCTATCTATAAACATGAAATTTAAAGCATGAACTAGTCAAGATTAAACAGTTTGACTATCATGGGTTGTGGCATTTATGACAAGCTGCACAGAACCATTATTTTGTACATAAAAGTAAAAAGTAGTGGCACTTGGACTTGCACACTTTCATGATCAATTTTTTGTTTTGGGTTCACATTTTTTGACTTATTTTTCTTTTCTTACTCTTTTTGTCCTTTGATATTTCTTTTAAGACATACCCTC
Source organism: Pinus tabuliformis (assembly GCA_031772625.1). Taxonomy (NCBI): domain Eukaryota; kingdom Viridiplantae; phylum Streptophyta; class Pinopsida; order Pinales; family Pinaceae; genus Pinus; species Pinus tabuliformis. The sequence goes on along the minus strand of CM062820.1, from coordinate 315,166,752 downwards.
TTTACATTTTTTTAATTTTTTAATATGGAAAACATTTACAAGAAAGAAAAGGTATGTACAATATTACAAGACTTAACCATATCTAATTCAAAATTATGAATCCCATTATTATAGGACCCTAACAGTGGCTCCACATGGGGATGGAATTTCTTGGTGAAATGTCAAGAACTTTAAGATCAGTAGCCTTTGAATTGTGACTGCAGTTACCCTGTAAAATGTTCTTCTGTGTTTTCTACCTTATTCATACTTATGATGGTAAAACCTTCAAAGCTTAGGGCCTTCTCTCCAGGCTTCAACTTCAAAATATGACCATCCAATCCAATCTACAATCTGCAATGTTATGTACAATGATGCAAAGTAAAGTGAACTATTGTTAATCAGTGGAAAAGTAATGCTTCAACATTCTACCATTGACAGGTCCTCCTGGTAGATCTGATCCATCTATCTCTTTCAAGAAAAAAGCTTTGTTACCCCTGTAACCATAAATGACATAAGGCCCTTTCCATAAAAGGTCAAACTTTCCATTTTTGCCTTTCTCTTCTCTTCTTGAATCCCACTTAGGAACTTTATCACCTATGTTAAAATCATCAGCTTTAGTATTTTTATCAAAAATCTTTTTGATTTTGTCCTGGATTACTTTTGATTTTCCATATACTCCTTCTCTGGTCTGATACAAGTGTATGGTTTGATTTATCCTTCTCTGGATATCATTTGGTGTCACCTGTAATTCCTGGATGATCTTCATTACTAGTACTCCTAAAGATGATGGAAATACAACATCCATCCCATATACCAGCTGATAAGGAGATGTGCCAATTGACTTCTTAGTAGTTAGTCTATCAGCCCATAAGGCATTGACTAACTTTTTGTTCCATGTCTTTTTGTTGTCTTCCAGTAATTTCTTAATGATATTGACCAAGCTTTTCTTAGAGGATTCTGTATGTCCATTACCTTAAGGTTAATAGGTAGTGGAGTGGCCAAGGCTGATGTGGTATTTGTTACAGAATTCTACCAATTTCTTGGATTTATAGGCAGCTGCATTATCAGTAATGAGCTTTTGGGGGCATCCAAATCTTGACAAGATATTATTTTCTAGGAATGAGATACTGATAGTGTCTATGGATTTTCTATAAGGGATGGCTTCTATCCATTTGGTGAAGTAATCACTAGCTGTTAGAATCCATTTATGCTGAGCTGGGGAGGTTGGGTGTATTTCTCCAATGAAGTCTAACCCCCATTGTTGCAATGAAATTTCGATGGAGATTGGTTTTAGAGGAAAGGGTAAAAATTTTCTCTTTCCCTCAAATATCTGCCACTTATGACAAGAGGTCACATGATTCTTAAAATATGCAAAAAGAATGGGCCAATAGAAACCAACCCTCAGAATTTTGTTAGCAGTAGTCTTCCAGTACAAGTGTCCTCCACAATACCTTGCATGAAATTCTTGCATGATTTTATTGTTGTCATTATGACACAGATTTGGCATTATGACATAGGTGTTTTCCTTCATGGCAACTCACTTAGATGAAAGATCATAGTTCAGGTTCACAGAATGAAGAAAGAGAGGTATACGCAGGTTGCCATTGACCAAGCCACATGTACACGCGGGTTCACAGACCAAAAGGTGCGTATAGAGTACACACGTACTTTCACGAAAGGAAAGGCACGTACATGTTGGAAAACTTGGCTTTGGTCCTTGGTATTTGGTCCATGGTATTGTGATCCATGGTATTGGTCCAAGGTATCTTGTCCGACATGTTGACCCCAAGTATTTGGTCCAAGGTATTGATTCTAAGTGGTTTTGCACCATGGTATTGAGTAAGGCCTAAGACTATAAAAGGAGGAGAAGATCATTAGGAAAAGGACTCATGATTTGAATATCTAATGAAGAGCAAGATATTGAATATAGGTGATTGGGTTATGGTGCACAGCTGGATCTGAATTAAGGATGAACCTGAGCACTTGATGAAGGATAAGTTCTATTGATGGGTCAAGATCTTAAGGCTTGAAGAGAAGTATCTTTGTGTCGTTTTGATCTTTTATCTGAATAAATGGCGCATGTCGTAATCTGTAAATATGATGATCTGGGTATAACTGATGTCTGAATAATTGTAAAGGTTTAAATAATCATTTGCAGATCTGTATGCAGGTTAATTATACCAAAGGCACATACACACACTAGTTCAGCATTTCAAAAGTGTGTATACGCAAGTTTGCCTTGATACAAGTGTGTATGCACATAGGTTCGTCACATTGAAGTAGCGTACACCCCATAAAATATGCTTTGGCTACTTCTGATTGCTATTGCAGTGTTCTGGGTTCTGGCTTGGGTTCTGGTTACTGTTACTGTGTTCTGGTTACAGCATTCAGAGAAGCGATTGTTTGATTTAGTTTTGGGTTGGTGCAAAGGAGATTGGTTGATCAAGATACATTTGATTTTTGAATGAAGTTATTTATGGATCCAGTCTAAAAATTTATGAAACGTGGTCCCTCGAAGAAAAGAGAAGGTTGTAGCCTTCTATAGGTCAGCACCTACGTACTAGTAAGCACATCAACTAGTACAAGAGCTAAGGGGATTGTAGCTTCCTTCCAGGAGAAGCTAGAGAACGAGAGAAAGTTGTAGCCTTCTGTAGGTAGAAGCCTACGTACTGGTATAAGACTGCACCATAAAAAATATTGTAAAAAGAAGTTTCATATTAAAAAGAAGATAGAGACAATTGTAGCAAGTGGTTTTCACCCAAATTGGGTTTCCACCTTATATCTTGTGCTCATGTGTGTGACTGTCTATTCTGTTTTTACTACTCCTGGTTACTATTTATATGGTTCTGATGCACAAATTAAAGTTCAACATATGAAGAATTAACTAACTTATAAGTTTATAGGGTATATGCTAGTTGCCTTATATACAGTTGCATATACATGCAAGTTTCATTAACTGAAGTAGAGTATATGAATCTGATTATGGAAATGAAAAATTGTTAACTTGCTAATACTGATTCACCCCCCCTCTCAGTATTATTTCCAACAATTGGTATCAGAGCAGGTCCTTCAGAAGAAGCTTGATCGCTTGAAGGAATATCTATCATCATGAGCAATTACAAAAGAGAGGGATCCATTAGACCACCAATCTTTGATGGGATAAACTTCATTTATTGGAAGGTAAGAACCACAGCCTATCTTCAATCTCTTGGAACAGATGTTTGGGAAATCGTGGAAGGAGGATATACATTTCCATCAGCAATTCCTACAGATATGGTAGGTAAAAGGCCATATGAAACTAATGCCAAGGCCATTAATACATTATTGGGGAGTTTGTCACAATCAGAATTTGTCAAGGTTATGCAGCTAAAAACCGCCAAATAAATATGGGACAAGATCGTTCTAAGCTATGAAGGAGACAATCAGGTAAAACGTGCAAAACTACAATCTCTTAGAATTCAATATGAAACTCTCAAAATGCACAATGATGAAAGTATAGCTAATTAATTCCTACGTATAGATGAGATTGTTAATCGCATGAAAAATTTGGGTGAAGAGATAAAAGAAGTTACTTTAGTTGAAAATGTTTTAAGATCCTTGTCTTCTAAGTTTGAATCAAAAGTTTCTGCCATAGAAGAAAAGCAGGATCTTCAGAGTATTACTATGACACAGCTGCATGGAATCCTAACTGTTTTCGAAATGAGAAAAGGAGGTCCATCAGATATGAGAGAAGCCGCATTCAAAGCTTCAGGAAGAGAAGAACTTAATGAATCGGGACATATTTCAGAAGGAGAGGAAGAAGCAAACTTTGTCAAGAACCTTCAATGGGGCTCTGGAAGATTCAGAGGTAAACTACCTTTCAAATGTTTTGCTTGTGCAAGAGTCGATCATTATGCTGCCACATGTCCTCTCAAAAATAAGCTTGATAAAGGTCATGAATCAGCAAAATGGAATAGAAAACAAAGTGTAAGTAAGAAGAGCTACTATACGCATGAAGATAGCGATGGTTTATCAAATATTGATGAAGATGAAAATAACAATGATTATAGACTTCTGATGGCTTTTGAAGATGATGATTTCTTGGATGCTTTAGATGAAGATGGTCTTTATGAAGAAATCTCTAAACTTAAAATTTGTTTAGAAGAAAATAATATGATTATAGATACTCTGACATTCCAACTTGCTGAAAGGGAAAAACAAAATGAAAAATTAGAATGTGAAATTGTGGGTCTAAGAAAGGATATTGAGAAAACAAAAGCTCTTAATCTTAGATTTTCTAAAGGAGCAGAGACCCTAAATGAAATTATCAAAGTGCATCGTTCTCCTCTGATAAAGACAGGTCTTGGATATATTGAAGAAGCACAGAAACCGTCCACCTCCACAAAAAGCTATCTTGATGCAGTAAAGAGTAGTGAATAATTTGACAACCATCAGCAAAGGCATAAAGCAGATCACCAAGTAAATCAGGGTCAATCTACTTCAAGGATGAACAGAAGCTACAACCAACCTTAGGTAAATCATACTCAGTTTGCTTCAAGAATGAATGTCAATGGAAACTACAATCACTAGGTCAGTAGGTTTGATAATCGCAGGAATTTCTTTAATGGCCAATTTTTTTCATGTCATAACTTTGGACACAAAGCTGCTCAATGTGTTGCTTACAAGACCATCATGACTAGAGAAGCACGAAATCAAAAGAATGTGACAGGGATCATGAAAAGGACCTACAATAAATTTTCGCTTCTTGAAAATGAAATAGAATGCTCTATCTGTAACAACTTCAGTCATGAAGATTCTGAATGCAGGAGTAAATTTCAGCAAACATCTCAAAAGGAGCAAACTTCATTGGGTCCCAAAACTTGGAGAATAAAATAACCGCAAATAGAAAGATTTGGTATAGCCTTGTATGCAAAAGGATAAGAAAATCAGTGGTACATCGACAGTGGATGCTCGAAACACATGACAGGTGATAAAGAAAAACTTCAGTCATATAATGCCTTAGAAAAGGAAAAGAAGGTCTCATTTGGAAATGACACTCCTGCTGTCATAAAAGGTAAAGGTTCTGTTCTCTTAAAAGAAAAGGTTAAAGCTGGGAATGTTATGTATGTTGATGGTCTAAAGCATAATCTATTAAGTGTCAATCAAATGTGCAATCAAGGAAATGAAGTAGTATTTCTATCAAATGGATGTGTTGTTCGTGAGCTTGATACAGGAGAAACAGTGATCAAAGGTATAAGAACTCCAAACAACCTATACATACTCAAGGGAGGACAACAAAAGTGCTACCTACGAAAAAATGATGAACACTGGCTATGGCACAGAAGAATGGGGCATCTAAGCTTCTCTCAAATAAGAAAAGCATGCAGATTCCAGGTTGTTCGTGATCTTCCTGATATCAACATTCTAGAAAATAAAATATGCAAATCATGTCAATTTGGTAAGCAAACCAAAGCTCATTTCCCCGAGAAGGAAGGATCAGCTAGTAAGCCTCTTGAACTTGTTCATACTGATTTATGTGGTCCATTAAGGAAAAAGTTACCTCATGGAGAAGAATACTTTATATTGTTCATTGACGACTTTTCCAGAATGTGTTGGATAGGAATTCTAAAGCATAAAGATAAAGCATTTGAAAAGTTCAAAGCCTTCAAAGCGTTGGTTGAAAATGAATCAGATCACAAAATCAAATGCCTCAGGTCTAATTGAGGAGGGGAATTTATCTCAGATGAATTCTTCAATTTTTGTGAAGAACATGGAATAAAAAGGGAATTTTGTACTGCAAGGACTCCTCAGCAAATTGGAGTGGTAGAAAGGATGAATATAATTATTCAACAAATGGCTCGTGCCATGCTAGATGAGTCTGGAACTCCTGCAACCTTCTGGGGTGAAGCTGCATTTGCTACCATCACTATTCTCAACAAAACAAACGTTCGGGTAAACAACACTCAAACTCCACATGAACTTTGGTATGGTAAGACTCCTACTGTAAAATACTTCAAAGTTTTTGGAAGCAAATGTTACATCAAAAGGACTGATGAAAAACTTGGAAAGTTTAAACATAGAGCAGATGAAGGCATTCTCCTTGGTTACTCTTCCCGAAGTAAAGGATATAATTGTTATAATAAAAGACTAGGGAAAATTGTTGAAAGTATTGATGTTATGGTTGATGAAGCGGGCAAAAATCCAAAGCAGGTAAAAACCGAAGATTATGAAGAAGATGAGGATTATCCTTCCACATCAAATCAGACTAATTATGAAGAAGAAACCAATGAAGCACCAAAAGAAGAGATAACAGTAGAAGAAAAGACTCCATCCACGTATGTTCAGAAAAATCATCCAGAGACTCAAATTTTGGGACAGAAAGAGGCAGGTGTGTAGACAAGAAGAACTATTACAGAGGCTTCAAGCTATCTAGCATTGATTTCTACCATCGAACCTCAAAATGTACATGAAGCATGCAAAAATGAATGTTGGGCCAAGGCCATGAATGAAGAGCTTGAGAAAATTGAAAAGAATAATACTTGGAATTAGTTCCTGGACCTCATGATAAGAATATCATAGGAACCAAACGAATATTCAAAAACAAGCTGAATGAAAATGGAGAAGTTATTAGAAACAAGGCTAGACTTGTTTGTAAAGGATATGCTCAACAAGAAGGTATATATTTTGAAGAAAATTTTTGCACTTGTTGCTAGACTTGAAGCCATAAGAATGTTCCTTGCTCTTTCTAGCTTTAGAACTTCAAAGTATACCAAATGGATGTAAAACATGCCTTTCTTAATGGATACTTAGAAGAAGAAGTATATATTGAGCAACCAGATGGATTCATCCTTGGAAATGATCCAAAACTTGTATGTAGACTCAGAAAGGCTCTCTATGGTCTAAAACAAGATCCAAGGGCCTGGTATTATCGTCTTGACAAATACCTCCATCAACAAGGTTTTTCAAAAGGATCAGCTGATAGCAATCTATATACAAAGATTGACAATGATAAATTGCTAATACTTGTTGTGTATGTTGATGATATCATTTTTGGTAGCAATGAAGAAGCCATGAGTCAAAACTTTTCTTTGGTAATGTAGAAAGAATTTGAAATGTCCCTGCTTGGTGAACTCACATATTTTCTTGGTTTACAAGTTCAACAAAATAAAGATGGTATTTTTCTATCACAAACCAAGTATCTCAAGCATATCTTGAAAAAGTATGGAATGGAAGATTCTAAACCAGTGTGTACCCCTATGGTAACAGGATGCAGTCTCAGTTCAAATGATGAATCAACAGCAGTACATCAACCAACCTACAGATCCATGATTGGCAGTCTTCCTTATCTAACAGGTACCCAACCAGACAACATGCATGCAATGGGAATAGTTGGAAGATTCCAAGCAAATCCAAAGGAATCACACCTTCAGGCAATCAAAAGGATTTTCAAATATCTTCAAGGAACATAGAACTTTGGTTTATGGTATCCTAGGGATATAGATCTTACACCTCATGCATATATAGATGCAGAGTGGGTAGGAAGCGTGGATGACAGAAAAATCACTAGTGGTGGTACATTTTATATGGGTTCCAGATTAGTATCTTGGTTCAAGAAAGAAACAAAGTTCAATTGCATTATCTACAATTGAAGCAAAATATGTCGCTGCTGCATCTTGCTACACACAACTCCTTTGGATGATGCAAACATTGCAAGACATTCAGATCACGTGTACTCCACCCATCTCCATTCTATGTCATAATACAATTGTAATCAATATTTCAAAGAATTCAGTCATGCATTCCAAGACCAAGCACATACCTATCAAATATCATTTTCTCCGTGAACAAGTGCTTGAACAAAAGGTCAAATTGGAGTATGTTCCCTCCAAAGAACAGGTTGCTGATATATTCACCAAACCATTGCCTAGAGAGACATTTGAATATCTCAGACAGAAGATGGGAGTAGTGGATGCATCATCTTGCTGTTGAAACTTATCTGTTTTAGAGAAAAGTTTTTGTACAAGAGTTTCATGAAGCTTATCCGTGTACATACGCCGGTTGCTGTGGATACAAACTCATATATGTTGGTTTGAAGAAAAAATAGTGGGTCAGACTCAGGATGAAAAGAGTCCGATATGGGGATGACAGTGATCATCTGGCACAGGTTCAGGGGGAGCATATACTTCTAATAATGCACTGTTGGCATTATCTTAGAAGATCTTGGTACAAATTCACAGATTCAGGTGGAACAGGTGTAGAGGGAGATCATGGTTGTTGATCTGGATGGTGATTGACAGATGTTGCTGATGATAGTTGCTGATAACTATCATAGTCTTGTTTTAGATATTTTGTCTCTATGTCATGTATATCTTTTATTATCAAGGTCATGTAATGACCTATTTTGTTTCCCCACTATGCATGGGATGGATGATGTAATATTCTATCATGTATAAACATTTGGTATATCCCCACTTAGTTGGGTGGATGAGTCAATCTTGGTATATCCCCACTGGGTTGGGAGATGGATGTATGTATGAGTCCTTGATGATAGGAAAATCAAGTATGATGTATAGAGTCATGTTCTTCTTGTAGAACATCTTTTTTTAGACCTTGCTTACAGCCAAGGGGAGTATGGAAAACACACTTCAACATATCAGAGAATGCAGCATGTACTCAAGGGGAGCATAACCCTTTGCCCTTGATGACAAAGAGGGAGAGTGACTTTGGGTTGCCATCAAGTCCAAAGGGGGAGATTGTTGACATTATGACAAAGATTTGGTGCTATGACACAGGTGTTGTCCTTGATGGCAACTCACTCAGATGACAGATCACAGTTCAGGCTCATAGAATGAAGAAAGAGAGGTATACATAGGTTCCCATTGACCAAGCCGCGTGTACACGTGGGTTCACAAACCAAAAGGCATGTATAGCGTTCACACAAGCTTTCATGAAAGGAAAGGCACGTACATGTTGGAAAACTTGGCTTTGGTCCATGGTATTTGGTTCATGGTATTGTGATCCATGGTATTGGTCCAAGGTATCTTGTCTGACGTGTTGACCCCAGGGATTTGGTCCAAGGTATTGATTCTAAGTGGTTTTGGACCATGGTATTGAGTAAGGCCTAAGACTATAAAAGGAGGAGAAGATCATCAGGCAAAGGACTCATGAATTGAATATCTAATGAAGAGCAAGATCTTGAATACAGGTGATTGGGTTATGGTGCATAGCTAGATCTGAATCAAGGATGAACCTGAGCACTTGATGAAGGATAAGTTCTATTGATGGGTCAAGATCTTAAGGATTGAAGAGAAGTATCTTTGTGTGGTTTTGATCTTTTATCTGAATAATTGGCGCATGTCGTAATCTGTAAATATGATGATCTGGGTATAACTGATGTCTGAATAATTGTAAAGGTTAAAATCATCATTTACAGATCTATACACAGGTTCATTATAGCAAAGGCGCGTATACATGCTGGTTCAGCATTTCAAAAGTGCGTATACGTAGGTTTGCCTTGATACAAGTGCGTATGCATGCAGGTTTGTCACATTGAAGTAGCATACACCCCATAAAATATGCTTTAGCTACTTTTGATTACTGTTGTAGTGTTTTGGGTTCTAGCTTGGGTTCTGGTTACTGTTACTGTATTCTGGTTACAGCATTTATAGAAGTGATTATTTGATTCAGTTTTGGGTTGGTGCAAAGGAGATTGGTTGACGAAGATACATTTGATGTTTGAATGAATTTATTTACGGATCCAGTCTAAAAATTTATGAAACGTGGTCCCTGGAAGAAAAGAGAAGGTTGTAGCCTTCTGTAGGGCAGCACCTACGTACTAGTAAACACATTAGCTAGTACAAGAGCTAAGGGGGTTGTAGCTCCCTTCCAGGAGAAGCTGGAGAATGAGAGAAGGTTGTAGCCTTCTGCAAGTAGAAGCCTGTGTACTGGTATAAGATTGTACCGGTACAAAATATTGTAAAAAGAAGTTTCTTATTAAAAGGATAGAGACGATTGCAACAGGTGGTTTTCACCTACATTGGGTTTCCACCTTATATCTTGTGTTTATGTGTGTGACTATCTATTCTATTTTTACTGCTCCTGGTTATTGTTTATATCGTTTTGATGCACAAATTAAAGTTCAACATATGAAGAATTAACTAAATTATAAGTTTACAGGGTATACGCTAGTTTCCTTATATATAGTTGCGTATACATGCAAGTTTCATTAACTGAAGTAGCGTATATGAATCTCATTATGGAAATGAAATTTTTTTAACTTGCTAATACTGATTCACCCCCCGCCCTCTCAGTATTATTTCCAACACTTATCAGCTTCATATTTCAGTAAACAATTCAAAAGAATACCACTAATGCCTTTCCAAAACAAAGCATTGTCTATGATACAATACTTTAATGACTTCATTTTCAAAAATCTAGCTTTAGTTCTTTTTAAACTAGGAGGAGCTTGTAAGTTTAGTAATACAAATAATACAAATATGATATATGCATACCAAGGTGACTTAGTAAGAGGTTCACTGATCTGTGGAGTCGCCATCTCTTCCTATTCAACAAGGGCACCAATGAAATTAATATAGGGCCTAACAATTCGATTCAGCCATGAGTTTGGCTAAACCTTTGCCTTTGATGACTTTAGTGGGATTTATCTCTATGTCATATTCCAAAATAGTGGCAATCCATTTTCCTCTCTTTCCTTCAGGCCTATTTTGTGTCAAAATGTCCTTAACTACTAAATTTGGAACATAAGCAATAACGTGAGAATAAAAAATATAAACTCTGAAATCTTTGATAGCCTTTACTAAAGATAATGCTTGTTTTTCCATAATATTGTATTTGTGTGTGGCATCTCTTAAGGATTTATTGAAAAATGAAATTGGTTGTTCATATCCTAGGTCATTCTTTTGATGTAAGACTGCTGCAATGGTGTGTTTTGAAGCAAAAGAAAAAATAATAAAATCTTTCTGAAAATCAAGACTTATAAGGACTGGAGTTTTGGTTAGGGCTTCCTTGATGGATTCAACGGATTTTTTGGCCTCCACTGTCCATTTAAGTGTTGAGTCCTTTCTTAACATGTTATTTAGTTTCCTAATTAATTCTACTAAATTTGAAATGAATCTCCTAAGAAAATTAATCTTGCCTAGAAATGGCTATAACTCTCTAATGTTTTTAGTATGGGAAATGGTCAAAATGGCTTCTATTCTAGCAGGATATATTCTAATTCCATCATTAGATATGATATTCCCCAACAGCTTCCCTTCATCTAGACCAAAGAGTGTCTTTTTGGGGTTTAAAAAAATCCCAAATTCCCTACATTTGATGAATACTCTTCTCAGGTTATCTAGGTGTTCATTATCAGATTTGGAAAAGACAGTGATGGCATCCTAGTATACTATTAGGAAGTCATGGATCTCCTTGGAAAAATCTATATGCATAGCTCTTTGAAATGTTTCTCCTGCATTCATCAATCCAAAAGGCATCTTCAAATACATGAAGGTACCCCAAGGAGTAGTAAATGCATTTTTGGTTTGGTCCTCTGGTTGAACTACGATCTGGTTATATCCAGAGAATCCATCAAGTAAAGAGATTCTGGATGAGCCTACTACCCTTTGAAGTATATGGTCCATTTTTGGTAGAGGATAGTTGTCTTTTAATGAGACCTTGTTTAAATTTCTGAAATCAACACAAAGTCTGATTTCTCTAGTCTTTTTCCTAGTAGTGACTAAGTTTGAAATCCAATCTGAATATCTTACGGGAGCTATAATTTGGGCATCATACATTCTTTTAACTTCTTTCTCAATAGATGGCATAAGAACTGGATTTATTCTCTCGAGTTTCTATTTGAAAGGTTTATGACCCTCTTTGAGAGGAATTTTGTGTTGAATTATGCTAGTGTCATAAGACTTCAACTCTTCATAACTCCAGGCAAAAACATCTTGGAAATCTTTAAACAGGTTTATGTATTTTACCTTTTCCTCTGGAGGTAAGGCTTTTGATATCTTAATGAGTTTTGGTTTTTCCTCAGTTCCTATGTTACATTCTTCTATGTCTGCTCTTAAAGGTTCCATTTTCAGTTTCCTAGCTACATCATTTGAGTCAAACAAATATTCTAATGGGACTAATCCCTTAGGAAAAAAGTTATCTTTAAGATTAATAATCTTAGGATCATCACTGATTATTTCCTCTATTTCTACATTTTCTAGGTTATCTACTTCTACTTGAGTGAATTTAGTAGGTTTTGTAGAATTTTCTACAAATCTAGCTCAGATACCATATAGAAAATATGATGGTAGGTTAACCCGATAATGAAATATAAATCAAAGCAAAATACTATAACCTACTTTTACTATCAATTTGCGGAATCTTAAAGATCGAGCTGAACAATATAACCAGAAGAAGAAGAATCAATGGCACAATACACATGAAAATATTTTGGGGAAAGCCTCAGCTAAAAACCCCACACAATTGTATTATCATACATGGTGGAAATACATAGGAATTATACAAAGCCTTAGCTCTCACAGCTAGCCATCTCTCAGCACAATCCTCACAGATGCTCACAGGAAATCTTGGCTTCTCTCCAGCCTTCCTCTCTACCCTCCAAGATCCTATTTCCTGCATTGTTCCTTGTGGATGATTTCCTGTTACCAAGTGGAAAACCTCCTTTTACCAAGTGGAAAACCCTCCTTCAAAACTGCGCAATCCTCAAGGATTAAATCCTTGACTGCATGCAAGAGTTTTCTCCATGAGAAAACACATGCAACTGATAGTACACTATCCTTGACTTTAATCTCAACTGGGTCTTTCTCAAAATAGACATGCATAAGTTTCTGATGAGGGAATCTTTAGTTAACTGGAGTAGCATTAGTTGAGTGCATGCATGCATCAACTAATTGTTAACTCATTATTAGTTCCTCAAACAATTTGGAACTAATTTAACTAGACTTAACTCAGTAAACTGAGTTAACTAATTACAACTCAAATATAATTCAATCTTATCTCCTTAATTTAAGGGATAACTCTTGCATGACTTCAGAAAGACTTCTAACTTGAATTTCTCCAACTAATTAATTTAAAATAAATAAATTAATTATTTCCTAGTAGCTGCTAAGACTAAATTCGATTTTAATTCACAATTTAATTCAAGGACAAATTAAATTGCAATATTCTTGTTGCCATATTTCAACACTCCCTCTCAACAAGAAAGGGATTATCTGCCAACTAGATCTTGTCTCTATGGAACTTGAATTTACACTTTGACAATGCCTTTGTCAAAATGTCAGCATCTTGCTCCTCTATCAAAATATATTGCAGCAACATGATCCTCCTCACTACATGATCAGCAGCTTGCTTTACCTAGTAAAGCCAACAAGAACTCACAACTGACTTGTTCTTTGGTCTTAGAACCATGTCCCAAACACTGTTACAAACTATGGAGTCATACTCCTCCACCATAGCATCAACCCAAATCGGCTGCTACACTGCTTCCTCAAAGGAAGATGGCTCGGTCTCAACACATTTCCCAACAAGGGCCATGTATCTAGTGTACCTCTAAGGTGACCTCCTCTATCTACGCTGAGAATATGGTGCTCCCACATTCTCTCTTGCATCCTCCAACAATCTGTCAGCTTCTCTTGTGCGCTTCCGTCCATCTCTGGAAGACTCTGCTTGAGTGGATGTCTCCACTCCTGGAACATCTGCATGTGGCTGCTCTGCATAAGTCTAAGGCTCCTCATCCTTAGGAACCAATAGTTCCTCCATAGCCTATAGTTGGAGCTCCCTCTCAAGGGAAACTCGCATGGCCTTCTGCTCATCAAACTTGAGATCTCTGCAAACCGCTGTTGTCCGACTGGTAGGCAAGTACACTCGATAGTTGTGAGGTGTATTAGTGTACCCCACAAATATACCCAACTCTATTGTCGTCTTAAGCTTCTTCCGTGCATCCTTTGTCACATGGAAATATACCGATGAGCCAAAGATCCTGAAGTGACCCACATCTGGTCTCTTATTGGAGAAAGCTTCCTCTGGTGTCTTCATCCCAAGTATGTGATGCGGGCTTCTATTCTACAAATAGACCACTGTGTTGCATGCCTCAGCCCACAAGTGAAGTCGTAGGCCTTGGTCATGCAGCATTGCCCATGCTACCCCTACAATAGTTATTTTCTTCCTCTCGGCCACCCCATTTTGTTGTGGGTTATGAGGTGCCATCAACTCTCATTTAATTCCTTCTGCTACACAGAAGTCCTTAAACTCTTGAGAGACATATTCTCCACTGTTGTCACTTCTCAAGGCCTTGATCTTCTTCCCTGACTCTTTCTCGACCAAAGCTTTGAACTCACAAAACTTTTTGAAAGTTTGGTCCTTCTTCTGCATGAAATAAATCCAGCATTTACGAGAATAGTCATCAATGAAAATCACATAATACCTTTTCTTCGTTGTGGATGCCGTCGAGAATGGTCCACATAAATCAGTATGAACTCACTCTAAGACAGCCCCTGCTCAACTGTCTCAATCATGAAAGGAAGAGTTGGTGTACTTTCCCAAGGTATAACCTTTGCATGTGTCAACTTGCTCAAGTTTACCTTTGGGAAGTCTTGTAGATATCTGCTACATTATCTTCAAGGCCCCATGACGCAAATGGCCCAACCACCTGTGCCACAACTCGCCAATGTCTTGGCTTTGCACCAATTCTGCTTTCATACTCAATGTTGCACAATCATCTACCTCTAGTTTATAAAGATTCTTCACCCAAATCCCTATCCTCTTGGTCTGACCCGTGGCTGTGTGTCTTAGGAATGCCTTTCCTTTACTGAAGGAAACATTGTAGCCTTTGTCCTCCAACATCGTAACCGATACCAAATTCTTCTTCAGTCCAGGCACATACTTCACATTTTTCAAGGTGATAGGAGCTCCATGCTCCCTCTAAAAAGCAACCGTGCCCGCTCTTGAAACACTATACCTTCCGTCATCACCCATCTCTATGTGCACCTTGAGGTCTTTCTCCTCCAAGGCACTAAATAATCTTTTATCACCGATCATGTGGAATGAGGCTCCATTGTCAAGATACCAGACACAACCCATCATCAATGACACCATGCATGTGATGAGGGTAAAGTCCATTTCGAACTGAGAGGCTAATGCCTCACCTTCTAATCCTTCCGAGGATCCCTTCTTAGACTTCTTCGATGGGAAATTAGTCACATAATGTCCCATCTTGTGACAATTAAATCATATTACTTTAGACATGTCACATTTCTTCCCTCCGTGAGAAGAATTCGATTTGAAATGGGAAGTCTTCCCCTTCCCTTTCCTTGCCTTACTTGCTAAGGCCAAATTTTCTTCATCATCATTATTGGATGAAGAACCATCTCGTGTGCTCCTCCTAATCTCCTCCTACATATGATCTGACCACAGTCATTCCCAATCCGGTTGTTTCTCCCTTCCATTCACAAAGTCTTGGTAGCTATTCCAACTCTTTGGAAGGCCAAGGAGAGCGAAGCTCACCATATCGTCATTGGAAATAGTTATTCCCACACTGCCAAGGTCATCTCTGTAGGTGGTGAGCTTGTTCAGATATGTGGAAATAGTATCACCCTTCTCCATCTTGATTCTTCCAAGCTTATCCTTGAACGCAAATTTTCTTTGGTCACTACTATTCTGGTAGAGGTCCTTCAATGTCTTCCACATTGAAAATGAAGTATCCTTTCCATGGAGACTCGAGACAAAATGGTCTCAAAATCCCTCAACGATGATTCGTCTCGCCTTTGACACACACTTCTTCCACTCAGCAAAATATTGTGCATTAGTTGAAGTTGGCTTTGGGATTTCTTAATCAATGAATTCCTTCAAGCCATTGTCTTCTAATACAGCCTCCATTCTATCTTTCCATGCTATGTAATTCAAGCTACCTTCCAAGGCATACTCGAGTCTCAAGCCATAGAATGCCATTGGCCAACCTTGAAGTATGATATGAATTCGATTTGCACCTGCAACCCTGAACTTCAAACTTCAAATTCTCTTCTTAGTATGTTGTTCACTGCTCTGATACCATGTATAATTTTCTACAAATCTAGCTCTAATACCATGTAGAAAATCTGATGGTAGGTTAACCCGATAATGCAATATAAATCAAAGCACAATACTATAACCTACTTCTACTATCAATTTGCGGAAGCTTAATGATCGAGATGAACAATATAACCAGAAGAAGAAGAATCAATGGCAAAATACACATAAAAATACTTTGGGGAAAGCCTCAGCTAAAAACCCCACACTATTGTATTATCATACATGGTGGAGATACATAGGAATTATACAAAGCCTTATCTCTCACAGCTAGCCAGCTCTTAGTACAATCCTCACAGATGCTCACAGGAAATCTTGGCTTCTCTCCAGCCTTCCTCTCTACCCTTCAAGCTCCTATTTCCTTGCATTGTTCCTTGTGGATTATTTCCTATTACCAAGTGGAAAACCTCCTTTTACCAAGTGGAAAACCCTCCTTCAAAACTGCGCAATCCTCAAGGATTAAATCCTTGACTGCATGCATGATTTTTCTCAATGAGAAAACACATGCAACTGATAGTACATTGTCCTTGACTTTAATCTCAACTAGGTCTTTCTCAGAATAGACATGCATGAGTTTCTGATGAGGGAATCTTCAGTTAATTGGAGTATCATTAGTTGAGTGCATGGATGCATCAACTGATTGTTAACTTATTATTAGTTCCTAAAATGGTTTGGAACTAATTTAACTGGACCTAACTCAGTAAACTGAGTTAACTAATTACAACTCAAATATAGCTCAATCTTATCTCCTTAATTTAAGGGATAACTCTTGCATGACTTCAAAAATAATTCTAACTTGAATTTCTCCAACTAATTAATTTAAAATAAATTAATTAATTATTTCCAAGTAGTTTTTAAGACTAATTTCGATTTTAATTCACAATTTAATTCAAGGAAAAATTAATTTGGAATATTCTTGTTGCTATATTTCAACAGGTTTAGCTATATCTAAAATATTTACATCTATTTCACCATCTATGTTATTTTTTACTGTACAGTCTGTATCTATTTTACAATTTTGAAACTCATCCTCAACATTCATGAAATCATAAATCTGGGAATCCTGGGAGAAAATCTGCCAATACTTCAAATTGTCTGGTATGACAGGCCTATGTCTCACTTCTGCAGTGTACTGATGGTTGGGTTGAAATGGAAATTTATAGGTACTAGCAAAAGTGGCAAGACAGTGAGCCTGCATATTTTGCTTTCTAGGAATGACACTAAAGTTTGTTTCCAGGAGGTCTTTAATCAAATCTAGGAGAGTCTCCCTATATTGACTAAGTCTAGGATTGTTAACGGAGTATTTACCATTAATTTGTTTAATAATTATTTCCGAGTCTCCAAGTATGGAAACTCTCTTGGCTCCAAGTTTTCTAACCATTTGTAACGCTAAAATTAGGGCTTCATATTCAGCCATGATATTTGTACACTTGAAGTTTAACCTAAATGCATGTCCCTCAGAATGATTATTCTCCATATTATGGATCCACACTCCTGCACCAACCCCTAACCTATTCACAGATCCATCAAAGTCTAGATGCCATAGGGACTCATGAAAAATGTTTTCATTGTCAGCTATTTTGTATTTCAGTTCTTCAGCTGTGATTTCGTTTTTGTTATGTTTTGAGTTGTACAAGATAAAAGAGTCCATATCGGAATGCATGGAGTATATGGGAAAGTTCTGTGGTCTTTCAGCACTACTCACCATGTATTTCATCAAGTTCTCTCTATATAATTTCCTTTGTTGGCCAAAAATAGATATGGTGGCATAAGACATATTTAACTACAAGGATCCCTACAATTTTTCTCCCCATGAGCGAGATAACAACATTCCATATTTGGGAGGGATGACTGCAACTACTATGTCCATTAGAATACTCTTTGCTAGGCATTGGACTAGAGTTACACATAAATCCTTGATCAAACCAAGACATTTAACTTGGCTAGACTCAAAGGAAAACAAGTCCTTATAAGGTCTGGTGATGTAGAGGTTCAGTCTCTCCATGATTGCTTTTGGCATCAAATTATGGGATGCCGCTGAGTCTAACATAGCATTATGCAATATTTTGTCATGAATGTTCAGGCTAATGTAGAAAGGAGGGACTTCTCCTTGCTGATGAGTACCATTGGCCTCAGGCCCAAACAATAATTCAGGCTGACCATCATTCAAATTAACAACATGTTCTCCCTCTCCTATGTTTAAAGTTTCAGTTATCTGTGACTTATAGGATTCATTCTTTACTAGTTTTGTCAAAGAAACTGATATCTTTAATTTTTCTATTTCAGTTTTGATGTTGAAAGGGAGTTGAGCTTTGCTTGTTTGGATGAGATCTTCCTTAATAAATGCAGTCTGTGTGTTTTTATCTTGTTTTCAATACTAGGAAATTCAGTCTATGTTTCAATTGTTTTGCTTTGATTTCCCTTGTTAGGATTGATTTCAGCAATTGTTTCAGTTTGAGATTCAGTGGAGGTTATATATACAATTTTTGGGGTAGAAGTCTTCATTGTTCCCCTATGGAGGATTTGTAACACTTTATTAACCATAGCTTCTATTATCTTTTTGGTTTGGATTGATTTTTTAGTGGGAGCTTCATTGTTCTCTTTACTTCTTAAGCTATATTATTTGTGTGCCTCATATATAGCTGACTCATAACCTTGTTTAAAGGCAAATGACTCACCAGATTCTAATTGCAATTGTTGCAGCATGTATGACTCTTGTTCTTCTTGAGTGAGAAGAACAACATCTTCATCTTTTATTTCTATTAATTTTATTTGGGTGTCATTCTTTGCTTCAAGGATATGTGAACCCTCAGCATAGTTTTCTTAGAAGGGGGGCCTAATCTGTTGATCTGGTATAGAATTCTTTCCAGTGTTAGGGTTCTTTGTAAAGTTAGGGTTTCTTATTGGGTGTGGTTGTTGATTCTCCCATTGATTTTTCCTTTCCATGTTTTCTAATCTATCCATTATTCTCTCTATACTCTTTGCTAAATTATCTACTTTTCCATCAGAAGTGGAAGTTTCCTCTTTAAATACAACTCTCTTTTCATTTTTCATTCTAGCTTTCTTGGCTAATAGGTTGGCCTCTACACTGACAACATTTCTTTGCATTTGTTCCAATGTTTATGGGTTTCTTTCCCTTAACTGGTATGACATGTCAGTGTCAAAACTAATTAATGCTAGGTGAGGTGGAGGCTTAATATTGCTTGGGATTGCATTGTAGATACTATTGAACCTAGTGCAATAATCCTGGACTGACTCATTAGGAGCTCTTCTAATGTTTTCATATTGAGAAAGTATTTGCAGAGGGTTTTTCTTTCTCTCCCATCTATCAATGAATAATCTATGAAAATTAGCTAAGTCTGCAATATGATTGGCAGGTAAGGCTTTGAACCATTTCTTAACATCCCCAGTTAATGTTTGAGAAAACAACCTCATTTGGACATCTGCTTCATCTATCTCATGCAACTCAAAATAGTCAGTCATCTTGTTCACATGTTGTTGGGCAGTGTACTGACCAGTAGCATCAAACAAAAAGATTTTGCTCTGATAATCTTGGGGCATGGCATTGAGTTGTGCAGGTAAAACCAAAGGTGCATATCGGTTTTCCATAGCTGAGATTCTGGTTTGACTAGGGGGTAAAGTAGTGGTGCTTGAGTAAGGGCTTGAACTAGATGGAGATGAACTAGATGATGGTGAGGATGAGGTTGGTTGATGAATAACTGGTTTGGGGGATTGGACTGTGGTGGATACTATTGGTGAGGTAGTGGTAAATGAAGGTGTATTTACAGTGTTTGAAGATCGTGCAAAAATTGTAGAGGCAATAGCAGTAAGGGAAGTTAGTTCAACAAATTGTTGAAGGTAAGCATCATCTATATTGCTTATCAATGTAGAGGTTAAAGCTTCTAACTTGTCAAAATTCTCCAAGACAAATTTATCTAAATCTGGATGGATAACCCATTTTGATTCATTGAGTTGAATAAACTCAGGGTCTAACATTGTGTCATGGATTTCATTCTCAAATTTAGTTCTAAATAATGAAAGGTCCAATGACAAATCAAAATGAATTTCCTCTAAAGTTGACAACTCTGCAGGGAGTGAATTTGCTCTAGCTAACTGGCTACTACTTGCCTGAGTTTCTACCTTTTCCGGTTTTCTTAGAATTCTGTCGGGGTCATCAACTATAGTAGTAGGGTTTGGATTTGGAGTTGCCCTGGTATAGTGATTCTTCTTGGGAGATAGAATTTTAACTTTTTTAACTATTTTTTATGAAATTTTTCAAAAGTAACTTTCATAAAATGACCTTAAGGGGCTTAAGATGAAATTTAAGGTTTCCTTAAAGTTTTATGAAATTGAGGATCGAAGTCCCCAGTATGGTCGCCAATGATGTTATCGCTCAAAAATTTCCTTTGAAGTTATTGAAGAAGGAAATGATAGAGGTAACCACAAACCACTTTTAGAGATCAGGACCTAGCCTTCCTAATCTCAGAGAGGGCTCTCTCTTTATGATTTAACTTTGTTTTAGTTAATTAATTTTAGGCTAGTTAAGGTTTCACTTGGGTTTGATTTGAACTTGGGTGGTGGGATCACTTGCTTAGATGAACATAGGTTTTCTTTTACCATCGGGCTATGGAGTCAATATCAGACAAAATGGACTGGATCAAGCTTTAAAAGACAATTTCTACAGGGTAAGATGGGTGAGTTTTTGCAGATCTCAATTAAGGATGGATGGGGAAATGGTTTCTAATCGGATCGAGGGAGCAATTAAGAGTTCCCTAGGCTAGATTATTTTAGGAATGAAAGAGGTCAACCGGGATGGGATAGCAATTAAGGGTTCTCAAATCCGGATATCAAAGGAAAACATATAAATGACTAACTGTGCAAAAGAGAGTGTACTTAAACAAATTCTGAGTGATATTTCCAATTAATACATTCAAATTTGGAAAAACATTTAAGTTTATGAAAACATAAGAAAGTAACAAAATCACATAAAGAAGATACTTCACTGTGAATAGCTCATCTCATGAATCCTGTAATTCAATGCTTTTATTACTTGCTCCAATCTGTTAACTTGAAATTGGTACAATCACACTTAGGTTCAAGATCAAAATAACTCTACAAATGTAGACTAATCCACGGATCACTTACTTAGATGAATAGAGGTTTACTTTTACCATTGGGCTATGGAGTCAATATCAAACAAACTGGACTGGATCAAGCTTTAAAAGATAGTGTCTATAGGGCAATATAGGTGAGTTTTTGCATATCTCAAAGGCTAGATGGTGAAGTGGTTTCTAATTAGATCAAGGGAGAAATTAAGGGTTCCCTAGGCCTGATTATGGAAGGAATGAAAGAGGTCAACCAGGATGGGAGAGAAATTAAGGGTTCTCAAATTCAAGTATCAAAGGAAAGCATATAAATGACTAATTGTGCAAAACGGAGTGTACTTAAACAAATTCTGAGTGATATTTCGAGTTAATACATTCAAATTTGGAGAAACATTTAAGTTTATGAAAACATAAGAAAGTAAAAAAATGACATAAAGAAGATACTTCACTGCAAATAGCTCATCTCATGAATCTTGTAATTCAATGCTTTTATTACTTGCTCCAGTCTGTTGACTTGAAATTGGTATAATCACCCTTAGGTTCAAGATCAAAATAATTCTACAAATGTATAGTAATCCACCCTAAATACTTTGAATTGTGAAGTATTTATACAAAAGCAATTTACAAAATATCTCAAACTGTATTGAGAACTAATCTAGGGAAAGGAAATATCTTCACGCAAGAAGATAGAGACAACGTTTGAACTGCTGCTTGTTATCCCTGTTATTTAGGTTCTAGTGTCTTTGATGTTTGATCTTTTGCCATTTAAGCTGCTTGTTTGTTTGATCTTCACGCTGGATGTCATTTTTACTTATGACCTTTCACCTGATACATTTTAATCTGATACACATTAACCTTTCTGACCTGTTAATATCCTTTATTGTGTTTTTTACTTTTACTGTACATTTTAAATTTTTACTCTATATTTCAATAGTAAATCACTTGGTTTTTCACATGTATCAACATCTCATAGTGGGATACTAATCATCTTTCTATATGTTTCAACAATTTGTCTTTCAATTGTATGCTCTATTTTCCTTTGTTTTAACATTTGTTGTCTCTGTGTAAATGATTTATTCTTTGTTTTAACCATTACTGTGTTAATTGTATTTTTCTTCTGAATAAAGGCTTTTGAATGGATTTCCTTGCGAATTTTGGAGTAAACAAGTTTTGTGACTAGTACCAAAATTGTTTATCCAAGCTTTCTGGTCTTCTAATCACCTGCAAAATAAAACAATCATTAATAAAGCACAAGTTGGTAGGGAAGGCAATTGATGGCTTTATTGCACAAGGATGTCTGTGGACAGAGTCTTGGCAGTGTTTTGAAGGTAATCGGAGGTCGAATGGGTTGAAAAGGTTCAGGGTGGCACAGGTGTTGAAAATGGCAACAAGAAATGCTAAAAATAGAAGTGCTAAAAATAGCACTACCATAAATAGCATTTCAGGATACCTTCCTATTTTAGTTAGTCCCTGAACTAAAATAGAGAAGTAAAATTTGAATTTGATCTTAGCAGTTGTTTGTAAAATAATTAATTAATTCATCTTGAGTTAATTAGTTGTAGAAATTCAAACATGAAGTCTATGTGAGGACATGCAGCAATTATCCCATTAATTGAGGAATTTATGCCTTAGTTAAAGAGATAAGAATGAGTTGTAATTTGAGTTGTAGTTAGTTAGATCGGTTAACTGAGTTAAGTCCAGTTAGATTATTTCAAATAGTTTGTTGAACTAATTGTGAGTTCAATTATTTAATGCATGCATGCATGTAACTGCTGCACTTCAGATAACTAAATATTCTCTCATAAATAACTCATGCATGTCAGTTCAGTTAGAGACCCAGTTGAGATCAAATGATGGGACAATGTACTATCAGTTGCAGGAATATTCCATGGAGGATATCCCTTGCATGCAGAAGGAATTCATTCCTTGAGGATTGCGCAGTTACTTCTTTAGTTTAGTGAGTGTGTGATGAGGCCAATCAGACAGGTGGCATCATTGAACCCCACGAAAAACTGCGCAAGGAAATAGGAGGCTTGGAGGGCTGAGGGAAGGCATATCTTGTGTCTATTCAGTCTGTGAGCAGCATTGTTTGATTGCAGAGAGAGCAGGATAGCTTGTGAGCTGATTCTTTGTGTAATCTGAACATATTTCCACTTGTATGTTAATACAAAGATCGGGGTTTTTAGCTGAGGCTTTCTCCAGAGTATTCTTCTGTGTTCATGTGCGATTGATTTATCATTCTCAGTTATATGTGTTCTATTTGATCTTGCTCATATTCGATTAAGCTTCTCCAAGTTTGTTGTAGAAGTAGATCATGTATTTTGCTTTAGTATATTGCCTAATCTATTGATCTACAGTGGGAATTTCTACATGGTATCAAAGCAAAGGTCATCAAAGTAAAGAACAATATACAAGAAGGGAGAAGTTCGAAGTTTGAGGTTCCTGAATATAGAAATTGAGTTCTTATCACATATCAATTTCACCAATGGCATTCAACGGTTTAAGACTCGAGTATGCCCTTGATGGCAGCTCAAATTATATAGCCCGGAAGGATCGCATGGAAGCAGTATTAGAGGATAAAAGTCCAATGGACTTCATCGATCAAGAAGTCCCTAAGCTGGCAACAGTTAATGCTACATAATTGGCAAAATGGAAGAAATGTGTGGCTAGATCAAGGAGAATCCTCCTGGAGGAGTTGGAGACCACATTGTCTCAAGCCTCCATGGGAAGGAGACACTGTTTTCGATGTGGAAAACATTGAAAGATCTATATCAGAACAACAGTGATCAGAGGAAGCTGGAACTGAAAGACAAGCTTGGGAAAATCAAGTGTGAAAAGGGAGACATGATCTCTACACATAGGAACAAGCTCACAACCTGCAGGGATGAGCTTGGAAGTGTAGGGATCATGACTGCCAATGATGACATGGTGAGTCTTGCGCTCCTCAGTCTTCCTAAGAGTTGGCATAGCTACCAAGACTCAATCAATGGAAGAGAAAAACTACCAGATTAGGAGCGACTTTGGTTAGATCTGATGCAGGAGGAGATAAGAAGAAGCACCAGAGATGGATCCTCATCAAAGCAAGATGATGAGGAAAATCTAGCCTTAGCGAGTACGGCGAGGAAGGGGAAAGGGAAGGCGTCCCATCCCAAATCCAGTTCTTCTCATGGTGGGAAGAAGTTTGACAAATTGAAAGTGTGATGCTTTCATTGTCATGAAGTGGGCCATTATGCTACGAATTTTCCACAGAAGAAATCCAAGAAGGGATCCTCGAAGGGATCTGATGGTGAGGCAATGGCATCATAGTTTGAGTTGGATTTCTCTCTTATCACATGCATGGTTTCATCCATGGTGTGATGTGTGTGGTACTTGGACAGTGGAGCTTCATTCCACATGTCAGGTGACAAGAATCTTTTCAGTACCTTGGAGGAGAAGGATCTCTAGATGCAGATCAAGATGGGCGATGATGGAAAGTACCATGTTTTAGGTGAAGGTATGGTTGTGTTTTAGAGGGAGCATGGAGATCCTCTCACCCTAACTAATGTAAAGTATGTACCAAGTCTGAAGAAGAATCTTGTGTTCGTTGCTATGCTAGAAGATAAAGGCTATGATGTAGTCTTTAGTAAAGGAAAGGTATTCCTAAGGCATATCGGCACTGGACAGACCAAGAGGATCAGGATTTGAGTAAAGAATCTCTACAAGCTGGAGGTAGATGACTGTGCTGCATTGAGTTCCAAAGCTGATATGGTGTAGACCCAAGATGTTGGTGAGCTGTGGCATAGAAGATTGGGCCACTTGCACCATGGAGCCCTGCAGATCATGTAGCATATTTCTACAGGACTTCCCAAGGGAAAACTGGAGCAAACGAATACATGCAAAGGTTGTACCTTGGGTAAGTATGCGAAATATTCCTTTCAAGATCAAGATAGTAGAGCTGGAGCAATCCTAGAGTGAGTTCACTCAGATGTTTTTGTATCATTCTCTACAGCCTCCACTGCTAAACAAAGGTACTATGTTATTTTTATTGATGATTTTTCTCGTAGATGCTGGATCTACTTTATGAAAAAGAAGGATCAGACCTTCTTGAGGTTTTGTGAGTTTAAAGCCTTGTCAGAGAAAGAATCTGGAAAAAAAATAAAAGCCTTGCGTAACGACAATGGTGGAGAGTATGTCTCCCAACAGTTTAAGGACTTCTGCACTACAAAAGGAATTAAACGGGCGTTGACGACACCCCATAACCCATAGCAGAATGGGGTGGCCAAAAGGAAGAACAGATTGATTGTGGGAGTAGCTCGAGCGATGTTGCACGACCAAAGCCTACCACTGCATTTGTGGGTTGAGGCATGCAATACAACAGTATACTTGGAGAACAGAAGCCCGCACCGTATACTGGGAATGAAGACACCTATGGAGGCCTTTTTTGGGAAGTGACCAAATGTGAGTCACTTCTGAATCTTTGGATCATCAATTTACTGTCATGTGACCAAATATGCCTGGAAGAAACTAGATCTAACAACTGAGTTGGGAATACTTGTGGGGTACAGTGATACACCCCACAAGTATCAGGTGTACCTGCCTACTAGTCATAGGATAGTGGTACACAGGGATCTGACGTTCGACAAGTAGAAAGTCATGTGAGTATCACTTGAGAGGGAGCTAAAGTTACATGTAGAGGAGTAACCTTCAGTTCCTAAGGAGGAGGAGCCTCAAATTGATGCGGAGCAGCCGCATGCAGAGGATCCAGGAGTGGAGACATCCACTCATGCTGAGACTTCCAGAGATGGGTGGAAACACTCAAGGGAAGATGACAGGTTGATGTTGGATGTGCGGGAGAATGTGGGACAACCATATTCTTAGCACAGACAGAGGAGGTCACTCGAGCGGTACACTGGGTACATGGCCCTGATTGGGGAGTGTGTAGAGTCCGAGCCTTCTTCACTCGAGGAGGCAGTGCAGAAACCAGTCTTGGTTGATGCAATGGTAGAGGAGTACGACTCTATCATTCAGAATAGTGTGTGGGATGTTGTCCCAAGAACTCAAGACAAGTCAATGGTTAGTTCCAGATGGCTTTACAAGGTAGCAGGCAGCTGCTGGTAGTGTTGAGAAACATAAGGCAAGATTTGTTGCCCAAGGTTTCTCACGGGTCAAGGGGATCAACTATGATGAGACCTTTGCTCCTGTAGCAAGGTACTCATCTATCAGATTGATGTTAGCACTATCAGCTCAAATGGGTTGGAATATCCATCATATGGATGTGATGACATCATTCCTCAATGGGAAGATTAAGGAGGAGGTGTACATTGAGCAGCTAGAAGGTTTTGAGACCTTCGATCGTGAGTCACATGTGTGCTGACTCAAGAGGGTTCTGTATGGGCTGAAGCAAGCACCCCGTGCTTGGTATACCAGGATCGATAGCTATTTCACCAGGTTGGGCTTCACCAAGAGTGAAGCAGATGCAAACCTTTACCACATCATGGTAGAAGGTAAGCCATTGATCATTGTACCTTATGTCGATGATTTGATTTTGATAGGTGATGATCAGTTGACCAAGTCTTGAAAGGAGGACCTTGCAAGAGAGTTCGAGATGAAAGACATGGGTCTTATGCACTACTTTCTAGGCATGGAGGTGTGGCAAAAATATGGTGAAGTATTTGTGTCTCAAGGCAAGTATGCCAATGAGATACTCAGGCGCTTTCACATGGAGAAGTGCAAGCCCATGCAGACTCCTCTAGCTGGGAATTAGAGGAAGGAGGATGCTACTTTAGGTGAGGTAGTAGCTGCTACTATTTATCGGTAGCTTGTGGGTTCACTTATGTATCTGGTGAACACACGACAAAACTTATGCTTTGTGGTGAACCCGCTGAGTCAAGCTATGGTTCAGCCTACCAAACTGTTTTGAAAGGCAGCAAAGCATGTGCTGAGATACCTCAGAGGCACATCTCAGTTTGGATTGTGGTACAGACAGATAGAGGGAGTGAAGCTTCAGAGCTTCACAAATGCGGATTAGGAAGGCAGTCCATCAGACCAGAAGAGCACTTGTGGAGGAATCTTCAACCTTGGTTCAGCTGCAGTTTCCTGGTACAGTAGGAAACAGAGGTCAGTTGCACTTAGCTCAACAGAGGCTGAATACATGGCTGCTAGTCAGGCTGCATGTGAGGCCATTTGGATGCGTAAGATTCTAGTGAGATTGTTTGGTCAGAGGATGGATCCAACTGTGATCTACTGCGATAATCAGAGTTGTATCAAACTCTCTGAGAATCTAGCTTTTCATGACAGGTCCAAGCACATTAATATCTAGTATCACCATCTTTGAGACTGTGAGGTCAAGAGGATCATGTTGTTGATGTATGTTTCGACCGAGGAATAGGATGTAGATATTTTGACTAAGGCATTGTCAAAATGAAAGTTCGAGATCCACAGAGACAGGATTGGGGTTACTGATAATCCCTTTCTTGTTGAGAAGGAGTGTTGAAAATGGCAACAAGAAATGCTAAATATAGAAGTGCTAAAAATAACACTGCCATAAATAGCATTTCGGGATACCTTCCTATATTAGTTAGTCCCTGAACTAAAATAGAGAAGTAAAATTCGAATTTGATCTTAGCAGCTGTTTGTAAAATAATTAATTAATTCATCTTGAGTTAATTAGTTGTAGAAAATCAAACATGAAGTCTATGTGAGGACATGCAACAGTTATCCCATTAATTGAGGAATTTATCCCTTAGTTAAATAGATAAGGACGAGTTGTAATTAGTTAGCTCATTTAACTGAGTTAAGTCCAGTTAGATTAGTTCAAATAGTTTGTTGAACTAATTGTGAGTTCAGTTAGTTAAGACATGCATGCATGTAACTGCTGCACTTCAGGTAATTGAATATTCTCTCATAAATAACTCATGCATGTCAGTTCAATCAGAGACCCAGTTGAGATCAAATGATGGGATAGTGTACTATCAATTGCAGGAATATTCCATGGAGGATATCTCTTGCATGCAGAAGGAATTCATTCCTTGAGGATTGCGCAGTTTCTTCTTCAGTTTAGTGAGTGTGTGATGAGGCCAATCACACAAGTGGCATCATTAGACCCCAAGAAAAAATGCGCAAGGAAATAGGAGGCTTGGAGGGTTGAGGGAAGGCATATCTTGTGTCTATTCATTCTGTGAGTTGTATTATTTGATTGCAGAGAGAGAAGGAAATCTTGTGAGCTGATTCTTTGTGTAATCTGAACATATTTCCACTTGTATGATAATACTAAGATCGCGGTTTTTAGCTGAGGCTTTCCCTAGAGTATTCTTCTGTGTTCATGTGTGATTGATTTCTCATTCTCAATTATATGTGTTCTATTTTATCTTGCTCATATTCAATTAAGCTAAGTTTGTTGTAGAAGTAGATCTTGTATTTTGCTTTAGTATATTGCATAATCTGTTGATCTACAGTGGGAATTTATACAGCAGGAAGGGTTAGGCGGGTTTAACTATGTAAACGGGCAAAAGGAGTGAAAACGAGGGTCTTTTGTGTTTTAACAGGTAACATTTTAAATTTGGCACGGAAATTTATATTATGAACAATGATAGTTTTGGATTATGCGGGGAGGCGGTATCGGGGCCCATCATACTACTTTTGAGAGATGGCGGTATTTTTTGGACAGCACGCAAGTTAACTTGGAGTTGCCACATAACTATAAGGGGCCCGAGAAAAAATTATGAATCTCATGTGCTCTTGGGCCTTTAAAGGTCGGAGATCAAGAGTGCGCAATATGGTTGTGGGTCATAGGATCTAGGGGTGCAAGATCCAACGGCTATCGCGCAGCGAAGTTGCATGGAGGGAAATCGGCAAAGATTAGTGGGGCCCGAGGGATAATTACACTTAACGTGTAATTATTTAACGAATAAATGGTGCGGGTTAAAAGTATAATGAACGGGTTTAAGGAGTGGGATTGGGGTTTAAGTCTAGCGGGCTTTGTTAACTGCATCGAGGGTAATGGGTTTATATTGGGTAAAAGGTGAATATGCGCAGTTAACTCAAATAAAGCAGGAGGGAGAGAAAACTTAGAGTAAAGGGGTTTATGGGGTAAAAGGGATTATGTCGGGAAAAGTGAATTGCAGAGTTAGTAAAGTAATCCAGGGGGGGAATTTAAACTTAGAATAAAGGGGTTTTAGTGGGTTTTTAGGCAAAATAGGGAAATTACAAGGAGAAAATGATTTTTTCAAAGGGAAGTGGGTTTCACACTAGGGAAAAGGGGTTTTGGGTTGGGAAATGACATTTGGAGGGTAATTTTCTAGGGAAATGTGTGAAACCAAGGGGCAAGGGTCAAAATGAAGGGAAAAGGGTGTCTTCACAATAAATGATGTGATAATGGGGAAATTAGCAAGTATGTAGTGGGGGGTGAAATGAAATGATGGGAAGTTAATTAAACGAGCTTGTGGACATCCTTTCACTTTCATAATTACTCCCGCACACTGAAACATTGGATCAAGCATGATAAATGTGCTTATGCTTCAATCAACTGTGTACTTCTGCAACCTTTCTTCTACTTACCCTTTACTTACCCTAGCATTTTTCTTCACTTTATTGGGTGCATTTAAGTTAGCAGACCCTTTCTTTCCCTTTTCTTTTGAAAAGTAAACTATCTAATTCTAACCTTATATCTTCCAATGGCTCAGATTAAGCTTATGAGCACATTTTATTTCTCTACCTAACTACTGATCTGCTAGGATGAAACAATTTGACAAGATATTTTATTCTCTATCTATAAACATGAAATTTAAAGCATGAACTAGTCAAGATTAAACAGTTTGACTATCATGGGTTGTGGCATTTATGAGAAGTTGCACACAACCATTATTTTGTACATAAAAGTAAAAAGTAGTGGCACTTTCACTTGCACACTTTCATGACCTATTTTTTGTTTGGGGTTCATATTTTTTGACTTTTTTTTTATCTTTTCTTACTCTTTTTGTCCTTTGATATTTCTTTTAGGACATACCCTCTTTACATTTTTTAATTTTTTAATATGGAAAACATTTGTAGAAAAGCAAAGGTATGTACAATATTACAAGACTTAACCATAGCCAATTCAAAATTATGAATCCTATTATTATAGGACCCTAACATATGGAACCAAGTTTCCACACCCAGAGATCAGCGTGATGTCGTTTTGTGCCCTAATTTGCCTTTGCGTAGATCGATAAGCCCTTATGACTTATCGATGTAACTTCCTTTAATTAGCATCTAGACCTCTGTGAAGGTCTACAACTAGCTTTCACGGACCCTGAATAGGTAAATTAACTACTTACGCACATCAAAGATTACTCTTAACCAATATTTACTCAGATCTACTTAAGTGTTTGATAACATTAACGTATAGCGATATAATCTTTGCGTAAACCTTTAATATCAATTGCGTTCACATAACAATATAAATCCAGTAAAGTCACACATCAATACAACATTATTTCATAAAACCATCATTCATCACAACATAAAGTGCATTTGTACATAACATAAGTAAATAGATAAAACACATGAATTTTTGTAACAATCTTCTTTATTGATATTCAGTTAATGCTTACAAACTCAAGACTTCCCTACGCACTCAGCTACAGGGATCCACCCACTCAGCTGCGGACTCTATTCTAGGCCCCTGCACACTTAGCTATAGAGCCTTTCTTCTACCTTTTGTTCTAACTTAGACTCCTTCACTTGTACCCATAGACAACTTCTACTTGATGATTATCTGCCTTAGACTCTCTAAGACACACCTATTTATACAATCCCATGGTCTGCAGACCATGGGTAGATCTTCAAAAAGCTGAACTAACTTAGATAAAGAAGGGTAAAACCCTTTTTGACTCTTTAACTATCTACGCACTTCGCGACCACAATTTGGGGAGACTTTATATTCCTTTACATAAAACTTGGGCTTTTTCCCCAAAATTGACCCAGGGGAACCAATCCTAATAGGCCTCCTACACAAAGATCATGATTCACCCTCGAGTCACTAGGCTGGTGTGGAGATCTTGCTATGAAGATACCCCAACTCCACTTGTGCAGCCGCAACTTCAGCCGTGCTTTATGTGGCTACCTGCCTGATCCATTCTATGAGCTACTTTGTGGCTAGTCCTGCATTGTCCTACTTAATCTTTTGCTACGTACTCTGCAAGTTCACCAAATTTTCTTGTATGTTGGCTGACACTATGTAGGCTTCATACAACCAAGGCCCCAACCTGGCCTTAAGGTTTGCCTCTTTTTTCTGCACTACTTCCACCTGTGTAAGTAGCTTCTTAGCCTCTTGTAGCTTGACAAGGCACTGTGCCATAGAAATGGTGCACGTCGTCACCCTTACTTTGTCTTATTGCTGCTAGAGCTCACAAAACTTTGTATTTAATCTTTGCAAGTTGGGATCTTCCTGCAGAGTCGTTACTACATCCATACCCTGCTCAAACCACATGGAGCAGTCCCCAACCGCGGCATCCACCATAGCGACTCCATCTTTAACAGTGGCTCTGTGTTGTTCCCTAACCTCTGGTGGGGTTGAAGGATGTGACTTCAGCTCCAGTTTTGTTATCTTCATATTTAGATCGAACTGAACTCTTGCCACCTCTGCCTTGGCATCACACATGCCTGTAGGAAGTTTTCTGATCTTTGCCTCCAGTGGTACCTCCTCAGGGGATATGCATGCTTCTTCTACTGCGACCACTAACTGAGCGCTCTATGCCCATATTGTCTCCTTTTCCTTCAATGCCTTTGTTTTCTCAGCGAACATCTATTCATTGTTCACTCTATATTCATTGATAAGGCTGAGCGTGCACTGCTCCATGCTTTGAACTCTATCATCACACCTACTTGCAGCATGTGAAGATACTCATTAGGGAGCGTGGCGAGGTTGAGGCCAATGTTCTTCAAATAACTTACGATGACCTTATCATCGACCCCCTCTCCACTCAATGATCCATCGGGTAGCGCAACTACCCAGAGATTTAGTGATTTGACCCTTTATGTTGCCTGAGTGGTCCCCAGTGCCAAGATCATTGGTGCATCGCTTACTTTCCCGACACCTACTTGGATCCTGCTGGTCTGGATCTACAGTTTGTACAGATCCTTCTAAATGGTACTTAGCACCTGCTGTTGTTGCTGCTCAAACTACTGGATCAGCTCTACGATGGTATCGTGTACCTTATCTCCAATCTCGTCAAGGTCGCCACCTGTTAGAGTGATTGGAACCAGCGATGGCTTTGACGCTTTCGATTTCTTACGGGGCCCTTATTTCTGATGATCCTTATACCTTTTTTATCTAGAAGGGAGTACTCTTCTCCTGTTGACCACCACCACCCTACTCTGATTGCCCCTCTTCCTCTATTTGGGGCGAAGAGAACTTACCACTCCACTCGGAGTCACACTCTTCTTGTTCGGCCTACTGCTTCGCGGCATGCTTCTCTTCCACCCGGGCTTTCTCCTCGACCTCTTTTTTATGCTTCTCGGCCAATTGCTGGACCTTCTACTTTTCTTTTTCCTTCTTTTTTTCTCCGCGGATTTTTTGGTGCCCACAACTAGATTGAATGGAGTATGCCAATATGTTTGCCAGTGCTTGATAGTTTCCTAAATAACGTCATCCATGGCCAAGTAAGGTAGATCAAACCATTTTTGTTTCAGATCCTTCCACACCCTGATGTACACATGGTGGAAGTCTACTTTAAACTCTGTGTATTTTGATAACTGTTCAAAGACAGTTGGTAACAACCATGGCTTCTGGTCGATGGCCATGCGCGGGCTTGCCTCCATCAATACCCAGAACACTTTCGTCTTTGTGATGCATGCGAAATCCTTTGTTTCCCAAAGGGATGCAACCTATGTAGCCTCTAGAAATCCCTTGTCCATGGGAGGAAACTGACTGTCCTTCAGCAGTTCCTAAGCGACGAGCACAATGGAGAGCAACCACCATGCATAGTGGAATGTTTTTCTCGCATCCTGAGTCTCGCGATAGTTCGCAAGGAACTCGCTACAGAGGTAGCATGACCAATTGAACTGCATGCCCTCCATGCACTATGCAGCGAATGAAATTACTAGCACCGGAACCTCGTTTGCACGGCATTTTCTCATGACTTTCCCAGCTAGGATTTATGTAGCAATTTTCACTGCGGGGTCAGTGATAGATGTGATAGAGTACCCGCGTGGCTTCTTCACTAGCTTGAATTTTTCCTTCATCTTCTCTACGAGGTCATGCTCACTCATCTTTCCACCAAACTCCTTGGCCGGATTCAACCCTGAGTGCGGTAAGAGTGTGATTCGGTGGATCAACATATCTGTAATCGGGATCAGTGTGCTCAGCCACAAACATCCGTCATGCACCAGGGTCAACAATTGCTTGATGACAATGAGGTTGATGTTGGAGCGGTGGTAGTGGGGCACCCACAGTAGTTTTAGCAATTTTGACTGATTCACTCCATGAATCCACTCCACAAGCTCCAACGCGGTGACACATGATTCCTTGTAAAATACCCTCTTCATATAGTTTTCCGTCCCAAGGTGGGGGAACCTCTCGTGGTCCGCCAAATCCCAGTTCTCCAGTTTTAAATGGGGGACCCATGACAAGCGTGGACCTTCAAATGTAAGGCTTTTTGGTAATATGGGTGTATAAATTAGAAAATTCTCTACGTCTAGGTCTTTGGTTATCTTCACTTTTCCCTTACGTAGAGGGATATAATCCGGTAACTTGAAGATAGGCTCCACCCCCTCAGCATCTATATCCTTTGTGCCCTCTTCAGCCTCCAAATCCACCACTTTCCCCTTATCCTTCACTGGCTGTTTTTCAGTTTGATGGAGAGACAAGCCAGTAGCCCTTTCCATTGTTCGAGCACGATTAGTTGGATTAGCTCACTTTTTTGTAGGTTATATATTCACTTATGCAGTGTTTTTAATTGCCTCTACATCAGGTAAATTTGGTTAATTCTTCTTCATCAATTTCTTTGTGGGGTATTGTCATTGTATCAATGACAATACCCCACAGAGAAAAAGTAATCAACATAATATTGCTCCATCTAAAATCTGATCTATATTTTGATTCCTAGTAGGTAATAGTATCGACTGAACTATTATGGCGAGAAAGCGTCTCATTCAGAGAGAGAAGAAGAGACAAGCACTGGAATGGAAATATCATTTAATTCGTCAATCTTTGGAGGAAAAAAGCAAAGTGTCATCATTGGATGACAAATGGGAAATTCATAGAAAATTGAAATCTTCACCATGCAATAGTACACCTACACATCTCCATCGACATTGTTCTTTGACTGGAAGACCTAGAGCCAACTATCGAGTCTTTGGATTGTCTAGAAACATACTCCATGAGATTGCCCATGCATGTTTATTGCCCAGGATAACAAAATCGAGTTGGTAGGAAAAGAAAAAAAGTAATTGAAGTTTCTTGTGATAATGGGATATAGTACCCCTATCCCTATATAGGGATAGGTGTACTATATCCCATTATTGTTTTGTGTACCGATTTTGATTATGATATAAATCAATGGTGTGGAGTAAAGTAGTCTGGTAGCTCACAAGGCTCATAATCTTGAGGTCACGGGTTCAAATCCTGTCTCCGCCAGACCAAAACATACGAAGTATTTTGGTCCATAAAGGATTGCTCTCACTTATCAATTTATAATTGAATTATAATTGAGGAAAAGAAATGAATAATACATGAACTATTCTTTTTCATATTCCATGTGAAGGGTGGGTAGCAAGGATCGAACCCACATCTTCTCCTTTGCAAAGAGAAATTTTACCATTCAACCATACCCACATCTCAAATTATATATATATATATATATATATATATATATATATATATATATATATATATATATATATATATATATATATATATATATATATATATATATATATATATATATATATATATATATATATATATATATATATATATATATATATATATATATATATATATATAGATATTCATATAATTGAAATGGAAAATACATATATGTTCAATCCCATTTGTAAGTAGATACCATTTTTGAATGGTCCAATTATTAATTCAATTACGGATATGGAAAACCCCTCCTCCTTGGGCCTGAAGTAAAACGCCCTTCAGAAAAACGATAAAGCCCTCCGGGGGGGGAGTGTGAACCTAAAACATCTAGAACATATCTAAGATATGAAAGAATTAAGGATACCTACAAAAAGGACTGATCCGATCCATAATGATACACTTGAAAATACAACATTTTTGCTACTTGACCAACCATCGGGAGAGGCAAGTGCAACATGTACACCAATCACTAGTAAAAATGAAATAGCAATTAATGCAAACATAGCCAATTGAAAAGCAATAGTCATGGTTGTGATCTTACAAGCTCCCAATAGATTAAATAGACTATACCATCCAATCCCCAATTTTCAATTCTGATTAAATGCACTATGGAAAGGAAAGGATTTGACCATAAATTGATCGAGCTTTCAAACATTTTCAATTTGATATTTGAGTGTGAGAGGAGAGGGAAATTCGTTTATTTTTTTTCCATTCTAGATGATGGAAAATAATCATATGTCACAGGTATAGTTGGTATCGACCTGACTTTACGCTTATAGTTAGGGATTATACAAAGGGGTAGAATAGAAGTTGTCCCCGGGAGAGATGGTCGAGTGGTTAATGGCTCTAGTCTTGAAAACCGTATAGATAAAAAAACTATCGAGGGTTCGAATCCCTCTCTCTCCTTTTGTTTTTCAACAATTGCATTTACTGGTCCAATATAAAAAAAAGAGAATAGATCGGCTATATATATCCGAGCTACAAGGATCCAGTTGGAAAAAGAGTATTTGAAAAGACTCCTATCCCGCCGATATGGGAGATAGATGTAATGAAATTGAATCGTTTTTCTTCCATCTGGTTTGATCTATTGTTTCAGTTAAAACGATTCATGGAAAGGACAGGTTCGAAATCACAATCAATCCCTTTCTCAAATCCTGTTGTAGCTACACGAGCCCTTCCCGCATGCCACAAATGACCTACAAAGAAGAAAAATCCTAGGATGAAATGGGAGGTGGATAACCAACTTCGGGGAGAGACATAATTCACCGCATTGATTTCGGTAGCTACACCACCCATAGAATTTAAAGAACCTAGAGGAGCATGAGTCATATATTCTGCTAAACGTCGTTCCTGCCAAGGCTATATGTCTTTTCTCAACTTGCTCAGATCCAAACCATTAGGGCCCCTTAGGGGTTCCAACCAAGGAGCACGGAGATCCAAAAAATGCATCGTTTCCCCTCCAAAGATAATTTCTCTAGTCAAAGAACGCATAAGGTATTTACCTAAACCAGTAGGTCCTTGGGCAAACCCCACACTAGCTCCAAGACATTGGTCTCTAACTAAAAAGGTAAACACTTGAGCTTGAGAGGCTTCTGGGATGGTGGGCCCATAAAGTTCACTGGGATAAATGATATTGTTGAACCAAACAAAACAACAAGCAATAAAACCAGAGAGGGATAGAGCCGCTAAACTATAGGACAAATAAGCTTCTCTGGACCATACGAATGCACGATGAGCCCATGCAAAAGGTTTGGTTAAGATATGCCAGATACCACCGAAGATACAAATGGAACCTAACCATACATGTCCTCCAATTACATTAGGATTGGGTAGCATCATGCTTCCTAGGTGACTCGCGCACCGACATTGCCTTCTTTTTCTTGTCTTTCTTGGGTCTGGCGACTTCTCGCACCGGTGTAGGTTTCGGCCTAGGTGACCTTGGTGCCATAGGCATAGCAGCCGGAGTCTGCATGCTCACCACCTCTGGAATAGCTCCCTCAGAGGCGATAGTTCCTCCAATGTTTACAGTTTCACCTAGTCCAAACATGGTGCTGAGAATGAACTGTTGGGTATCCTTAGGTAACCTGTCAAACATAGAGCATGTGACTAGATCTGTGAAAACCTAAGGATTCATAAACAATGGAAAACATAATGCAAAAACTCTAAGGATGCAAAGTGTTTTCCTCTAGAGAGCCACAAGTAATTTATAGGCAAATTCAAATTCAAATTCGACCGTTCCCCCCAAAATCCATCCATAAATTTTGATTTGGCGACAGATCTCCAAGGATTTCACTCTTAAATTCAGCCTTAAATTCCACCCCCTGCTCCTCTTAACCATCTCGTCACTATCAAATCATGAATAGTGATTGTAACAGTCACTTTCTGGCTGTGCTGCGCGGTACCTCCCTCTGTATTGCAACTCCCCTCGCAACTCTTCTGGTACTGTGACACCAACCTTTTTTTCATAGCCCCCTATCATGTAGCTCTACAACCTAGTCAGTGTAATTTATAGTCTTGCGCTCCCTTGTCTCTGCTTGGAGCGCTAAGGTTGTGCTATGGTATGTAGTCATTAGGCTGGATCCCCCGTGTATGGCTTCAATTAGCTTCCATTTACCCTTCCCTGAAATGGATCTCCACTCCACCACATGTAATTTCTTTGATGACATATGGTCCCAGCCAGTGCATCTAAAACTTCCCTGGAAACTTAGCAAACTTACTGTCATATAATAAAACCAAATCATTTACCTTGAAGGTGCGCAGTTTGATGTGCCGATCGTGCCAAGATTTTTCACGTTCCTTTTGAACCTACTGATGGAATCCAGCTAGAAATCTATCTTCCTTGAGCTCCATTAGCTGCGCGAGCCATTCTTTTAATGCACTGTGGTCCGCCATTCCTGTGAAATCCACTATGCATAGACTAGGCACAATGTACTCCATAGGAATCACAGCTTCTACACCATAGACCAACCTAAAAAGGTGTCTAACCAGTAAGCTTTTTAGAAGTAGTTCTGTAAGCCCATAACACTTCTAGTACGTGCACATCCCAATCATTCTGTTGCGTGTTGAAAACATTTGTCAGTGCATTCTCTAATATCTTATTAAAAGCCTCAATCATTCCATTAGCTTGAGGATGATATGGCATACTCTTCTGATGATCAACCTGGAACTCTTCTGTCAGCACGGTGATCGTTTCATTAAGAAAATTCATACCATGATCACTCGTCAAAACCTTTGGGCAAATGAACCTGGTCAACATGTATTCAAACAAAAACTATGTTGTTGTTGCCCCTGTACAGTCTTTCACAAGTTGTGCCTCCTCCCATCTGGTCAAATATTCGTTCGCGGTGATGATATACTGCGCACCCGTCTTCTTGCCTCGGGGTTGAATTGGTCCTAAAAGTCAATTTCCCATTCCTCAGATAGCTACAATAACACCTGCGGTTTCAGTGGCAGCTCATCCCTCCGCGATGGCCTGCCTATTCTATGACATGCATCGCATGCCCTACAATATACTTTATAGTCTTTATGCGACGTCGGCCACCACAACCCAGCATGTAAAATCTTCTGCACTGTTGATTTTCCTACATAATGCCCTCCTGCAACTCCTCCATGAGCTTCAGCAAGGATACTGGTTTGTTCAAAATCAGGCACATATCATCGAAGTATCTCATCTGATCCCATTTTATACAAATGGCTTGCAATGACCGAGAATTCTACCGCATGCACCACTAATTCTTTCTTCTATTGACTGGTATATCCCTCTGGAGCCATCCTTGTAGTCAGGAAGTGGATAATATCTGGGAAGTGATTATCTGCTATGCCCACCGTGAAGAGCTACGTGTTAGGAAGCCCTTCATCCAAATTGGTAGGCTCCTATCTTGTTTCAATGCGCAAAAAATGGTTTGGTCCTGCATTCAATCTTCCTGGCTTCACAATTACTTAAAAAACATATTCTTGAAACAACAACAACCATCTGCATATTTCCCCCCCAACACAAGCTTATTGACTAGATACTTC
The DNA here is from genome assembly GCA_031772625.1 of Pinus tabuliformis. Lineage (NCBI taxonomy): Eukaryota > Viridiplantae > Streptophyta > Pinopsida > Pinales > Pinaceae > Pinus > Pinus tabuliformis. The sequence goes on along the minus strand of CM062820.1, from coordinate 315,127,767 downwards.
AATGCATAATGGTCTATGTACATTTTGAGATGTCTGCCTAGTAGGTAATGTCTGAATTTTTGGAGCGTGTACACTATAGCCAATCCTTCGCACTCTATCGCCAAATAATTCTTTTCATCTTTTGACAACTTCTTGCTTACAAACGCTATAGGATGATCCATCTCCCCTTCACCAGTCTACATTAGCACTACTCCTAGCACAATACACGATGCATCAACATGCACGTGCAAATCCTTCTTCCAATCCGGGAATACTAGAATCAACGTGGTGACCATTTTTTCCTTCAATATGTCTAGACTACGCTAACATTCTTCATCCCAATGGAATGTAGCATCCTTCTTCAATAGATTTTCCATAGGCACAGTAATCTGGGCATAACTCTTGATGAATTTCCGAGAGTATCCAGTATGACCCAGTGTTGCACGCAATTGTTTGACACTTCTTGGCACCTCCAAATTAACTATGACCACGATCTTAGCAGGGTTCACCATTAGTCCTTGGTTTCACACCACATGACCTAGAAAAATTATGAAAGGGACACAAAACAAGCATTTCTTTAGGCTCGGTGCAATCTGACACCTTTGAAATGTATCCAGCATCAAGCATAAACTAGCTATATGGTGCTTTACTAGCCAAAACATTTTCCAATCATCAAAATATACCTCCAAGAACTTGTGAATAAATTCTTTGAACGTCGCGATGACTATGCATGAGAATATCGTCGGCACATTCTTAAGTCCAAAAGGAATCACTATATACTAGAAACATCCCCACTCTATCGCGAAGGTGGTCTTACTCCTATCTTTTGGTGCGATCTTAATATGATGGTATCCATAGAACCCATCAGTGAATGAGTAGGCCTCCTGCCCTCCAACATTATCCAGTACTTCATCTGTGAACGGTGTCGGAAAAGGATCATGAACACAGGCATCGTTAAGCTTCCTAAGATCTACACAGATCCTTATTTCTCCTTTCTGCTTCTTCTCCTGGACTACCATTGGGCTCACCCAATCAGATTCCTCCATAGGTTCAATAATATTTGCCTCAAGCATCTTATCCAACTCTAAGCATACCTTTTCTTTATACTTGGGATTAAGGTGATATGGCCTCTGCTTAATCGGCTTCACGTCCGATTTCAAGGTAATATTCATTACGCCCAAGTCTCCTATGATACCTTTTAGGTCTGAAAAAATTGTAGGGAACAAATCCTGATATTCACGGAGCAACTCAGTGACCTTATCTATTATGGCATCATCCCAATAATCCCCAATCTTCGCAAACTTTGGCTCCGCTTCTATGCCAATGTTTACTTGCCTAGTTTTCAGTGGCGCAGCAATGTCTAGATTCTCTATCTGTGGTCCCTCAACTTTGTGGTGCCTTCTGCCTCTGGAATGTTAATATTCCTTGGATCCTCATCGTCTCATTCATAATACAAATTATAGCATTCCAGGAAATGGCGTAGCTGGGTGCTCCAATCTGGTTGAATCAATTCTAAAGGGTCCTGCGGTATTCTGAAGATTGTTTCCTTAACCTCCTATAGTGCCTCATCAATGCTTTCGAACCCATCCTCAAAGCTGAATGCCATTAAAAATCCTTCCCTTAAGACATCCCACTCTATGGTGTCATAGCGAAGCTCTTTTTCCAGGTACCAATTCATAGGAATGATGTCCAAAGTGTGACAGAATATATGCACCCACTCTAGCTGCGGCTTCGTTCCATAAATATTAGTCCACTTTGCTAAATGATCACACAGATCATTTCTCCCATCATATTTCTAGGTTAGACAAACTTTTGGGTGACCAAATCGTAATCTCATCATTCTTCGGTACTCACACCATTCTTTAAAACTTTCCTCATGCGTACCCCACCACCATGTAGGCGTAGCGCGCAGTGCCAAATCTAGTGCTTGGAAGCAATGTTTCTCAGGTATTTCTCTTTCAAAGGCATCCAAGAACTTATATACATCAGTTAGACCATAATAATAAGGTATATTTCTTACCTCTAATGACACACAGCTCAATGAATTAGTCATCATATTGCAGTGCACTGTAGATACTTCGTGAAACCTATTATGTCAATGCTCCAACTCTTCATCTAAATCTGATGTACAGGAACTTTCCTGGTCCCATTTAATTCATCCATATGTTGTTGGATTAACCCAGTCTTGATATCGTGCTTTTATTTTATAGATATGGTCCAAATCATCGTCGCTTTTATTTTATAGATATGGACCAATTTAGTATAGCACGTCCTTCTGCAAGGGTCCAATGGTATTACAATGTGGAGCGATTTTCTTTCAAATGACATTGTCGCTTTTTTTAAATTGATTACCCCATTCATGTTGATAACCCAATCAATTCCTAGGAGCACAGGGTATGGATTGTTGCCATCAACAATCTCTATCACTTCAAAATCGGCCAATGCACTCGCTCCTTCTATATCTTAGGTCACTTCATGCAATCGCCCCATAGGGATAATATTCTGTTGATTTTCCATCCTTAATTGAATCGGATACCACTGCAGCATGGGTCTCCCCATTATTTCCCATTTTTTTTAGGCAAAAATTTCACACCCGACCCTAGATCCAAAATAACTTGATCCATCTCATAGTCTCCTATTTGCGCGGTGAGCCTCATCTCATGCCCTGTTCTTGTCTTATGTTTTCCTATATTTTTTATTGCATGGTGCCCTTCAGGAGAAGTTTCCTTACTAGCACACTTATTTATCATCTCTTGTATCCCTTTTACAACCCTGCTATCATGCAACAACTTCATACAGGTCTCCAAGAAGGTAGTAAGCATGGAGGGGTCAACTTCTTCAGAAAGCTTGTCCTGACTTCCTAAGGTAGAGGCCTCAGCGAAGATTTTCTTTGCTTCCATGAATGTTTCCTTCACGCACTCTAGATCAAACCCAACCTCCTTTTCTAGAGCCTTGCAGACCCATCCACTTTCATCAAGTTGTTTCCCTTTATCATCACCAGTCATCATTCCGCTTCACAGCACAATATTCACATTGGGATCCTCCTTGCGGGGCTCGACCCTCATCATCTATAAATTTTGGGTAGGTTATTGAGGTTGCACCTTCTTCTCTTGCATCTTAGCTATCAATATAGGGAATTCTTCTATTGTGTGGTCAAACTGAGTACAATACCGACATGACAGGCGTGTCTAGCTCCTACACTCATGTGTGTAGTGTCCTGGCACTCTACAATTATAGCAAATAACTAGACATCGACCTCTAACAGGTCCTCCTCCTCCTCGGCCTCGTCTGCACCCCTGATATCCTCCATGTGCTCCCCCTGCGCCTTGATCCAGAGGCTAAGTTTCTGTTTGAATTTGATACATGGGTGTTCTTTCCATCATCAATTCATAGCTACGGCAGTTACACTCATCGTGGTCCACCGATTTATTGAAATTGTAGAATAACTGTTTCTATGCAAATTTTTGCAGCATGTGACAATTGTCCATTACATGTTTTCCAGCTACTTGACAGATATCACACCACAGCGTGGGCCCTATACTTGGTCCCATGGCAGCGTCCGGCCTCAAGGGCGTTGACCGTCCCCCTTGTTAGAGCCTAGATTTGCCGCAGGCTGGAAAGGGAAGGGTCTAGGTCCACATCAAACCACGCTCAGCCTCGTAGCTAGCCCTACGAGGACATGAGAGGGCTCTCTCTGGGTCGATCTCAGCAAAGGAGAAGCGATGGGGCTCGAGATGACTGAAATAAAAGCTAATTTTAGGCTAGGTATGAAGTACAAGGGTTTGATTTGAGTTTTTGGGGGTTTTGTGCTGGAAACAGGGAAAGGCAAATTGGGCTCGGGAATGAGGCACAGTTTCTGCAGAGTTCTGATTGGGGCAAGGAAGGCAATCATTTTGATGCTTTAAAGTGAGTGAATGGATAGATCAGACTGGTGAGGAGCTAAGGAGAGCAAGAGAGTCTCAAGAATTCTCCTTAAATAGATGAAAACATGGAAATTTAAACAAATTCAAGGGCAGAGCATAGCAGTTAATGGATTCTACCTTAATCACTCATTTGTTCAAATTCAGAAGAAGAGACAGAAAAATGATACACATAACACAAATGAACTTACAATTACTTAGAGAAGAACACCATCAAAACATAAAGCCACATGGATCCCAAACAGTGCTACAAAACCCTGGTCTTTCCTTAGCCAAAAATGCAGAGATAGAATGTACAATGATATGCCAAAGCAATCCCTAGTGTCCAACCCTAAAAATGACTTAGGAATTACATGATATAGACTAGCCCAACCGATTCCCTTGCCTCTAGGGGTTGAGCTCATCATTCTAGGAGCTACTTCAACCAATTCTAAACAAAGCACTATCAAAACAACTTGCCTCTATAAGGTAGGAAACTGATTCATTCATTAAATTTTAACTTTTTAGTGAATGAATCCTCTAGAACAAGTTAATAAGTGCCAAAATTACATCATGTTTATCCAAGTACATCAAGATATATCAAAAATTACATCAAAAAGCAAAACTAGTCAAACTAGCTGAATTTCTGAGCTGGAAGGTGAAAAATTGGGTAAAAATCCTCTATGCACCGTGCCAAATCCTCTATGTGTCGCGCCACTTTGGAGCTGATTTTGAGGCACTTCCTGAAGTCCAAATTGAGCCCAAGTGTACTTGTTGGAAAGCGCTGCCTATCTACTTTCCAACCCAAGTATAGTTTTTGAATTTGGATGTCATTTGCCCCTCCCAAACTTCAATCTCCCAAGATTGCTTCCTGTGTGTCAAAATAGGGGCAGTGAGGTCATTTTGTGAGTGTTTTTGACCTCCCAAGGACTCAAAAATTGCCCAAAATTCTTGGCCATGCACCAGCAGTCATGATTTTTCATGCAAAATCCAATGATGTAAACTTTTTGCAATTTGGAGCTCCCTAGTGAAAGCGCGCGCCACGTGGCATGGCGCATAGGGAGAAAAACCCTGTTTTTTGTGCCAAAATTTGTCAAAATGCCAAAAATGCCCCAAATTTCTTGAAATTTTGGCTGGAGCTTCTTCATTAAGTTTCATGCTAAGCTAAAGAGGCTTCAGCCAATATCTGAAGACGATCAAGCTCCCTTTGCCTCTTTTGCTTCCTTATTGCCTTCTTTAGTTTTGCCTCTAAATTCTTGATTCGTGCCTTGGAACTCATATGTCGCATGCCATGTAGTGAAAGCCATGTGTCTCAACAATGCTTTGTCTCTATCAGCCTTGTCCAGCAGTTTCTCCAAATGGATGTTGACTCTCTCGAGCCAAGACTCTCGGTCGGCATTGATCTCCTGCTCAAGTGAAGTAAACTCCACCCTCCTCCTTTGGGCAACTTGGCGATTCTCGAATATGTTTGCCACCTCTATGAGGCCTCCTGGGTGCATGTACCTCTATGGGAGAGTCACTTTGGGTCTCCACTTCATAATCAGATGAATGCTCAGATGCCATGACTGCTATTATTCAGAATGCCTTGGAGAAATAGATGCAGGTGTATGAAAACTGTACTGAACTGCTCTTTTAGTGATATGCCTAAACTCTGTCACCAAGGGAAAAATAATGAAAGAGGGACTATTAGGAAGGGGAAAAAATAGTAAGGGATTAGGGACTATCGGGACAAAGTTTGTTAGGGAAATGTAGGAGGGTTTGAGGGGTTTTATGTATAGGGTTAGGAGAGTTTTGTAGGGTTAGGGTTTAGGGTTTGGAATTTGAGAAATTTTGGAGAGAGAATTTGGGATAGGGGTTTGTTGTATTTAGGGAGTAGGGACGCTTAGGAATGATGGAAATAAGGGAGAAATGGGATGGGGGAATGAATTTGGTGAAAACCCTAAACAACAACGTTCATGTGAAGATTTTGACATGGTAGGGTTTGAGTTTTTGTTTTGGCATTACCATCCATCAAACACCATACCCTAGCGCAAACTTGGATGAAACAAAAAAAAGGAGGCTCTACCTACTTTTGGAATGAAGAATTTTCAATTTGGAGGAAGATTTTAATGAATTTCAGGCTTTTTTGCCCAATGCGCCGCACCTTCCCTATGCATAGCACATTTTCCAGGAGACTTTTGGAGGCCTTCCCGGTGTCACAATTGGGTGCAGGATAGCTCGTTGGAAAGGTATATGAGTATAATTTCCAACCCAACTAAAATGTTTCAATTTGGAGTTCATTTTCCCTGTCAAAAATAAAATCTCCCAAGACTTGTCAAAATGTGCCAAATGAGGCTGCCTAAAGGCAAAGTGCTGTTGCAGTCAACTTTTGAATGCCTTACTCAACTCCAAATTGAGCTCATGATATCTCATTGGAAAGATATTTGTTTCTAATTATCATTTGACTCATCAAGAAATTCATTTGGTGAACAAAGCTAGGAGAAACCGTGATTTTCCCAAGGTCACTTCAGAGGTGCATTCAATTCTCCTGAGGCAATGGTATTTTTGACATTTATCTAAAACCATGACACCTGTGTAAAAAGTGAAGGAGGGTTTTCTTCCTTGGCCTATTTTGGACAAAAAAATCTCTCATTTTTCCAAAATTCATATTTTATTGCTCAGAAACATCATTTTAGTAAAACCTACCCCAATGTGTGGAACAGGGGATTTGTCGAAATGAAGCGAAATGAAGGGGATAAGGGGCTTCTAAATTCTTGAGAAAATTTTCAGAAGTAGGGAGGGATGTTAGGAAGTAGGGGAAAGTGGAATCTCTGAAATTGAGTGAGGGGAAGGGGTCCAAAAGGGAAAAACACAGGCCTAGCCTAGAAAATTGCCAAGTTGTAGCAAGAAACTAGGGTTTGTGGAAAAATGAGGAATTTAGGGGATCTCAATGACGGGAAGTGTTTAATAAGGTACATTAAGGATAGGGGAAGGTGTATGAACATCAAGATACAAGTTTTTCGGGTGATTTGAACATCCAAGAGAAATTGCCTTCAAAACCCTAGGAGAGGGAAATGACCTTCCCTAGGCACAATTGAAGCATGAACAATGTGTAAAATGATCCAATAGAACCTAACATGATGATGAAAACCCTTTGAATGATGGTACACTCATCTGAATGGTTACATGGACCGAATTTTAGACAACTTTGACAAAAGTAAAAGCAAACCCTAGACCTAATGCCTAGTGACCAAAATTTGCTTGAAGACTCACTTAAATGACAAAATTTGACCTTGACACCTTAAAATCACTTTGTAAGAGCATATTTGATCACTGGAGGAAGGCTGCAAAGACTGACACTAACACCCCTGTAATATAATTCGCAAAAATAGGGAAGTTATCTTTATGATACCCCTGGCTTTTACACTTTAGGCACCAAACTTCTTCGTGCACCTCTGACCGAGCCACTTTTTCCTTTTTCAAGCTCTGCAACTCCACATGAATCTATTGAACTCCCAACAACGCATCCTGGATCGGTGTCTCATGTTATCTCATTGCAATCTCTAGTTCTTCCACCCGAGTTCCTATATTTTGTTGTGACAAAGAAATCCTTAAGTGGGGCAGGAGCACAGCTATAAACCAATCGCGGTGATGACTATCTATGAGATTCATGTTAACTTCAGAGATCCCACACTTCAGCCTCTAATCTAGCTCCCAAGGTGTTTCATCGACCCTCATCATGATTCCTTTGAACCCCACTACTGATTGCATTTCAGACTTAGGCCTACCAAATTCCTTATTTAAAGTTGTTTGAGTGTCAACGTACAATCTTGTAGAGCAGTAACCATCTGTGCCTTCTTTATATGATCATATGTAATATTTTGTGTCATCCATACACCCTTCGCAATGAACCAAAACTGATATGAGTCCTCACTTCCCAAGCCCTTGAAAATGGGCAAATTCATGGTATTCGACATGTTGAATGGCGACGGAGGTGGTGGCAACGTGGGAAAAGGTGTATGTTGTGGAGGTGAAGGTGGAGGTGGTGTGGGCAAATGAGGTATTCGTGGAAAACCATTCCTTATCAATTGTACAGCGCTTCACGGTGAGGCTTATACCACTCTCTCGTCGTCACTTGAAGGAGGTTCTATCAATGGGCTATATTTAGTACATGTTCTTCCTTGATTTCTAAAACTTTGTCCGCTTCGCGTAGACCCAAACATCAAGGAATAACCCGCTTTTCACACAAGATCATATTAATCCAAGTATTCAAAGATATTAAGTACTTACCTCGTGGCCCCTTGAAGAAGTGTCACTCTGCTTCGCTGCAACTGACTCAGGTATCAACCATGAATTCTGTCACAAATCCTCCTATGACTCGATCAAGCTAGTGGTCAATAGTGTGCATGATCTTATCTTCAGAAGCTTCCAACCTCTGCACTAGCTTTGGGGGTCCATACTATTGGACAGTCAAGTCTCCACCTTCCTTGGTCGTCTAGTAATTTAGCGATCCACTTGTACAATTTGATCGGGAACGTGCGAAAGAAAATTTAGGGTATACTTGTGCATAGATATCTGTCCAACCACTGTTCTTTTGTCGGGCATAGATTTCTGTTCTCTTGTGCCAAAAATTCATGGATCTTTCTATACACCCACTTCTCAATTTCTTTCTTTGTCAGATTCCAGTGATGTGACATCACACATCTCTTTATGTATATCCTCGTCCCAGAAATAGAACCATTTGTTGGCTTAGCGGGTCCTAACCTAGGTTTAGGGCTATTTGCAGCAAAAAAATCCCCACACTACTCGTCCTTTTGGCATCACTCCATGGAGCGCAGACTGAAGTCTCACTCGAAGCAGTATGGGGGGATGCTGGAACCAAGTTTCTGCACCCAAAGATCAACATGATGTCGTTTTGTGCCCTAAACCTTCCTTCACGTAGATCGATAAACCTTTATGGCTTATCACTGTAACTTCCTTTAATTAGACTCTAGACCTTCATGAAGTTCTATGACTGGCTTTTGCAGACCCTGAATAGGTAAATTAACTACTTACGTGCATCTAAGATTACTCTTAACCCAGTATTTACTCATATATTCTTAAGTGTTTTATAATTTTAACATGCAACGATATAATCTTTGTGTAAACCCTTAATGTCAATTACGTTCACATAACAATATAGATCTAGTAAAGTCGCGCATCAATACAACATTATTTAAAACCATCATTCATCACAGCATGAAGTGCATTCATACATAACATAAGTAAATAGATGAAACACGGGAATTTATGTAACAATCCTCTTTATTGATATTCAGTTAATGCTTACAGACTCAAGACTTCCCTGCGTCCTCAGTTGCAGGGGTCCACATACTCAACCACGGACTCTATTCTAGGCCTCTGCGCACTCAGTTGCATAGCCTTTCTTCTACCTTTTGCGCTAACTTAGACTCCTTCACTTGTACCCATAAACAACTTCTACTCCATGATTATCTACCTTAGACTGTCTAAGACACAGATATTTATACAATCCCATGGTCTGGTAGATCTTCAAAAACCGACCTAACATAAAGAAGGGTAAAACCCTTTTTTACTCTTTAACTATCTACGCACTTCGCGACCACAATTTGTAGAGACATTACATTCCTTTACATAAAACTTGGGCTTTTGCCCCAAAACTTGGGCTTTTTCCCCAAAATTGACCCAAGGGACCCCATCCCAACATTTTTCTTCTTCTTCTTAACTTTCTCATTACTAGAATCGAGAATTTCACCAAGAAAAAAGGAAGAAAGGGATGAAGAAACAATAGGTGAATAAGGAAAAGGGTCAACTTTAGGATCAACATGAGGTTGATATTCTTCAGGTGGAGGAGAACTTGATTGAGAACCAGTTTGGACATTCATAACCATAGGGGTTGAAAATAACCAAACTAGGAAACTAATGGTAAATATGGGAAGGGACAAAATTTCCATATAAGGAGAACCAATATTTCCAAAAGAAGGAAAAGGGCTAGGATTCCCATCAAAGGGATTCCCTTGATTGGTAGAATCTGAAACTGTTTCCATTAGTCTCAACCTAAGATCCACTAAGGATTTGTTCCACGGGGAGGATGTTGTTCCATGGTCAATTAATTGATTTTAGAAATTTAAAGACACAAACAAAACAAAGGAGTAACTAGGCATAACGTTTTACCAGGCAACTGTGAATTGAAATATACACCTTGGCGAACCAAGGACTTAATGTACATGCATGAAATCTTCTTGAATGTTGTGTTGGTGTATCACGGTATACAAGGTGGCCAACTCAGTTACCTATGGATGGATAGCAGCCTATAGGGGACTCCAAATATATACTCGATGATACGTGGGATTGCAGTTCGTAGTATTGTTGTCTAATGCATAGCCATTCGATGATAGCGTTCCAATATACTTTATGTGCATGGAGCGCCACCAATATACCCAAAGGTATGTGGAGAATGATCTGCTGACATGGCTAATATGTACTATGCCGACAAGGGGAACTAACCCGATCGCAACCCCCAATTAGACCTGCTTTCGTTTGGGTTGGCTAGCTCCGACGGGTTTTAAGGGACCCTGTAAACCGCTTGAACATGTCGAAAGATTGCTTCCAGGAGGAAGACTTCAATTAAATCAAAAAAATGAAACAGCTAACCTCTATATATTAAATCCTATCTATACTACTTCTAACTACTCTAGTCTATCATGCAAGAGCATGATACAGAGGTTTAAACATCATATATATGTTCAGCAAGAGTGTGATAAAGAAGGTTAAACATCATGCATAGATTCAAGCCCAAATGAATTAATCACTGAATTCACAGCTAGACAAGACTATATTAAAGCTAAATTGCAATCCAATCACTCGTATAGGAATCCACATTCTTCTATGGAATTAAAACTGCAACTGATGTTTAATTTAGTTTTAAATCAAAGACCATTCACAAGTAAACCATGAGACTGAATCACATTCAATTTAACAAGACTAATAGTGAACTGTAATTCATCAACATGCATAAATATAAATCACATTTACATTCATGCTAGCAATGACACTCTGATCCAAAACAATACAAAGAGTCTCAAACTTGTTAGCCTCCTGTTGCAACAGGGTTTCATTTTTCATGATTGACATTTTTACATGCCAAATATGTCATACTTGGCAAGCTGCAGTGTTCCATATTTCCAGAAGATACCATGAGAGTGTGCTAGTCCAAATGCCACTGCTGAGGTCCCATTTTGATGAGTTGTTCCAGTTTTGAAGAGTTTTCATTTAAGGGAGGTCCAAACAGTCTAATCTTGGTCTCCCTAGGTTTCAATTTCCTGTTGTAGAATATAGAGAATGCATCTGTCCAAACAGTTTAATCTTGGTCAGATTTGTAGATAGGTAGAGAACCAAAGGGACCCAACTGTTTAATCTGGGCCCTGGCAGAAATAAGTGCAGATTTAGATAGGAAACATTCAAAAGAAAAATTGTAATTCCGGGTCTGCAAGTCTAAGTGCACCCTACTCAGAAAAGAAGAAAAAATGTTAGGACAATAGGCTGGGTAGGTAGCTGTTTGGTGGCAGAACGATGACTGATGATAAATTTTGTGTCTCGCAGTGTCTTATCTTTTCAGATCACAGTTATCAGGCAATGTTATTTCAAAGGAGGTACTCAAGTTGGAATTCACTAACCTCCCCTTCTTCTAATTTCCCCCAAGTCACTTACTAACATCCCCCAAGAGGTCAAGATCTGCTTGAGCCTCTCAGTTTCATCATTTCCATGACATTCGCCTTGGTGAGGATCTACTTCACCCAAGGATTGCTCACTCATCTTCTGTGAGCCTTCTTTTCCCAACAAAGCCTAACGTCTCATACCTTAGCGCCCTCTGTCCATCTCCATATTAACTACTAACTTTATTATATAACTCCCTATCAGTTTTTACCTTCCCCTACTAAAATCATGTATATAAAACTCCCTTATGTAAATACTCCCTCCAGGGCATCATAGCCATAATTCTACTGAGTCCGGGAAATCACAGTCCATCTGGGGCTGTCTTTAGCCCATCCGAGTCATTAAGGAGCCAGTCTGACATTTGGTCAGCTAGTAACCTCTCCCCTAGCCCAAAAACCCCTCAAAAACCTCAAAAAACCCATATTCCAACCTTGTCCCTAAGTCCAAATGTAAATGTATCAAACCACGCCTTTTTAACACATCAAAACCCCATTCCCTAAGTTTAAACCCACCCGCGCAAATATTAAAGGAATATTCTTGCGCATATACCGCCCCTTATCCCTCCGTCATATCACACTCCCCGCCAGCCGTTGGATCGCCCGCCCCACAGATCAATGGTGGGCGGGCCGTCCCATCCCCGACCTGCCCGACGTTTAGCATCTGAGAGATGGGCGGTATTACCGCCATACCTCTTGCCACGCATCAAGTGTTGGGCTGTGGCAGAGCCCTCTCCCCCGAAACCACTGTTGTCCATAAGCGGTGCACCACAAAACCGCTTACCGCCCGTGACGTCACATCCCATGTCACCCCCTGCACAGTCGCCGCTTACGTCACCCCTCCTGCCCAGTCACCATGTCAAGTCACCTGCCTGCGTGGCCTCCTACCACGTCACTGCCACGTATCCCTGCCACCGTACCTGCCACGTCACCATCCGTACGTGATGACAACATGCTGACGTCACCCCGCCACGTCGTCCTGCTGACGTCACCCGCCGTACAATGTCACATCATGCTGACATCATGCTGACGTCATCAGCACTTTTTGGCGCTAAGGGCAAAAAATCGCACTTCGGAGCCTCGGAATCCGATTCTGAGGCAGTTTTTGATGAGCGATTTGCGCCATCGCAGGATTTTTTAGGCCGAAATGGAGAATCTTCAGGGAATCTTTCGTTACGCAGTCCCCAGGAAGCCCGAAAGGCCCAAAAATGATCCATTTTCTTCACAGAGCATACCGAAAGGAGCAGAAAACAATTTCAGAGGATACAGAGGCCGAACAGTGGCCATCAATGCATGATTAGAGCCGTAGCGCATCAGAACAACAGTCCAGATTTTGTCAAAGAGTATCAGAAGGAAGAAAAGACGCCAAAGAGTATCAGCAAAGATTTTTTAGGGGCTCGAAGCACCTGTATATTAATGAAGCCCCCAGAAAGTCAAATCAAGCATCATCAACCCATCCTTACCCTCAAATCACCATTAAGGCATTCAAAGCACAGGACAGCAAAGAAGCAGAAACCCATGCACATTTATTTCAAAAGACACTGCACCAAGGCACCAAGGACTACATAAGTTATTCAGTTTTTGATACGGCCGCCCCCAGCGCAGCCCGAGTTATTGCATGCATTTATTTCTGGTAGAGTTAGGTCAGTTAATTATGACCTGATTAGGTCAATATGTAATAAAGAACTCTGTAGATAGTTTTGCCCTATATATACCACCCTCAACATTGTTTTAAGGGTTGGTCAATTGAGAATTTTCACTAGAGACCCGCACTGTATACCTGACTGTTTCTATAATCAAAGATTGCAGAAAGCTTGGAGAGAAAACTGTTTGTTGTAAATGAATGTTTTGGAGACTGAAGATGGAATTCTTGTGCTGTAGCCTAAAACAATAAGTGCATCTTACCTCTGTTTTATTGTTATCACTATCTAAATGGCAGAAAGAAAGAATAGCTTAGAATTAGTTTAAATACTCTCTATGCTCAATTTCTGTTGTTTCTTTATGTTTTCCTCTGAATGAATTGGTTATGAATATGAATTCCTTCTGGCTCATGTTTACCCCGATTCACCTGTGTTTGCCAATTATCTAGGGATTCTTAACTGCCCCTAGGTAGCGCTCTGTTACTTCCCACTGCTAAGTTGACTGAGAGATTCTTAACTGCCCCTCATCGCTTAGCATTTCTTTCCATCACTTAGACCTGAAACATTGTTTCCTGCGCAGCTGTCTTGCTCCATTTTCCCTCTGTTGTGACCAAGCGAAAGCACTAACAGTCACACTCCTCGACTCCATGCCCAATGGTTTGAAACTTCCAGACTATGCCTTTCCTCTCTGTCTGAAAAAATTAATTTTCCCACCAAAAACAATACAAAAACCCTCTAAACTCGAGACCTAGCCTAAAATCCTTTTCAACAAAGCGAAATCCTTAAAGAGAGAGCCCTCTCTGATTGCAGGTTGGCTAGAACCTGCAGTCCAAAGTGGTTTGTGGTTACCTCGGCTGTAACCTTTTCCGGAGCTTAAGGACAACCTGAGTGATAGCAAAACTAATGACTCCTTCTTCCCTCAAAAACAGTCCTCCTCATTCACAATAAAGCAACATTGTTCTTCTCGAAAATCAAAAGCCCCTTTCTCCTCTTCGAAGGTAATATTTATGCACATGGCCCTGACTCTAGGTCTACCCTGCCTCTTCATATTCCCACCGTTTCAGATATGCAAATCAAGTACATGGAGGTAGGACCTTCAGTGTGATCGCTGGCAGATAGAAAGCTTAATGGCTGGATCGATTCCTTTCTTGAGGAAGAGAATAGATGTTGGCAAAAGGGTGACTGTGTGGTGCCTCCCCATAATGAAGACCAGGACAGCTCTTCTTATGGAATGCACAGGAAACATGTGGGCTCCCAACCTGGAATGCTTGCAGCCAGACCCTTAAACGTAGCGCTTCTGCATCCATGGCTCTTCGTATCCCCTCATGTGTCCTTTACTTCTCACCTAAAGAGATAGATATCGTTAGCTTCATAATTGTAAGCGATATAACAGAGATATTCACATGAAACACAAACGCTTCTTCCATTAACTTTTATAACTATGGGAACAAGTGTGAAAAGGATCTATGCATAAAACACAGTCAACATACAATTTCCCACTCAAAGCATAGGCTTGGCACAGTTTTCAAGGACTTCCTTTCATCACGATCGGGTATCGGCCCCATCTCGGGTCATAGGATCCATGCTTTCCACCGCCACGATGTGCAATTGCACTATCGGGAGTCCACAGGCTTGCCCTTTACACTGAAAACCCGATCCCATTATAATTTTGGAAAATTTGGAAAACAAAGAAATACACAAGAAAACTTGAGTCAATCGCCCAAGCTGGACCTTAAATACTATTTCTGGAGCCTATAAATATTGGTCCATCATATCGCATATCGTAATATGCACAAGCCTGGGGCTCCACCAATCACGATGTGCGATAGGGCTTTAGAAGTAAAAATATATATATCGTATTTGATAGGTCAGAGGGTCCGCTATATCGTTGCGCATAATATGTATAAGGCCTAGGGCTCCACCGATATGCAATATGCTATTGGGACCGAACCTGACAATATATACAATGCGGTTCATAGGGCTGGTGGGTCCAGAGACCAGGGGTGCGCTATTTATACACATGGGTTTGGAGTTGGGCCGATAGCGATCTACGATGGGCTCCGGACCTGAAATGCATACATTTGAGTTAATAAAACCAATCGGGTCCGAAAGCTGGGGCACGCCATATATATAAACCTTGGACTTAGGCCGATTGCAATATGTGACGGGCTTTCGGACACGAAAATATATATATATATATATATATATATATATATATATATATATATATATATATATATGTATGTATATATATATATATATATGTATATATATATATATATGTATATGTATATATATATATATGTATATGTATATATATATATATGTATATGTATATATATATATATGTATATGTATATATATATATATCTATGTATATGTATATATATATATATATATATGTATATATATATATATATATGTATATATATATATATATATATGTATATATATATATATATATATATATATATGTATATATATATATATATATATGTATATATATATATATATATATATATATATATATATTGTGGCTTATGATGCCTTCGGGTCTGACCCTTATGGCATGTGTTGTGCACCCATATTGAGTGCGATAAGCGACAGGGGGATGGTTTATGTATTCTGCGAAGGGTTTCGTTTGTAAAGGGATTTTAACGGACAATGATGCAATGAAGGGTTTTCGCTATAAGGCATTGTAATGGGAATAATAATGCAATGAGGGTTTTGAGGGGTTTAACAAATCCCGATAAACATAGGAATGAAGGGCTTAAGCGAGGGATTTGTTCAAGGGCTTCACCCATTTTTGAATGGAATATTTGGCTCTCCACATAGTTAAAATCACTGGGATGAAACAGATCATTCAGAGGGATGAAAGACCAGATTTATAGGGGACCCATTGAAAATTTGCTATCAGAGGCATGCTTCAATAGGGTGGTAGTTGTGGCCACAACAAATGGTAATCCGCTGGGCGAACCAGTTATCTCTATTTCCAAATAACCTTCAGATCAATAGAACATTAGGATTTTTAAAATAAAATTGAAATGAAAACTATATAGGTGGACAAGCATGGGTTCCACTTAAACATTACTGCTTCAGAAGGGATAGAGACAAATAGCTTCTACTTGTTGATATGATTTTGACAAGCATTCTCCAATGGTAGTATTATGGGGTTTATTGACCTTCCTTTACCTGTTTCCCACTTTCAAAAATCCCTTTGGGGTCGTCACTGGTCTGTCCATACCTGTTTAGGTGTGTAACTCAGCTCTCTATTACTCATCAAGCTTGATGTAGACATGTTTTTCTTGAACTTTATATGAGAATTTCAATGCTATATTTATTGATTGAATGGGGCATAGTCATGGATCATGCCATATTTTTAAACCGCTTAAGAAAGGTTGGGCTTGCTGTGTCAACTGGTACTCTCAGCCCAGCAACAGTCCTTACTCTAACCGGCTTCCCAAACAACTTGTCCTTCCAGATTGGCTCAAGGAATTGACATTTCATTTTCTTTTAAATAAGTCCTTCTAGTTCCAGGCACAAGGACTAGAGTACAATTGGATTTGTCACAGGGTATATGACAATAAGCTTAGCCCATGAAAGGAGATTTACTTGTAGATAACAAGTATTGGACAATTTAGTGTGGTGGATGGGACCAATGGAGAATGACTGTAAACCTCATAGGCAAGTATAGGCTAGGTCTGAGTGGGATTTATTTAAAATGCAGCATCCCTCCATGCCAGTCCAGCTATAGTTACACATTTTTTGTTTTAAAAAGATGCCCTTACATGCTCCAGATATCCAAGTTATCAATAGATCTCACATAGTTCCCAACAGATGCCCATGAGGGGTTTCAGTTTGCATTCCACTGCTGATTCTCAAGTGATTATGGGCTGATAGAAAGTTTGCTTGATTTGCAGGGAAATGATGGATTTAGGAACAACAGAATCATCAGTAAGTTAATGAGGAAGGGACAAAATTTCCATATAAGGAGAACCAATATTTCCAAAAGAAGGAAAAGGGCTAGGATTCCCATCAAAGGGATTCCCTTGATTGGTAGAATCTGAAACTGTTTCCATTAGTCTCAACCTAAGATCCACTAAGGATTTGTTCCATGGGGAGGATGTTGTTCCATGGTCAATTAATTGATTTTAGAAATTTAAAGACACAAACAAAACAAAGGAGTAACTAGGCATAACATTTTACCAGGCAACTGTGAATTGAAATATACACCTTGGCGAACCAAGGACTTAATGTACATGCAGGAAATCTTCTTGAATGTTGTGTTGGTGTATCACGGTATACAAGGTGGCCAACTCAGTTACCTATGGATGGATAGCAGCCTATAGGGGACTCCAAATATATACTCGATGATACGTGGGATTGTAGTTCGTAGTATTGTTGTCTAATGCATAGCCATTCGATGATAGCGTTCCAATATACTTTATGTGCATGGAGCGCCACCAATATACCCAAAGGTATGTGGAGAATGATCTGCTGACATGGCTAATATGTACTATGCCGACAAGGGGAACTAACCCGATCGCAACCCCCAATTAGACCTGCTTTCGTTTGGGTTGGCTAGCTCCGACGGGTTTTAAGGGACCCTGTAAACCGCTTGAACATGTCGAAAGATTGCTTCCAGGAGGAAGACTTCAATTAAATCAAAAAAATGAAACAGCTAACCTCTATATATTAAATCCTATCTATACTACTTCTAACTACTCTAGTCTATCATGCAAGAGCATGATACAGAGGTTTAAACATCATATATATGTTCAGCAAGAGTGTGATAAAGAAGGTTAAACATCATGCATAGATTCAAGCCCAAATGAATTAATCACTGAATTCACAGCTAGACAAGACTATATTAAAGCTAAATTGCAATCCAATCACTCGTATAGGAATCCACATTCTTCTATGGAATTAAAACTGCAACTGATGTTTAATTTAGTTTTAAATCAAAGACCATTCACAAGTAAACCATGAGACTGAATCACATTCAATTTAACAAGACTAATAGTGAACTGTAATTCATCAACATGCATAAATATAAATCACATTTACATTCATGCTAGCAATGACACTCTGATCCAAAACAATACAAAGAGTCTCAAACTTGTTAGCCTCCTGTTGCAACAGGGTTTCATTTTTCATGATTGACATTTTACATGCCAAATATGTCATACTTGGCAAGCTGCAGTGTTCCATATTTCCAGAAGATACCATGAGAGTGTGCTAGGCCAAATGCCACTGCTGAGGTCCCATTTTGATGAGTTGTTCCAGTTTTGAAGAGTTTTCATTTAAGGGAGGTCCAAACAGTCTAATCTTGGTCTCCCTAGGTTTCAATTTCCTGTTGTAGAATATAGAGAATGCATCTGTCCAAACAGTTTAATCTTGGTCAGATTTGTAGATAGGTAGAGAACCAAAGGGACCCAACTGTTTAATCTGGGCCCTGGAAGAAATAAGTGCAGATTTAGATAGGAAAAATTCAAAAGAAAAATTGTAATTCCGGGTCTGCAAGTCTAAGTGCACCCTACTCAGAAAAGAAGAAAAAATGTTAGCACAATAGGCTGGGTAGGTAGCTGTTTGGTGGCAGAACGATGACTGATGATAAATTTTGTGTCTCGCAGTGTCTTATCTTTTCAGATCACAGTTATCAGGCAATGTTATTTCAAAGGAGGCACTCAAGTTGGAATTCACTAACCTCCCCTTCTTCTAATTTCCCCCAAGTCACTTACTAACATCCCCCAAGAGGTCAAGATCTGCTTGAGCCTCTCAGTTTCATCATTTCCATGACATTCGCCTTGGTGAGGATCTACTTCACCCAAGGATTGCTCACTCATCTTCTGTGAGCCTTCTTTTCCCAACAAAGCCTAACGTCTCATACCTTAGCGCCCTCTGTCCATCTCCATATTAACTACTAACTTTATTATATAACTCCCTATCAGTTTTTACCTTCCCCTATTAAAATCATGTATATAAAACTCCCTTATGTAAATACTCCCTCCAGGGCATCATAGCCATAATTCTACTGAGTCCGGGAAATCACAGTCCATCTGGGGCTGTCTTTAGCCCATCCGAGTCATTAAGGAGCCAGTCTGACATCTGGTCATCTAGTAACCTCTCCCCTAGCCCAAAAACCCCTCAAAAACCTCAAAAAACCCATATTCCAACCTTGTCCCTAAGTCCAAATGTAAATGTATCAAACCACGCCTTTTTAACACATAAAAACCCCATTCCCTAAGTTTAAACCCACCCGCGCAAATATTAAAGGAATATTCCTGCGCATATACCGCCCCTTATCCCTCCGTCATATCACACTCCCCGCCAGCCGTTGGATCGCCCGCCCCACAGATCAATGGTGGGCGGGCCGTCCCATCCCCGACCTGCCCGACGTTTAGCATCTGAGAGATGGGCGGTATTACCGCCGTACCTCTTGCCACGCATCAAGTGTTGGGCTGTGGCAGAGCCCTCTCCCCCGAAACCACTGTTGTCCATAAGCGGTGCACCACAAAACCGCTTACCGCCCGTGACGTCACATCCCATGTCACCCCCTGCACAGTCGCCGCTTACGTCACCCCTCCTGCCCAGTCACCATGTCAAGTCACCTGCCTGCGTGGCCTCCTACCACGTCACTGCCACGTATCCCTGCCACCGTACCTGCCACGTCACCATCCGTACGTGATGACAACATGCTGACGTCACCCCGCCACGTCGTCCTGCTGACGTCACCCGCCGTACAATGTCACATCATGCTGACGTCATGCTGATGTCATCAGCACTTTTTGGCGCGAAGGGCAAAAAATCGCACTTCGGAGCCCCGGAATCCGATTCTGAGGCAGTTTTTGATGAGCGATTTGCGCCATCGCAGGATTTTTTAGGCCGAAATGGAGAATCTTCAGGGAATCTTTCGTTACGCAGTCCCCAGGAAGCCCGAAAGGCCCAAAAATGATCCATTTTCTTCACAGAGCATACCAAAAGGAGCAGAAAACAATTTCAGAGGATACAGAGGCCGAACAGCGGCCATCAATGCGTGATTAGACCCGTAGCACATCAGAACAACAGTCCAGATTTTGTCAAAGAGTATCAGAAGGAAGAAAAGACGCCAAAGAGTATCAGCAAAGATTTTTTAGGGGCTCGAAGCACCTGTATATTAATGAAGCCCCCAGAAAGTCAAATCAAGCATCATCAACCCATCCTTACCCTCAAATCACCATTAAGGCATTCAAAGCACAGGACAGCAAAGAAGCAGAAACCCATGCACATTTATTTCAAAAGACACTGCACCAAGGCACCAAGGACTACATAAGTTATTCAGTTTTTGATACGGCCGCCCCCAGCGCAGCCCGAGTTATTGCATGCATTTATTTCTGGTAGAGTTAGGTCAGTTAATTATGACCTGATTAGGTCAAGATGTAATAAAGAACTATGTAGATAGTTTTGCCCTATATATACCACCCTCAGCATTGTTTTAAGGGTTGGTCAATTGAGAATTTTCACTAGAGACCCGCACTGTATACCTGACTGTTTCTATAATCAAAGATTGCAGAAAGCTTGGAGAGAAAACTGTTTGTTGTAAATGAATGTTTTGGAGACTGAAGATGGAATTCTTGTGCTGCAGCCTAAAACAATAAGTGCATCTTACCTCTGTTTTATTGTTATCACTATCTAAATGGCAGAAAGAAAGAATAGCTTAGAATTAGTTTAAATACTCTCTATGCTCAATTTCTGTTGTTTCTTTATGTTTTCCTCTGAATGAATTGGTTATGAATATGAATTCCTTCTGGCTCATGTTTACCCCGATTCACCTGTGTTTGCCAATTATCTAGGGATTCTTAACTGCCCCTAGGTAGCGCTCTGTTACTTCCCACTGCTAAGTTGACTGAGAGATTCTTAACTGCCCCTCATCGCTTAGCATTTCTTTCCATCACTTAGACCTGAAACATTGTTTCCTGCGCAGCTGTCTTGCTCCATTTTCCCTCTGTTGTGACCAAGCGAAAGCACTAACAGTCACACTCCTCGACTCCATGCCCAATGGTTTGAAACTTCCAGACTATGCCTTTCCTCTCTGTCTGAAAAAATTAATTTTCCCACCAAAAACAAAACAAAAACCCTCTAAACTCGAGACCTAGCCTAAAATCCTTTTCAACAAAGCGAAATCCTTAAAGAGAGAGCCCTCTCTGATTGCAGGTTGGCTAGAACCTGCAGTCCAAAGTGGTTTGTGGTTACCTCGGCTGTAACCTTTTCCGGAGCTTAAGGACAACCTGAGTGATAACAAAACTAATGACTCCTTCTTCCCTAAAAAACAGTCCTCCTCATTCACAATAAAGCAACATTGTTCTTCTCGAAAATCAAAAGCCCCTTTCTCCTCTTCGAAGGTAATATTTATGCACATGGCCCTGACTCTAGGTCTACCCTGCCTCTTCATATTCCCACCGTTTCAGATATGCAAATCAAGTACATGGAGGTAGGACCTTCAGTGTGACCGCTGGCAGATAGAAAGCATAATGGCTGGATCGATTCCTTTCTTGAGGAAGAGAATAGATGTTGGCAAAAGGGTGACTGTGTGGTGCCTCCCCATAATGAAGACCAGGACAGCTCTTCTTATGGAATGCACAGGAAACATGTGGGCTCCCAACCTGGAATGCTTGCAGCCAGACCCTTAAACGTAGCGCTTCTGCATCCATGGCTCTTCGTATCCCCTCATGTGTCCTTTACTTCTCACCTAAAGAGATAGATATCGTTAGCTTCATAATTGTGAGCGATATAACAGAGATATTCACATGAAACACAAACGCTACTTCCATTAACTTTTATAACTATGGGAACAAGTGTGAAAAGGATCTATGCATAAAACACAGTCAACATACAATTTCCCACTCAAAGCATAGGCTTGGCACAGTTTTCAAGGACTTCCTTTCATCACAATCGGGTATCGGCCCCCTCTCGGGTCATAGGACCCATGCCTTCCACCGCCCCGATGTGCAATTGCACTATCGGGAGTCCACAGGCTTGCCCTTTACACTGAAAACCCGATCCCATTATAATTTTGGAATATTTGGAAAACAAAGAAATACACAAGAAAACTTGAGTCAATCGCCCAAGCTGGACCTTAAATACTATTTCTGGAGCCTATAAATATTGGTCCATCATATCGCATATCGTAATATGCACAAGCCTGGGGCTCCACCAATCACGATGTGCGATAGGGCTTTAGAAGTAAAAATATATATATCGTATTTGATAGGTCAGAGGGTCCGCTATATCGTTGCGCATAATATGTATAAGGCCTAGGGCTCCACCGATATGCAATATGCTATTGGGACCGAACCTGACAATATATACAATGCGGTTCATAGGGCTGGTGGGTCCAAAGACCAGGGGTGCGCTATTTATACACATGGGTTTGGAGTTGGGCCGATAGCGATCTACGATGGGCTCCGGACCTGAAATGCATACATTTGAGTTAATAAAACCAATCGGGTCCGAAAGCTGGGGCACGCCATAAATATAAACCTTGGACTTAGGCCGATTGCAATATGTGACGGGCTTTCGGACCCGAAAATATATATATATATATATATATATATATGTATATATATATATATATATGTATATATATATATATATATATATATATATATGTATATATATATATATATATATATGTATATATATATATATATATGTATATATATATATATATATGTATATATATATATATATATATGTATATATATATATATATATATATATATATATATATATATATATATATATATATATATATATATATATAGATTGTGGCTTATGATGCCTTCGGGTCTGACCCTTATGGCATGTGTTGTGCACCCATATTGAGTGCGATAAGCGACAGGGGGATGGTTTATGTATTTTGCGAAGGGTTTCGTTTGTAAAGGGATTTTAACGGGACAATGATGCAATGAAGGGTTTTCGCTATAAGGCATTGTAATGGGAATAATAATGCAATGAGGGTTTTGAGGGGTTTAACAAATCCCGATAAACATAGGAATGAAGGGCTTAAGCGAGGGATTTGTTCAAGGGCTTCACCCATTTTTGAATGGAATATTTGGCTCTCCACATAGTTAAAATCACTGGGATGAAACAGATCATTCAGAGGGATGAAAGACCAGATTTATAGGGGACCCATTGAAAATTTGCTATCAGAGGCATGCTTCAATAGGGTGGTAGTTGTGGCCACAACAAATGGTAATCCGCTGGGCGAACCAGTTATCTCTATTTCCAAATAACCTTCAGATCAATAGAACATTAGGATTTTTAAAATAAAATTGAAATGAAAACTATATAGGTGGACAAGCATGGGTTCCACTTAAACATTACTGCTTCAGAAGGGATAGAGACAAATAGCTTCTACTTGTTGATATGATTTTGACAAGCATTCTCCAATGGTAGTATTATGGGGTTTATTGACCTTCCTTTACCTGTTTCCCACTTTCAAAAATCCCTTTGGGGTCGTCACTGGTCTGTCCATACCTGTTTAGGTGTGTAACTCAGCTCTCTATTACTCATCAAGCTTGATGTAGACATGTTTTTCTTGAACTTTATATGAGAATTTCAATGCTATATTTATTGATTGAATGGGGCATAGTCATGGATCATGCCATATTTTTAAACCGCTTAAGAAAGGTTGGGCTTGCTGTGTCAACTGGTACTCTCAGCCCAGCAACAGTCCTTACTCTAACCGGCTTCCCAAACAACTTGTCCTTCCAGATTGGCTCAAGGAATTGACATTTCATTTTCTTTTAAATAAGTCCTTCTAGTTCCAGGCACAAGGACTAGAGTACAATTGGATTTGTCACAGGGTATATGACAATAAGCTTAGCCCATGAAAGGAGATTTACTTGTAGATAACAAGTATTGGACAATTTAGTGTGGTGGATGGGACCAATGGAGAATGACTGTAAACCTCATAGGCAAGTATAGGCTAGGTCTGAGTGGGATTTATTTAAAATGCAGCATCCCTCCATGCCAGTCCAGCTATAGTTACACATTTTTTGTTTTAAAAAGATGCCCTTACATGCTCCAGATATCCAAGTTATCAATAGATCTCACATAGTTCCCAACAGATGCCCATGAGGGGTTTCAGTTTGCATTCCACTGCTGATTCTCAAGTGATTATGGGCTGATAGAAAGTTTGCTTGATTTGCAGGGAAATGATGGATTTAGGAACAACAGAATCATCAGTAAGTTAATGAGGAAGGGACAAAATTTCCATATAAGGAGAACCAATATTTCCAAAAGAAGGAAAAGGGCTAGGATTCCCATCAAAGGGATTCCCTTGATTGGTAGAATCTGAAACTGTTTCCATTAGTCTCAACCTAAGATCCACTAAGGATTTGTTCCATGGGGAGGATGTTGTTCCATGGTCAATTAATTGATTTTAGAAATTTAAAGACACAAACAAAACAAAGGAGTAACTAGGCATAACATTTTACCAGGCAACTGTGAATTGAAATATACACCTTGGCGAACCAAGGACTTAATGTACATGCAGGAAATCTTCTTGAATGTTGTGTTGGTGTATCACGGTATACAAGGTGGCCAACTCAGTTACCTATGGATGGATAGCAGCCTATAGGGGACTCCAAATATATACTCGATGATACGTGGGATTGTAGTTCGTAGTATTGTTGTCTAATGCATAGCCATTCGATGATAGCGTTCCAATATACTTTATGTGCATGGAGCGCCACCAATATACCCAAAGGTATGTGGAGAATGATCTGCTGACATGGCTAATATGTACTATGCCGACAAGGGGAACTAACCCGATCGCAACCCCCAATTAGACCTGCTTTCGTTTGGGTTGGCTAGCTCCGACGGGTTTTAAGGGACCCTGTAAACCGCTTGAACATGTCGAAAGATTGCTTCCAGGAGGAAGACTTCAATTAAATCAAAAAAATGAAACAGCTAACCTCTATATATTAAATCCTATCTATACTACTTCTAACTACTCTAGTCTATCATGCAAGAGCATGATACAGAGGTTTAAACATCATATATATGTTCAGCAAGAGTGTGATAAAGAAGGTTAAACATCATGCATAGATTCAAGCCCAAATGAATTAATCACTGAATTCACAGCTAGACAAGACTATATTAAAGCTAAATTGCAATCCAATCACTCGTATAGGAATCCACATTCTTCTATGGAATTAAAACTGCAACTGATGTTTAATTTAGTTTTAAATCAAAGACCATTCACAAGTAAACCATGAGACTGAATCACATTCAATTTAACAAGACTAATAGTGAACTGTAATTCATCAACATGCATAAATATAAATCACATTTACATTCATGCTAGCAATGACACTCTGATCCAAAACAATACAAAGAGTCTCAAACTTGTTAGCCTCCTGTTGCAACAGGGTTTCATTTTTCATGATTGACATTTTACATGCCAAATATGTCATACTTGGCAAGCTGCAGTGTTCCATATTTCCAGAAGATACCATGAGAGTGTGCTAGTCCAAATGCCACTGCTGAGGTCCCATTTTGATGAGTTGTTCCAGTTTTGAAGAGTTTTCATTTAAGGGAGGTCCAAACAGTCTAATCTTGGTCTCCCTAGGTTTCAATTTCCTGTTGTAGAATATAGAGAATGCATCTGTCCAAACAGTTTAATCTTGGTCAGATTTGTAGATAGGTAGAGAACCAAAGGGACCCAACTGTTTAATCTGGGCCCTGGAAGAAATAAGTGCAGATTTAGATAGGAAAAATTCAAAAGAAAAATTGTAATTCCGGGTCTGCAAGTCTAAGTGCACCCTACTCAGAAAAGAAGAAAAAATGTTAGCACAATAGGCTGGGTAGGTAGCTGTTTGGTGGCAGAACGATGACTGATGATAAATTTTGTGTCTCGCAGTGTCTTATCTTTTCAGATCACAGTTATCAGGCAATGTTATTTCAAAGGAGGCACTCAAGTTGGAATTCACTAACCTCCCCTTCTTCTAATTTCCCCCAAGTCACTTACTAACATCCCCCAAGAGGTCAAGATCTGCTTGAGCCTCTCAGTTTCATCATTTCCATGACATTCGCCTTGGTGAGGATCTACTTCACCCAAGGATTGCTCACTCATCTTCTGTGAGCCTTCTTTTCCCAACAAAGCCTAACGTCTCATACCTTAGCGCCCTCTGTCCATCTCCATATTAACTACTAACTTTATTATATAACTCCCTATCAGTTTTTACCTTCCCCTATTAAAATCATGTATATAAAACTCCCTTATGTAAATACTCCCTCCAGGGCATCATAGCCATAATTCTACTGAGTCCGGGAAATCACAGTCCATCTGGGGCTGTCTTTAGCCCATCCGAGTCATTAAGGAGCCAGTCTGACATCTGGTCATCTAGTAACCTCTCCCCTAGCCCAAAAACCCCTCAAAAACCTCAAAAAACCCATATTCCAACCTTGTCCCTAAGTCCAAATGTAAATGTATCAAACCACGCCTTTTTAACACATAAAAACCCCATTCCCTAAGTTTAAACCCACCCGCGCAAATATTAAAGGAATATTCCTGCGCATATACCGCCCCTTATCCCTCCGTCATATCACACTCCCCGCCAGCCGTTGGATCGCCCGCCCCACAGATCAATGGTGGGCGGGCCGTCCCATCCCCGACCTGCCCGACGTTTAGCATCTGAGAGATGGGCGGTATTACCGCCGTACCTCTTGCCACGCATCAAGTGTTGGGCTGTGGCAGAGCCCTCTCCCCCGAAACCACTGTTGTCCATAAGCGGTGCACCACAAAACCGCTTACCGCCCGTGACGTCACATCCCATGTCACCCCCTGCACAGTCGCCGCTTACGTCACCCCTCCTGCCCAGTCACCATGTCAAGTCACCTGCCTGCGTGGCCTCCTACCACGTCACTGCCACGTATCCCTGCCACCGTACCTGCCACGTCACCATCCGTACGTGATGACAACATGCTGACGTCACCCCGCCACGTCGTCCTGCTGACGTCACCCGCCGTACAATGTCACATCATGCTGACGTCATGCTGATGTCATCAGCACTTTTTGGCGCTAAGGGCAAAAAATCGCACTTCGGAGCCCCGGAATCCGATTCTGAGGCAGTTTTTGATGAGCGATTTGCGCCATCGCAGGATTTTTTAGGCCGAAATGAAGAATCTTCAGGGAATCTTTCGTTACGCAGTCCCCAGGAAGCCCGAAAGGCCCAAAAATGATCCATTTTCTTCACAGAGCATACCAAAAGGAGCAGAAAAAAATTTCAGAGGATACAGAGGCCGAACAGTGGCCATCAATGCGTGATTAGACCCGTAGCGCATCAGAACAACAGTCCAGATTTTGTCAAAGAGTATCAGAAGGAAGAAAAGACGCCAAAGAGTATCAGCAAAGATTTTTTAGGGGCTCGAAGCACCTGTATATTAATGAAGCCCCCAGAAAGTCAAATCAAGCATCATCAACCCATCCTTACCCTCAAATCACCATTAAGGCATTCAAAGCACAGGACAGCAAAGAAGCAGAAACCCATGCACATTTATTTCAAAAGACACTGCACCAAGGCACCAAGGACTACATAAGTTATTCAGTTTTTGATACGGCCGCCCCCAGCGCAGCCCGAGTTATTGCATGCATTTATTTCTGGTAGAGTTAGGTCAGTTAATTATGACCTGATTAGGTCAAAATGTAATAAAGAACTATGTAGATAGTTTTGCCCTATATATACCACCCTCAACATTGTTTTAAGGGTTGGTCAATTGAGAATTTTCACTAGAGACCCGCACTGTATACCTGACTGTTTCTATAATCAAAGATTGCAGAAAGCTTGGAGAGAAAACTGTTTGTTGTAAATGAATGTTTTGGAGACTGAAGATGGAATTCTTGTGCTGTAGCCTAAAAAAATAAGTGCATCTTACCTCTGTTTTATTGTTATCACTATCTAAATGGCAGAAAGAAAGAATAGCTTAGAATTAGTTTAAATACTCTCTATGCTCAATTTCTGTTGTTTCTTTATGTTTTCCTCTGAATGAATTGGTTATGAATATGAATTCCTTCTGGCTCATGTTTACCCCGATTCACCTGTGTTTGCCAATTATCTAGGGATTCTTAACTGCCCCTAGGTAGCGCTCTGTTACTTCCCACTGCTAAGTTGACTGAGAGATTCTTAACTGCCCCTCATCGCTTAGCATTTCTTTCCATCACTTAGACCTGAAACATTGTTTCCTGCGCAGCTGTCTTGCTCCATTTTCCCTCTGTTGTGACCAAGCGAAAGCACTAACAGTCACACTCCTCGACTCCATGCCCAATGGTTTGAAACTTCCAGACTATGCCTTTCCTCTCTGTCTGAAAAAATTAATTTTCCCACCAAAAACAAAACAAAAACCCTCTAAACTCGAGACCTAGCCTAAAATCCTTTTCAACAAAGCGAAATCCTTAAAGAGAGAGCCCTCTCTGATTGCAGGTTGGCTAGAACCTGCAGTCCAAAGTGGTTTGTGGTTACCTCGGCTGTAACCTTTTCCGGAGCTTAAGGACAACCTGAGTGATAACAAAACTAATGACTCCTTCTTCCCTAAAAAACAGTCCTCCTCATTCACAATAAAGCAACATTGTTCTTCTCGAAAATCAAAAGCCCCTTTCTCCTCTTCGAAGGTAATATTTATGCACATGGCCCTGACTCTAGGTCTACCCTGCCTCTTCATCTTCCCACTGTTTCAGATATGCAAATCGAGTACATGGAGGTAGGACCTTCAGCGTGACCGCTGGCAGATAGAAAGCATAATGGCTGGATCGATTCCTTTCTTGAGGAAGAGAATAGATGTTGGCAAAAGGGTGACTGTGTGTTGCCTCCCCATAATGAAGACCAGGACAGCTCTGCTTATGGAATGCACAGGAAACATGTGGGCTCCCAACCTGGAATGCTTGCAGCCAGACCCTTAAACGCAGCGCTTCTGCATCCATGGCTCTTCGTATCCCCTCCTGTGTCCTTTACTTCTCACCTACAGAGATAGCTATCATTAGCTTCATAATTGTGAGCGATATAACAGAGATATTCACATGAAACACAAACGCTGCTTCCATTAACTTTTATAACTATGGGAACAAGTGTGAAAAGGATCTATGCATAAAACACAGTCAACATACAATTTCCCACTCAAAGCATAGGCTTGGCACAGTTTTCAAGGACTTCCTTTCATCACAATCGGGTATCGGCCCCCTCTCAGGTCATAGGACCCATGCCTTCCACCGCCCCGATGTGCAATTGCACTATCGGGAGTCCACAGGCTTGCCCTTTACACTGAAAACCCGATCCCATTATAATTTTGGAATATTTGGAAAACAAAGAAATACACAAGAAAACTCGAGTCAATCGCCCAAGCCGGACCTCAAATACTATTTCTGGAGCCTATAAATATTGGTCCATCATATCGCATATCGTAATATGCACAAGCCTGGGGCTCCACCAATCACGATGTGCGATAGGGCTTTAGAAGTAAAAATATATATATCGTATTTGATAGGTCAGAGGGTCCGCTATATCGTTGCGCATAATATGTATAAGGCCTAGGGCTCCACCGATATGCAATATGCTATTGGGACCGAACCTGACAATATATACAATGCGGTTCATAGGGCTGGTGGGTCCAAAGACCAGGGGTGCGCTATTTATACACATGGGTTTGGAGTTGGGCCGATAGCGATCTGCGATGGGCTCCGGACCTGAAATGCATACATTTGAGTTAATAAAACCCGTCGGGTCCGAAAGCTGGGGCACGCCATATATATAAACCCTGGACTTAGGCCGATTGCGATATGCGACGGGCTTTCGGACCCGAAAATATATATATATATATATATATATATGTATATATATATATATATATGTATATATATATATATATATATATATATATATGTATATATATATATATATATGTATATATATATATATATATGTATATATATATATATATATGTATATATATATATATATATATGTATATATATATATATATATATATATATATATATATATATATATATATATATATATATATTGTGGCTTATGATGCCTTCGGGTCCGACCCTTATGGCATGTGTTGTGCACCCATATTGAGTGCGATAAGCGAGAGAGGGATGGTTTATGTATTTTGCGAAGGGTTTCCTTTGTAAAGGGATTTTAACGGGACAATGATGCGATGAAGGGTTTTCGCTATAAGGCATTGTAATGGGAATAATAATGCGATGAGGGTTTTGAGGGGTTTAACAAATCCCGATAAACATAGGAATGAAGGGCTTAAGCGAGGGATTTGTTCAAGGGCTTCACCCATTTGTGAATGGAAGATTTGGCTCTCCACATAGTTAAAATCACTGGGATGAAACAGATCATTCGGAGGGATGAAAGACCAGATTTATAGGGGACCCATTGAAAATTTGCTATCAGAGGCATGCTTCAATAGGGTGGTAGTTGTGGCCACAACAAATGGTAATCCGCTGGGCGAACCAGTTATCTCTATTTCCAAATAACCTTCAGATCAATAGAACATTAGGATTTTTAAAATAAAATTGAAATGAAAACTATATAGGTGGACAAGCATGGGTTCCACTTAAACATTACTGCTTCAGAAGGGATAGAGACAAATAGCTTCTACTTGTTGATATGATTTTGACAAGCATTCTCCAATGGTAGTATTATGGGGTTTATTGACCTTCCTTTACCTGTTTCCCACTTTCAAAAATCCCTTTGGGGTCGTCACTGGTCTGTCCATACCTGTTTAGGTGTGTAACTCAGCTCTCTATTACTCATCAAGCTTGATGTAGACATGTTTTTCTTGAACTTTATATGAGAATTTCAATGCTATATTTATTGATTGAATGGGGCATAGTCATGGATCATGCCATATTTTTAAACCGCTTAAGAAAGGTTGGGCTTGCTGTGTCAACTGGTACTCTCAGCCCAGCAACAGTCCTTACTCTAACCGGCTTCCCAAACAACTTGTCCTTCCAGATTGGCTCAAGGAATTGACATTTCATTTTCTTTTAAATAAGTCCTTCTAGTTCCAGGCACAAGGACTAGAGTACAATTGGATTTGTCACAGGGTATATGACAATAAGCTTAGCCCATGAAAGGAGATTTACTTGTAGATAACAAGTATTGGACAATTTAGTGTGGTGGATGGGACCAATGGAGAATGACTGTAAACCTCATAGGCAAGTATAGGCTAGGTCTGAGTGGGATTTATTTAAAATGCAGCATCCCTCCATGCCAGTCCAGCTATAGTTACACATTTTTTGTTTTAAAAAGATGCCCTTACATGCTCCAGATATCCAAGTTATCAATAGATCTCACATAGTTCCCAACAGATGCCCATGAGGGGTTTCAGTTTGCATTCCACTGCTGATTCTCAAGTGATTATGGGCTGATAGAAAGTTTGCTTGATTTGCAGGGAAATGATGGATTTAGGAACAACAGAATCATCAGTAAGTTAATGAGGAAGGGACAAAATTTCCATATAAGGAGAACCAATATTTCCAAAAGAAGGAAAAGGGCTAGGATTCCCATCAAAGGGATTCCCTTGATTGGTAGAATCTGAAACTGTTTCCATTAGTCTCAACCTAAGATCCACTAAGGATTTGTTCCATGGGGAGGATGTTGTTCCATGGTCAATTAATTGATTTTAGAAATTTAAAGACACAAACAAAACAAAGGAGTAACTAGGCATAACATTTTACCAGGCAACTGTGAATTGAAATATACACCTTGGCGAACCAAGGACTTAATGTACATGCAGGAAATCTTCTTGAATGTTGTGTTGGTGTATCACGGTATACAAGGTGGCCAACTCAGTTACCTATGGATGGATAGCAGCCTATAGGGGACTCCAAATATATACTCGATGATACGTGGGATTGTAGTTCGTAGTATTGTTGTCTAATGCATAGCCATTCGATGATAGCGTTCCAATATACTTTATGTGCATGGAGCGCCACCAATATACCCAAAGGTATGTGGAGAATGATCTGCTGACATGGCTAATATGTACTATGCCGACAAGGGGAACTAACCCGATCGCAACCCCCAATTAGACCTGCTTTCGTTTGGGTTGGCTAGCTCCGACGGGTTTTAAGGGACCCTGTAAACCGCTTGAACATGTCGAAAGATTGCTTCCAGGAGGAAGACTTCAATTAAATCAAAAAAATGAAACAGCTAACCTCTATATATTAAATCCTATCTATACTACTTCTAACTACTCTAGTCTATCATGCAAGAGCATGATACAGAGGTTTAAACATCATATATATGTTCAGCAAGAGTGTGATAAAGAAGGTTAAACATCATGCATAGATTCAAGCCCAAATGAATTAATCACTGAATTCACAGCTAGACAAGACTATATTAAAGCTAAATTGCAATCCAATCACTCGTATAGGAATCCACATTCTTCTATGGAATTAAAACTGCAACTGATGTTTAATTTAGTTTTAAATCAAAGACCATTCACAAGTAAACCATGAGACTGAATCACATTCAATTTAACAAGACTAATAGTGAACTGTAATTCATCAACATGCATAAATATAAATCACATTTACATTCATGCTAGCAATGAAACTCTGATCCAAAACAATACAAAGAGTCTCAAACTTGTTAGCCTCCTGTTGCAACAGGGTTTCATTTTTCATGATTGACATTTTACATGCCAAATATGTCATACTTGGCAAGCTGCAGTGTTCCATATTTCCAGAAGATACCATGAGAGTGTGCTAGGCCAAATGCCACTGCTGAGGTCCCATTTTGATGAGTTGTTCCAGTTTTGAAGAGTTTTCATTTAAGGGAGGTCCAAACAGTCTAATCTTGGTCTCCCTAGGTTTCAATTTCCTGTTGTAGAATATAGAGAATGCATCTGTCCAAACAGTTTAATCTTGGTCAGATTTGTAGATAGGTAGAGAACCAAAGGGACCCAACTGTTTAATCTGGGCCCTGGAAGAAATAAGTGCAGATTTAGATAGGAAAAATTCAAAAGAAAAATTGTAATTCCGGGTCTGCAAGTCTAAGTGCACCCTACTCAGAAAAGAAGAAAAAATGTTAGCACAATAGGCTGGGTAGGTAGCTGTTTGGTGGCAGAACGATGACTGATGATAAATTTTGTGTCTCGCAGTGTCTTATCTTTTCAGATCACAGTTATCAGGCAATGTTATTTCAAAGGAGGTACTCAAGTTGGAATTCACTAACCTCCCCTTCTTCTAATTTCCCCAAGTCACTTACTAACATCCCCCAAGAGGTCAAGATCTGCTTGAGCCTCTCAGTTTCATCATTTCCATGACATTCGCCTTGGTGAGGATCTACTTCACCCAAGGATTGCTCACTCATCTTCTGTGAGCCTTCTTTTCCCAACAAAGCCTAACGTCTCATACCTTAGCGCCCTCTGTCCATCTCCATATTAACTACTAACTTTATTATATAACTCCCTATCAGTTTTTACCTTCCCCTATTAAAATCATGTATATAAAACTCCCTTATGTAAATACTCCCTCCAGGGCATCATAGCCATAATTCTACTGAGTCCGGGAAATCACAGTCCATCTGGGGCTGTCTTTAGCCCATCCGAGTCATTAAGGAGCCAGTCTGACATCTGGTCATCTAGTAACCTCTCCCCTAGCCCAAAAACCCCTCAAAAACCTCAAAAAACCCATATTCCAACCTTGTCCCTAAGTCCAAATGTAAATGTATCAAACCGCGCCTTTTTAACACATAAAAACCCCATTCCCTAAGTTTAAACCCACCCGCGCAAATATTAAAGGAATATTCCTGCGCATATACCGCCCCTTATCCCTCCGTCATATCACACTCCCCGCCAGCCGTTGGATCGCCCGCCCCACAGATCAATGGTGGGCGGGCCGTCCCATCCCCGACCTGCCCGACGTTTAGCATCTGGGAGATGGGCGGTATTACCGCCGTACCTCTTGCCACGCATCAAGCGTTGGGCTGTGGCGGAGCCCTCTCCCCCGAAACCACCGTTGTCCATAAGCGGTGCGCCACAAAACCGCTTACCGCCCGTGACGTCACATCCCATGTCACCCCCTGCACAGTCGCCGCTTACGTCACCCCCCCTGCCCAGTCACCATGTCGAGTCACCTGCCTGCGTGGCCTCCTACCACGTCACTGCCACGTATCCCTGCCACCGTACCTGCCACGTCACCATCCGTACATGATGACAACATGCTGACGTCACCCCGCCACGTCGTCCTGCTGACGTCACCCGCCGTACAATGTCACATCATGCTGACGTCATGCTGATGTCATCAGCACTTTTTGGCGCTAAGGGCAAAAAATCGCACTTCGGAGCCCCGGAATCTGATTCTGAGGCAGTTTTTGATGAGCGATTTGCGCCATCGCAGGATTTTTTAGGCCGAAATGAAGAATCTTCAGGGAATCTTTCGTTACGCAGTCCCCAGGAAGCCCGAAAGGCCCAAAAATGATCCATTTTCTTCACAGAGCATACCAAAAGGAGCAGAAAAAAATTTCAGAGGATACAGAGGCCGAACAGTGGCCATCAATGCGTGATTAGACCCGTAGCGCATCAGAACAACAGTCCAGATTTTGTCAAAGAGTATCAGAAGGAAGAAAAGACGCCAAAGAGTATCAGCAAAGATTTTTTAGGGGCTCGAAGCACCTGTATATTAATGAAGCCCCCAGAAAGTCAAATCAAGCATCATCAACCCATCCTTACCCTCAAATCACCATTAAGGCATTCAAAGCACAGGACAGCAAAGAAGCAGAAACCCATGCACATTTATTTCAAAAGACACTGCACCAAGGCACCAAGGACTACATAAGTTATTCAGTTTTTGATACGGCCGCCCCCAGCGCAGCCCGAGTTATTGCATGCATTTATTTCTGGTAGAGTTAGGTCAGTTAATTATGACCTGATTAGGTCAAAATGTAATAAAGAACTATGTAGATAGTTTTGCCCTATATATACCACCCTCAACATTGTTTTAAGGGTTGGTCAATTGAGAATTTTCACTAGAGACCCGCACTGTATACCTGACTGTTTCTATAATCAAAGATTGCAGAAAGCTTGGAGAGAAAACTGTTTGTTGTAAATGAATGTTTTGGAGACTGAAGATGGAATTCTTGTGCTGTAGCCTAAAAAAATAAGTGCATCTTACCTCTGTTTTATTGTTATCACTATCTAAATGGCAGAAAGAAAGAATAGCTTAGAATTAGTTTAAATACTCTCTATGCTCAATTTCTGTTGTTTCTTTATGTTTTCCTCTGAATGAATTGGTTATGAATATGAATTCCTTCTGGCTCATGTTTACCCCGATTCACCTGTGTTTGCCAATTATCTAGGGATTCTTAACTGCCCCTAGGTAGCGCTCTGTTACTTCCCACTGCTAAGTTGACTGAGAGATTCTTAACTGCCCCTCATCGCTTAGCATTTCTTTCCATCACTTAGACCTGAAACATTGTTTCCTGCGCAGCTGTCTTGCTCCATTTTCCCTCTGTTGTGACCAAGCGAAAGCACTAACAGTCACACTCCTCGACTCCATGCCCAATGGTTTGAAACTTCCAGACTATGCCTTTCCTCTCTGTCTGAAAAAATTAATTTTCCCACCAAAAACAAAACAAAAACCCTCTAAACTCGAGACCTAGCCTAAAATCCTTTTCAACAAAGCGAAATCCTTAAAGAGAGAGCCCTCTCTGATTGCAGGTTGGCTAGAACCTGCAGTCCAAAGTGGTTTGTGGTTACCTCGGCTGTAACCTTTTCCGGAGCTTAAGGACAACCTGAGTGATAACAAAACTAATGACTCCTTCTTCCCTAAAAAACAGTCCTCCTCATTCACAATAAAGCAACATTGTTCTTCTCGAAAATCAAAAGCCCCTTTCTCCTCTTCGAAGGTAATATTTATGCACATGGCCCTGACTCTAGGTCTACCCTGCCTCTTCATATTCCCACCGTTTCAGATATGCAAATCAAGTACATGGAGGTAGGACCTTCAGTGTGACCGCTGGCAGATAGAAAGCATAATGGCTGGATCGATTCCTTTCCTGAGGAAGAGAACAGATGTTGGCAAAAGGGTGACTGTGTGTTGCCTCCCCATAATGAAGACCAGGACAACTCTTCTTATGGAATGCACAGGAAACGCGTGGGCTCCCAACCTGGAATGCTTGCAGCCAGACCCTTAAACGTAGCGCTTCTGCATCCATGGCTCTTCGTATCCCCTCCTGTGTCCTTTACTTCTCACCTGCAGAGATAGCTATCATTAGCTTCATAATTGTGAGCGATATAACAGAGATATTCACATGAAACACAAACGCTTCTTCCATTAACTTTTATAACTATGGGAACAAGTGTGAAAAGGATCTATGCATAAAACACAGTCAACATACAATTTCCCACTCAAAGCATAGGCTTGGCACAGTTTTCAAGGACTTCCTTTCATCACGATCGGGTATCGGCCCCATCTCGGGTCATAGGATCCATGCTTTCCACCGCCACGATGTGCAATTGCACTATCGGGAGTCCACAGGCTTGCCCTTTACACTGAAAACCCGATCCCATTATAATTTTGGAATATTTGGAAAACAAAGAAATACACAAGAAAACTTGAGTCAATCGCCCAAGCTGGACCTTAAATACTATTTCTGGAGCCTATAAATATTGGTCCATCATATCGCATATCGTAATATGCACAAGCCTGGGGCTCCACCAATCACGATGTGCGATAGGGCTTTAGAAGTAAAAATATATATATCGTATTTGATAGGTCAGAGGGTCCGCTATATCGTTGCGCATAATATGTATAAGGCCTAGGGCTCCACCGATATGCAATATGCTATTGGGACCGAACCTGACAATATATACAATGCGGTTCATAGGGCTGGTGGGTCCAAAGACCAGGGGTGCGCTATTTATACACATGGGTTTGGAGTTGGGCCGATAGCGATCTACGATGGGCTCCGGACCTGAAATGCATACATTTGAGTTAATAAAACCAATCGGGTCCGAAAGCTGGGGCACGCCATAAATATAAACCTTGGACTTAGGCCGATTGCAATATGTGACGGGCTTTCGGACCCGAAATATATATATATATATATATATATATATGTATATATATATATATATATGTATATATATATATATATATATATATATATATGTATATATATATATATATATATGTATATATATATATATATATGTATATATATATATATATATGTATATATATATATATATATATATGTATATATATATATATATATATATATATATATATATATATATATATATATATATATATATATAGATTGTGGCTTATGATGCCTTCGGGTCTGACCCTTATGGCATGTGTTGTGCGCCCATATTGAGTGAGATAAGCGAGAGAGGGATGGTTTATGTATTTTGCGAAGGGTTTCCTTTGTAAAGGGATTTTAACGGGACAATGATGCGATGAAGGGTTTTCGCTATAAGGCATTGTAATGGGAATAATAATGCGATGAGGGTTTTGAGGGGTTTAACAAATCCCGATAAACATAGGAATGAAGGGCTTAAGCGAGGGATTTGTTCAAGGGCTTCACCCATTTTTGAATGGAATATTTGGCTCTCCACATAGTTAAAATCACTGGGATGAAACAGATCATTCAGAGGGATGAAAGACCAGATTTATAGGGGACCCATTGAAAATTTGCTATCAGAGGCATGCTTCAATAGGGTGGTAGTTGTGGCCACAACAAATGGTAATCCGCTGGGCGAACCAGTTATCTCTATTTCCAAATAACCTTCAGATCAATAGAACATTAGGATTTTTAAAATAAAATTGAAATGAAAACTATATAGGTGGACAAGCATGGGTTCCACTTAAACATTACTGCTTCAGAAGGGATAGAGACAAATAGCTTCTACTTGTTGATATGATTTTGACAAGCATTCTCCAATGGTAGTATTATGGGGTTTATTGACCTTCCTTTACCTGTTTCCCACTTTCAAAAATCCCTTTGGGGTCGTCACTGGTCTGTCCATACCTGTTTAGGTGTGTAACTCAGCTCTCTATTACTCATCAAGCTTGATGTAGACATGTTTTTCTTGAACTTTATATGAGAATTTCAATGCTATATTTATTGATTGAATGGGGCATAGTCATGGATCATGCCATATTTTTAAACCGCTTAAGAAAGGTTGGGCTTGCTGTGTCAACTGGTACTCTCAGCCCAGCAACAGTCCTTACTCTAACCGGCTTCCCAAACAACTTGTCCTTCCAGATTGGCTCAAGGAATTGACATTTCATTTTCTTTTAAATAAGTCCTTCTAGTTCCAGGCACAAGGACTAGAGTACAATTGGATTTTTCACAGGGTATATGACAATAAGCTTAGCCCATGAAAGGAGATTTACTTGTAGATAACAAGTATTGGACAATTTAGTGTGGTGGATGGGACCAATGGAGAATGACTGTAAACCTCATAGGCAAGTATAGGCTAGGTCTGAGTGGGATTTATTTAAAATGCAGCATCCCTCCATGCCAGTCCAGCTATAGTTACACATTTTTTGTTTTAAAAAGATGCCCTTACATGCTCCAGATATCCAAGTTATCAATAGATCTCACATAGTTCCCAACAGATGCCCATGAGGGGTTTCAGTTTGCATTCCACTGCTGATTCTCAAGTGATTATGGGCTGATAGAAAGTTTGCTTGATTTGCAGGGAAATGATGGATTTAGGAACAACAGAATCATCAGTAAGTTAATGAGGAAGGGAAAGGCCGCGATTGGTGAATGAGGGAAATTCTAAAAGGTAGAACGAGACTGGAGGACCACCATCAGCTGGCTAAAAAGGAATGTGATTAAAAAAAACAGGAAAATGGACTTTACAGAAAACAAAAGAAAGGACAGGAATAAAACTACACTAACAACAAAATGAAATGAACTCTAACCTACTCAGGGGGTAACCACTACGTGGTGGCTACTAGAAGTATCTCTTGAGACGCTGGCCATTAACAGGGAATTTTTCAGTTTCTCCCTGTAAGGTTTTCAATCTGTAAATTCCATGACCAATTTTTTCCACAACTTGGAATTGGCTCAGCCATGAGTGTTGTGATTTTGTGTGCTTACCTATTGGCTCACTCATGAGAGATGAAAACTAAATAAATTTCTCGATGAAAGATATCACCTCGTCTTCACTTCCATTTATAAGTTTTTCATGCTCCTTTTTGTTAATGGTTGTGTTTCTGAGTGTTCTCTCGCAATGCAAGAACTCACAGATTTGATTATAACCTTCGAACACCTGCCAATTTGAGATGATATCAGTTACAGATGATCTGAAAATCAATTCAACATGAAATTTATTCCTGTTTAATATAAGTTTAGGCAAAAGTTTCACAGCCATAGCAGCCATCAGATCAGCATCGTGGTTATACTTTCGAGGTATGTATGTGACATTGAAAGAATCGAAATTGCCAATTAAACTCCATACCTCATGTTGGTACCTCACCAGGTGTGGCAGACTGTAGTGTATCTTTTTCTTTACTTGGTTCACCATTATCTATGGGTCATCAAAAACTTTGATTTTTTTTATATTCCTTTCAAGGGCTCTTCTCAGTCCTTTCATCAAGCCTTCATGTTCTGTTGTGTTACTGGTGCACGCGCATTCGAATCGGTTGGCCATCAGATGTTGGTTCCCTAGTGGGCCAGTGAAAATGCTCCTAGCACCTGCACTTTTAAGACAGTTAGAGTCATCAAAGTGAAGTGTCCCGAAAATAAACTCTAATGTTACACTAAAAGAACTACTTCCTATGAAATTTGTCCTATCATCTACTATAATACAAGGTAATTCATCAGTTGGATTATGCGGGTGTTTAATTCTTTCTTCCAACTGTGTGTTTGTCAAAACCTCCTGGGCTATTTCTGCATGGCACTCCCTGAAACAAGTTTCCGTGGAATAAACATCGGAACTGTAATTCCCAAGGATAGAGTTATAGAATATTATAGGTTCATTGGGACTATTTGGTTCCGTTACCACGTACTTCATGTATCTTTCTCGGTCCACTCTCAGCATATCACTTTTTCCCCTCCGAGGCAACAAACGATGGGACCAATCAATTGAGAAATATCCATGTAGATTTGATGACCAATCCCTACTAAGCAACATCCCATAAGACCCAAGTATATCCATTACCACTATATCAATGACTTGAGTGTATTGAAGCTTAGCAGCCATCCGAATCAACACATCCTTCAATTCTCCAACTACTGTCACATTTGTCCTATCTAATTGCATGATTCGAGTTACAGTTTTTTCAGGTATGGCTTGAAGTCTTTTAGCAACAACATAAGGCATCACAGTGGATAAGGTTCCAGAATCTACTAAAAAATTGTGGACGTTCATGTTTAAAATTTCAAATGTAATGAGAAACAGTGGAGTCATAGATTTAGATTTCCTCCCTATCATGGCTATGCTAACATCTTGGGGTTTTCGGTTCATTTTGGATAACATGGCCTCCATAGTTGATGGAATTTGGGCTGCACTAGTGGTACTAACAAGTTTGGACATTGGCTTCTTGGTTTGGGTGCTTGAGGTGGTGGGGGATTTGCAATTCCACTCATTCATGGCTTTCAACAACAAATCTCTTTGCTGTGTTAATTTTAACAAGTCAAAATATGTGATATTGGCCCTAGAGTTCTTGAGATTATCCACAATATTATAATCGATGTTATAAATAGGATAAGGCAGAGTAAACATCCCTATTTTGTCGTTTTTAAGTGGGAGTTTACCATGTTGAGTAGCCTTCGTTGCAGTGCAAGATGGATTTTCTTTCTCTGGGTGACTTGCAACAAGGGTATTCTTGGATTGACTGCTAGGCCTACTATTCTCGACAGGAACTCTGGGAGCGGATGCTTTCACAGGGTGAACATCTTGTTTTTTTCAGTCTAAGGGCTTTGTCGCACCAGGAAGCGGCCCTTTACTATGCGTGTGGATTTCATTAGCATTGATTTCTGCGGTGTTATCTCCCTCGTCGTCATTCTCATCACTATGGAAATCCCACAACACGTTAATTTTGGTTTCCTCATCTGAGGGTTCTTCTACTTGGTATTCCTCCTCATCTCCTTGTTCTAATTTGAGCTCCTGTATAGGTTCTTCTTTGTTGAGGAGCGATCCAATCAGAGCCAATTATTCTATTTTTAAGGCCCCTTCATTAGGTAGAGCAGGCAATGAAAGCTAACCATGAACACCCTCTATTTTCTTCTGGTAGAAAGGTTTGAAGGGTTTTTTGTTATTATGATCTCCTCCCTTACCACTAGCACTCTCTCCGTGATTCCTTCTCATATCAATGACTATGTTCGTAAGTTTCTTAATAATCTGATGCAACCATTCCACATCCGCGGTGTCCTTGTCTTTAGTTTCAGCCCCTTTGTTATCATTTCCATTATTCTTCTTGGATGTCTGAGAGACTTTATTTTCTCCAGTTGTGGGATGGCATGCTGTGAGGATGATCATTTCATTTTCAACTTTCACCGCTTCATCGATAGCACCTTACAAGGTTTGCACATTACTCTTTTTAACCCACATCACTATAGGGACAAGGAGAGTAGATACATAAAACTCCATAAGCACTTCCTCAGTAGGTCTAGAAGTGGCAGGGATTCTATTGAATAAGGTGTTGAATCGGATATTAAAATCCTTAACCTTCTCCTTGGTTTCCATTTTCAGATGGCATAATTCTAAAACTAAGGAAACAAGTGTTTCGTCATCACCAAACTTGTCTAAAAAGTCCTGTTGAAAAGCATCCCAAGAGGTGATTGACCCTATTCTCAAGTTGAAATACCATGTGGAGGTAGCACCAGTCAAAGTAAAAGAGAACAGGCGACACACCACATCTTCATTGGTGACCCTAAACCTGCGCAAGGCTAAGAAGAAAGAGCGAATATGGTTATCAGTAGTATTTCCCCGCTCAGGGTCGAAATTGGGTAACACTCTTTCTATATTTTTGGGTAAGGGATGCTGCTGCCCAAGTACCGCTACAGCATCCTGTGCAAGCTAGGGAGGGAGTGCTCCCGGAAGAGGTGGAGGTTGATTCCCACCCAGAGGAGGAGGTGGAGGCTGATTCCCACCTGGAGGAGGAACGTTGGCCATATTATGGGCAGGGAAGTTTTGGTCGGAGGCTTCTCCACTATGATTCTCAAAATCAAGTGAGGAGTTACCTTTAGAAGGGGAATCCTCAGGAATTTCTTCCCAAGGGGTGTCGATACTTTGCAAGGATTCTAGCACAATGTCTTTGAGAGAAGTGGCTGCAGATGTATCTTCATTCAGGGTAAAGATCATTGGCTTTCTCTTAGTTGTCAGAGGTAAAGAGTGAAAGATGGGAAGCTGAGAGAGGAAACGAGTGTAAGCCCGAGTAAGTGCTCTGATTGGTTGTTCTTGAGTGACAGGATACTCCCACAGTCTCTCTTCCTTGGGTGACCCGGGAACAGGACTTTGAGGGGTCTCTGTTTCTTCAAAGTAAGGTTCTTTCAAATGTGTGGCAGGATCTCTCCGACCTTTACAATCCATACATTAACCCTTTTGAATCCATGCGTGGCACTTATAGATGAAATCTTGAAAAGCTAGAGAGGGCAGTTCAGGCCCTCCTTCTAGCACCAATTTGTTGACATGGCTAATGTGCATTATGCCAACAAGGGGAACTAACCCGATCGCAAGCCGTAATTAGACCTGCTTTCATTTGGGTTGGCTAGCTCTGATGGGTTTTAAGGGACCCCGTAAACCGCTTGAACATGTCGAAAGATTGCTTCTGAGAGGAATACTTCAATTAAATCAACAAAATGAAACAGATAACCTCTATATATTAAATCCTATCTATACTACTTCTAACTACTCTAATCTATCCTGCGAGAGCATGATACAGAGGTTTAAAAATCATATATATGTTCAGCAGGAGCATGATAAAGAAGGTTAAACATCATGCATAGATTCAAGACCAAATGAATCAATCACTAAATTCATAGCTGGACAAGACTGTATTAAAGCTAAATTGCAATCCAATCACTCGTATAGGAATCCACATTCTTCTACAGAATTAAAACTGCAACCGATGTTTAATTTAGTTTCAAATTAGAGACCATTCACAAGTTAACCATGAAACTAAATCACAATCAATTTAACAAGATTAATAGTGAACTGTAAGTCATCGGTATGCATAAATATAAATCACATTTACATTCATGCTCGCAATGACACTCTGATCCAAAACAATACAAAGAGTCTCAAACTAATGGTTCCTTCTTCCCTCAAAAACAGTCCTCCTCATTCACAATAAAGCAACACTGTTCTTCTCGAAAATCAAAAACCCCTTTCTGCTCTTCAGAGGTAATATTTATGCACACGACCTTGACTCTAGGTCTACCCTGCCTCTTCATCTTCCCACTGTTTCAGACATGCAAATCAAGTACACGGAGGTAGGACCTTTAGCGTGACCACTAACAAATAGAAAGCATAACGGCCGAATCGATTCCTTTCTTGAGGAAGAGAACAGATGTTGGAAAAAGGGTGACCGTGTGTTGCCTCCCCATAATGAAGCAATGTTTGTGTTCCATTAACTTTCATAACTATGGGAACAAGTGTGAAAAGGATCTATGCATAAAACATAGTCAACATACAATTTCCCACTCAAAGCATAGGCTTGGCACAATTTTCGAGGACTTACTTTCATCGTGATTGGGTATCAGCCCCTTCTCGGGTCACAGGACCCATGCCTTCCACCGCCCCGATGCACAATTACACTATTGGAACTCCACAGGCTTTCCCTTTACACTAAAAACCCAATCCCATTATAATTTCGTAATATTTGGAAAACAAAGAAATACATAGGAAAACTCGAGTCAATTTCCCAAGCCAGACCTCAAATACTAT
Organism: Pinus tabuliformis; assembly: GCA_031772625.1. NCBI lineage: Eukaryota > Viridiplantae > Streptophyta > Pinopsida > Pinales > Pinaceae > Pinus > Pinus tabuliformis. The sequence goes on along the minus strand of CM062820.1, from coordinate 315,083,625 downwards.
ATATTGGGGCCTATAAATATTGTCGGCTCTAGCCTATTGCATATCGCAATATGCACTAGCCTGGGGCTCCACCGATCGTGATGTGCGATAGGGCTTCGAACCCGAAAATATATATATATCGTATTTGATAGGTCAGCGGGTCTATTATATCAATGTGCGTAATATGTATAAGGCTAGAGGCTTCGCCGATATGTGATATGCAATTGGGGCCAGACCCAACAATATATACAATGCAGTTCATAGGGCTGGCAGGTCCGGAGACCAGGGGTGCGTTGTTTATACACATGGGTTTGGGGCTAGGCCGATAATGATCTGCGATGGGCTCCATACCCAAAATGCATTCATTTGAGTTAATAAAACCCATCGGGTCTGGAAGCTGGAGCACGCCATATATATAAACCCTAGACTTAGGCAGATTGTGATATGCGACGAGCTTTTGGACTGGAAAATATATATATATATTGTGGCTTATGATGCCTTCTAGTCTGACCCTTATGGCATGTGTTGTGCACCCATATTGAGTGAGATAAGCGACAAGGGGATGGTTTATGTATTTTGTGAAGGGTTTCGTTTGTAAAGGGATTTTAACGGGACAATGATGCGATGAAGTGTTTTCACTATAAGGCATTGTAATGGGAATAATAATGCAATGAAGGTTTTGAGGGGTTTGACAAATCCCGGTAAACATAGGAATGAAGGGCTTAAGTGAGGGATTTTTTCAAGGGCTTCACCCATTTTTGAATGGAATATTTGGCTCTCCATGAAGTTAAAATCACTGGGATGAAACAGATCATTCGGAGGGATGAAAGACCAGATTTATAGGGGACCCATTGAAAATTTTCTATCAGAGGCATGTTTCAATAGGGTGGTACTTGTGGCCACAACACGATCCTATACACCCACATAACTAGAACGAGATTTCACCCCCAGAATGCAATTGTTATTCCCCTAAATTGCCCATACTCTTGTCCATTTTCCTTTATAAACCACAGTTATTTACCTATGTTTTACCCTTTTCACATACCCTCATCCTACACTAGTCCAAGCATGGTGATATATTTCACATGTACTTTATTTTTCATATTTTATTTCAATTTAGCATCTAATTAATTATTTAATTCAGATTTCTTACTTTTAATGCACTTCTGTAACTTATCCTTATCTCCGATAAATGCTTGGAAAATAAATCCACTTAACGTGACTGCTCATTTAAGTGGAGGATCGAATCTCGCACTATTGCCAGCGCAACAAATCCGCATAGTAGATTTGGACTTCCCTAACCACCACCACGTTTTGTGCATCATTGGCCATGAAGACCAAATCAGCCAAAGGCAGCCAAAGACAAGACTAAAGTTGCATATTGCTTGAACAGAAGCTGAAGATTTGGCCCACAGCCAACAAGTTCAATTGTCTTTATTCAAAATCCAAGAGGAAAAAATCAACATTTTGTTATGTAAAGGGTTGACCGAATGGCCTGTACTAAGTTTAGTAGTTATCGCCTTGGGTCGACGGTCTATAAATCACAGAATGTAAATAGAACTAGGGGATAGATTGGTAGACAGAGGAGATAACAACACTGTGTTCCAAGCGGATTGTATATCTTGTTATCGCCCAAATCTGGGCTAGACTTTGTATTCCACGATGTACTTTTCCTTTGCGAATTAATAGAAAGAAGGAGCTCCACCTCATGCTTTTCAAATCTTAGTTGTTCTTTTAAGCTAATGAGTCTAATCTGAATTACTGAATAGCATCGTTTATTAGAAGCGAAACGAGCTGGCTGGCTAGGGCCCAGTAGGCCCACCCCATTTTAAATTTTGTATTTATTTATGTGTTCTTATTGTTAAAGTGTGATTTAACTGAATTCTATTTCCATGCACATATATTCTTGCCAAAGTGTGAACGGATCTGTTGTGTGAATTAGTTAGATTTACTTCCCTGCAATTTCCTTTCATGCGATTTATTTTAGTTGGTTTCCCCACCTGGTCCAAGCAGGAGGAATGAACCTGCACCATTGAACATTGGTGTGATTAATCCTTTTCCTTTTCCTGCAATCCATTTTCATGCAATTCCTTTTGGTTGGGTTTCCTCACCTGGTCCAAGCAGGAGAAGTGAACCTGCACTAGTGCACATTGGTGTGATTAATCCCTTTTCTTTTTCCTGCAATTTATTTTCATGCAATTCCTTTGGTTGGTTTTCCTCGCCTGGTCAAAGCAGGAGAAATGAACCTGCACCAGTGCACGTTGGTGTGTTGCAACAAGTATTTCTAGTCTCTTTCATGCCATGTTTCTTTTCCGTTCTTCCAAGTAATATATATATATATATATATATATATATATATATATATATATATATATATATATATATATATATATATATATGTAGATGGCAGGATTAATTCTTTAGTGGTTGTTTCCAGTTATGGTTATTTGCTTTCATTCTACATGTAGTTAAGATTGGAAACATTTATTTTTTATGTGCAAGTTATTTCTACAATTAAGTTTCATTTGCAATAATTAACACTTATTTCTAGAATCGATAACTAAGTGCAAGGAACTCTTCTCAGGTACAAGAACTGGTTTCTTGTCATAGGATCTGAGTGCTCAGAACCCTTGAGGTTCGAGCCCTTGCATGAAGTCAAGAATCTTTGGTAAGACACAATTTATACTGCTTGCATAAATCTTTGTGCCTGCACTAGTGCAAGCAGATTGCGATAAGTGCAGGACTGACTAGTGCAAGAAGGAAACCTTTAAGAAAGCACATTTAAGGGCCCACTTTACGAGACTGCTAACGTGTTTCTACTAAAAAGGAATATAAGCATATACTCAGTGATTAAATATTGATCAGTTGGAGTGATTGTATTTTTATTTTGATTCCTTTGCAAATGCATTCTTTCTTGTTCCAACACTAGATTACTTTGATGGTTCAGTTGTCTTTTACTCTTTCCAATTCGATTCTACAAGTTCCCATTTAAGAAAGTAGGAATTTACATCAAGAAGGTTCATACCATCTCTGGAATTGTCTGTGCTTTGTCTCTAAGTTTACGGATCCCCCGGGTTGACAATTAAGTGTTGAGGAGTTGCTTAAGTGCAATTCCACCACCCAACATTTTGGCACCATTGCCGGGGAGGCGATTTGATTTGGTAAGAAATTTTTTTTGATGCAATAGGGGTAAGTTTCTTTTATCTTTTTCTGTAGTGTGCTCCTATTGTTTGGGAAAGTTTTTTGAAAGAATTTTACTGGTGTTGAGTATTCTTTGCAGCATTTTATTAAGTTGCTTTGTTATTTTTATTTTGAGATGAATGCCCAGAAGAGGTAGAGGTCCGAAGCCCACTAAGGGCCGAGGAAATATTGAGAAATCCAAAAACAATTTTCATATTGGGTCTTCTTTTGCAGGCAGGAAGTCCAAAATTCAAACCCATCACTCAGGAAAAATCCACCTGGACTCTAGTGACAGTAGCTCAAGTGTGGTTTAGCCCAAAGAGGGGAAGGAGGAGACTACTAGTAGTCAATCTTCTTAGCCTGTTGAGAGTGGTTCGCATGAAGGGGAAACAATGGCAGATCATGAAGATCATGTGGAAGGAACTGGCAAAAACCGGGTAAATGAGGAACAATCCACTTTTGAGTTTCCAATTGTGGATCCTGATACTATTTCACAGATGAATAATATTCCACCATCGGCTCTTCCTCATTTCCATGGTAAATTTCATGAAGATCTTGACTCTTTTTTATTCAATTTTGATATTTTGTGTAGAAGTTATGACTATTCAACTGAAGCTCAGAAGTTGAGATTGTTTCCTGCTACTCTCAAAGACTCAGCTTTGCGCTGGTTTATGGGGTTAGGAGGGAACACCATAACTTCTTGGGATCAGATGAAGAGAGTGTTTTTGTCAAAATATCAAGAATATTGCAAAACTCGGGACATGCAAGATGAAATCTTTACAATTGTACAGAATGATGATGAAACTCTTAAGGATTACTTAGAAAGCTTTCTATATATTTTACAAAGGTCGAAGCTTAAGTTTGATTCTAGTACTATCAGAACTTTGTTCTTGCATGGAATTACTGATGATGCTAGAAATAATTTGAACCTATTACGACAGGGTGATATTTCTCAGAAAACTTTTGATTAGATCTGTGATTTGTGCAAGAAATTTTCAAGGAATCAGTATAGATTCGGTAGAGGAATTCGGAGTAGAAACAGAAAAACCAAATCCACTAATGCTATGATTATTGGACTAGAAAATAAAATGGAAAATATGAAGATTGAAATAATGAATATTGTTAGCAAACAGTTAGACTCCTTGAAATTTCAGCAAAAACTTATAAAAGAACAAGAGTCATTATGTATTTTCTGTCCTAAATGTAGAGATAAGCATCCTCCTAAAGAGTGTCCTCTTGATTTGAAGGAAACTAATAAGTGTGCTATTTGTGCAGAAGACCATACCACAAAAAAGTGTCCCTCTATACCAGGACTTAAAGCTGTAATCAAAGGGGGACAGCCTGAAGCTGAATACTTATATGCCATGGGAGCAAGGAGGAATTGGCCTCAGGTAAGTGTAGGTATGGCTCCTGAATTCTCTCCACACTATTTTGGTTATAATGCACATGCATATTCTTATCCTAACACTAATCATTCTCAGCAGTGGTAGTATGGGAATCAATATCAGCATGGACAACCTTCTCCACCATGGCAACAAGGTTGGAGAGGGTCAAATCATTCTCAGTATTCCTACCAACCACCTATGCAGTCATATCCACCTACATATGCACCTTATCCAATGCCTCAGCCATCTTTACCTCAGAGTTAGTCTACTCCACCTTTGCCTTTACCCCCACCATTTCGACCTCCTTAGTTGCCTGCTCAACCTATACCCAATCCTAATAATAATAAGGCAGTGCAAATGATCCATGTAATGAACCTGCCTTTACCATTCAGGTACCAATCTATTCTAGTTTGGGTTCATGATATCCAATTGAGATCGGGGAGGACTGTAACTTCGGAAAACTAGAAGCAACCTATGGTGATTATTGAAGAGAAAGGAGAGGAGGAGACTCCTAACCATTCTACAGAAGTTGTCACCAAGCAGCCCATTCCCTTACCTTTTGAATCCTTACCATCCTCTTCCAACTAGCCTCCCTTTCCAGAAAGGCTAGTTGTGGAAAGAAGCGAGCCTATTTTTGAGACTAGCTTGGTTTCTGAACTCAGGAACCTTTTTATTAAGGTACCTTTGTTTCAGGACATTAAAGAGATCCCCATTTGTACTTAGGTCATTAAGGAACTCTGTCTCAAGAAACTAGGGAGGAAGAGATTAGAAGCCCAAACCATTCATTTCATTGGTAGGGCAGCAGAGTTGATGACAGGATGTGTGCCTATGGAAAAATATACTGGTCCCGGAAACCTTGTTGTCTCAGTTCAGATTGGTGATGTCCTTGTCTCTAATGTTCTTATAGACTTGGGGGTAGCCACTAAAGTCATGACTAAACAAACCATGGATCAACTTCGGTTATCTCATCTTCATCCTACTCCCATTGTGCTTGAATTGGCAGATAGATCTAAAATCAAGCCAGAAGGAGTATTGGATGATGTGATCATTGCATTAGATTCTTGGGAATATCCTGCTGATTTCATTGTGCTTCAGCCAAAGAACCCAATAGGAGGACATCCCTTGATCTTGGGTCGACCATGGCTTGCTACAACTGATGCATATATTGGATGTTGTTTCGGTGACATGTATATTTCTCATGGAGATTCTAGGAAGAAAGTTACCTTGTATCCTCCTGCCAGATCCATTCAAGACCTTCGAGATACCTTATGGTTGGATCAAAGTAGTGATGAGGAGACTCAATCCATTTCTCTTATACATCATTATACTGGGTCTTCACAAGAAGATGAGATTCAAGATTTCCTGAATAATCTAGACACTATGCCTAATTTTGAGCCATTGAGCCAGATTTTCAGCCTAGATTTTCAAGAGAATCATGATTCTCATTCTTTTGTACTGCTTCCTTTGACCACTCCCTTGAGTGTTCTTGAGCCTGATATTACTCTTGTTGAGATTAGCCCTAGTAAACCCTTGCATATTAGTTCAAATCTAGACTCATCTTAGCAAGAGCAGCTTGTAAACTTGTTACAAAACCATCTTGGTGCCTTTGCATGGGGTTATGAGGATATGAAAGGTATTCCTCCTGAAACCTATACACATCATATTTACATTTAGGAAGGAATCCAACCTGTCCGATAGCCCCAAAGGTGTATGAATCCAACACTAAAAGATGTTGTGAAGGAAGAATTACAAAAACTTTTAGATGTTGGTTTCATCTATCCTATTTCTGACAGTCAACGGGTCTCTCCATTAGTGTTGGTTCTTAAGAAAGATGGGAGATGGCGTAATTGTATTGACTATCGAGAACTAAACAAAGCCACTCTCAAATATTACTTTCATGTTCCTTTTATTGACCAAGTGCTTGATACCCTTGTAGGAAAGAAATACTTTTCCTTTTGGATGGCTTCAGTGATTAAAACCAGATACAAATTGCGCCCAAAGATCAGGACAAAACTACTTTTACATGTCCTTGGGGAACATTTTCTTATAGAGTTCTTCCCTTTAGCTTATGTAATGCCCCAGCTACCTTTCAAAGGGCAGTCCTAGCTATTTTTGTTGATCTAAAATGTGTAGAAATTTATATGGATGACTTTTCTGTGTTTGGTAACTCTTTTCACAAGGCTCTCGCAAATCTAGAAAAAGTACTTCTTCGCTACCAAGAAGCCCATCTTGCCTTGAGTGACAAGAAATGCAAGTTAATGTGTAAGGCAGGAGTGGTACTTGACCATCATATTTCTAATAAAGGTATCTAGGTTGACCCAGCTAAGATTGAGATCATTCTGTGTCTTCCTGCACCCAAGACTCAAAGGGAAGTAAGAGGTTTTTTAGGACATGCTAGTTACTATAGGAGATTCATTGAAAAATTTTCTAGGATAGCTACCCCTCTTTTTCGACTTCTAGCTAAGGATAGTGAGTTTTCTTGGTCCACAGCTTGCCAACAATCCTTTGAAACATTGAAGGAAAAGTTAGTACAGGAACTAGTTTTTAGAGGTCCAAACTAGTCCCTACCCTTTCACATTTCCTCTGATGCTTCAGATTTGGCTATTGGCACAGCTTTGGGACAGGAGGAAAATAAGAAATCCTATGCCATATATTTTATAAGAATTTGTCTCCTGCTGAATTAAATTATACAGTTATAGAGAAAGAGTTTTTAGCTATGATTTTTGCAATTAACAATTTCAGGAACTATATAACAGGGTATGAAGTCTTTGTACATACTGACCATTCCACAATTAAATATTTGATGAATAAACCATTGACTAGTGGTAGAGTGACTAGGTGGTTGTTATTGTTGCAGGAATTTAATATTACTATTGTTGATAGACCAGGAAAATCTAATGTGGTAGCAGATTTCCTTTCAAGATTGAATAATCCTGGTGAAGTAACTCCTGTTAATGATGATTTTCCTGACGAACATCTTTTTTCTATGTCGACAGACTCCCCATGGTTTGTTGACATTGCTAACTATTTAGTCACTAGAAAGACACCACCCCACTTGTCTGCCTGTGAAAAGCATAATATTATTCAGAAAAGTGTTGCATACTCCTGGATTCATAGAGATCCCTTTTACACTAGTCCATATTTGATTATCTGTAGATGTGTAAGAGAGGAAGACGTGTTTGACATTTTAAAATTTGCCCATGATGAACCCTGTGGAGGCCACTTCGCTGATAAGCGGACTGCGTATAAGGTATTGTGCGCTGGCTACTTTTGGCCTTCCTTGTTTAAGGATGCCAAACAGTATGTGTTATCGGGAAATCTAGTGTCTATGCAGAGCTGCTAGTCCCACTAAGGCTGGTAGCTACCTTAGAAACAAACAAACTAAAACTACTTTCGTTTTCCTTTATGAGAAATAGATAAGAGGGGAATAATGGAGACCAACCTTTGTCTTGCGCTTGGTTCCTTACTTGATTCCTCTCCCTTCTGATAGATCTTTGCCACTCGCTTCCTCATCTACCCAGCTTCAAAGAGCACTTGTAGAATCAAAGCAGCATAACACTATCCAAGAACATATATCTATTATCATAAACAATATAGGACCAGATATATATTGACCACACAATGCATATATCATCAATCATACAAGAATGTGGAGGAAATATTGAATATCTCTATTGATAATCAAGAAATAGCAAAGAGGATTACAACCAATTGTTCTGACCCAGCGTCATGCTCTCAGCAAGAAAGCCCTTCTTCACCTCATGAAAAGCTTAGATCACCCAACACTATGATATTGCACCAAGAAACTAGAAGCATTTCCTTACAAGATACAAAATTCCAGCCTCTGGATCTCTGGGATGAGGGATCCATATATAGATCTTTGCAAGGGGGTGAGTCATCTTTTGAGAGTTGATTAGTGTCCTCTCTCTGATAGTTCCTAATTTCATTTGGAGATTGATGATCTCTTACTCATCCCTGGGCGAATGCAGAGAGGCAAGTGTCACAGGAGAAGTTTCTAAAAGATTCCATGATCCTCCACCTTGCAGATTGACCCTGCCATTTGTCCACTCTCGCCCATCGCAACCCGTAGAAGGGCTTTTCAAGATGCATCACACCTCCTGTGTGTATTTAGGTGGGATGCAGCACACTCTGACCATGGAGCAAGTGAGATGGTCCAATTTTGACCAGTTCTGAGCAGTGTTTCATGGAGAACTTCTGGGAGAAGATGTAATCAATTGACCTTGTTCTTTTAGAGGTTGGAACAACACTTTTAGGGACTTAAGAGCCCTTGGTTTATGGACATTTATGATTGGGGTTGCAGTGCCCAAAAATGTCTATAACAGTTGCCCCCTAAAGCATGAGGTCGTTAATCTGTTGATGTCAAGTGAAATGCTTTATCATGAGGATCTGAAGTTCTTTGAAGCTGGAAGGCGACCTGTAATAAGATACAATACAATACATTATCTTCATAATATTTTCATGATCTACCTAAGGTGGGCATTCCCATGCTCAGCTTTATAAATTCATTTTCATGTACATAAGACAGACAACCGTCTGAGTGTAGACTGATGATTCTGGTAGAGCCATCATCCCTTAGGTTGGATGATTATCTGTGCAGTAATGATGTACATTTGATGTCTTTATTTTCCTGAATATATATCGCAGCCCGGATGGATGAAACTAGATCCGGGGTCTTCAATCTCGTTCGATCTTCACTCAAAGTACAAGTCGATCCATGTGAGAGATGTTCTAGAGTCGAACATGGAAAGACATTGCCTGATTACCAGCCAATGATGTAAGCTGTTAACAGGCGCGAGAGGAATCACCGATAATAATGATGACCCTCAAGCTACTACAGTACAATTCACGTGGTGTGAATAAAGGACTTGGCGTCGAACACCACGCAAAATCTTTCGGTCGAAGGCCATTGATGTAAACCTATTTCCGGAAGTGAGAAGCTTGCCATTGAGGCATGCAAGCTTCAAAGTACTGAAAGGGTTGTTCCTAGATTGACTTCTTGGATAATGAGTTGATGTCGAAAAGAAGCGGTCCGTCATAGGAGGGCCTTAGTGAATCCCACGTCAATGACATGGAATGGAGCAAATGATTTTAATGGAGGTGAAAACGATCTGGTGATATAAGGTTCAGGGTGGCGGTCATGAAAGAATGGAGCGTAAATGTATTGCAGTGGGTGAGACACAGGCAAATTCTTTGAGCGACTTCTCTTGAACATATCGGCGACACTGACATGATGGATCAATAGCATTAACCCCAAATATGGATGGTGTGACGGAACCATGGTGATGTGACCAGTGAATGGAACAACCGAACCCAACTCAGATGCGGAGTGAAAGTGTCATGTTCAAGAGCGACTTGCTACCGATAAAGTTTCTTCAATTTTTCTTCCCAATTTTTCCCCAGTCATTGCTGACCAGTACCTCTTTATTTTTGTCAAGCTTGAGGAGGATAACATATGCTTGTTCTAAAATTTTCCCTTCAGGCAAACCCATCGCTATGTTTTAACGAGCCTAGCGATAGTGAAACTCGTTCTTGTCTGTATGGACAAGTTTGTCGCTATTTCGGTTTTAACGAGTTTAACGACAAGGATAACTCAGTCCTTTTCAATTTTAGAGAGTCTGAAAAAGGGACGTAAAGAAAACTCCAATAATCCTTTTTCGTCATATAATCCCTTGAGCCCGAAAAAGTATAAAACAATACAAAAGGGATGAATTTTCGGTACTTTTAACGAGCCGAACAAGACAAGCGCTCGATCTTTTTGTGTAATAATCCCTCAAGTCCAAAAAGATTAAAATCTAAAGGAGGGATAGCACTTCCGGTCCCTTTAACGAGCTGGAGAGGCCAATGGCTCGACAATCTTTTCATATTTTACGAGTCAGTTGAAAAGAGCTTAAAGGAGACTCGTTTTTTGAGGAACGAGTGATAAATTCGGGTAGCAGCTGATTCCAGGTAAGGTTTGGAATTTTCCAATCATGGCAGTGTCACAAGGAAGGCTAACAAGATCACTCTTTGCAGTTGTTCCTCAAAAAGGGTAAACAATCGAATGGAGGTGAATGATCAGCCAATACAGAGTGGAGGTGATGATGAGAACATGACCAAGGCTTCAAAGGCTGGTGATAACACATTCACAATGGTTATTTACCGGAAATTGGTTCATTTTTTAATGAGCTTAAACTCTGGGGGAACATTTGCTCATTGCTTATGTTTATTTTTTAACGAGCTTGAATTCCGCGTTAAAACTGCTCAATTAATCTAGTCGTATAATAAGGATGTCTCATATATAAAACGACATTTTTTCAAAGCTTTGCCCTGCATCCTTTCTTTATGCAAGTTAGGAAACGACCAATCCTACGAGTTTAAAGGGTTAGAGGACCTATAAATTTAAAAAATAAATGGTCGCTCTTCGCTTGCATGCCAAAAGGTTTGCATGCCCCCAGGTATAGTGAAGCAGAGTTTCAAGGTTACCCCTCAATTTGCAGACAAAACATTTGTTTTATCAGGAAAGGCCTACCTTTTCCAGGTTACCCTTCAATTTGCAGACAAAACATTTGTTCTATCAGGAAAGGCCTACCTTCTAATGGAGGTATCTTATTCTGGTCTAATCCCATTTTCCAAAATGGACGGGTGTGTCAGCCAGTCATATATCCTCCGTGGAAACCTACCCTATACCCAAGGTTTTCCTGTCGAAACAGGCCAGGGTGCATGCCCCCTGGGTTTCAGTCATATCCTCCGGATCACTCGCGCTCATCAGGAGGACCGACTAGGGATTGATGAGACATTCCTTGCATGAAAATACCATTCAGGGTTGGTGTATGACTATTTTCTATGTGTGAACTAAGGAATGAAAGCTGGTCTACGAGCTTGACCACTCTTCCTTCATGCGGAAAACACACTACTCTAAAGAGTGAGGAGACAATGGCTCCCATGCAATAAATATAGTCTCGTCCAAGGAGTAGATTATAATCCAGGGGTCCTTGGACTACCATTACGTTCATGTGAATGGTTTTCCTTCTCAATGTTATCGGCACATTCGGAAACATCCCTAACGGTCGACTGGTTCCTTTGTCAAAGCCTGTTAGATTTCTCATCTCAGGTAAAAGTGATGGCGAACCAAGCGCTTTCCAAGCAGTTGAGGAAAGGATACTCACAGAAGCCCCTTCATCTATGATGGTACGGCCATGACCATTCTATATATTTGAGCAATGATTCGAAATGGTACACTAGCTGGTAAGCGGGGTCTGCCTAGTAGATTCCAATCGAAGGAAACAACTAGGTTGCTTGGAGGTGGGACTGAATAGACGGCCAGATACGACTCTGACGAACTTCCTTCCTGTGGTAAAGGAACGGGTAGACTGCCCCATTTTCATCAGAGTCTGTGCTTACGAAAAGAATTTGGACGGTGTCATCCTTGTTCTCTTCGGTGACTATATCATCTGAAGATGGATCCTCTGAAGGCAAGACTGGGTCAACTACTGCCTCGACCTTTTGACTTTCGTCTGGTGTGGATTTAGATGGTTTATCTTCAATGATAGACACTTCGGCCGACCACAAGGGCGTGTCAGCCAGATTTTCAACTAGTGATGGACTCGGCAAGAGCTTCTTATATCCAGGAGGAAATCCTAACGGTGAAACCGGATGGTCATCCAAAACTCTTTTAGCCTCGTCTAAGAAGGGACAATGGTGGATGGCGTGATTTCCTTCACACATTTTACAAGGGAATTTACATCTTCCTTTTTGTCCAGGGGCTTCAGTTTCACTAGTTGACGGTGTACCTTCAACATGATCATCAGAGGTTGACGACACTGGATTGTGCAAATGAGGAGACCAGTCCCTTAAGATCCAAAGGATGTAAGGACAATCTCGATGATAGTGGTCTCCTTTGCAAATGACACATGGCGATTTAGGCCTGGATGGTGCAGTGTGTGGATTTTCGCTAGACGATGCCTGGTCACCCCTTTTCACCTTTGGCTCCTTCTTCTTCTTCTCTTTCTTCTTCTTCTCCTTCTTCTTCTCGGTTACTTGATTTTTGGCTTTACCAGCTTCATTAAGTGAAGAGGAAGGAGGAGAGGAAGAACTGGAAGAAGTAGAAGGTTGGGGGGTAACTCTGGTATCGTTTAGTTGCTGACTTGATTGTTCAGGAATCATGGTGTTCTGAGTGACAAAGGTTGAGAAGAGCCATACGAGCAAGCCGATTGTAAATCTTGGAAGCGACAATGTAGCCATATGGGGCACACCAACATCTCCCCAAGAAGAGAAGGGACTAGGATTTCCCCCAAGGGGAATTCCTTGGTTGGTGGGCTCCATTTTTCTCAACCTAAGACCAATGTAGGAAAGGTGATATTTATTCCGATTAAAATAAATTTTAGACGCTTTGACACAACTTGTTTTTTCAATTTTTAAGAGTCGAGAAAAAACAAAAGATGACTCTAGTTGCCTTCGATTTTTAATGAGCCTGAAGTGACAAGTGCTCAGATGGACCTTTTCCTTTAAGGAGTCTGAAAAGGAACGAAAGAGACTGCTCTGGAAATCTAGACAGAGGGATTACCAAACCAATCGCAAAACTGCAGAATACTTTTTACGGTACGACAGTCAATCTTCCCGAATGCTGTGTTCAGTGCATTGCGATCGATAGGGCAGCAGACACGGCTTCCTATGGATAAAGGATAAAGCCTATTGTGGTCTCCCAATATATACTCGACGGTACATGGGAGCACAAGTCCATACTGGCACTTATCGTCTCAAAGTGGAGGAATCACCCAACCAACAATGAAAACAACAGTTACCAGGCTTTACGACACCGGAATAAGTCTCTAGCCTAGACTTCTAGATGTTGTGCGTTAGGTTCCAAAGCGTTTTTAGATTCATTAAATTTATTTTACAGTTGATCTTGCTTAAGAAATTTTCCTTTCAGGTTCACCACGTGATGTAGATGTACAATTCCTAAAATGCAATCTAAGATGATAAACAGTCGTTTAATCTTCTTTTTGCAATGAAAATCCTAGCTACTAAGGAAAGAGAGATGACGTTCTTTCAACATAGAGTAGAGAGCACACACTATATGCACTGTCCTAAATCAAACCAACAAACAATCTAAATGCAAATGCACGTGCATGTATTTGTTTTCAGCCTTCTTAATGTGTGAATGGTAAAAAGAAAGCTAAGCACAAATCTGAATTATTTTTCAAAGCAACATTACTAGCAAGTTTCTTTTCAAGATAAAATGAGGACAATGACGACACTTTGTGATTTGGAATTGAAAACTTGCTTTCGACACTTGAAAAACTACTAATTCAAATCAAATACAAGAGTAATAGTGTAATCGACTATCAAGAACAATCAAATTCTCTTCTATGACTGAAAACGACACTTGCGACACTTTCAAATCAAGAAACGACAGTACGATTATGCTACTTCTTTGTAAAAGAGAACTGAAAATGGCTCAAAATACATAAAAACATCTACATTTCTTTGCACAATGGAGGCGGAATAATGGCAAGGAAGGGGGTTTCAATGGAGGTGTACTGACTACAGGCAGCAAAACTCTTGAATAGAGCTGAAAAGAATGAACACATAAACCAAAATCTAGGAGCAGGAAAGGCCTTGTCTTATCAACACACCTGTAATACTAAAAGAAAGAGATGCAGTGCACCTACTACACTCGGGAAGTGCGATGCATCCAGAATTCACAGAAGATACAGTGCGCTGGACCAAGGACGAGACTTTAACTGGGTTCTGGGTCACAGTTTGCATCTCAGTTCAGGGATTTAGGCCGAGCAAGTGGTAATAAGTAAATCAATCAAAGGGGTAGATCTAAAGAGGTTACAAGGGCAATTAGAGAGCTTGTAAATCAATTGTTCAGTTCATAAACAAAACCTGGAGATAAACTGAAGCAGCATTGATATACTTTGCACTTGCATAGCAAATGCAGTTCGAAGGCTAGCTGGCTTGACTTCAGGCTCCGTCTGTAAGTTTATAAAGCAAAAAAATGTAGATAAACAAACAACCTATTCACTCCCCAGTGGAGTCGCCATTTTGTTATCGGGAAATCTAGTGTCTATGCAGAGCTGCTAGTCCCACTAAGGCTGGTAGCTACCTTAGAAACAAACAAACTAAAACTACTTTCGTTTTCCTTTATGAGAAATAGATAAGAGGGGAATAATGGAGACCAACCTCTGTCTTGTGCTTGGTTCCTTACTTGATTCCTCTCCCTTCTGATAGATCTTTGCCACTCGCTTCCTCGTCTACCCAGCTTCAAAGAGCACCTGTAGAATCAAAGCAACATAACACTATCCAAGAACATAGATCTATTATCATAAACAATATAGGACCAGATATATATTGACCACACAAATGCATATATCATCAATCATACAAGAATGTGGAGGAAATATTGAATAGCTTTATTGATAATCAAGAAATAGCAAAGAGGATTACAACCAATTGTTCTGACCCAGCGTCATGCTCTCAACAAGAAAGCCCTTCTTCACCTCATGAAAAGCTTAGATCACCCAACACTATGATATTGCACCAAGAAACCAGTAGCACTTCCTTACAAGATACAAAATTCCAGCCTCTGGATCTTTGGGATGAGGGATCCATATATAGATGTTTGCAAGGGGGGTGAGTTAGCTTTTGAGAGTTGATTAGTGTCCTCTCTCTGATAGTTCTTGATTCCACTTAGAGATTGATGATCTCTTACTCATCCCTGGGCGAATGCAGAGAGGCAAGTGTCACAGGAGAAGTTTCTAGAAGATTCCATGATCCTCCACCTTGCAGATTGACCCTGCCATTTGTCCACTCTCGCCCATCGCACCCCATAGAAGGGATTTTCAAGATGAATCACACCTCCTGTGTGTATTTAGGTGGGATGCAGCGCACTTTGACCATGGAGCAGGTGAGATGGTCCAGTTTTGACTAGTTCTGAGCAGTATTTCATGGAGAACTTCTAGGAGAAGATGTAATCAGTTGACCTTGTTCTTTTAGAGGTTGTAACAACACTTTTAGGGACTTAAGAGCCCTTGGTTTATGGACATTTATGATTGGGGTTGCAGTGCCCAAAAATTTCTATAACAGTATGTCAGGTGGTGTGATAGTTTTCAGCGAATGGCTCGGCCTAATCAAACCAATGAGATGCCTTTATGCCCCCAAGTTATGATTGAGCCTTTTGAAAAATGGGCTATTGATTTTATAGGGCCGATAAAACCAAATTCAATAAGTAAAAAGCATATTTTGGTTTGTACAGATTTTGTTACAAAATGGGTAGAAGCTAAAGTTGTTTCCTTTGCTACAAAAAGGGTTGTTGTTGATTTCCTTTTTACTGAAATTTTTACTAGATTTGGTGTGCCTAGAGAGATTGTTTCTGACAATGGTCCGCAGTTTATTTCTAATCCAGTACAGGGTGTGATGGAGCAATATAAGATCCGGCATAGGAAATCTACGCTATATCACCCACAAGAAAACTGCCAGGTGGAATCCACAAACAAATTCATCGAGTCCATCCTCACAAAAACAATAAATATGCACCGGAAGGATTGGGCTGAAAGATTACCGGAAGCTTTGTGGGCATACCGAACCACTTGGAGAAATAGCATGGGACATACACCATATGAGCTGGTATATGGCAAACAAGTCTTGTTTCCAATCGAATTCCAGATCAAAACTTTCAGAACTGCAGTTCAGTTGGGGCTAGATCTCTCCGAAGCACAACAACAACGTCTCCTTCAATTGAGTGAGCTGGATGAATTTCGAAGGGATGTTGTTCAGCAGAACATATTGATTCAGCAGCAATGCAAAAGGTGGCATGACAAGTCTATTCAGAAAAAGCAGTTTCACCCAGGTGATTGGGTACTCCTTTATGATTCTAGATTTAAATATTTCAAAGGAAAATTCCATACACGCTGGATGGGACCTTATGAGGTGGCCCGAAGGATTTTACACAGCAAGTCCAACAGCAATTTGGGATAGTAGTGATGGATGGTAATACCAACCTGTTGAAAAAATGAACTCTTCTTCTTAATATATATATATATAGATAGATAGATATATAATAGTAAAGAAAAAAAATATTTTCCTGTAATTATGAAAATCAGTTTGCTGACATGATTGCAAAAGGATCAACCTGAAAACCAGCTTGCTAGTGGGAAGATCAAAAATTTCTAATAAAAGGAGGATGTTTCTTGATCTTTAGATGTGCTAGCTGCCACCAAGAAGAAGCAGGTTCAGCAGGACCAGCCCTTATACAAGTTTGGGGTAACTAGCATGGATATTTTTTCAAGTGACATTTAATTCTTGCTGCAGTTTTTTTTCTTGCACCAGTGCAGGTAGACTTTCGAGAATTTTTTTTGCCTTTCTTCATATCCCATTTTCGTAATTCCCCATCAGTTTTCTTCTTCAATCCCAGAATTATTAATTTCCCATATTCTTCCGAATTCACCCTATCTATTTCATAAATCCCACTTTTATCCCTTGATTTTTTTTCCCTATCCCACTTCTATTTACACCCTCTTGATGGTACTGTTCCTGGAATCACTGTCATAAAGTTCCTTCCCATTCTGAATTTTTCCCTTTTCCCACTTCTTTATTTCCCCATGAGCTTATTGCAGGATCTAGTGCAAAAATAGCAAAAGGATGTGCTCAGAAACATCAAAGAAATGGCAAAGCAAACCTTCCATACGATTGGGAAAGTCATGTTAAAGTCCAGCCTATGTTCTACCAAGATTTCCTGTTTTTTTTCTTTAGTAGATTTTCTGCTTGCACCAGTGCAAGCATGTCACAATATACAATAGTGCAAGCAGAATAGTGCAAGTAGAGTAGCACAGTATAGGCAGTGCAAGCACGCACCCTATCAAAGATATAATGCATTTTGTTACAATATAACATGCGTCATAAAGAAGTAGTTATTATGAAATTTTAAAAGAAGTATTTTCATTTGATTGTTAAGTACTTTATGTTATCATGTATTAATTAGGGAGAAAATTATTTAAGTACAAAGTGTTTATGGTTAGAAATCATGATCATTTTAATGAATGCTAAAGGTATTTTTAATGAATTATGAAGATGATGTGGATTATGTAACCATTGCTTGGCTATGATTACACCCCTTGCGAAATGATCCTTTATGTCCTCCATTTGAAATCATTACTTCACCCAGCCATTAAATCACCACTGCAAAGTACCCCTAATCAGTCTGGCACACCTTTCAAAGGATGCTATGCATCCATGGCAATCTGAGGGATGTATTAAGTGATTGGATGGTGAGTTGGAAAAGGGCAGTGGATGGTTGGGCCCTTACCCATAAGAATCCATCTTCCTCGCTTGTTTCATGCAGAAGAGATCTGGACTATTCATAGCCGTTAAGCAACAATGTCACCCATTAGAAGTGAGTCTTCGGCTCTAAGGAAAGTACAGCAAACCGTTGAATACCACAATAGTCTTGCACTATTGCAAGAATCAGGGTTTCTTCGGTTTTTATAGAAGTTTGATGGGCACGACAGGGAGGTAGCCATGAAATTTGGTAAGAGTTTTAAGGATGATCAAGTCAAAATTGGCCCCTTGAGGTTTGAGGTCACAGAAGAATTCATCGCAGAGGCCACAGGGTTAGAGAACATTGGCAAACAATGGTTCAAGAATCAGAAGTTAGAAAATAAGCAGTGGCGTCGATTTGTCATTGACAAGAAAATGTAGGTGAATTGGAAGAACGACATCCCCCGCAGCACCCTGCTAGATCAATGGCAAGATCTCCTTTATATTTTGCAGAAGTTTTTGACCTGCGAGGGATGCTATTCCTCCACATTTGTTTACCATTTCAGAATATTGCTACATTTCGAAGTAGGCCGACACCTCCGGTGGAAAATCAATTTCCCCCACTTCTTGCTCAGGAGTTTAAAGAGAATGGCCAAGGGCATGCAAACTGGATGAGAAGACTAGGCCGACCAAAAATTATACCATCACGGGTTAATCAAGATCTTGGTCAAGAAGGAGTTGGAAGCCAAAGGCATGACCTGAGGAGCATTATTAAAGCATTTACACAAGAAAACACCACCGGGAAAGAGACAAAGGACCCTACTAGTCCAAGTACAAGCAAGGGTCCGATTAAAAACAATCTAGGAGGTTCTTCTCACACTGGTACAAAAAGGAAGAGGCCCATAGAGACAACAGAAGAGGAAGCCCCATCTCTGACAGAGAAGGTGACCAGCGCCTCCATTGAAAAGAACCCCTCCCCTCAAACTACCTCTCTAGAGCAAACAAGTGCCTTTGAAGGGCATAATCTGTCATTCCTTGCAGATGCAACGATCCACTCCAAAGAAGTAGAAATTGAAGATGATGCCTTGCTGGCTAATTTTATCCGAAAACGTCGAAAGAAGAAAGAAGAATCAAGTGCAAGCAAGGATTCGGTTGAAGGGTCGGATACTGATATGGCACAGTCCCCATTTCAACAGGGCACTGAATCCCTTGCCATGGCAGTTAAAGAGAAGGAAGCACAGGGTACTGAATTCCCTGCCATAGCAGTTGAAGAGAATGAAGCTTAGGGTATTGAATCCCTTGCCACAATAGTTGAAGAGAATGAAGCACAGGGTACTGAATCCCCTGCCACAGCAGTTGAAGAGAACAAAGCACAAGGTAATGAAATGCCTCCACCTGATGAGTTGGAGACACAAGCCTCTCATTTTAGTAGTCGTATGGCCGAGCTAGAACACCAAGTTTGGAATTTAGAGGAGTTGCTGGTTAAAGAGCAGAATGATAAGCAGCATAGTAAGGAAGAATTGACCACAAAGGTTAAACGACAGAAAAGAGAAGTCAGGGTGTGGAAGTATTGAGTTTCATGGTGTTTTAGGCGTCTCAAGAAGGCGACAAAGAAATTGAATACCAAATAGAGGAAGTCCAAGACAGTGCAGGCCGGCATGAATATTACAGTACAGGATTGAAGTGAAGCACCCAAATTTTTGAGGTTTTTTTTGCAAGTAAAAAGTTGTGTGAGGACACACAACAACTTAGGGATGGGAGGATGTTAGTCCCCTAAATTGCCCCTATTCTTGTCCTTTTTCCTTTATAAACCACAGTTATTTACCTATGTTTAACCCTTTTCACATACCCTCATCCTGCATTAGTCCAAGCATGGTGATATATTTCACATGTACTTTATTTTTCATATTTTATTTCAATTAGCATTTAATTAATTATTTAATTCAAATTTCTTACTTTTAATGCACTTTTATAACTTATACTTATCTCCAATAAATACTTGGTAAATAAAGCCACTTAACGTGACTGCTGATTTAAGTGCAGGATTGGATCTCACACTATTGCCAGCACAACAAATCCGCACAATAAATCCTGGCTTCCCTAACCTCCACCATGTTTTGTGCATCGTTGGCCACGAAGACCAGATTAGCGAAAGGTAGCCAAAGACAAGACTGAAGTTGCAAATTGCTCGAACAGAAGCTGAAGATTTGGCCCATGGCCAACAAGTTCAATTGTCTATATTCAAAAGCCGAGAGGCTAAAATCTACATTTTGTTATGTAAACGATTGACTGAATGGCCTATACTAAGTTTAGTAGTTACGGCCTTGGGTCGACAGTCTATAAATCACAGAATGTAAATAGAATTAGGGGATAGATTGGCAGATAGAGGAGATAACAGCACTGTGTTCCAAGCGGATTGTATATTTTTTTATCGCCCAAATCTGGGCTGGACTCTGTATTCCACGATGTACTTTACCTTTGTGAATTAATAGAAAGAAGGAGCTTTGCCTCATGCTTTTCAAATCTTATATGTTCTTTTAAGCTAATGAGTCTGATCTGAATTACTGAGTAGCATCGTTTCTTAGAAGGGAAACGAGCTGGCTGGCTAGGGCCCAGCCAGCCCAGCTCGTTCACCCCATTTTCGATTTCATATTTATTTATGTGTTCTTATTGTTAAAGTGTGATTTAATTGAATTCTATTTCCATGCACATATATTCCTGCCAAAGTGTGAACGGATCCGTTGTGTGAATTAGTTAGATTTACTTCCCTGCAATTTCCTTTCACGCGATTTATTTCAGTTGGTTTCCCCACCTGGTCCAAGCAGGAGGAATGAACCTGCACCAGTGCACGTTGGTGTGATTAATCCTTTTCCTTTTCCTGCAATCTATTTTCATGCAATTCCTTTTGGTTGGGTTTCCTTGCCTGGTCCAAGTAGGAGAAGTGAACCTGCACTAGTGCACGTTGGTGTGATTAATCCTTTTCCTTTTCCTGCAATTTATTTTCATGCAATTCCTTTGGTTGGTTTTCCTCGCCTGGTCAAAGTAGGAGAAATGAACCTGCACCAGTGCACATTGGTGTGTTGCAGCAAGTATTTATAGTCTCTTTCATGCCATGTTTCTTTTCCATTCTTCCAAGTAATATATATATGCAGATGGCAGGATTAATTCTTTAGTGGTTGTTTCCAGTTATGGTTATTTTCTTTCATTCTACATGCAGTTAAGATTGGAAACATTTTTTTTTATGTGCAAGTTATTTATGCAATTAAGTTTCATTTGCAATAATTAACACTTATTTCTAGAATCGATAACTAAGTGCAAGGAACTCTGCTCAGGTACAAGAACTAGTTTCTTGTCACAGGATCCGAGTGCTCAGAACCCTTGAGGTTCAAGCCCTTGCATGAAGTCAAGAATCTTTGGTAAGACACAATTTATACCACTTGCATAAATCTTTGCGCCTGCACTAGTGCAAGCAGATTGCGATAAGTGCAGGACTGACTAGTGCAAGAAGGAAACCTTTAAGAAATCAGGTTTAAGGGCCCACTTTACGAGACTGCTAACGTGTTTATACTAAAGAGGAATATAAGAATATACTTAGTGATTAAATATGGATCAGTTGGTTTGATTGTCTTTTTATTTTGATTCCTTTACAAATGCATTCTTTCTTGTTCTAGCACTAGATTACTTTGATGGTTCAGTTGTCTTTTACTCTTTCCAATTCAATTATCCAAGTTCCCATTTTAAAAAGTAGGAATAGGAAGGTTCATACCATCTCTAGCATTGCCTGTGATTCATCTCTAAGTTTACGGATCCTCGGGTTGATAATTAAGTGTTGAGGAGTTGCTTAAGTGCAATTCCACCACCCAACAACAATGCTAGCAAACAATGACATATATTACATTTAATGACGCCAGAACACATCTCTAGCCTAGACCTCCAAGTGTTTGCGTTAATGTTACAAATGATCCTTAGGTTAATTAAGGTGATTTTTAGAGTTTATCTTGAATTAGATTTCAATTTCAAGGCTCAAAATTCTATGTCATATGAACACACCTATGATGCAACTAATATGATAAAAATAACTCTTTTCAATTTTGATGAAAGTTATCTAGTGTAGGGTAGAGGTGCAAACAATGATGCAACAAACAAGGGCTTCCTAACTAGATCTTTCAATTTCACTATTCCAATTTAATTCAAATCATTAAAATATGCCAAACCATGCAATGTAATCTATGCATGATTCCCCTGAAAACTATGCAAGTGTAATCTATACACAATTTCCTTTCCCGATGTGAAACTGATAATTCTAACTATGCAAATGTGATCTATGTAAGAGAATTCTTCAAAACAAACACAAGAGTATTGCAATGAAATCAAACATAATTTGATATTTCATGAATAGAGGACTCAAACTGAAATTGGGTGAAAATTTAAAAAATCAAAAGAGATGACGCTCAAAGGAAATTAACACTCATACACAATTCACACTAGGGAATTCCAATTTCACACACAAAAACCTAGATGAAAATGCAAAAAAAAATCTTTTCAACACACTTAATTTTTGAAATGGAGACAACTAAGATGCAAAATTTTAATCACAGATTATTAAAATGCACTTTTCAAAATGAGGACTAAAACAAAAATTCATCCAAAGGGATGACCAAATGAAATTAGTTTGCAAGTGACCAAATGATAAGAGCAAAGAAAAATCAAAACCAATTCTTACCAAATGCAATCAAACACAAATGCAAACCAAATGGAGGCTTTAGACAAACCACAATACAATCAACACTCAAGGAAGGTTAGTTGGAAGTAGTCTAATCAAAGAGAAACTCAAAAACAAGGGCAAATTTTGTGCAAAAACAAGTGCCAATGCTAGTGTAGAAGATGCACCAGTGCTTTGCAAAACTAGTACAGAGTGGGCCCAGGTAAGGTGCAACATTCTATCAGAGGCATTGGGGGAGCGTTTCTCTAGGGAAAGAGAATTCCGACACAAAGATTGCAAAAGAGACTTAATGAAATCACTTCCTAGATATGTTCTTGGGTAGTTAAAGTAGGAAAGGTCTATCAAAGAGATAATAAAACACAATGGATAAAGGAACCACCAATGGAATATATCGCTCCCTAGTGGAGTCGCCAATTTGTTATGCGGTATTTATGATTGCGGAAAAAAGTATCTCCCCTAGGTTTAGTGGCTAACCTAGAAAAACAGAAAGATAAAGGACCCAATGTTTTTCCTTAAAATAAGTAAATGAAGGAATGAAACCTACTTGGAATATGTCGTATGTTCTGCTCCTTCTTTGGCTTGAGTGCTCCAATCCTATCTCCAGCTACCAAAATTAGAACCTACACAACCAGACAACACAAGCCAAGAAGCTACGAGATCTATGTAGCATCATCTATCTACTTTATTCGACAGATGAACATGGTATTGAAAGACATGAACTAATGACATGACATATAGGAAAACAAAGAGCTCTTTGTATTGATATAAATGGAGTGAGTTACAACCATAAATAGGTGTTGATATTATAGAAAAACTCCTCCAAGTTGTTGACTTGTCCTTCCTTTGTCACAAAGTGTACCTCCAATCAGCCTAAATGCATGAAAAGATCACATTCACAACAATGTCATAAGCGTAGAATCACTGTCCAAAAGCCAACCCCTTGCATGTGGAAGGTTGTAAATATATAGAGGAGTGGGGTAAGTTGGGAGTTCTTATCCTTTTACAAATCTTGGGATTGATCTCCACTCTTGATGGGAGGATGATATCTAAGGATAAGGGATGGAAACTCCAAGGTAGGATAGGATAGGATTTGAATGTTTTATCTAAGGTAAATGGTTACAATAGATCCTGGAAGCTTCTAGAAATGGAGGCTTTGGGATTCTCTCTCTTTTTCCTGAATTTCTAGAACCAACACAAGTGTAAAAGGGAGCAACCTGTAGGTGATCAACGCATGCCACAATGGAGAAACTTTTAGGTGAACGCAGTCCAACAAGAGGCCAAGGAGCGTTGGTCCTAAAACTATCTTAGATGATGTAGTTTAGGGTAGAAACTCTAGGGAATGAGAGATTCATGTATAGGGATTTGTGTGATGATGATGTAAAGGGGCAATAGGATGTGCATTGATCCCATTAGGAGGCCTATTTATCGAATGTTAAAAAATATCCCATAACACAAAGTGCATCATCTGACATCATGACCTCCATGATTCTTTCATCAGTAAAGAATTTACTGAAGAAAGGATCGAAAGACGTGCCATAATCTAAGGAATGATTGACCCAATTGATCGAAGAGAAAGAATTAGAGTGTGTTGAATATGTTGAATACATGGATTTGTATTCAAGCTCAATAGGACTTATCGGCATGCGGTCACCAAAAGTATCAATATTAGTTGCATCTGGTACTATCCAATGATTATATGGAATAGTACAAGAAGATATCCTATTGATGTAGGAAACCAATTCCAAGTTTTCAGGAAAGGGATAAGGAAGAGGAGCAGGAAAGGAAAAGGTTCCCATAAGAGAAGAATCCTTAAGCAATCCCACCCCGACATGGTGACATAGATGTGGGGTTTCTCCCACAAGAGGGATGCCTCTAGTAACTTGAGAATTATTGGCAAAAAATGTGAGTTGATCACAGTTCTATAATTCTGAAATAATTTGAAACGAAAAAAGCCATAACATAAACCCATGTACAACCCAATACAATGTGATAATCTAATGATCCATCAATAACTTCGACTTCTACTGACACCGTCTTGCCACCTAATTCAATTTCTAATGAACTCAAAAATCCATAAGGCCTGAAGCCTCTTCCATCAAATTCCTTTAAGGTAGTCATTGATTTATTTAGTTGAGGAGAGCCAATGGCATTCCTACAAGAAAGTGTTGAAAATTGGCAACAAGAAATTGCTAAAAATAGAAGTTCTAAAAATAGCACTACTAAAAATAGCAGTTTGGGCATCAGTGTTGGATTGGGCAACAAGGAATGAAAAATGGAAGTGTTAAAAATAGAATGAAAAATGGAAGTGCTAAAAATAGAAGTTCTATTTTTATCAGTTCAAGTTGGATTCCTATTTTTAGATAGTCCCTGGTCTAAAATAGGAAGTAAAATTCGAATTTGGTCTTACCAGCAGTTTGAATATTAATTAATTAATTCTCCATGAGTTAATTAGTTAAGGAAAATCAAACTTGAAGTCTTTGTGAGAACATGCACTAATTTCTCCACTGATTTGGGAATGTGTCCTTGATTTGCTCCACTGATTGAGGAATTAAGGATGAGTTCTATATTGAGAGGACCAGTTGAATTAGTTTAACTTAGTCAAGTTCAGTTAGATTAATTTAACATGTTGTTAAATTAATGAGATACAGTTTGTTGATGCTTGCATGCATGTGACAATTGTTTTTTCAGATAACTGAGTGTTCTCTCATGGATAATTGATGCATGGCAGTTCAGACAGAGACCCCATTGAGATCAAATGAGGGATAGTGTACTATCATATGCTAGGATATTCCTAGTGGATATTGCTTACATGAGGAAGGAATCTTCTTCCTTCTATGACCGTGTAGTTGGACCTGAGGTGACAGCAAGTATGATTTGGGCCAATTCACACATGTTATGTAATTGGACCCCAATCAAAACTGCACATGGAAATAGGGGCTTGGAAGACTTGTGTAGCCTATATATACAGGCCTAGATAGTCCATGAGCTACATCATCAGAGTACAAAGAGATCGGGATAGCTTTTGAGCTAATTCTTTTTGTATGTTGTTGAGGATTTCCACTTGATTGATAGTACAGAGATGGGGTTTTAGGCTGGTGCTTTCCCTAGGTTATATCTTTTGTGTTATGGTTGATTACTTCTCATTCTCAGTTATATCTGTTCAAGCTTGATGTTTCTCATGTTTGATTAAGCTTCCGCTAAGTTTATGGTAGATGTAGATCTAGTATTATGCTTTATTACATTTCATATATCAATTGGATCTGCAGGTGAAATTTCTACATGATATCAGTGAGCTAGCTGATTTGTAGAGAAAATTGTACATTGTATCAGAGCACAGGTGATCAAGGAAGAACAGTATACAAGAAGGGAGAAGTTGGAGTTTGTGGTTTCTGAATATTGAGTTGAGTTCTTATCACATCTATTTCACCGATGGCGTTCTATGGTTTGAGACTCGAATATGCCCTTGATGGCAGTTCAAATTATATAGCCTGGAAGGATCACATGGAGGAAGTATTGGAAGATAATGGCCTTAAGGACTTCATTGATCAAGAAGTCCAGAAGCCGACTAATGCTACTCAACTGGAGGAATGGAAGAAGTGTGTGGCTAGAGCTAGGAGAATCCTCTCGGAGGGAGTTCGAGATCGTATTGTCTTGAGCCTCCATGGGAAGGAGACTCCGTTTTCAATGTGGAAAACATTGACAGATCTTTATCAGAATAGTAGTGATCAGAGGAAGCTGACACTGAAGGACAAACTTCGAAATATCAAGTGTGAAAGTGGTGACACGATCTCTATGTATCTGAACAAGCTCACCTCATGCAGGGATGAGCTTGCAAGTGTATGGGTTGTGACACCTAATGATGACATGGTGAGTCTAGCACTCCTTGGCCTTCCTAAGAGCTGGCATAGCTACTAGGACTTGGTTAATGGAAGGGAGAAACTACCAAATTGGGAACGACTATGGTTGAATTTGATGCAAGAGGACATCAGACAGCGCAACAGAGATGGTTCTTCATCCATGGAGGATGAAGAGAACTGTAACTTAGCGAGTAAGGCGAAGAAGGGGAAGGAGAAGGTTTCTCTTTCTGAATCCAGTTCTTCCCATGGTGGGAAGAAGGTTGACAAATCAAAAGTGCGATGCTTTCGTTGTGATGAGGTGGGACATTTTGTTACAAATTGTCCAATGAGGAAATCGAAGAAGGGATCAAGGTGAGGCACTTGCTTCACAATTCAAGTTGGATTTCACACTCTTCACATGCATGGTTTCATCCATGGTGGGAAGTGGTTGGTTTCTTGATAGTGGAGCTTCTTTCCACATGACCGGTGACAAGAGTTTGTTCAGTACTTTGGAGGAGAAAGATCTCCAAATACTCATAACGATGGGTAATGATGAAAAGTATAGCGATGGAGCTCGCCTTACCTTGACCGATGTCAAGTATGTACCAGGACTCAAGAGAAACTTGGTGTCGATCACGATGCTAGAAGATAGAGGCTATGATGTAGTCTTTAGTAAGGAAAAGTTTTCCTTAGACACATCATCACTAGACATGTGAAGCAGATTGGTTCACGAGTCAATAACCTATATTCTCTTGAGGTTCAAGATGCATGCAAAGCCTTGAGTAGTAAGGCAACTGATGGAGACTTGGTGGTTGAGAGGGAGAGTCTATTACCTCTCAACATTCAACGCCAGAAGAAGTCTCAGACAATTATGGAGGAGCCACGATTTGTGCAGTAGCTTCAGGAGGTTGTGGAGTAGCCACAACAGGGGAAGCTAAGTGGAGATCGAGTAGAGACATCTACTCATGCAGAGACCTCCAGTAGGGGGGAACTTCGAGCCAGGTGGGCAGAGGGATCACATGCAGCCATACCTCTAGGTAGGAGGTGGGGCAATGTAGAGTGATCGTCCCAAGGAGGAGGGGCAGGATCCTTAAGGCACACAACCTCTTGGATGAGACCTTGCTATAGGAGCCCCAATGTGGAATAGCAGGAACTGACTGATTGGGTAGAGATAGATGCAGATGGAGTGGTAGAGAGAGCTACAGTGCAGGGAATCATAGGACAACGCAGAGCATGCAGGTTGCAGTAATGCGAGAGGCACAAGTGTGTTGCACAGTGCAGGGTAGCACAGAGAAGGGTGCAATGGTGTGAGATGCACGGAGATGTTGCAGTAGCACAGAGGTCAAAGAGGGAGCACTTGTTAGTAGCAAGTAGAGCTTCAGCATCAGAGTATGTTTCTAGCCCAACAGAAAGGTCAATTGGGAGTTTTTTTTGTTCCGAGAGTTGCTGGAGCAACCACACTTGGTAGATGTGTTGCATGCAGAACATTCCAGAGGTACAGGATCAGGTTCAAGAGGAAGCTTTTCTTGTTTAGAGGGATTGTTGAAAATTGGCAAGAAGAGATTGATAAAAATAGAAGTGCTAAAAATAGCATTGCTAAATATTGCAGTTTGGGCATCAGTGCTGGATTGGGCAACAGAGAATGAAAAATGGAAGTGCTAAAAATAGAAGTTCTACTTTTAGCAGTTCAAGTTGGATTCCTATTTTTAGGCAGTCCCTGATCTAAAATAGGAAGTAAAATTCAAATTTGGTCTTACCAGCAGTTTGAATATTAATTAATTAATTCTCCATGAGTTAATTAGTTAGGGAAAATCAAACTTGAACTCTTTGTGAGAACATGCAATAATTTCTCCACTAATGGGGGAATGTGTCCTTGATTTGCTCCATTGATTAAGGAATTAAGGATGAGTTCTATATTGAGAGGATCAGTTGACTTAGTTTAACTTAGTCAAGTTTAGTTAGATTAATTTAACAAGTTGTTAAATTAATGAGATACAGTTTGTTGATGCGTGCATGCATGTGACAACTATTATTTTCAGATAACTGAGTATTCTCTCATGGATATCTGATGCAAGGCAGTTCAGACAGAGACCCAGTTGAGATCAGATGAGGGATAGTGTACTATCAGATGCTAGGATATTCCTAGTGGATATTCGTTGCATGAGGAAGGAATCTTCTTCCTTCTATGACTGCATAGTTGGACCTGAGGTGGTAGTAGGTATGATTTGGGCCAATTCACACATCTTTTGTATGTTGAGCTAATTCTTTTTGTATGTTGTTGAGGATTTCCACTTGATTGATAGTACAGAGACGAGGTTTTAGGCTGGTGCTTTCCCTAGGTTATATCTTTTGTATTATGGTTGATTACTTCTCATTCTCAGTTATATCTGTTCATGCTTGATGTTGCTCATGTTTGATTAAGATTTTGCTAAGTTTATAGTAGATGTAGATCTAGCATTATGCTTTAGTACATTGCATATATCAGTTGGATCTGCAAGTGAAATTTCTACATGATATCAGTGAGCTAGCTGATTTATAGAGAAAATTCTACAGAAAGTGACATGATGCGGGTGGAAGCTCCTTTGTAAACAATGGTTCGATAGATGGTATTACTTCACACAATAACCTGAATCCTGAAATCTAATTGCGTTGGAATTCTAGGAGTATGTGTCTCATGATTAAAAACTACGAGGTTCAAATATTAAGGATCAACAACTCTAATTTCAGCAAGTAAATCGTTCTTCTAGGTGGGACAATTTTCCAAATCCTTGAGAGTCGACATAGTTGAAGGAGCTTGAGCCAGATCCTAAACTATGTTATAATTTTGTGAAACTCTCATATATGGGTTGAACAAAAATTTATGAATAATGACTTTAGGAGGTTTAATTATTAATTCAGTAGGAACCAGATTTGGTCCAGGATCTGAAGCAGATGAGGTAGAACTGGCAAGTTGATCAGTAGCCTGACGAGTCAAGGGATTCAAATTATCATAGTCCTTATTCCTCATTGCCACCATAACTTCATTTTTCAGCTTGGTGGACGAAATCATCATACTTGAAGAAGAGGAAGTGGGATCGCAAGAAACCATGTTAGTCTCCTAATTAGGAAAGGGATCTATCAACATAGCATGCACGGTAGATGATTTAAGAAATTTATTTACTTCTAATTGATGTGGACTGTAGTGGTGAGTGAAATGCTCCTCATTACGGATTAGGTAAGGATAATGAGGTTTCCATTTTTCTTCAGAAGTCTTTTTATTTTTCTTGTCTTGTGGAGGATTGGATTTCTTATTTTTACCTTTTCCTTTCATCTTACTTCCTGGTTTCTGATATTTTCCTTTTGTGGATTGTACGACATTGATCTCGAAAGTATCAGTTGCGGAAGTGGTAGAGAACGGGTTTTGGACAGGCACAACAGGATATGAACTAGATGGTTTACTCACTGATTGGTGGCTAGTAGAACCAATCACGCCATCGGTGACATGTGATTCTTTACCAGGAGATTGTGGAATAGTATTTGAAGGTCGCAGAAAATTTGGTGTTTTATCATAGAGCATGTCGAATTGAGTATAAATAAGATCAAGATATTGGGCATGGGAAATTACTTGCTCTTCTGTCACAACTCTTCCTTTAGAAACGTCTTCTATTATGGATGGTAACAAAGACTTAATGAAACATTTAGCTAATAATTAGTCAGGAATGAAGTTTTTGACTAAACGACGACGACGTCACCACTCATGAATATGATCATAAAGATGAGTGGAATCAGAGTGTTTGAAGGAAGTAAAAAGTTCAATTTCAATCTCATAGTGAATGAGAAACTAAAAATGAGTTAAGGGCATGGTTTCTAAGGCACTGAAATTTTTGAATGAAGCTCATAGAAATTCAATTTTACACTTTGTTTTCGTACCGGTAAGTGTCTGCTGGAAAATAAGTAATCAAATAGAGTCATCATTTAAATATTTTGAAGAACACCATAAATGATACATCATAACTTGTGTAGATGAGTCTTCTCCAGGATTTCCATTGAAGTTTGGGATATAACTAGGCAATTTCATAGGAATAAATAGCCATGAGGGAGAGTGGCAAATGGGATCAATTGTAAGCTAGGTTAAATATGGAAATTCAAGGGTTGCCAGAAATTAGAACTGTCGATTAAAGTTCGGTGGAGGGTATCCTGGGTAAGATGGGATGTCTTGAGAAACAATTATTTTTGCTCTTGGATAGGGAGGAATTAGATAACATAGATAAATATAACCCTGCTACCTAGTTCTAGGATAGCCTTGTTGTCTAGTTCTAGGATAACCTTGCAAATGTTGAAATGGTTGGGTTTGCATTTCTGACCTTGGTAAGGCATTTGAGGAATACCTATGGTTTCCCTATGGGATTTTGCATCATCCCTACATAAGATGGGATAGGTTTTGTGTACACCATACCATATATAGGTTGACCCATTCAGTTTTGAAGTCTGGCTAAGAAGTGGAGGTTATAAGGTACCTTGAAGAGGTTGGGTAAGTGGGACTTGGGAAGCCCCAGATACTGGTGGAAGAGGTTGAGTTAGAGGTGAAATGTACAATGGTTGACTTACATGAACTTGAGCTTGAAAAGATTGAGATACAAGTTGATGAATAGGAATCTGAGATGTAGGTGGAATAGGTTTAAAGGTTTGAATCTAATTCACAACTGAGCCAAGTTGTACAAGTAATGTAGGTTGCTAAGAAATGGTCGCCATTCCTGGATATGGAGGACTCAAATGAGGTTGAGCACTATCTTGTAGCATTATATTAGGGAATGGGAACAATATGACAACAGGTTTCCCCCATGCTGGAAGAGGAGAGGAATATGGAGGAAATTCCCCCCAAGAGGAGGGTACCCAATATGAGGTGGATGAGTTATTATAGGTTTTCATACCCACTAACATAAGGACCAAATTTCTGCTCTACTAAAGGTTGAGAGGGAGGAGGAGGAGAAGATTGTGTATCACTCATAAAATATGTGCTAGATGGGATTCCAAAAGAATATGACATGGGATAAGTCCATGGACTGGATGTTGCACCAGAAAAGGTACCAGATAATGATTGGTAACTAGGTGAGGCAGATGGGCCATGATATAAATGTGTCTCTAGTGATGTTTCAAACATAGAAGAAGCCGCAACATGGGTTATCTCAGTCATGGTAGTATATATGAGCTGAGAAACCATAGCATACTCAGTCATGGTTAAATTTCCCAAAGCAGATTTCTAAGGGAAACTCAAGGGTGAGTTGAAAAGAGATGAATCAAAGAAAGGAGCTTGTGGTGGATTCTAAGGAGAATGGAAAGAATGGGCCTAGTAAATATGTGTCCCTATCAAATGTACAGGAGAGGAGGGTCGAGACTCTTCTTAAGAAATATACTCAATGCTCACAAGAATAAGTGGAAGTGGTTCATCGTCGTGTCCAAGATATATAGGTTGAGGTTGGGTCTGCGACAGAGGAAGAGAAGAGGAAGTTCCTGAAGTAACAGGTGTAGTTAAATGAGGTGCCTAAAGTTGTATAACCTCAAGTCATAATGTTTCTGATTCAAGATAATTAGTTTCAATAACCTCAAGTAATTAAATATCAGGTGCTTATGTTTCGACTGTGTCGGAATCACCAGCTAGCAGAGAAGTAATCTCGGGTTCAACACTCGCAACAAAAGAAGATTCTGGTGGATCAATTCAGATGGGGAACCAGAAGGAGTAGCTCCCGAAGTAACAGATTGAGTAGCCTATGCCTTTTTATTCTTATGACAACGTCCAAGAGTTGCCTCAGGTGGAAGAGGAGGAAATATTTGCATCCTATGCAAACAACAAGGTTTAGGTGGTTGTTCTTCCACATCGGTTTAATAAATTTTAGAAATTAATAACAAAAATAAATCAAAAAGGGGTAACTAGGAAAAAGGTTTTACCAAGCTATTGTGAACTGAAATATCCAACCTTGGAGAATTAATAATTTACATATGGGTAGGAAATCTCCCCAAATTTAGTGTTCAATGTATTGTAGTGTATAAGGAGGCCAACTTGGTTACCTAAGGCGAGGATAGAAACCTAGTGTGGACTTCCGAAATATACCCAAAGGTACGTGGAAGAAAAATCTGTGTTAGTATTGTCTAATGTGTAATGGTACAATGAGATCATTTCCATATAATTTTCATGCATGGAATTCCATCCGATATACCCATATGTACGTGGATAATGGTCTGATACACTTATGTACATGGAATGGGATATCAACCCCGGAATAAAACGCTGGAAAAAAAACAATAACTCATATGTTTATAGACATCGAAAAACATCTCTAGCCTAGACATCTATATGTTTGTGTTAATGTTTCAAATGCACCTTAATATTTGCTCAATAAATTTTAAAGTTTATCTTGAATTAAGTTTCAATTTTCAAGGCTCACAACGAATTTCACCTAAATATCATAAAGACGTAATCTAGCATGATAAAATGAAATATTTTATTTTCAATTAAAATCTATGTGTGGAAGGGAAGAAACAAAGAGTGATACAACATACAAAATGCAACAAACAAAATTTGTTAAGTAAATTTCCCTAATTCAACTATTCTAATTTCCAGTTTCACATGCAAAACCCTAAATGCAATGTAAAATGAAAAATTATGAGATTTTTCTTTTCAATCCTCTTAAATTCCAAATGAAATGAAAACTAAAATGATTTCTAAATTGTTGATGAGATATACCACACAAAACGATCCATGTAGTATCGATTTCTTCAAACAACCAATGATCAAGAAAAAGTTCGTCAATGACATAAATGAAAAGAACAAAGCAAAATCCAAACAAATTCTTATCAAAGGCTATCAAAACCAAAAGAAAACTAAGTGAAGTATTTTCCGAGGGGACACACTCAGAGACGGTAGGAAAACAAATTGGACCAAAGAAAATTAGAGAGAAAAGAAAGAAAAATAATTATTTTCATCTTACAAGGATCAATGCCGGTGAAAAATAGCCACCAGTGCTCTGTAGTGTAAGTACAAAGAAGGAGAGGGTATACTGAAGCGCTTTGTCTCTAGACCAAGTGGTCCACTAAGGTAGATCTAGCCAAAATATGACACAAAAAAACAAATCAATATCTGATATACTTGTAGGTACGTGGAGAACAATCTAATACACTTACATACATGGAACGAGATATAACCCCTGGAATGCAACGCTGGAAAAAAAATAACAACTCTTATGTTTATAGACGTTGGAACACATCTCTAGCCTAGAACTATATATGCTTGATTTAATGTTTCAAATGCTCCTCAAGATTGATTTAATAAATTTTAAATTTATCTTGAATTAAGTTTTAGTTTCCAAAGCTCACTGTGAATTTCACCTGAATATCCTAAAAATGCAATTTAGCATGATAAAATGAAATATTTTCTTTCAAATGAAAATCTGCGTATGGGAGAGAAGAAAAAAAGAGTGATGCAACATACAAAATGCAACAAACAAAATTTGTTAAATAAATTCCTCTAATGCAACTGTTCCAATTTCCAATTTCCAATTTCACACACAAAACCCTAAATGCAATGCAAAATGCAAAATTATGAGATTTTCTTTTCAATTCTCTTAATTGTGAAATTAAATGAAAACTAATATTCTTGCTAAATCACCGATGAGAGAAACCAGAAAAATTTATGACTATAGTATCAATTTCTTCAAACAATCAATGATTAAGCAAAAGTTTTCCGATGACCTAAGTGACAAGAATGAAGAAAAATCCAAAAAAAATCTTATGAAAGGCTATCAAAACCAAAAGAAAACTAAGTGAAAGATTTTCAAAGAGAAGGACACAATCAGAGACAACAGGAAAACAAGTTGTACCAAAGCAAATCAGAGAGCAAGGAAAGAAAAGTAAATTTTTTCATCTTAAAGGGATTAGCATGAGTGAAAAATAGGCATTAGTAGTCTACAACATAGGTAGAGAGAAGGAGAGGGTGCGCTGAAGTGCTCTGTCTCCATACCAAGGGGTGCACTGAGGCAGATCTGGCCAAAATACAACACAAAAAATCAAATCAAGCTCAGAGAAGGGTTTTCCTAGGGTCAATCAAGGTTTGAGTGAACCAATCAAGATCTACTTAAGAGGTGGAAAACAGGTGCTAAGGTGAAGGAAACCACTAAGGGAAGAAATCAATCCCCAGTATGGTCGCCAATTTTTTATGAGGAATTTACGATTGTTGAAAAATGTGAATTCCCTAGACCTAGTGGACTGGTATAGAAAGAATACATATTTTTCATTATATGAGTTAGAGAATGGGAGAGAGGCCTACCTCGAATCTATAGCAAGCTTCTCGTTCCTCCTCGTTTGTAATCTCCAATTGTAGCTCCAAGTGCTATAATTAGAACCTGCACACACAACTGAAACAAGCAAAGGATCTATAAAAACCAAGTAGCATAATCTAACATATTTATTCAATGAATCAACAATGCATTGAAATACATCAATGCAAACATAATACAACACATATAGGAAAACAAGATACTCTTTGTATTAATAGAAATAGGAGAGAGTTTACAACCATAAATAATAGTTGATCTTGTAGAAGCCTCCCCAACTTGACTTGTCCGTCCTTGTCACAAAGCACACCTCAACATCAACCCTAATTCATGAAGATGATGACTCCTTTAGGTTCAAGGCAGTAGTTTAAGGGAACAACCAATCTCCAAAAGTTAACCCTAATGGTATGGATGGTTGTAAATTTATAGGAGAAGGTTGGTAGCTTAGGATTTACCATTATGGGCTTGAGAATCACATATGATGGCAGAATCATCTCAAGGGATAAGAGGTGAAGTCTCTAAGGTATGATCATATAGGATTTGAGCTCTTATCCATGGTAAATAGTTGAAACTACCATTGGAAGCTTCAGAATAGTTTTTAATTTTCCCAAATTTCTACAATCAATGCACCTGGATAAGGAAGCAATAAGTGTTGATTGACACTGGTATAGAAGAGAGGAATTGGCATTGGATGCAGGTGGCTAAAGCAATAGGGTGTGCTCGAGATAAAAACATTTATTTTGAGCAATTAATCCCAAAACTTAGACTTTTTGGAAAGGTCATGCTTAGAGCTTTGTGAGGGGATGATGAAAACATGTTCATAGATGTTGTTTGGTTCGGTTTGTAGGCCTATTTACTAGATGTGATAAAATGGAAAATAGCACATATTGCAGTAGAAATAACACATGCTCTGAAACTAAGAACTCGAGCAAGTTAAATTGTAGTGGAAGCACTTTAGGCCCGATGAAACTACATGGGAGATGGTTGATCAGATGAGAGTTTTATGTCCTTCTTTATTTGTTGGTCAAGTAGATGTATTTGATATATGTGTTTTGGTTATATATTTATATATGAATATGTGTATTGTAAATACTGCAATAATCTATGTTATAAAGCTCCAATAAGTAGTATGTTGTAAATATTGCATTGAGTTATGTTATAAAGTTCCAATAGGGAGTATGGCAATCGTGTTTTCAATAGTTTGGTATGATGTAAATGTTGAATTGAGCCGTGCTATAAAGCTCCATTGGCAGCATGTTTTAGTGGTTATAAGCATCATTGAACAATAAGGATGGTGTTCCCCCAAGGGGGAGGGGTCTGTAACAACCCCTAGTTTATTTTCCATGTAAATAAATAAGACCAAGGTCATGGGACATGTATTCCTTGTTGAATGGTGGGTAAACATAATAGTGGGCATCACTTTGGTTTAATTAATGGCTATGGAAATTAGAAAAGGCATTGGAAATAATTGGCATTAAATTATGAAAATAATGGAAAATATGAGAAAAGGAAGGTGAAGAGACAAATTTGCATGCAAGGGAAATTAGAGGAAAAATTTAAGAAAAAGGAGACATTAATTATAAAAAGGCATTAGAGAATCAATTGCTAGCTTTTTGACAACTTTGAGTTTAGCTATTGTTCATTCTCTCATACACTCTTTTACACTTAGAGCATTCTTGGAGAATCCTTGGAGCATTCTAGGGATCACTTGAATAAGAGAAAGAAAACAAAGGAAAGAAAGGGAGAGCAAGGAGACAATTTGATCAACAACTACAATAGGATTACTTTGCAAGTAACATGTTCCATGTCTAATCTCCTTGTTGGTTTCTAGATGCATGATATGTGCATGTGGCTTTATGGTTATTTGTTGCCATTAGCATAGAGATTTGTCTGGATTCACAGTGGTTTCATCCTTTCCTTTCCATTTCCCGGATAACCATGGTGTCATGGGT
Source organism: Pinus tabuliformis (assembly GCA_031772625.1). NCBI lineage: Eukaryota > Viridiplantae > Streptophyta > Pinopsida > Pinales > Pinaceae > Pinus > Pinus tabuliformis. The sequence continues at coordinate 315,047,004 of CM062820.1, read as the reverse complement.
TCCCCTTTTGGTTTTATGATTGGTTCTCAGGTTCCATATGAGTGTGGGTTGGGATAGGATCTTTGGATCCTTGAAACAACTTAAGTCACTAGAGGTTGTGGGTTGAGATGGTAGTTCTGTCTAGCCTTGTAACAACTTGTGTCCCTAGATTTTGTGCATTGAGATGGAATCCCTGGAGCCCTGGAAAACTTGGGAAGAGACTAATTTGGTTGATGTTAGTGATTTCTAGACCATATAGGTGATATCGTTGTTGCTGAGGGTTGAGATTTTTTGGCCTCTGGTAGCCCTAGTTGGTTTTATTTTGGTTCAACCAATATGATCCCACATTCATGACTGAAATATGGAGTAGGAATGATTGGCTGAAAGAGATATTTTGGTTCAGCCAATCTATGGTCGAGTGGTACGTGGAATTCTCTAACTTGGTTTACATTTTCATATTTTAATATGAGGTTAGTTTCCTATTATGATCTATGAGCACTTGTACTAGTTATTATGGTGATATTATGGTTTTTATTATGGTTATATGTTGGTTATATGCATGGCTTTATGATATGATCTAGCTATGGCCATTGTTCATGATTTGATAAGTTAATGGATGGTTTATGAATGCATGGGATAACAAGTGTTATTGCAGCTAACTAAAGAGGGCATAAAGCCTTCTTGGTGATTCTCAGATGAAGTTCAAAATTTTATGATCAAATATGCATTCATGACCTGTAGCTTATATGTTTACTTTTTTATTAACGAAATGTATATCTTGCATTAGGAATGTATAGGTAAAGATCTTTCTCAAGTTTTAATTGTTTAGCATTTTTATCATTATTTTCATGATTCTAGAGAGTTACAGGAAGTTATGGGAAGTGGTCTAGAGGCTAACCTGAAAAAGTGGCATAGATCTCATGACTACATGCACAGAATAAGTGATTTTGGGTCATAACCGCATGGAGATAGGCGTGTGGGTGTGGTTATAGCCTCCAAACTACATGCGTGAAGTCTTATTGGTGCATTTGGGGAGTAAACCTAATGAAAAAGAGTTCTAACTCGTGTAATGATCAACTCGGGTGGTTGGAATGCTCTTGAGTGGTTTGTAGTCCCTAAGGGATGTCATTTCACTTCTAGTTTATAGGCTTCACTTCCATAACTAGAACTCGGAGGTCGGGTCATATCATAGTGAAGATGAGCTCATGTCTACCTTAGAGAGCCTGTAAAAGTGGGTAAATATGGGAGGGGTAGTTACAACTATCTCCCTCCCTCGCTCCTTCTCCCCCCCCCCCCCCCCCCAACCTTTTATCCATATCTCCTTCTTTGTCTCTCAATGTGACCCCTAAACATAGATACTCTTTCTCCATCTCTCCCTTGTCACTCCCTCTCTCTCTCTTTCTCTCCATTTTTCTCTCTCTCTGTCTTTCTTCTCCCCTCCCTCTCTCCCCCTCCAACTCCATCTCTATGGCCCTCCCTCTCTCCTCCTCATTTTACCTCCCTCTCTCCTCCTCTCTCTCAATTCCTCTCTCCCTTACACTTCTCTCCCTCTCTCACTCTTCTCCTTCTCTCTCTCTTCATTCCTCCTCTACCATGTCCTTCAGTTTAATTCCATCTCTCCCTTGTTACTCCCTCTACCTCTCCACCTATGCCACTCTATGCCTTGATTATTTACTCCATACATATCTAGAGTTAACATATATAATGATATATTAATATATTATAATATAAAAAAATTAATATTTTATAAACAAAAATATTTTAAAAATTAAAAAAATAAAATAAAATAAAAAATAAAAAAAACAAAGAAAAAAAAGCTCAATACATAAACTTGAACCTTTAACTCAATACAAATGAAATTCGTGACCCTAGCCTCTTACGTCGTGCACCACTGCCCACCTCAGTCATCGATCCCTTCTACGTGAGGTCACTTCCCACAAAGCAAGAGAGAGTGCCTAGATTGATAACATGAGAATGATCCCACCAACCCTCTCCCTACATACCCTATCGGTCAAGTAATAATCCGCAAGTGGATTGGTAGCATGAGAATCTCTCTAGTACGATGAAAGCAGATCACCGGTTCGAAATCTAGTTACTGAACTTCACCACAACTTACACCTAACTAGGAATTTCATTTTAAGGGCATAGGTTTTAGCTGAGGAAGAATTTCTCACCTGAGGAAGATCAAAGCAAGAGGAAAAGTTGATAAATTCTACCCACATAAAATTAGTTCCAAAAAGACAGATTCAATCCCACCAATGCATCCAAGGAGAGACAAGGGAACCCCAAGATTTCTTTTGTAAGTTTAAATTGCCTGAATTTTTCTAAATTTCCCCATATTTTTGTAAATTGCCTACTTTTTTCTAAATTGCCCCACTGTTAGTTGCAAATAAAATGGCATGAAATATGTGAGCTAGAAATCCTAGCGGCCTACAAAATTTTAATGACAAAATAATGATAAAATCCTCCTTGAATCATAAGGTGATCACTACAAAAATTAGGAGTTAGCCCTTGAAAAATAAACAAACAAAATCAGAACCCCAAAGGTCTTGCGACCTCCCAAAATCAAGCTTGTTGGATTACTGCAAAAAGAGTTATATTAATCACAAATTGAGCTCTATAAACCCTCACACAATCCAAGAGAATTTTGCAAAATGAATTTATGTGAAAATTACCATTTGAAACTATTTAGATTAGTGAGAGGAGGGGTTTCTAAACCATCGACTACCTCATGCAAAACCCCATGAAAATATTGAATAAAATTTTCCAAAATTTTGCAAATGAATTCAATGTATAAAACTTCTCATCTTGCAAGTAAATTGAGTTAACTCCTTCATAATTAAAAAAATATCAATTTTGAAGCCAAAAATAAACTGTAAAACCCTCTCAGCTTCCTAAAAAAAATTGATTCAAACTCAGGTCCAAAATCCAAACAAAATATTAGATGGATCTCAAAAGAAACATGTTCTAGGATAGAGATTGATACTTCAAACCCTAGCTATTTGTGTGAAGGAGGAAATGGCGTAAAAAAACCAATTTTCTTTAAATATGTTTTCAATCCACCTGCGACAAATAGATCAGATGACAAGATTCAAAATTCCAGTCTTTCCTCTTCAGATATGCAAATAGAAACAAAATATATGAAAACCCATGTTGTTCCATAATTTTTTAAGGGTGAGAAGGTTTTAGTGTTGAGAGACAGGAGGCCTCCCCCTGAAACTACCATGCCAAACATTGATATGCTCATTATTTCTTGGAAAAAAAGTTAGTGAAGATTAAGGAGGAGGGAAAACGACATTGATAATCCTCTAGACTATTGATTTTTTTTTTAACTTCTATGACCTGATCAAGGCAATGACGTCACACTCCTATATTGTTCTTATGAATCACTTGATTCCACCAATCATACCTACTTTAAATATGCTACCAAAATTATTTATATTCAATTTCTAGCTAAGGGATTCTACCATGATGATATACATGAAAATTGATAATGTCCAACCCTAGCAAAGTCTTAACACAAACAAATGCATGTAGAACCCATTGCATAAAGGAGAAACCCAAAATTGTTGATACATGTGGAGATCAAAGAAATGAATCCTGGATTAAACCCAAATTTCTAAAGGAATCCAAACATGAATCTATTCTTGACATAATTAAATACATTTCCCATATCCAACTTAAGGATCATCTACTTTTCCTCATCATTCCTGCTAAAGGGCATAACTTCATGTATAAGGATGATATTTTCCACAATTTGTCTCTTCCTCACAAAACCACCTCTGTTTTATAAGATAATATTAAGGAGTATACTTTTTTGATATATTAGAAATGATTTTAGGCATAATATTGTAAGACACATTTCACTATGATATTATCTTTAATGTATAAAGGATGATGTAATTACCTCTTTTGGGACTATAGCTAAGAAATATTAATTTGTCCCTCCTCTTGGGTTCAAGGTTCATGATGAACATATTGAAGAATTCACACCATACACACCAACTCAAACTTAATAATATTTCAAAAATAGTTGCAAAAATGAATGTTGAATTCATCTAGACATGATACCTTATCAAGTTCAAAATGATTGATTGCGTCCAAGATTTCCTCTTCTGATATAACCTACATTCGACAACCATTGTCTTTGTTACTTATAATACATGGATTATGTTCTTGTATAATATTTGTAATCAATCTATCTTGGCTCCTAGTTTCAATATATAGGGTGGAATAGGGTTTATATGCTACTTCTTTGATTTTTTTCATTTGGACTTAATGTCTATCCTTCATTGGTGGTGATTTCCTTGACATCATTACAATAGAGTTGTACTTTATCTACGGTTTGTGAAAAAGGATAGTGTTTATATCCCTTCCTTAGAGCCACAAACTCTTGGACTTTTACCTCCTTTTTTATTCTTCTTCCCTCATCTTATATTTGTAGCACTAGAAGGTTTATTTTTCCTCAATCATGAAAGAAGCAGTGACGTATTCCTACTCCATGAGCCTTTGAATTCCCCATAGTTTATATTTGAGGTAGTTGATCTCTTTACTCACTAACTGATAGAAATCTCTCACCCCAACCTTTAGAGTGAGCTTCGTATTTTTAAGATTTTTTTCCTATATGTGCACCAATGATCCAACCACCCACTTGCTCCAAACTCGAGAAACAAGGTGAAGAAGGAGGGGGCTTAGAGCCAAAAATGATTGAAATGGAAAAAATAAGTGGGTCATAATCCTCTTGTTTAATCATAGAAAATGTGATTCTACAATGATCTAATCCATCGTAAGATATAATTTGAGAAGAAAAGGATATGTTACTTTCTCTAAAGGAACTATGTACTAATAATTAATCTAGATTAATGTGTCTATGCCTGAGACATCTATTGGTCCATGTAAATTTCCATTTAAATTTCATATATGTTTGGTTAAACCAAAATAGAACCACAGGGCTTCCATAGGCCAAACCACCTCAACCCTCAACCATAGTGATTTCACCTAAGCCGGTTCAAAATTGATTAACATCAAAACAAGATTAGATTCCTTCGACTTCCTTCACCAGCTCTAGAGGAATTTTCATATCTCCACCCATATATCAAGAGTTCTAGGAGAAATCCAATATCCACCCTTGACCCTTGGGAATTTTCCCAAGACCATCTAAACCAGGATACAAGTTTATCAGTCATCCAAAGCTGAATCAGAGAGAGAACCCACTACATCATGGCTATTTAGTAAATTGGAAGGAAAGGTGGAAACCATTGTCAATCCATGCAAATACCATGACAATGACAACAAAATAACCAAAGAACCACATGCATGTACCATACATCCAAATCTCAGCAAGGAAATCACACATGCAACTTGTTACCTACAATGAAATCCAGTTGTAACTGTTGATCCAACCTTCTCTCTGCTGCTCACAATTCCTTTGTTTTTCCTTTGCTTTCTTCTCTCCAAGTCCAAGTGAATGTTAGGATGCTCCAAGAATTCTCTAAGTGTGCAAGAGTGTAAGAGTATGGAAGAAGAGAGCCAAAAGCTAAAACTGGCAAAAAACTGTGAATTGTTTCTCTAATGCCTTTTTATTATTGATCTTTAGTCTCTTCCATTCCTTTCTCCTTTTTCTTAATTTTCCTATAATTTCTCTCTAATTTCCCTTGCATGCATATTTGTGTCTCTTCATCTTCCTTTTCTCCTATTTTCCTTTATTTCCTTAATTAAATGCCATTTATTACCTCTTTTACTTTGTCAATCCCTTTGCCAATTTTCATAGACATTAACAAACTACAAATGATTATCACTATAATGTTTTCCCATCATTTAGCTTGGAATATGTGTCCCATGACCTTTTTCTTATTTTATTTACATGGAAAATCAACTAAGGGTTGTTACAGTTGTTCATAAATTTTCCTGTAAACATAAATACAGGCATAAGAAATGTACCTAGCTTACTTGGTGGATTCTTAAGCATTAACAAAACATTTGAGGGAATTACCAATGCCTACTAGAGTTTCCTCATCCCAAAATTCACTCAGCAATGAATATAATCTGATCCAAACTAGTGTTATAGTAAAATATGTCTTGTATGGCATAAATCGCTATGTCTAAAAGCAAAAATAGAAACCTTCTGAGTAAAAAAAATATGCACCATTCTCAAACACTTGAGTTCAATCCTCTATGTTAGAAAATAAAATAGTGAAGAAACCCTAAGTTCCCAATTTTGACTTGTTTTGGCCCTTAGGTTTTCGATTTATTTGGTCCCAGTGAGAGAGAACTATTTTGAAGACCATATGTTGAGAAATTTCTTGATTAACACGTGATTCCACATGTATTGGATATGTTCCCTCATGCAGCTAGATTAAACCTCAAATTAGAGTCTACTACAAATTTTGGTGTAGAAATTATAGTCTTCAACTACTCATGAAGGTTTAATCAAAATCACAAGACACAAACCTACTCTACTGCTCTATGGAATTCAATTCACAATTTAGAACATCAATCACAAACAGACAATAAAAAATAACACACATGCACACAATATTTTTTCAGCGGAAAGAAATATGCTAAAAACCTCAATGTTTTCTTGGATTAATATTATGAATAAAGATGTATTACAATTGCTTTGATCAACTGAGCACAACCTACAAGTGAATAACCTGTTTCTCTGCTCATTGAGAAGATCTGAACCAGACTTAGTCAATTTATTCCTCTGCTTCAAACCCTATTACCTTGTGCAATTGCTTGAGAAATTAGGTCCTATTATTTAGTAATTTATCCAAAATGGATTGTGTAATTCCCTAGGTTGATCATCTGACTACATGCAACACTTGTACACTCAAGACTAGTCTACAACTAATGTTACACTACCTTGGAATCTCCACCATAGCTGGAGAACTCGAATTCTCTACATGCACTAGCTAATTTGGGCTGATTGATCAGTTAACTCGATGATCACTGAGTTTGAGTGAAGTCTCACTGCAAAACTAACCTTCCACTAGTTCCTCCAATAGTTGGAACTAGTTTAACTGAAAACAACTTGAAATAACTAACCTTCCTTGTTATAAATTAGCAATCACACATGGTTAACTGAATTGTAACTCCTCCAACTCAAATTTAATAAGTAAAGAGGTTGACACAAACAATATCACACATGTTAACTGCATCCAAGTTGTTTTCTGATGTGGAAATTCAAATTTTCTCAATTTAATCAAAAGGAAGAATCAAATTGAGAATTTCTTGTTGCATTTTTCAACATTTGGAAGGCAATTTCTAGGTCAGCCTTTCCCTAATTGGTTGGTGGATTGTTGGGGTTTAAGCTAATATCCATTAGGGTTAGGACTAGAAATCATGGGGTTAGTAGCAGAGGGTTTCCCTAAGCTATTAACCCCTACAACAATTCTACTATAGGAAGGAGAGTCACTCCCTCCAATGGAATTCAGTATAAGAATAGCAATCTAAAAGCCACTAGAAACATAGCATCTAGGGTTTGATGAGAAGACCAAAATTTGTAGATCAAAATCCTCGCCACAAAACTTTGATTTTCTGATTAATATTGTTTTTTTGTTTATATATATATATATATATATATATATATATATATATATATAAAAATTTTACTAAAATTAAAATGGACTAACTTTTATTAAGAGAAATAATATATGTAAATATCATATTATAATATACTTCCTATGGAGGGGTTCAATGGTATTAGACGTGGATTGATATTTTAATGCATAGATGGAATACAATCTCTTAAAACCTTGAGTACGCTCTTCCTCGTGTTGTTAGCATTAGCATTAACGGTTGGTAATATGACCAAGGATGGTTGGTCTTTTAGTTCAACTTCCTTTAGGTTGATTATCTAGCATATCTATCTAGCGTGTCTACTTAAGTGGAGGATGGTAGATTAGAAATTGAGTGATGGAAGAAGTAAGAGTATTTCACATCAATTTTATATTACTATTTCTCGGTATGGTGGCCTTGTTGGTTCCATTAACACTTTGAATATTTTGAAAAGGTTTATAAGGTTTTACTCTTACAAGTTCTATTTCCTAGAATAGGTTGGGAGTTTGGAATGATTTGTGGAATGAATTATGATCTTGGTAAGGAAGCTTTACTTTGAAAAAGTGTGGTTAAATTTCTTTGCAGATTAAATTTTTGTGTAAAGATTAATTGAAGTTAATCTTTTTTCCTTTTTTAGCTTCATTTTGGTGTGTTTTTTTTACTTTATTTCTCTCTTACGATCCTTGGCCTTTATGCCTTTTGGATTTCTCACTCATTCTTGGGATTTCCTCCCCCTTGTTTATGTGTTGCATGATTCAAGGTCTATGATTGGAATTTCAAATATTCATTATTTTCCATTTATACCAATCGAGGTACAGGTTTGTAGGCTTGCAGCTGTAGGTAAGTTCTTTGAGTGGGTCTCAAAAGTGGGTTTTGTCTCACTTCATCCTTTTCCGCATCCCTTTGGGAGCAGAAAGTTGGTATGCTCTCCTCGGGGATCCCTTTGTCCTCATGCCTAGACTTCAGCAACCTTCTGGGCAAAGTGGTGCTAAGATGACCCGAGTCGCTTCAATTCCAAGAACATCGGCTACAACTTAACACTTCGCAACCATGTATACTTTTGTTATTCAATCAGAAATTTCACGATAAATTCATCAAGATGGAGAGGAAGCTAGGGGGAAAAGGCATTTCATTCTTAACGTAGAGATTGAAGAGGCACATGTTCTAGGAAAACATGCTACATGCAAATTGTGCACATTTATTGGCAGTGAAAAACTAGCATGAAAAAGGTGTCAGTGGAGTGCTCAAAGACCCACCATGAAATAGTCTTGTGCATTGACGAAATTCTACAAAAATTTCAAAATTTAAATAGCAAGGCATCCATCCCAGCAAAGAATATCAGAAACCTCAAATTTTCTATAACTAACGCACTATAAGACTTTTTATAAAATTAACTAAAGAGAAATTCTAAAACTCTTCTTTTATGCTTCCCAAATAAATTTTAAATCATTTTTATTTATATTAATAAAAATCTCTATTTAGCCTTATCTTATATATGAATGAATATATTATACCCTTATCCCATATACTATGTCACACTATTTATACTTGTTTATATATATATATATATATATAAACTTTGTTATATTTGAAAAAAAAAATTGCAAACATAAAAATAATTTGTTATATTTAACGACAACTTGCAATATAAAAAGAACCAAAAAAAATTGTTCGCCGATGATGACTTTTCGATCAGACCAGAAAGGATAGCCATTGTTGAATGGAATGCTGAAGTCACAAGTTTTTGTCTATCATTCTTATCATGTTAGGTGGAGGTCTTTTTCATAATCATAATCATTAGCATCTCAGTTTTAAATTTAGTAACTATATAAATTACCTTATCATAGATTCTAGAATTTAGTAACGATATAAGTATATATTGAAATAAATATAAATAAAGTTGAGCAAAATCAACCCATTGACTTTGTAACTTTGCTTACACTTATTGATATCAAAATATTCCAAATTTACAACTAACATTAATAATTAACCATAAATAACAATGTTTCATTTTTGTACTTTTCAGTATGGTATATAATCTAACTCTATTCTCTAGAACCGTGTGTAAGATACATAATATCCACTCAACAACGTAGTTTTAATTTTTTTGGCTTTTGCAATCGGAAGTTGGTGATATGATTTTTAATGAGTTTCTGCTATTTTATTTTTTTTAATATTTTATTTAAATAATATTTTTACATATAAATTTAATTTTTTTGGAAATTTTTATAATATAAAATTTAATTTTATACATTAGGTTGTAGAACAATTATAGATTTATTTTAAACATAGATTTAATATAAGTTGAGAGAATAAATTTCTGCAAACTTATTTTAGAATGCACAAAAAAATGTGTAATTTTTTTGTTGTTTAAATAGTATTTTTGAATGTTATAGATATTAAATAACAAGTGTATAAGGTTTCAGCATTTCACTTACATATTTTTTAATTTTTAATTACTTTACATGAAATTATATTAAATCATATGAAAAATTAATTAAATATGCATAGCTTTTTTTATTTTTATTAGAGTGGACATTGTTTTTTTATTTAGAGAATATTTTATTTTTATTTTAAGAGGGATGGACATACTTACACATAGACTGTATAATGAACCTCTGAGCTTCACACTAGGCTGTAAAATAAACTTCTAGACTCAATGAATCTCTTAAATAAATAAATAAACTTACACATCACCTTTACACTAAACTGTAAAATGAACCTCTAAACTAAATCAACCTCTTAGGTAAACCAGAAAATTGTAGTCTAAAAATTATGCTTTTTTGCCCTGAAAATTATGGAAATTCCGGTCATATTTTGAAAAAATCAGGCAGGGATTTCTTTAAATCCAAGTAAAAACTGTCTAAATTCATAATTTTAGGTGGCCTAGATATTTTGAGGGGGCTGAATTCATTTCCACCATCAAAAACATGATTCAAACACTACCTCTACAATTTATTTATTTTATTTTTTTTTTCTCAAATTCCAGTAACTTTGACCATTTAATTAATTCCTCTGCCTACTCCAACTAGAAACCACTGCAACCACCCACTAGAAACCACTGCAACCACCAACTAGAAGCCACTGCAACCAGAAACCAACTAGAAACCACTCCAACCAGAAACCGTACCCCAGACTAACATAACGTATATAATTTATGATGACCGAACTCATGAAATAGATGTATGAAGAATCGTTTACTTCGTGAAAGTACAACTTTTCAATTCGATGGATTCGTCCCGCTGGTCCCGGTGGAACCCTGTCATGATTCGTTTTGATGATGTTTAGGTGACTGACAGAGAAATATTGATCAACGCTTTCAGAGTTGAACGGGGCCTTCCCGGCTGGCTTATCCGGCTCTTCTAAAGGCGGTGTCACCGAGTTATAAAAGTCGTCGAGGCCTTTTCCGGACGATTTAGGTTTTTGACTGTGAAATAATGTGAGGGAGTTGTGATGGAAAAATAATTGTTTCTACGCTATAATAAGTAGACCTAGCTAGGCCTTGCTTCTGCCCAATATTAACCAACTGACCTGACCTAGCTAGGCCTTGCTTCTGCCCAATATTAACTGAGTTGGTGCTACTCGTTTTCTACAATCTGGGGCTCACTTCTTTTCTGCATCATCCAATTATCCGAGTTTGCTACCCAGTCATGTCTAACAAAGAATTTAATGGTGCTGCTGACAATATGGGCTCGCTGCACGGATCGGAGCGAAGGTAATATGATACTGTAAATGGAGGATTAAATTTTGTGAATTTATTCTTGAATTTATGTTTGTTTTTTTTAAGTCTTACTAGCATGATCAGTTGGGAATGGGCTTTTTTTTAGTACGGTTAGTATTATAGAATTTTAAAGAAGAAACTGCTGTGCTCGTGCTAAGGAAGGGGATGAGACAAGCTAAAATCTAGTCAGATGATCAGTTGGGAATGGTCTTTTTTTTAGTACGGTTAGTACTATAGAATTTTAAAGAAGGGGATGAGACAAGCTAAAATCTAATCAGATTCATCTCGTAGCACGAAGGGGATGAGACAAGCTAAAATCTAATCAGATTCACCTAGGTGTTGATCCATAGGTGATTTTGATAAGTTAAATGATGGCCTGAGTTACTGTTTCTCAAAGTCAAGCCTAGATAAACACATATCACTTTAGAAATCCAAAAAAAAATGTGTTTTTTTTTTTATAAATCATCCTGTCGGGTAAAATTTCTGGCCAATGATTTTTTGAAGCAGGTTGGAGGGCAAGGTCGCAATAATAACGGGCGGGGCAATGGGTATCGGAGAAGCCATCGTTCGGCTCTTCACAAAGCACGGAGCCAGAGTCATAATCGCAGACATTGCAGATGAAACCGGCAAAGTTCTGGCCGAATGCCTTTCACCCCCTGCCATTTACGTGCACTGCGATGTGAGCAAAGAGCAAGACGTCAGCGCTGCGGTGGATTTGGCCGTCGAGAAATACGGGCAGCTCGATATCATGTTTAACAACGCCGGAACTGCCCCTACCGCTCTGGTTAAGGGCGTAACGGAGTACGACATGGAGCAATTCGATCGAGTAATGAAGGTAAACGTGAGAGGAGTGATGCTGGGCATTAAACACGCGGGCCGCGTGATGATTCCGCGGAAGAAGGGCACCATAATCTCCACGGGCAGCGTTGCGGGGATAATAGGAGGAGGTAATTCATACTCATACGCCGCCTCCAAACATGCAGTGATAGGGCTCACAAAGAATGGAGCAGCTGAGCTTGGGAAGTATGGCATCAGAGTCAATATTGTCTCTCCTTATGGCGTGGCTACCCCTCTTGCAGTCCAGAGCCTAAAAATGGGCGATGCCTCCTCAGTAGAGGCCTTCTTCGGGAGCCTCGCCAACTTACAGGGAGTGACACTTAAAGTGGAGGATATTGCGGAGGCCGCGCTGTATTTGGCGAGCAATGAGGCTAAGTATGTTAGCGGGCATAACCTGGTCATTGATGGAGGAATAACTGTTGTTAATCACTCCTGGGGACTCTACAGGTGATAGTTCTTTATGCGAATTCTCTATAGGACTCTTGCAATGCCACTTGATCATTTTGTGCACGGCTCATTCCTCTCTGCAATCCACAAATTTATAAAACTGCTCTGTCGTTATCGGATCCAATATCTGTAATCGGGAGGGTAAGGGGGTGGTTCAACTAATATGGGTTTGCTCAACCTTAAGATTTAAGAGAGGCAGTTTAACTTTCGTTGTTACTGTATTTTATATATTTGACTGGTTGTAGTTGTTAAGTACATATTTTAGAGTTTAAATTCAAATAAGGATTATTTAGAGGAATAGGGTATGGATTTTTATCTCATTAACAAGACGATCTAACAGCCCAATTTAATATTTGACATGGCCTTGCTCTTTTAAAATAAAAAAACATTAAATTAAAAATCACCCTACCTTCAAAAGTGTAAATTGTGTAAAATCTTCAAAACACAAATCAAAGAAAATGCATAGACTTTTTAATCTTTACTCACTTGTCACCCCCATTTTTCTATTATACTAACTAAATTCTCAAATTCTTTCGCACTAACTTTAAATATGTACAATTTATCTTATCATGGATATAGCATGTACTCATAGGGATACAATCTTTTCATAAATAAATAAATTTGAGCACAAATTTTGGAAAAAAAAAATGGTATCTATTTTATTTATTAATAAATTTTAAATTTTAATCAATTTATATAGTAGGTTTTTTTATACATATATAAATTCCAATCAATTTATAGTAGTTTTTTTTATGTATATATAATATGTTTTATGTATATATAATATGTAATTTCTTTTTGATTAAATTATATTTTTGAATGTTATATAGATTATATAATTTAATCTTACAAGTCCAAAATATAGTTGTTGAATTTCAAAGAAAATTGACAAAAAAAAATACACATAATAAAAATGTAAAATACCTAAACTACTTAAATACATATTTTTTTTAAATATACATAGTTGACATTACAATATTTTACATAACATGTGCATTGAAATATTCTGCTAATGGATCACATTGCCTATATTGAAATGATTATTTTTATTATCAACATATTTTTAAGTATAAACCACATATTAAAATATTTTATCAATGACCCACATTGAAACATTTTACTATTATGAATATTTTCAAATCTCACAAATTAATTTTATATTAAGAATGGAATGAATTACACATCTCCCTAATATTATTATTTTTATTATAAAGTACTCCATATTTTTTATCTTAGTTTTTAACTTTCAAATACCTTTTTTTTTTTAATTGAATATTTACTATATACAACTTTAAATTATTTTCTCTATATATATATATATAAAATTTAAATTTTGTGTTGAAATATTTTTTGATAAGTATAAAGTTTAAACATATTATTCATATTTTCTTTAATTTCTAATTACTTGATCTTTTTTTTAAATTGACACTAAATTATATTATATTACTAGACATCTATAAGTGCCACAAATGAAATATTTTTACTATATGAAGTTTTAATATCAACAACAAATTAAATGACCATACATCTATATATTTTATTTATAATTCAAAGTAAGCAAATATTTTTATCTTATTAGGTTGTAATATCAACAACAAATTGAATGATCATAGTAAGGTTGGGGTTATTAATCTTTTATAATTATTTTAATTGGAAATAATTAAACATACACATTATTTTTTGTTTTTTATTATAGCTCTTATTGTTTTTCTATTTAAAAAATATTCCATTTTTATTTTAGGAGGGACATATATCTATGCCATATTAAACATAGATTGAATCTCCCATCACCCTCATATTAACTTATAACTGTAATTACCCAAAATAGATATTATTAAATTAAGGTTTCAGTGATTTAACAATACATTATTAGGTATTTATTATTGTTCCTACCTAAACTAGATATCAGTAAATTAAGATTTCAGTGCTTTAACAATACATTCTAGTAGATATGAGTAAATTCAAGTTTGAATTTACTAATTTTGTTTAACTAAATAAATTTTATTTCTAATTAATCTACACTCCAAAAATTAATATAAATTAATTTAATTTTTTAAAATTAAATTATTTTATTAAATTATCATATAAATATTTTTATGAAAATATAAATTTAAATAATTAAAGATTTATAAATATCTCGATAAAATATTTATTACTAATGGTAATCATGACTTGGTTTAGCATGTTAAATGGATTGGGGTCTAGGTTATATATATAATTCTATTATTTCTAAAAAGTATATTAAATTAAGAACATACTAATTTTACATTTCTAGGATTAAATACAAGAATGATTTATAGTTTTTTTTTCTCTTTTCTCTTTCACGCATCAGTCTAACCTACATAGCTATTTATAACAGTTGAAATTTGAATCATATCTCTATCTCTTTGGGAGAGATCCACAACTACTAGTTCAATTTTGTTTGGACCATATCTTTATCTCTTTGGGAGAGATCCACAACCACTAGTTCAATTTTGTTCGTTATCTCTTTTTCACATTCTCAGAGATTTGTTCGTTATCTCTTTCTTACTTTCTGAGTGATCTGACTCATGGTTGCACTTTTGGCTGCTAATTGTAGGCACAATCATAGATGATTCTCTTTCATTGTCCTTTACTGAAAGGTTCTCCTCTGTAGAGAGATAGGGTTGTGTCACTGAGGGCTAATATGGAATTAGCTAAGTTGAGTTGTCAATAGATGTATTCTATTTCTGAGAGCCTTCTTCTGATTTGTAGAATTCTTGGGGCTTGTTGCTACCTTTAGACTAGCTAAGTTGAGTTGTCAATAGATGTATTCTATTTCTGAGAGCCTTCTTCTGATTTGTAGAATTCTTGGGGCCTGTTGCTACCTTCAGACTCCAGCATCCCTGAATGCTTTTCTTTAGATCCTAGGTGGAGAAAGTCCCTTTAGAAGAGGGACATGAATTTTAAGGATGCCCTAGTTGTTGAAAAATTGTATACCTTAAAATTATATTTTCGTAGTTTAGTGGTTGCATATACTCCTTACCATTGCACATAAGAATGATTCTCTCTAGTAATCCTTCACTGGCATCCACCTCAACATGTATTCAGACGAAAGTGATGATACCTTTTCCCAATCTTTCACTATCTATTTTGTTGAAAATGCAGCAAGAAAATATTTGCTTGAATTTTCCTTAGTCAAACAAGAGAAAGTTCAAATTTCTATTTCAGCATAAATCTTGGACGTAGTTAATTGAGGTGACATGGCACTTGTCACTCAGTTAACTCAGTTAATTCGAGTTGGGGAAGCTTGAGTTCAATTCAGTATGTTTGGTTGCTAATTTGTAGCAATCTATTTCAGTTAATTTAAGTTATTGTCTCTTAAACTAGTTCTAACTGTTCGAAGAACTAGTGGAGGTCAAGTTGTGGAAGTGGAACTTCAACCACACTAAGTGATCAACCTGTTAACTGATCAAGTAGCCTAAAATAATTGTTGCATGCAAAGAATTCAAGTTACCTAGTTGAGATGGAGATTTCAAGGCAATGTACTATCACTTGTAGCATATTCTAATGTGTACAGGTGGTGGATGCAGTAAGAGGAAGGACCTAAGGGAATTGCACAATTTAATAGTGGGAAATTCTTAAATAATAGGGGCCAATTTTCTAGAGGAGAAACACAAGAAAATAAAAGCTTGGAGGGCTTGAAAATTGGCTAAATGTTGGCCAGAGTCAGTCAAGCAAGCAGAGGGATATACTATACCCTTTTAGGGTGTGCTCAAGCTTGAGAAAGCATATGTATTTCATTTATATTATCTTATTAATGCAATATAGATAGTAAGGAGTTTTTAATAGTTCCTTTTCCCTAGATAAATATCTGTGCATGTGTGATGTTTCATTTTTCATGTCTATGATTTGTGCTCTAAATAGTGAATTAACTTCCGTGGATCAATAGAGTAGCTTCAAGTCTTGTGATTTAGTAAATTTCATGAGAATTTTTGAATCTTCACATTAATTTCTACATGGTATCAGAGTTGGAATCACTGTAGAGCAGAGATTTCAAAGTTTTCATTGTAGGAAGATCGAATTTGAAGATCAATGTTGGAGGTTTTCTTCAGGACTAAGAAGATGGATTTCAATGTACTCGGACTAGAATATGCCTTGGAAGGAACCTCAAACTTTGTTTCATGGAAGCACCACATGGAGGTAGTACAGGATGACAATGGGCTGCTAGAATAAATCAAGACAGATGTAGAAAAACCCCAAGTGCCTAGAATCTTTCTCAGTGGAAGAAAGATGTGGCCAAGGTGAGGAGAATGATATTGGAGAGAATACATGATCATATTGTGTCAAATATCCATGGCAAAGAGACTTTATTTGTGATGTGGAAACCACTGACAGAATTTTTTAAGAATAGTAGTGACCATGGGAAGTTGGCACTCAAGGACAATATTTGGAGTATCAAGATGCAGAAGAATGACAAAATTTCGCAATATCTGAGAAAGTTTACACAATGTCATGATGAACTTGGCAGGGTCAGTGTTAATGTCCCTAAAGAAGACTTGTTAGCTCTAGCCATTCTTGGCCTTCCCAAGAGCTGGCATAGCTATCAAGATTTGGTAAATGATAGGGAGAAACTACCAAGTTGGGAGCGCTTATGGTCCGACCTGAAACATGAGGAAATGAGGGGAATATCAGAGACAAGACTTCAACCAAGGGCAAGGATGGGGATAACTATGCCTTGGCTAGAAGGGCAAAGAAAGGGAAAGGGAAGAAATCCCAATCCAAAGCATAATTGAGTCAAGGTGGAAAGAATAAATACTTGTCTAGAATCAAGTGCTTTCACAGTCATGAATTCATGCACTATGCCATGAAATGTCCACACAAGAAGACAAGTAAGATTACCTCTGGAGGAGCCGCAGGTGAATCTTTGGTTTCATAGTTTGATCTTGAATTTACTCTCATTGCATGCATGGCCATAATAGTGATGGGAAGCATGTGGTACCTAGACAATGGTGTATCATTCCATATGACAGGGAATATATATTTTTTTATTGATTTGTATGAGAAGGATCTCTAGATGCACATCCAGATGGAAGATAATGAAAGGTACAGTGCGACCGAGATTGGTACAGTCACTTTTCAGAGGGAGTCAAGCCACCCTATCAAACTCAAGGATGTGATGTTTGTTCTAGGTCTAAATAAGAATCTTGTCTCCTTTGTAGTTTTGGAATAACGTGGTTATGATGTGATATTTCACAAAGGAAATGAATTTCTAAGACACATAACCACGGGACAGGTGAAGAATATTGGGGTTTGTGTGAAGAACTTCTACATTCTAGCTGTGGAGGATTGTGTTGCATTGAGCACAAAGGAAGAGAAGGTGTAGAGTTGTGATGTTAGTGAACTTTGGCATAAAAGACTTGGAATTTAAATCATAGCGCTTTGAAGATCATGCAACAGATAACCATAGGCATCCCCAAAGGAGCACTAGAGTAGTAGGATACATGCAAAGGGTGTACCTTAGGGAAGTACACAAAAGCCACTTTCCATGATCGGGATAGGAGAGAACATGTAGTCCTTCAAAGGATCTACTCTGATGTTTGTGGATCTTTCTTGACAGCCTACACTGCTAGGCACAAATATTTTTTCATCTTTATTTATGACTTCTCACGGAAGTGTTGTATCTTCCTCATGTGAAAGAATGATGAGACTTTCTCCAAGTTCTTAGATTTTAAGGCTTTTGTGGAGAAAGAAATGGGCAAGAAGGTGAAGGCTTTCAGGGCCGACAATGGAGGTGAGTACATGTCGAATGAGTTTAAAAATTTATATTCAAAAGAAGGCATTCGATGTGAGTTGACAACACCCCACAACCCATAGGAGAATGGGGTGGTTGAGAGGAAGAAGCATAATATTGTGGGAGCAGCATGGGCATTGTTGCATGAACAAAGCCTATCTCTACACTTGTGGGCTGAAGCATACAACCCAATGGTCTATTTTCATAACAGGAGTCCTCATCGAATTCTTGGCACGATCAAACCAGACGAGGATTTCTCTGGGAGAAATCTGGATGTGTCACACTTCATGATTTTTGGAGCCTTTGTTTACTGCCATGTCTCCAAAGAATCAAGGAAGAAGCTAGCACTGACAACATAATTGGGAGTATTTGTGGGTTAAAGAGAAACTCCCCACTACTATTGTGAGTACTTTCCATCCCTCATAATGGAAATTGTGTGAAGCGATGTAAAATTTGATGAAGACAAAGGAGGAGCCTCAAGATGTTGTGGAGCATCCATAAGTTAAGGAGAAGAGAGTGGAGAAAGCCACTGAAGCATAACCATCCAGAGAAGGAATAAAAATGACCAAAGAAGCTGAGATACGTGTGTAGGATTCAAGGGAGAAAGTGGGTAATCCTTCAAATTAGCACAGGTAAAGAAGGTCACCAAATCGATAAACTAGCTACATGGCTCTAATGACTAAGCTAGTAGAGACTAAGGCATCCTATTTCGAGGAAGTAGTAGAGCAAATAGTATTGGTTGATGTAATGGTGGAGGAGTATGAACCCATTGTAAAGAATAATGTTTGGTAAGTGGTCCCAAGACTACAAGAAAAATTAGTTGTGGGCTTAGGATGGATCTTCAAGGTGAAGCATGCAGCAGACGGAAGCATAGAAATGTACAAGGTCAGATTTGTGGCCAAGGGGTACTCTCAGGTTGAGGGGATTGAATATGAGGAGACATTTACTCCTGTAGCAAGGTACTAATCTATTATATTAATCCTTGCTCTGGTTGCACATATAGGGTGGAAGATGCATCATATGGATGTGAAAAAAACATTCCTCAATGAAGTTATTGAGGAGGAGATCTATATCGAGCAACTAGAAGGCTTCGAGACTTTTGATCAAGACTCCCATGTGTGAAAACTCAAGCGAGCATTTTATGGTCTCAACCAAGCACCCTGTGCTAGGTACACCAAGATCGATATCTATCTCACTAGTTTGGGCTTCATCAAAATTGAAGTGGTGTAAACCTATATCATATTTTGGTAGAAGGTAAATTGTTGATTATTGTTTTATATGTTGATGACTTAATTTTTACTAGTGATAAGCAACTGATCAGATCTTGCAAGGAGGACCTCGCAAGAGAGTTTTAGATGAAGGGAATGGGCCTCATGCACTACTTCCTCGGATTGGAAGTATGGAAAGGTGATGGGGAATTGTTTGCCTCTTAGGGCAAGTATTCCAATGAGATACTTTAGAAGTTTTGCATGGACAGGTGCAAACCCATGGAGACTCCTCTAGTGACTAACTATAGTCACTAGAGGAAGAAGGATCCCACTTAGGTGAGGTAGTGGATGCGACTGTTTACCAATAGTTGGTGGGATCACTCATGTATCTTGTGAACACACAACCAGACATGTACTTTGCAGTAAACCAACTGATCCAAGCAATGGTTAGGCCAACCAAACTGTTTTGGAGGGAAGCTAAGCATGTTGTATGGTAGCTCAGAGGAACTACCAAGTTTGGACTTTGGTACAGATGTGCAAAGGGAGTGAAGCTATGTGGCTTAACCAATGCAGATTGGGCAGGGAGTCCATCAGACTGGAAGAGTACATCAGGTGGAATTTTTAGTGTTGGGTTTGCAATGGTTTCTTGGTACAATAGGGAGAAAATATCTTTGGCACCCATCTTGGTAGAAGCATAATACATGGTTGCAAGTTAGGCAGCATGTGAAGCAATCTGGATGAGAAAGATACTTGTTGGCTTGTTTGGTCAAATGATGGATCCAAATTTGATTTACTGTGATAATCAAAGTTGCATCAAACAATATGAAAATCATTTTTTTCATGATCAATCCAAGCATATTGATATTTGGTATCACCATCTACGAGATTGTGTGCAGAGGTAGATTATGTTTTTGCAGTACATTCCGACAGAGGAACAAGATGTTGATATTTTGACAAAGGCCTTATCAAGAGGGAAGTTCGAGTTCCATAGGTACATGATAAGATTGGTTGATAATCCCTTTCTTACTGAGAGGGAGTGTTTAAAATGCACCAAGAAAATACCAGTTTGACTTTGCCTTAGTCAAACTAGAGAAAATTCGAATTTCTATTTTAGCAGAAATATTGGAGGTAGTTAACTGTGGTATGGCAGTTGTCACTCAATTAACTTAGTTAATTAAATTTTGGGAATATTGATTTCAGTTCAATATGTTTTATTTCTAATTTGTAGAAAACTATTTTAGTTAATTTGAGTTATTGTTAGTTAAACTAGTTCTAACTATCAGAAGAACTAGTGGAGGTTAAGTTGTGGAAGTGGAACTTCAACCACACTAAGTGATTAACCAATTAACTGATCAATCAACCCAAAATAATTTTTGTGTGCAAAGAATTTGAGTACCTAGTTGATATGGATATTCCAAGTTAGTGTACTATCACTTGTAGCATATTCCACTGTGTACAAGTGGTGCATGCAGTTAGAGGAAGGACATAAGGGAATTATGCAATTCAATAGTGGGAAATTCCTAAATAATAGGGGCCAATTTCCTAGAGTAATAGTGCAAGGAAATAGGATATTGGAGGGCTTGAAAATTGGCTAACTTCTAGCCAGAGTTAGTCAGTCAAGCAGAGGGATAGACTATACACTTACAGTGTGTGCTGAAGATTAAGCAAGCATATTCATTTAATCTCTATTCTCTGATTAATGCAATATATATAGTAAGGGGTTTTGAGTAGTTGTGTTCCCCTAGATAAATATTTCTGCATGTGTGATGTTTCCTTTTTCATCTCTATGATTTGTGCTCTGGATGGTGAATTAACTTCCACAGATCTTTAAAGTACCTTCAAGTCTTGTGATTTAGTAAATTTCATGAACAGTTTTGAATCTACACAGAGTAATTTCTACATACTTAAATGAAACGACCAAATGAATCTCCAATATCTTCAAGGATATTTTATCAGATCTAGTGGATAGGTAAGTTTGAGAATCTTACCCGTACTAGATTAGACAAAGATTTCATGGTGAGAGGATTTAGATCCAGGAACCATGGTTGAAACGAAAGGCCAACACAACTTGAGAACTAGGGACCTTGGTTGAAAACCTTCTTTTGATCTTCCATGTCTTTAAAAATGGACACAAAATATCCTCTCAAGCACAAAATCAAATCTACATTATGGGATGAGTTTTGATGAACCCAATCTCAAAGGGCAAGTGCTGAGGGCCAAAATCCATTAAATCAACAGATAATCACTCGTCGCTTATAATCTTCCACCTTTATCTTGTCCATTACATCATTCACCTCAAGATTATGGTTATCCTTTGATTGTTATAACACAAAATCTTGACCAGATAGATCTTTTCGAGTCTAGGAGCTAATGCTAGAGTTGAGAGCATCCCTAAAAGACTTGGGCTTAGAATTCATGGATGCCTCCCTACCCATGACACTAATTTTCACACTTGAAATGAGAGAGATAGAGGCATCCCTCTTAATGCCATATTCTCTAAGGCCATTTTCCCTCTTGAGTTTCCTCCCCTCATATAAGAACTTGTTGAAGGTGTTGGGCCTACCAACATGTCAGGGGATATCCCCGGTAAGAAGTCCCAATTAGACCTCAGACCATTTGGTGTAGGAGTCCCAGCAGTGGATGTTATGGTAATGCCTTGACTGCAGTTTTGCACAGAGGAAAGTAAGATGTCCCTATTCATAGCAAGGGTGTGACAGCTGCAGTAAGTCAAGGAAGGTGCATGAGAGGTTCTAAGACACTAAGGGTGAGGCGAGTGCACCCCTTGGACACCTGTAATATTATGCGGCTTGGAAGGGAACAAACGAGCGAAAATGCATCACAAGCTGGAAAGCAAGTTAGCGAGTAATCCAAAGTGATGGTTAAACCAACAACACATTTCAGAAAGATTCATACATACTTATATCGAATAGTCCATACATGCTTGCGTAAGAAAACAAATACATATGTCATTTAGAGTAAACAAGATAGTTGGAATACAATACAACATATACATGAAATGTGTTGGCTCTGTTATATTAAGAAGTGTAACTTCTAGTCATAGAATACATCCATGTCCAACCACTAGTTCCGATAGTGGAACGTTACAGCCACAACCACCTACTCCTCCAAAGAGATATACTAGCTTTGTGTAGTGGAGAAGCCAAGGTGCGTTACAATACTATCTAAGATACTCCTATCAAAGCTTGGCTAACTAAAAGCCTTTTCATTGAGTTATGAGGGACTATTTATAGTAAAGGGTGGGTGGCCCTTGACATTACCCTTTGTGGTAGTTCATATACCCTCATGACTCTTCATCTACTCTATAACTGTTACATCTAGCTATCGACACTTGAACCTACACTTGACAAGATGTTACATTACAATGCACATGTACCCATGTAAGACAAAACGACTTGACAAATCCATGCAAGACATCACTATGACTCGGAAAACTATTTGAAGACCAACTATTCAACATCCTCATGGTGGTCGATAGTAGCGAATTGATGCCAAGATTGGTAGTCCACGATGGTGTCTATGTACTCTAAGGTGATACCTTTCTAGAACCTAACTCTTGCCTCCATAGCATTTGGGTACACTGGTCGGGCTCCTCTGTCCAACTTGTCTAATATCATGTGCATCATTGTCTTTAGCGTGGCCAGACCAACAACATACTTGTGCATGATGTCTGCATTGATCGACAAGTCTGGGCTAGTGGCTATGCGTATCAACTCGTCAAAGTATGAGTCAAGCTCTATTCGGACCTGTGCCTTTTTCTTCACCTGGGTGAATGTCCCAATAGATGGGATCGCATGTGCGCACATAACAACATCCATACTCTTGAATACACCTACATGGGGAGCTTGTAGACTAGTGATGAGTTGCGAGAGCTCTTTATAGTTTCGGATCTGACTCCGGATGCGTGCCTTCAGCTCGATCGTTATGGGCTTCATCATCTTAGGAAAGTGAAGCAGGGATCCCTTGTATCTCATCATCCATGTTTGCATGTAATCAATAGTAGCATGCACATTTGACAAGATATGTGCTCTTCTAGCACATTGTTGCTACCATCTGTTGAGATGAATGACTTCCTTATGCATGGTAACAAACTTGGAATAAAATTTCCACATGAATGTGTCAAGGGACAATAAAACATCCAGTATTTCCTTCTTCAATTATGCTCAGGCAGATGCTGTAACCAATTCTCCTCTCTTCTTGGTCGTCTATAACTCCTTTTCCATTCGTTCATTCTTAGCTATCAAAATGTGAACACTCAAGCTAGTGGCTTTGGCATATGCTCTGGTAGCATTGGCCAATGTTGTTGGATGTTTGTGAACGTCAAACACGATCACTCATTCCTTGAACTGCACAAGAGATGTATGATCTTCTAAAGTTGACACTCTGCAAGATTGAAAAACTCTATTTTCAAACTCGTCGAATGAGATGTTGTGCATCTCTCCTTTCGGCTGATCTCCAAGGATCTCGGTGTCTCCTTGGTTTCTTGGGACTTTCTCATCTTCTAGATGTGGTGAAGCTGGTGGGATGTCCTCTTGGTGGTGGGGCATGAGGTTGATGTCTTTCTCTAACTCTTGCCACTCCATATCCATATCCATTTGTTCAAGTGCTCGCTCTATCTCCTGAGAAAAGTCCTTCTCCTATGATGGTTCACCATGTTTGCCTGATGCTAGCTGTTTTGATGAGTCCACTACCTGTATGGGCTTTGTTTCATCCGTCTGCACAAGTTGCACCCCCTTTTGTACCTATTCTTACTACACTTCCTTCTCCTATTTGTGCATCTCCTATTTCTTCCAGAGTTACTCCTTCAACTCATGCAACTCCTTCTCTGTTTCCTCCATTCTCCATTTCTCTCTTTTTCCTTTTCACATTTCTCTTGTCGCGTTGTTGCCTCTTTGCCTCTATAGCCATAGTTTCTTTCTCCATAAGTGGATATGCTTGGAACTTGTAGCCTTGATCTTCCTCCATGAAATCGACAATCTTCCTCTTGCACTTGTCGCGCACTGGTACGTTCACCTCTATTGTTGTTGTTGCTTCTGGTGCTCTCCAAGATGCTGCTTCACATTGCTTCGCTAACCATTCCACAGTGAAGCCGACTGGTTCATTGAGTCTGGAGGAGTTGTAACAATATCTCCATGGGTCCTCCTCCACCCAATGACATGCCCCATGGATCCAGTTGAACTGTATTCTTAGGCAATGATCTTTCACAAGAAAATGTGGGTCATATGGATTGTTACTTCGGAGGTTGAAAGGATACTTCTTCATCTGTTCTTCTTCGACATCTACATGCTTGAAACTCTGAATCTCATATAACCCAATGCACAATGGAAGAGCGGGCCAAGGTGCCTTCTTCTTCTGGTGTAGCCTAGCTGTCAATCCTACCAAGATGCGATATGCTACTTCCTACATGACGAGTATGTCCAAGGCAAAATTTGGTAGAACATGCAGAGGATTATCCATGTTGTACAACTGTATGAAGGTGTTGGACGGTGAGGCATACCAATTAATCTATGTCTATCAATGCCTCCATTATTTCCTTCGACATGCAAGGTGGATCTTGTTCGAATATCATCTTGTTAACTGAGGTGACAAAATGATCAAACAACCATGTGATAACTCCTCTAAAGCTGCATTTGGACAACATCTTGCAATAAGTGTTCACAGCAGTCTCCCCCGATGTCCATGCCCACTTCAAGCCCGAGAACTCCTGTCGGGAACAAATTTCATCCAAGATGTAGGTGAACATGTAGATCTCTTCTTGCATACCTTTCAGTGGTTGTTGATCCCTTGTTACCTGTTCCTTCAGTTAATGAGCCAACATGTCGGACCAGTTGCATACTTTGTATTCTCTGGACAATTGGTCCAATGTGATCACACAACTCTGTGGGAAGGTTTCTGTGCTTTCTTGGCCATACAGTCAACATGCAAATATGACCAAGTATTGATACACATTTTGCAGTATCTTCGTCTTGTAGATCTGGTTGGGTGTCATCCTGAATTTAACCGATTCCTTTACCTAGTTCTTCAAAATGTCTCTAGAGTTTGCATTGCTACTAGGTAAGCTGAAGGGTGTTTCCATGATGATCATGGGCTTCGACATCTGATACATCTCATCACTATCCTATGCCCTGAAGGTAGCAATCTCCATCCCACTAACACTGCTCAATGTCATCATCTCAGGATCAGTGTGCAAGATAATCCAATGTATCATGTCCGCACATGGGAACGTGGGGTATTTGCATGCAATTCAATACAAGCCGGACTTGTGAATGTTCACATATACTTGGCGGTCTTTGAGGTATTCCCCAAATGTGTCTATAAATGCATCATTGACCTCTTGCCATTTTATCTTGATGTCCTTGTCTACAATCAACTTGGTTTCTTCATAGATCAGCAACTTGTAGACACTCGCTCAACTGTTGCTCCAGTTGCACTTCCATCAGTGTCCTTTGATCCTTATCTCTTGGAGGCCATTGATCCTGAACTGATAAGAGGCAAACAAACACCTGCTAGATCTGGAGATAAAGCGACATGCATGGCAAGAAATCTATCAGCAAAAACCAAAACAAACTTGAGGAACGACATGTAACATACCTGGGGATTAATTGGCAAGGATTTCAAAATTTCTTCTGGGAGGCTGGCTGACTCATTGCCAGAATTGCGCAAAAGGAAGTATGGGTTGTCTAGGGAGACTAGTTGGCTGCAAGATTTGTGCAATGCGCAATATAGGCTGGCCTGTTGGCTGCTAGAATTGCGCAATGCACAATTTCAGCTAGCAGTGGTTGCAGGCCTAGTGACTGCATTGCATAATTTTATGGGCCAACAGTCATTGTCCCTCAAAATTGCCCAATTCAAGACTGGAGGACAGTTTTGGGCAAAAATATGCATTTCCTGAGAGGAAGACAGATCCTTCCTTCTCAGGATTGTGCAATGTTGTCTTGGTGAGGCAAAGTCTAGGCTAAGGCTGCCTAGACCCACCGACGGGAAACTGAAAGCAAATGTGATGGTGAATTCATGTTGAAACTGAGTGTAAGTAGGAGTAAATGATCGTGCATGAAAACAATGAATGAAAAATTCAGAAAATGGAACAACATGCATGTGGGTGGAGCGAGTCGTCGAATCAGAAACCATTCGTGTACAACATTTTCATGCATGCGACAACAATAAGATGCTAAAAAAAGCTAAAACGGTGCTAGTAAAAACTAGTATGCATGTAAACAACAGCAAGTCTTCACAGAAATCAAGCAAACAACACTCACACAAGTGAAAACATAAAAAGTGACAGAAATGCTGCAAAAGACAAGTTAAGACCACTTACTCATGAAAAATTGAGCTGGATGTGTCAGATACTCCTGGATGTGTTGTGGGATGTCAGAGCTCCAAGATCGATGTGAAGAAATGAGCTCTGATGCGTCTAATAAATAAGTTTGAAGCTCATGACGCGCATGCCACAAATCTAGGAAAAAGCGAGACTTGGAGGAAAGGTTCTAAAACGATATTTGCATGTAATCTCCAAATGCTAAAAATAACTCCCTAAAATCTAGGGATGCTTTTTGCATGTTTCCTTTTCTATTCCAGGAAAAAGAAGCCCATGAATGCAAGTCAAATTTTCTTGGTCCCGGGTGGAACCGGTCAACTCAAATGTACATGCAACAGTCTGCTCAGCTAGGAGGAAAAAATGTGCATTTCTGAGAGGGAGATGGGCTAGTTTCCTAGGAGATTTGTGTAATTTCTAGGTAGAGCAGTTGACTACTACTCGGGATTGCGAAAATCCTGGGCTGAGTAGCCCTGTTGGGAGGAATTACAAAATTTTCTCAGTGAAGCTTCACTGGAATATTTGTGCAATTCTGGAGCCTAGCAGGTTGCGAGACATAATTCCACAATTTATGGAGAGAAGGTTGGTTACCCTCCAGAATTGCGCAATTTCTTGACAGAGTTGCTCAACCTGCATCTGGACAAAGTCTAGAGAAACAACTTGTGAGGGGGATGCAACAAGCTTTGATGGACAGGCTGTCATTCTGCAAGAAAATCATTGAAGCTTGTTTACTTGACAAGGCAATACATGCTGATGTGAAAGGTTTGTAGGGAGGCTCCAAAACAAAGCTAAGGAAAACTTTGGAGGGTGGTTGTAGCTGCTACAATAGAACCTCATCATGCCCCAAGTAATTCTTGTAATCTTCTGAATGTTGGCAGTGAGCATGAGTACTAAATATATTTATTTAACCTTGATGCATAGTAACACTCCTGTCAAATATTGAGAAACTTTAAGGATATAAATTCCCAAAACCTGGTATTACCATGTCTGAATTAAATTATGAATACTTTGTTTCATGTTTAGAAGCCCCACAATGCATGCCTTGACCATAATCCATAGGTAGGAGAGGTACCTCATCTGACTCAATGGTTTTATCAAATAGTTTGCAGGCTTTATCTTCACTTCCACAATAAGTCTCTCATTCAAATATTTACACAAACACATTTTCGGTATCTACATGCATCCCAAATAGACACAACACTCAAGATCTAGACAGGGTCAGAGCCCAAGCAGAAACGATGTATAGAGCTTGTTGCCATAGCTCATACGTGACGTCAGATAATAGTTTGCCGAATTTTTGATAGCAATAGTGAGAAATTATTTTAGGTATTTTAACAAACACTTTGTTGACAGCCTTGTTAACCTCATTGTCATTGAATCCAAATACCGCTCGAGCTCAAGAAACCCATAACAGTTAGCCACGTCCAAACTAAATAAATTTGCAATGACAAGATAAGCATTTATGCTAAATTCGATCTTCCTTATTAAACCCACCATTGCTGGTCTACAAACAGGGATATGGGGAGAGGCAAAAACCCTCCCTTCCACATGGCTAGAGACTCGGTCTACAATATCCCACTCCAGTGACCATTGCACCAGGCTAGGGCATCTGAACTGGAGGAACCTTTAACGAAATCTAGACTCTAGTGTGCAATGCTCACCATCATTCTACCATAAGTATTCATGAACTTTGTAATCACAAGAGTTTGACCACAATGTTGTAGTTAAGATGAAATTTCAATACTATGTTGTTTTATATATTTAAATTTTGAAAAATGATTGAGGAAATGTTTAATTTTATAATTTCCTATTTAAAAATATAATAGATAAAAAAATAATAATAAAAATTAATTGAGTATTTTTTTGTTTATAAAATAATGAAAATTAAGAAAAAACTATATTTATAATGGTGATTTTATTTCCTTATGTCAATTTTTAAAATGTTTTAAATATTTTTAATTGAATCTATCATTTTTTTTTCTTTTAATAAAACATTTAAATTTTTAATGATTTTATATGTTTTTGTTTATACAAGGAATTTTATATTGTTTAATATTGCCATGCTCTCATTAAAATACATATTTGAAGTGTATAAAACTTCAAAAACTAATTTAAAATGCATGATATACAATTACATAAATTTTCTTATAACAAGTTGCTCAAATCTTTGCCATGAAATAAGTTTTTAAATAGGACAATATATCATCATATGCACATCATTCTCAATTTCTTCTTGATTATAGAGTAAGAATATAAGTTATATTCCAAGTTATATTTTTTCATCTGATTATTTCAAACAAGTAATTTTAAATGAGAAAAGGATATTAGAACCTTATGTGATGCCTTGGTTGGCATGAGTCATGTACTTGAAATGTATTGTATATGTTAGATAAATTTAGAGGGATACCTTAGCTAGAAGATTCTTTAATTCTCTCTAACCTTCTTACGAAATAAATATTTAGCAAGAAATATCACTCATTGGGGACTATTTAGCAGAGAAGGGTATCGCCAAGCCTAGAGGATGAGTGATTACAAGGAAGCAGAGACTTGAATAAAATATGTTGTGGAAGAAGTAATGTCACATGGTCATTAGGATCATGAAGGAATTGGGTGTGTCTATGGAAATAATGAGTCAACCTTATGGAAGCCTTTTCAAATAAACAAAAACTATGTAGATAAGTACTAAATTGAAATTTCATATTTTAAAACACATGCTTATGAGGAGGCATTAAGAATTGTATAATTATGTGAATCTCATTAAGTAAATACAAGTTATAGTGAAGAAGGATGCCAAGATAACTAAGCCATCTGTGAGGCCATATTGATGATGGATACAAAAAGTCTATAACACCGTATACATGTCCATGGTCTCTTGCATGATTGGATTCTAGATTGTAACCTTGTTGCTAACATTGAAGAACACCTATAAGGACGAGACACTTGACAGACTACTTGGGTCAATGGGTACATGTCATGTTAGGTTAGGGTAAGACATCTAGAGGGTTGAAAAAGTGTGGGCGAGGTTGTTGGATGATGTGTCAAGGGAGTTAGTTTGACCTTCCAAAGTCATAATGATGGAGTGGATGACATAGGATGAGGTATTTTGAAAACCAGTCTAGGGATGTATTGTGTGCATGAGGCCATGAAAAATTGCACAATGGTTTCAAATTTAAGACTTATGATTTCATTATGCAATGATAAGCGTTGTTAGTGCACACTGGACTTCATTCTATTTTTAATGATGGTTGAATGTGATGGATTTATGTGTGTGAAAACATTTGAGGTTTTGTGTAAGATGTTAAATATGTTGTAGTAAATAATTTTATATTTGAATACTAATGATTGATTGGTTGATTAAAAAGTCATATTTTATAACATATGAATTGTTCTTTGATACTGTATGCTTGTAAGACGATAAGGAAGATTTATGCCTACCGAAAATATTGAAAAAATATTCAAGGGGAACCTCGTGATGAGAAATATGGGTCCTTGAAATCAAAACATAGAATCTATATTATCATGGTTGAAATGGTTTCTTATTGAAATTTTTAAGATAACATCTCATGGAAATATATATACATGACACATGTGATATGATGAAACTATAAAAGAAGGACAGATGACGGTTGTTCAACTGGAAAGTGCAGAAAAGAGGGTACTGTTAGGACACAAGAACCTTATGCTATTCCATGATCATTTGTAATAATAATAGTGGTATGGAGAAGCTAAGGGATTCATTGGTTGTAAGATTCCACAAGTATCCATAGTCTTCTTCTGCAATGATGCCTTGGAAAATGATGGATCACCTAAGGGAATGTTCAGCAAAGAAGGGGATGTATGAGCCTAGAGGTGAGTGAATGCAAGGAAGATTGAAATTGAATAAATAACATACTAAGTGGGATCATAAGCACATTAGGCGTGTCCATGAAAAATAGTAATATGAGTTCATCGTTGGTATCCATATAGATGTGAATCCACAGAAATACATATAAAGATTATATTTGAATAAATACATTATCTTGATTTCTGAAATTTAGGGAAATACTTATGCATGGAAAAATGTTTTAATATGCTTGTTTACTGATAAATGTTTAAGTAATTTAATGGAATACCAAAGTCCTAGATGTGGCTAGATGATGGGGGGGAAATGACAAAACGAAGAATAATTGAAGACGACCATGTTGCTGGTACAACTAAAGAAGCATTTAGGAATGTTGTTGTAGTAAAATATCAATGATGTAAATCTTTCATAATAACCATAAAATATCTAATCATTGCAACTTTGTTAACTAGATTATTTCAATGATTTTGAGTATCAGTAATGTTGCGAAGGCTTCTACTTCATTGTTTATGGTAGCGCCAAGACTTCAAATGTCATAAATTAAAAAGGTAAATATGTTTAATATTTTTTTGCACAAATTTCCCTCAACAAAAGAATATATATATATATATATATATATATATATATATATATATATATATATATATATATATATATATATATATATATATATATTCGAAAATTTTTATATTTTGGTACCTTTACTTTAATATGAGAGAAAAGAAAACCACTTTTGAAAGAAAATAAAGAAACATCTGTTGGAAACCTAATCCTTATGGATTATCGTGAATGTATTATTCTCTTGGAAATAAACATGAAATGTCATTAGAGAATGTGAAGAGACATGAGGAGTCCAAAATACCTCTTAGAAGATGAAACTAAGGGTCATACGAAAATGAATTTGTGTATCATACTAATGAGAAATGCATCTCATAATTATTTAAATATATCTTCCATTCTTATGAGTGTAACAGTGGTATCAAAGCTACCATATGGTTTCTAGC
Organism: Pinus tabuliformis; assembly: GCA_031772625.1. Classification (NCBI taxonomy): domain Eukaryota; kingdom Viridiplantae; phylum Streptophyta; class Pinopsida; order Pinales; family Pinaceae; genus Pinus; species Pinus tabuliformis. The sequence continues at coordinate 315,015,325 of CM062820.1, read as the reverse complement.
CTTAGGGTTTATTAGTCATGAGTTTTGTGGCATTTTTTTACTTAGGGATCCTACATATGTAGCATGGGTGCTCTTCATTAGTAGAATGCATTAATTTTGAGGCATTTGTCTCTATATTTATTTTTCTGTGGTCATTCTTTATGCTCTACTCCCACATCCATTTAATCTCATTTCTCTCAATGTTTGTGGCCTCCATCTACACCAATGAATTTAAAGTTATATTTCAAGGGATTGCTTGAATAGCAAAATCATTGAGAAAATACATAATGTAAGGATTGGTTCTACCAGCGTGTCATGTGAGTCTTTCAAATTCTCCTTGAACTTACACAGGAACACTACAAAATCCAAACCATTTGTGAAATTATAATATTTATAAATAAACATGGGTAGAGTCTCTACCATTGCATAATCTAAACCCACATTTTGTAGCCTTGATCATTCTTATCTTGTAAAATGACATTGGTGATGCCTCAAAATGGATCTTCATATCAACAAAGTGGAAATTTGTTCCCAAATCCATATGGCATAAAAATATAGCATGGCGATTTATTTTCTTAACTAAATTAAAAAAAATAAAATAAATTAAATACTTTTAATTTAATTCTTTTAATTGAATTTATCATTTTTTCTTTTAATAAAACATTTAAATTTTTTAATCCAGTATAAAATCAAATTTACGTGATTTTGTTTATACAAAGAATTTTATACTATTTAATATTACCACACTCTTCATTTAAAACATATTTGAAGTGTATAAAACTTCAAAAACTAATTTAAAATGCATGATATACAATTACATAAATTTTCTTATAGCAAGTTAACAAGTTGCTCAAATCTTTACCATGAAATAAGTTTTTAAATCATATGCATGTAATTCTCAATTTCTCCTTGATTGTAGAGTAATAATAGAAATTATATTCAAATTATATTTTTTCATCTCATTATTTAGAACAAGTAATTTTAGAATGAGAAAAGGAGATTGTAACCCTATGTCATGCTTTGGTTGGCATGAGTCATGTACTTGAAATGTGTTGTATATGTTAGATAAATCTAGAGGGATAACTTAGCTATAATATTTTTTAATTCTCTCTAACCTCGCTGTGAAATAAATATTTAACAAGAAGGATCACCCAAGGGACTATTTAGCAAAGAAGATTATGGCCAATCCTAGAGGATGAGTGACTAAAAGGAAGAAGAGACTCGAATAAAATATGTTGTGGAAGAATTCAAGTCACATGCTCATTAGGATCATGAAGGCATTGGGTGTGTCTATGGAAACAATGAGTCAAACTTATGGAACCTTGTCAAATAAACAAAAACTATGTAGATAAGTATTAAATTGAAATTTCATATTTTAAAACACATGGTTATGAGGATGCAATAAGAATTGTATAACTAAGTGAATCGCATTAAGTAAATACAGGTTATAGTGAAGTAGGATGCCAAGATAACTAAGTCATGTATGAGGCCATATTGATGATGGATACAAAAAGTCTATAGCATGGCATACAATTCCATGGTCTCCCTTCATGATTGGATTCTGGACTGTAACCTTCTTTCCAAAATTGAATAACACCTATAAGGACGAGACACTTGACAGACTACTTGGATCGATGGGGACATGTCATGTTAGGTTAGGGTAAGATGTCTGGAGGGTTAAACAATTGTGGGCGAGGTGGTTGGATGCCGTGTCAAGGGAGTTAGTTTGAGATTCCAAAGTCATCATGGTGGAATTAATGACATGGGATGAAGCATTTTAAAAACTAATCTAGGGATGTATTGTGTACATGAGGCCATGAACAATGGCACAGTGGTTTCAAATCCAAAACCTGTAATTTTATTATGTAATGATGAGTGTTGTTAGTGCACACATGAATGAACATTGTGCTTCATTCTATTGTGAATGATGGTTGAATGTTATGGATTTATGTGTGTGGAAAAATTTGAGGTTTTGTGTAAGATGCTAAGTATGTTGCAGTAAAGAATTTTATATTTGAATACTAATGATTGATTGGTTGATTGCGAAGTCATATTTTATGACATGTGAATTGTTCTTTGATATGGTATGCTCGTAATAACATAAGGAATATTGACACCTACCGAAAATATAGAAAAAATATTGAAGGGGAACCTTATGATGAGAAATTTGGGTGCCTGAAATCAAAACATAAAATCTATATTATCAAGGTTGAAAAGATTTCCTATTGAAATTTTTAAGATAACATATCATGGTAACTATATATACATGAAACATGTGATATGATGAAACTATACAAGAAGGACATGTGATGGTTGTTCAACTAGAAAGTGCAAAAAAGAGGGTACTATTAAGACACACAAACCCTATGATACACCATGATCATTTGTAATAAGAATAGTGGTATGGAGAAACTAAGGGATGCATTGGTTTTAATAATCCACAAGTATCCATAGTCTTCTTTTGCAACAATTCCTTGGAAAATGATGGATCACCCAATGGAATTTTTAGCAAAGAAGGGGATGTCTGAGCCTAGAGGGTGAGTGAATGCAAGGAATATAAAAATTGAATAAATTACAAACTAAGTGGGATCATGAGAACATTAGGTGTGTCCACGAAAAATAGTGCGAAGAGTTCATCATTGGTATCCATATAGATGTCAATCCACAAACATACATATAAGTATTATATTTGAATAAATACCTTATCTTGGTTTGTGAAATTCAGGGAAATACTTATGCATGGAAAAAGGTTTTAATATGCTTGTTTACTAATAAATGTTGAAGGAATGTAATGGAATACAAAATTCCTAGATATGGCTAGATGATGAAGCGACACTGACAAAAGGAAGAATAGTTAAAGAGGACCATGTTGCTCGTACAATTAAAGAAGAATTGAGGAACGTTGTTGTAGTAAAATATCAATGATGTAAATATTTCATAATAACCATAAAATATCTAATCACTGTGACTTTGTTAACTCGATTATTTTCAATGATGTTGATTATCTGTAATGTTGCAAAGGCTTCTACTTCACTGTTTATTGTAGTTCTAGAACTTCAAATGTCATAAATTAAAAAGATGAATATGTTTAATATTTTTTAGACAAAATTCCCTCAACAAAAGAATATATATATATATATATATATATATATATATATATATATATATATATATATATATATATATATATATATTTTGGTACTTTTACTAAGAAAATAAAACCACTTTTGAAAGAAAATAAAGAAGCATTTGTTGGAAACCTAATCCTTATGGATTATCGTGAATTTATTATTCTCTTACAAATAAACATGAAACATCATTAGAGAATGTAAAGGACATGAGGAGTCCAAAATACCTCTTGGAAGATGAAACTAAGGGTCATACAAAAATGTATTTGTGTATCATACTAATGAGAAATGGATCTCATAATTATCTAAAGATACCTTCCATTCTTGTCAGTATAATAGTGGTATCAAAGCTGCCATAGGTTTTCTAGCCTTAGGGTTTATTAGTGATGACTTTTTTGTCATTTTTTGACCTGGGGCTCCTACATATGTAGCTTGGGCTCTCTTCATTAGTAGCATGCATTAATTTTGAGGCATTTGCCTCTATATTTCCTTTTCTATGGACATTCTTTCATCTCTAATCCCACCTCCATTTTGTATCATTTCTCTCAATGTTTGTGGCCTCCATCTACACCAATGTATTTCAGGTTATATTTTCAAGGGCTTGCTTGAATAGGGAAATCATTGTGAAAATATATAATGTAAGGATTGGTTCTGCCACAGTGTCATATGAGTCTTTTAAATTCTCCTTGAATTTATATAGGCACACTACAGAGTCCAAACCATTTGTGAAATTCTAATATTTATAAAAGAAACATGGGTAGAGTCTCTACCACCGCATACTCTAAACCCACATTTTGTAGCCTTAATCATTCTTGTCTTGTAAAATGAAACCAACGATGCCTCAAAATGAATCTTCATATCAACAAAGTGGCAAGTTGTCCCCAAATCCATATGGCATAAACGTATAGCATGGTGACAACTAAAACCATAAGAACTAAAAACATTAAATTTGATATTATGATTCTGACATTGATGGGATATCTCATCTTATGGAAATCATAATTTTGTAGATTAAAAGAATCCTCAAAGTTCATGGCTGAATATAAGAATTCTTCTCCATGAGATAATTTTCTATCCAATGATGCTAGTCTAGGAGAAGGTGTTTTCATAAAAATGAACCTAGACCCTTCCCTTCGATTTTCTTAACAAAATAGCACTCTTACTATGAATTTATAATTATTGGTTGGGTTTCCTATCAAAATTAATACTCTAATGATTGGATCATCGATGTTTTTCTTTTTGATTAACCACAACATATAAATGTTAATGTCTCCCTAATAAACTCATTGAGGGCATTAGTTTCTTTCTGAATTTAGTTGTGTCTTCTCTTGGTTTAAATCATGTTTTCTGGGAAATTTGTATCTTGGTTCAAATAGAGTTTTCAAGACAATATTAAATTGGGAACGTCCCTTACACTAATTTGATCATAAAATTTAATTTGGTCATGGATACATGTCTAATAGTTTGAACAATTTACAAGTTCACTCTTGGGAATGCATGGTTTTCCATAAGTATTAGGGTTGTTTCAATTGACTGAATTGCAAGATAAGTTGTGTGTCAGTTTCACACATGATAAAATCCAATAAAATTTGACCAAATCATACAATTTTCATGGTTGATTGATGTTCTCTCTTGAACCTTGGAGGTACTCAAAAACATGTTTGTGATAGATTTCCATTGAAACTAGCACTTGAAACTTTATTAACTTAATAGATTACAGATCTATTGAATAAAGGTATGACCAAGTTATTAACACAACTAGAGGAAGCAAAAATAACACCAATCTCAATCACAAGTGGGACAAACATATTATGCGCATTAAAAAATTATTCATTAATAAATCTAAATGTACATTGGCTCTTGTACTAGGATAATGGTCCAACTAAATAAAATTATAATTATAACATACCCTATATTTGATCTAGTAGTCCTAGATTTGTCCTTAATCTCCTTTTCCTATCTAGATCTCTAATGTTGCACCTTCGTAATTCCTCGGACCTAACACACTAGAATGGAAGTCCTTCCACTCACCACTAAGATGCCTCTCTCATTGTCTTATGTTGTTGTGTGGTGTGCCTTTCTCCTGTCCTTAGCCTTGATTTTATAAATTTGGATTGAGATAAATCCCTAACCCTAATCACAAAAGTGATTGATGGTGAAAATTTGACCTCACATTACTTGAGATTAAAACATAGTCACTAAAGTAAATACTTTAATTTTCATAAGTTCCTTTAGCTCAATATCCAACATAATTAATTATGTGTTTTTCATGAGTTAGACTTAGGGTAAGTTACATTATCAACTTGCTCATAATTTAGCAAGTGTCCCAAGGAGGCTATGGGAAACTTTATCACACCTAGATACCTAGGCTTGTTCAGAAGTACCTTCCTGATATAGTAACATAAAAACCCCCTCTTAGCAAAGGAGGTACTTCCACCACTTGGAACTAGCTCTAATATTCAAACTACATCTTTTTCCATGACTACTCCCTTCAAACTATAATCCTTCCTTTCCACCTAGTTTGAAATCATTCTCAACCGCTTTTGACCTTTATAATTTCTCCTAAAAGTGTTCTACTCCTAAACATCCTAAGGTCATTTGATATAAAGAGATCTTTCTGATAGACTTAGAAGGATTTGTTGATCTCTCCTCCCCACCTTAGCTTGAAGGTTGAATCCCTCTGAACTACTAAACCTTCATATCTACCTACTTGTTGTTATCTCTGACTACTCTGCTTTTTGTAGTTACTCAAATAGTTTGAAACTTTAGGCTATATAAATTTCACTCTCTAAATCCAATGTCATGGCCATCATCTGAATTAGATACCATGGATTTGATAAGTGTTTATCCATCCTGGAATGCTGCACAAAACCCCTTCTTATCTATCATATATACTAAGAGAAAAATCCACCTGAGTTCTTGCACCCATTGTGTGTCTTTCACTTGAAACCTACCTCTAATTCCTATGGTAGCTACAATTGTCATCTTCTTACCAAGTTGATTTGTCGCTTTAGGCAGTTTCCCCAACACCTAGTCTCAACTTGTAGACTACCCCTTTTGACCACATGAAATATTTTATTGTCATCCATCAAAACTCTTGTAGGCCCTCTGGTTGGTGGATGGTTAGGAGGCCTACACCTTCTTTTTTCCATCTACAAATGACTAGCTCCTTGGATATGTTGTCACTTATAATTAATGGGGGCTCCTAGTCACAAGTACACTATATGTGATCCACACTTAGCCACTTGTGATTGACACCTCTAGTGGCCCACCACCCCTCTTCTCCTTTATTATCCAGTGACTATGTCTTGATGCCTTTGTTGCCAGCTCAACTCTTGCAACCCTAAACCATGAGTTGATGGATCCTCTCAGTGGCACGTTGCACCTCCTGCCAGTGTACTAGCCCTAGCGACAAGTATGACAGGCTTTGAATGGTGGGCACAAGTGCCCCTTTTTTATTTTTATTTTATTAAACTTTAACTAGCAGCCAAACAATATTTTTTATTCTTCTAACCACATATTTTTCTAGCCTTGGATGCCATAGGATGTACAACCTACATACAACCTTTTACATTATTCCCAATAAAAAAAAATCTCATAGGATGACAACGAAACCTAGCTCCAATTATCCCTATTTGAACCTAGCTTTGTTGTGTGATTCGCAGATTGTTTCTAAGATTGTCTAGTTCTAAGGCCATGTTAAATCTCCATTGAACCTAGACCCTGACACTTTATTAACCTCAAAGATTATAAATCTATTGAAGAAAGTCATGACTAAGTTCTTAACGTAGTTAGGAAAGAAAAAAGATTCACCAATCTCAATCACAGGTGATACAAAAAAATCATGCCCAATAAAAAATTCATCATTAATAACTCTGAACCTACTTGGGCTCTAGTCTTGTGATAATGGCCCAACTAAACCAAATTACAGTTATAACATACCTTAGATCTAATCCAACAAATCAAACCCTAGATTTTCCTTGATCCACTTGGCTTATCTGGATCTCCAATGCTATAATTTTATACTTCCTCATGCCCAACAATTTTGTACTTCCTCATAACCAACATACTAGAATGGAAGTCCTACCAATCATCAGTGAGATGTCTACCTCAATGTCTTATGTTATTATATGGTGTGTCTTTCTCCTCTTCTTAGCCGTTTTTTATAACTTTACATTGAGCTAAATCCCTAACCATAATTTCCAAATTGATTGGTACTCATTTTTCTGCTTTACTTGAAATCAATGATTGACCTTAAAACATAGTCACTAAAGTAAATACTTCACATTTCTTATATTTCTTTACCTCAGTACTCAAGATAATTAATTGTGTGTTTTTTTGAAATTAAACTTAGGCTAAGTTACATTATTTATTGGAAATTGTATATATATATATTGAAAATTTTATATAGGATATGTAAATTGTTAGAAATTATAAATACTTTAATGGCCAAAATGATTAATTATGTGTTTTTTCTACGCTAACGATTATACTAAGTTACATTATATGTCGAAAATGGTTGAAAATTATTAATATAGTATATATAATCTAGGAACATTCTGTCGAACCGTGTGTAAACTTGTGAAGCGCGACTCCATAGTCTTAGATGATCATTGATCATTTCTGGTATAAAATCTAAGAACTCAATTCTCTCGAATCGTGTGAAAACTTGTGTCTATTAAATCATCGTTGATCATTTAAGGGTTTAACAGCGGCTTTATATATTTTAAGGATTTTAATTTGTAGAACAGTAACTAGTATATGATTTTTTTATAAATGTGAAAATTTATCATAATTTAATTGTCAAATTAGTTAAGATAATCATTTTTAATTATTAACAACAAATATAAATAGTAAAATATCTGATATCCATTCTTGTGAATTTAGAATTCTTTACCTATTAATTAAAATCAAGTAATCTAATTTTTTATTATTAGGTTGGAATTTGATGATATGATATTAGTGAGATTTTGATACTTTGTATTTTATTTAAAATTTACATAATATTTCCCATAGGTTATCTTTAGCCACGTTAAAATAATTTCTTTCTTTCTTCCTAATATTGATTTAAAATGGTTCACTGAACAAATTTATTTGTGTTAATTTATTTTTTGGAATTAAAATTTGGTGAGATCATTTGTAAGTGAGATTTTGATTTTTTTATTTTATTTAAATAATATGATTAAATCATTCCATTTAAATAGTACTTTTATATAAAAATATAAATATAATTTTGTAAGAATTTTTTATAATATTTAAAGGGTGTATATTTTTTATATGAACATAATTAATTTAAAAATTTATCCAAAAATCACCCAACGCAATTTCCGTATGGGCTGGTCAATCCACTTTAAGTCAAAATCATCCGCAAAAAAATGTATTTCTATTTTTTTCATTGATATAGGAAAATATCTCTTCTCTCGCAAAAGGTAGCGCAAAAGGATTCTGACTCCCGCTCTGAAAAAACCTGTCCCCCGGGGGAAAACTTCTCCTTCAAGTCCACAGATCTTCGAAGCTCGCAGGATGATTCTCTGTTTAGGCCTGAGTCGCCTAATTTTGCAGGTTTTAAGAGCTCCCCTTTATCGGCCGCTCTCAATGAAGCAGCTCCCTCCCCTCCACTCATGAACGCGGCCGGTTTCTCCAGTCCTCCAGTCTTAGAACAGCTTGAAGAGGACGCGGTCCCCCCTCCTCCGGCGATGAACGTGGCTGATTTTGTAGTGGGATCTCACCCAATTCTCATCTCCTCTTCCTCGCCATCTCCCATTCGATCGCCTCCTAGGGATCAAAATTGAACACGTCAGAGCCTTTCAAAGGGTCTCTAGCAAGTCAGAGAAGTAAGAAGAAAATTTTACCAGTCAAAAAAAATTTAAAAATTGATTTTTGTCATTTAAAAAAAAAATTGGAATAATATTTTAAAATTTTTTAAGAAGTGCTGTCAAATTGTCAATTTTTTTTTAAATTTCATTTTTACTGAAATTAGAATTTTAGGAATGAAAAAATTAGAATTTTAGGAATGTTGAATTTGTAAATTTCTTTTCATGTTAAAACTTAAGTCCCATTTTAGAAACTCCCATTTGAAAAACAACAGTTTCCTTTTGAGTTGTTTTTTCTAATTGTGCATATGATGCAAGTTCTTATTACGCCGTAAGGCGTTTCCCTCTGAAATCAACTCCCCTCTCTGCTTACCTATCATCGTGTAAGCCACACAATTATATGTTAGATGATTGCAACAATTTCAGCCGTTGATCGTTGATTCAAAAGGGTTGCCCAAACGGTTTGAGCGTTTCATTTGGCGGATCGAATAGTTTCATCAGGGCAGCTGAACCGGGCTCTCTAGTGCTACATGCGTCCCACTAACCCTGTTGGCGGGCTTTTCTTGTACTGTCTGTGGGTGGAGTTGATTGATCCCAAGGCTGTACTGAGCAGGCAGCACATTCTCACAAATCCCACATTCTCACAAATCCCGGTGTTCTCAAATCCATCGTTGAGAAAGCGGACATGAGAGAAAGCGATACCGTCCTGGAAATCGGCCCGGGTACTGGAAATCTAACCCTAGAGTTGCTGTAGGCTGCCCACAGAGTCATCGCAGTTGAGATCGATCCCCGGATGATCGAAGTAGTTCACAAACGCATAAAGGAGACCGAAATGGCTCAGAGATTGGAGGTGAGTTCCAATTTCCTTTGCATCTTGTTTTTACATTCATTCACCTTATTTACCTCATTAACAATATGTCAATTCCACATGGATTGTGACTCTTCATGCCCACCCCAAGTTTCAAATCCTCAGAGACATGTTTTCCCTTCATGAGCTGTTGCTTCTATGCACCTGTGTAAGCAGCGGCTCCGGCTCCGGCTCCATGTGGATGGGGCAAGGTGTAGGTCTTCTGCCACAATCACTGAGACATATGTTTTCGAATATCTGTTGTCAGCCTACTATAGTTCGTTGTGATATTCACATAATGGAAATGGGCATGCTTTCTGCATGACCTGACTTCAGTTCATCGTGATAATCCCATAATGGAGAAGAGTGTGCTTGCTGCATTTGTAAACTGGAAACATCAACCAAAAAAAAATCCTACATTGACAACAATACTGAAGAAGGTTTATTTGTGAAATACCACATACATTAAAACTTTTTCAAATCTTTGCCAATCTGAAAACTGGGTTTAGGGTGAATTTCTCATGCCTATGCGATGAAAACTGGCTATGGGGTGAAGTCCTCATGCTTATGTGATAGCAGCCTTCTTTTCTTCAGTTACTACCTTTCTCCAATCTAATGATGCTTAGAAGTACCTGTGTGCTTTGGGAAGCCATAATCTTTTAACGTACTGCACTTTCTGTCTGGCAATGAAAAATGCCAATTTTGGCAATAAAACACTTCTTCTTTTTGCAAATTTGATGTTGCAAATGAATTCCCTACCCCCTTATGTCCAATTGGGCACCTCAGTATTAAATTTATGCAATTCAAACCTGTAATTCCAAGATTCTAGCAAAATTTCTGCCAGATTTACAAGGAAAATGCACTGGAAACTATTGTTTTTGCAAATATTTTACCTTGAATCAATTCGTCTCAGCATGCATTGAAGTTAGTTAGAATGGAATCACATAGGTTTCAGCAGTTTAGCCTAGTCGGTTGTCTCATTAGTCAAGACTTATGAGATATATGTTAAAAGACTAAAACCTGCTTATGTTAAGGTGAATTTGTGCTGAAAATAGTTTTCAATACTCACGGATCAGACCTTGATCCGAAGAAACTTGTGGGTTAATGGAAACTCATGATCACAGATATAACTGAAAAAGGGAAAAGGAAACCCTCCTATTGAACGATTTCCTCTGCGAAGTTTTTCTCAAGCTCTTGTCAAATACAAGGCAAACTCTTACATTCCAGCTTAACAGAGTTCTTCGCAGAACTGAGGTTTTAAACATTTTGTTCGTAACTGACAGGAAAAATATCTTGAAGATGGATCACTTTCAGCTACATAATTTTTTTAGTGTCTTGTACTCTAAAGTTGGAGTATGAGGGAAAATATTCCTTGCTCATTAAATAAAGCCTCATCTGTGACTCCGTCGGTAACAACCACTCTTTAGAAGGTAGGCCCCGATATAAATACCAACATTTTGAAAGAGAGTCTAAAATCCTGAAAGGCTCTAAAGGATCATAGTGTACAACGGTGACTTCCCCACAAAGATTAGTCTTGCACATTACACAAGACTTGATCGAAGGATTTTCTGCGTAATGAAAAAGGCAATATGGGAGATTCCAATCACGTTCCAAGGCATTTTTTAAAATGTGGATGTGACAAAAGGTTGTTGCGGAACGTGCTGTTTGTATATTTTAACACACTAACACCTTACAACAATGAACTAACAATATTCATGATGAAAATAGCAATAGGGAAGATTTATCTGCATAATGAAAAAGACAATATGGGAGATTCCAATCATGTTCCAAGGCATCTTTTAAAATGTGGACGTGACAAAAGGTTGTTGTGGAAGGTGTTGTTTGTATATGGGAAATTTCTTGATCATTGTGTATAATCCTAATGTTGATAGATATGTCTACTAAGTGGTTCCAGTTAATGGGGCATTGATTTGAGTGGTCAATATATTTTTATTATTTATCAAAGTAATCTTGTGTTGTATTTGTGTTCTTCAATTTATGCCTTACGGCGTTTCCTTTGCAACATCTGATGCAAATGCTAGTTAATTATTATGTCACAATTACCTTTTGATACCATTACATTTGGCAGTTGTTCCCATTTCAAAAACAACAGTTTCTTTTCGAGTTGTTTTTTTTAATTGTGCATATGATAGAAGTTCTTATTAATTATTATGTCACAACTACCCCTTGATACCATTACATTTGGTAGTTTCAATTGAGAGCGACTAGATGTCAATATGGGCCATGTATTAGGTCTGTAATTTCACTGGGTTGTGCTTGAAGGTTGCCTAAAGCAAGGTTTGATGACCATTTAAGTTGGAGAGGAGCATAGATTCATCATTCAGCAAACGAATTTCAAGCAAGGTTTAAGCACGATTTATGCTTGGAGAGGAGCGCATTCAACAAGCTTCCTAACATACTGGATTTGATTTGTTTGCGGATTCCCAATTCCTGGTATGTTTTCATATTAAAAAAGGAGATACCAAAAACATATACACATTTGTACATTCGTTTGTTGAATCCTAAACCTGTTTAGAATTTTACTAAATTTTTTCGTTCATGCAATAAACTTAAATTTGATTGAGCTACTTGTATATTGGCTTTAACGTTTTGGTCACAAAAATTTCCTACAAAATTAATCCTTATCTAAACTGGAGCAGGAATATAGGTCTTCTTTTTATCCATTAATGGTAAATGCATTTGATATATTAGTTGTGGCTCATATCAGACCTGCCTTATATACAACATCCATGGGGTTGTTGTTCCACCATTTTCCTGTGGCTCATATCAGACCTGCCTTATATACAACATCCATGGGGTTGTTGTTCCACCATTTTCCTGTGAAAAAATAAAAAGAAATTTGAAAATAATTTACTGTTGTCAATTGAATTGCTTTTTTTTTTTATGCTTTTCATTATAGAAGTGCGACCTGAATATGTGCCCTTCTAAATGAAATTAAGACCCGCCCTTCAAATTTGATCACTGCTCCTCACATCCAAAAAGGGAAAGAAGTTCTGTTGTCCCCGACCCCGTTCAACTCTCCATCTGACTCTCCGCTCAACAATTTTGACAGTGATATAGACCAGCTTCTCAATCGTCAACCTTCCATTCTCGAACCACTCACTATCCACAAGCCTTCCTTCCCCAACATTAGTCCCAACTCTGCCAAAAATATCACTGTAAGGAAAAAGCATAGAGGTGGGAGCTGTCATTTCAGAGGTAGGACCATCGCCTCCGAATTGGGTATCTCAAATCTCCCCCTGATAGATGTTCCAATCTTCGAGTCATCTCCTCCACGGCCTCTTAGAGCGAGCGCGGCTGGTCAGCCATCTAAATGACCTTCCTTATCTCTTATAACATCAGGGGTTTGGGAGCCGCCCCAAAATTTCTGGCTCTAAGAGAGACTCTTGTTTCTGCTCGGCCCTCCATTATCTTCATCCAAGAAACAATGCATTCCAGCACGGCTTCATTGGCTTTCTTCAGAAAGATGTTTCCATCATGGCACATGGCCGCCACAAATGCAGAAGGGCTGTCTGGAGGTTTGGTGGCTATGTGGGATCCGCTCATGATCAAGGCAAAATCCTATAAGTGCAGCGCCGGAATTCTCATCTCGGCCTCCATCAGAGGAAGATCACAAATCCTTAATATGTTGAACATATATGCGCCCTACAGGCACAGACTCCCTTTCTGGGATTCTTTGTTCAATTCGGAAATTTTAGACATTGACTCTTTGCTTATTGCAGGTGATTTTAACCTCACTCTCAGCTCGGAAGAGTGCTGGGGTCACTGCCGTCCTGTGGACAGTATGGCCGACAGGATGAGAAGGGAGCTCCTAAATAGGGACCTAGTTGATATTCCCCCAGAAATCATGACTCCCACATCGGACAATGGTAGGCTGGGCACAGCCTACATCGCAAAAAGAATTGACCGCTTTCTCCTACACTCCAGCATCATCCAAAAGTGGGGAATGCCAGTCGCAAAAACTGGAGGGGACTTTTCTTCGGACCACAAGGCCATTTTCCTGGACTGGGGGCATTCCGACCGCAGAATGGGCTACTCCTTCAAATTCAACTCTACCCATCTCCAGGACGAATCCTTCAACGAATTCATCAAGTCCAGTTGGGGGGACATCATCCATGCACAGGACGCTTCTTTTCTCACTTTTCGTGACAAGATTCAACTGCTTAGGGAGAAAACAAAAACATGGCAGTTTGAAAAGAAGCGAAGCGATTCACAGGATCTTCTCCACACCAAGCTAGAATTAAGTCGGCTGGCTTCTTCAATTCATCTCAGTGGCCTGACGTTCGATAAAGCAACTCTCATCAGCTCCCTCAAAAGAAAGAAACAAGATCTGCTCAAGAAAGAGGAAGCATCTTGGAGGCTAAAAAGCCGAGCTATTTGGCTCAAGGAGGGGGACAGGAACACTAGATTCTTTCACAACTTCGCAAACGCCCGCAGATCAAAAAATGCAATATGGAAAATCGAGGACGGGAATGGGGATTTTCTTTTCTCCCAACAGGATATATCCGCAGAAGCTACAAGATTCTTCAGGGAGCAATACAAAAGGCAACACAGTGATCTAAATGACATGCTATGGGCAGTAGACCACTTGCCGGTTATGTTTGACGATGCTGCCAATGATGATTTCTACAGGCCCATCACGGAGGGGGAGCTTTCCGAGACTCTCAAGAGCTTCAAAAAAGAAAAGAGTCCCGGGCCAGACGGCTGGCCGGTGGAATTCTTCACTCATTTTTATGACCTCTTTAAAAATGATCTGTTGGGCATGGTGGACGCCACTCGCCTTTCGGGTAGCATTAACAGTGCTCTTTCGGCCACTTTTATTGCTTTAATTCCCAAGCAAGACAAATCTACATCATTTGGGGATTTCAGGCCGATCGCTCTATGCAATTCTCTATACAAGATCATCTCCAAAATTATTGCTGAAAGAATGAAGAAGTTTCTAAACATCTTCATAACAAAGGACCAGCATGCATTCCTAAAGGACAGGCTCATCATGGACGCGGTCGCTATGGCTCAGGAATGCCTCTTCTCTATTTGCACAAAGAACACTGATGCTGCAGCTCTTAAAATTGATCTCAAAAAGGCTTTCGATTGCGTGGATTGGAGCTTTCTTAGATTTCTCCTTGCAAAAATCGGTCTAAGGCCCATGGCAATCAGCTGGATCATGGCGTGCGTCGAAAGTGTCCGCTTTTCTGTGATTATAAATGGTATCCCGTCCACTTTTTTTCAGGCTGAGAGAGGGCTCCGACAGGGATGCCCTCTCTCCCCCCTCCTTTTTATCTTAGTGATGAATTGTCTTAGTTCTCATATCAAGCCTGTTAAAATCTGCAAAGACATCTCCCTTTCCCACAATCTTTTCGTTGACGATATCTTAATCTTTGCTATTCTATGCAAATCCACCTGGGCCTGCCTTTTCATGATTTTCAAGAAGTTTCAGAATGCTACAGGCCTCAAGATCAACTGCGGGAAATCAACGCTATACCATAATGATACAAACCCCATTATTGCCCAGTGGATTGCCGACCGCTTTCAGATCAATCTTGCCCAAATAAAAGATGGTTTCACTTATCTGGGGTTCCGCTTAAAAGCCAAGGGATATCGATGTCGGGACTGGACTTGGCTGGTTGATCGTTTCTACAACAAGATCTCTAGATGGGAGATGCGTTTTCTGTCCCTTGCTGGCAGATTCATCTTGGTTCAGGCGGTACTCTCCCAACTAGCGGTGTATTGGAGTCATCTATTCCTCCTCCCAGCTTCTGTTATCAAGAATATGAAATCCATAGCAGCTAATTTTCTGTGGGGAGGTCGATCGTTCCACTCTAAAATCCACCTTGTCAAGATGGACTCAATCACCAGACCGAAAAAAAATGGTGGATGGGGCCTTCTGAACATGAGTCTTTTTGGGAAAGCGCTCATTTGCAAATCTCTCCACAGGGGTTTATATGGGAACAGTCCATGGAGTACACTGATCAATCAAAAGTACCTCAAAGGTCGGAATCTGGCTTACTGGCTCAGAAGGTCCTCTCTCGGCATCAGGAATGGATCCCCCATCTGGCTCAGCTTCAAAAAGATCCAATCCTTTTTCCTGCAGAATTTAAAATGGACCTTTTTCTCAGGCTCTAGCGTCTTCATTGGCATAGATCCCACCTTA
This sequence comes from Pinus tabuliformis, assembly GCA_031772625.1. Lineage (NCBI taxonomy): Eukaryota > Viridiplantae > Streptophyta > Pinopsida > Pinales > Pinaceae > Pinus > Pinus tabuliformis. Next base: position 314,999,386 of record CM062820.1, on the reverse strand, counting down.
TATAATCTAGAATCCATGATCCCTCCAATTTTACTTTCCTTTTTTCACACTAGGGGCATCTTCACTTGGGACAAACTTATTCTTTCTTGGTCCTCTCTTGAGCCTATTTGGAAATCTGATATCCAGTTAGCCATCCCCCCTCCCCTTCGTCCTCTTTGGCTCTCATTCACATCCAGATCTTCACAACGAGGGATTCTCCAATTAGGTACCAAGGATGAACTGATCTGGTCTATTGGCTCCTCAATCCATCCCATTTCCGTCCGGTCCCTCTACTCTGCTTTATCAGCTGTCTTCCCTCCTCTTCCCCCTGTCTTTCCTGTCAATCTCTGGAAAGCCCCTTGTCCTCTAAAATCCATCCTTTTTTCATGGCTCCTCTTCTCCAACAGGAACCTCTCCTGGGATGTTCTTCAAAGGAAAGGATGGAACGGACCTGGCAGATGTCAACTTTGCCTTGCGGAGCTGGAAACGAACATTCACATGTTCTTTCTCTGCCCCGCCTCCTCTGCTATCTGGTTTGAACTATCCTTGTTTTATGGTTTTCCTCTCAGGTTGTTTTCCTCTGTTCAGGAAGCTTTCTTATGGTGGGGCTCCCAATGCCCCTCCTGGCATGCTCTCTTCATCATTACATGCTGGAACATCTGGAAGTGGAGGAACAGTCGCATCTTCCAGGACTGTCGCCTGCCGCTGGTCTCAATTATTCCAACCATTATGGGATCTATGCCCACTTCGCTCTAATTCGGTTCCTTTTGCTTTCTATTTTTAGTCATGCAACATATTATCGCTAACAGCGCATCTGTATTTTTGCTTTTATATTAGTTTTTTGTCACAACTGGACCAGCGCCTCCAGATCTTTTTGGATGATACTCTCTGGTCGCACATCTCTCTGTTTCTATATGTAATTTTGGATGATACTCTCTAGTCGCACATCTGTCTGTTTCTATATGTAATTTCTGGCTGAGGCTATATGCTTCCATGTATTCACAAACTATCCGTCTAATTGGGGACCCATCTGATCTGCTATTTTTCCTTTGTTAGACTGCTTGAGGCATGATGCCTCCATGTATTCCGATCATTATATATTCTTAATATAATATATATCGCTTTTCTCTTCTGAAAAAAAGAAGAGGGCCTTAACATCCGGAAATAGGATAATCCAACGATCCGGACCGCAGACTCACGCAATGTATATAATTTAGGAAAAACGTCTCTGAAGACTTGAAAGTCGTTAACCTCATCAACATAAGGTTCGTCCCGCGAGTCCCGGCGGCAGCCTGTCATGCTTCCTTTTTCTGTTGATTATGTGACTGACAGAGAAATATTGATCATGGTTTCAAAAGTTGAAGGAGACCTTGACGGCCGGCTTTTCCGGCTCTTCTGAATGAGGCATGCCTTTGCTTTTTTTAAGAGAGTAGTTTATCCACGTCACACATGGGTTTGGAAAATATTAAAAAATTAGACAAGATTTTTGTTAAAATTTAGTCAAATTTTTGGGAAATTTTGGTTATAAGTGTTAAACTTCAAGATGTTGGGCGCTCAAGGGTTTTTGAGGTGTTGAATCTATTTTCACCATAAAAAATAATTTATGTGATCAATTTTTTTGGAAAAAAGCTATCACTCCAAAAAATAACTTTTTAAAGAATTTGTAGCCTCGGAGTACAAAGCATTTTTCTAATACTAAGCCTACTAACGATTTAGGTTTTTGACTGAGTTGTGAATAACAAAAAAACTGCTTCTATGTACAACCACATTAAAAATATTAATGTGGTTGATATAGCTGAATGCTTTTATAAGTATAACAAAAAAACTATTGCAACAAAAGTTTTTGACAATCGAATAAAAAGGTTGTGAATGACAAAAAAGGTGCTTCTATGCTATAACTAGTACAACTACATTAAAAATATTAATGTGGTTGATATAGCCAAATGATTTTATAAGTATAAAAAAAAACTTATTGCTATTACGTGTGAAGCCAAATTCATGAATCACATGCAGGATTATGGATTCTTCTACACTGCCAAAAGTTTTTAGATCTCCAGGATTCTAGATCTTTCTACACCGCCATTAGTTTCTAGATCATTCCAGATCTCCATCTGAATGACATATAGGATTCTAGATCCTTTTTCAGCCTCTATAAATTTGTAATTTATCTGGGGAAGGAATGCAAGCCAAGGCCCAAGCCTGTTATGTAATGCAAAGTGATTTCTGTTCTCCAGTGATTGTTTTATTCTGCTGTTTCTAACTGAGTAATCTTGTTGTTTCTCCATTTGTTTGTCTCTGTGAATTATTCTCTGCTATTGCCGTCTATGTCTCTGAGTATAAATTTATTGTGTGTTATGTATGCTCTGGACTAACAATTGGTATCACAGCTAGGGTCGAATATCCACTGTGCAAGCCACTTAGTGCCTTATTACGTTTGGAGTTGTTGAAAGTCTGGAGTTGTTGAAAGATCTGTCCAGGAAATAGCTGAGGAACACTAGAACTAAAAGGTTGTGGATCTATGTTGAAACATGTTGCTGGAGTTTGAAATGTGGAGATCCGTGGAGTTTGGAGTTGAAACGTGGTGTTCGTAAGTTTTCTTTTTCACATCAAGCTTGCACGTATACGTCAAGTTTTTTCTCAAACCAACATATGTATGTGTGAAATGTGAAAAGGTTAAAACATTATATATGTTTTTATATTTATTATGAAACATATATAATTATATGTTGGAATTTTGAAAAGTATATTTTAAAAGGAGCATGAATTTTGAAAAGGGTATTTTAAAAGGAGGAAGGTCATTATTACTAAATTTTAAAGAGTAATAATTAAAGTTTTATTTTTAAGTGGAGTTTTTGTGTTTTGTGGCATGAATTTGATTGAAAATTGAGACAACAGTTACAAATATGGAGAAGTTGAGTGGGGCTAATTTTTCCCTATGGAAATCACAGATGGAGGATATACTGATTTTAAAGGATCAGTGTTTGTCGATTGAGGGAACAACAAAGAAACTCTCATCGATGACAAATGAAGAGTGGAATAAGCTAGATAGAAAGGCGATTGCAACAATTCGCCAATATTTAGCAAAGAATGTTTATTTCAATGTGTCTGGAGAAAAGACGACAAAAGAATTATAGAAGAAGCTCCATGATCTATATGAGAAGAACACAACATCAAACAAAGTGTTTTTGATGAAGAAGCTTTATAATCTCAAAATGAAGGAGGGTGCTTCAATTGCTGAGCACTTGAATGCATTTAATATTATTACTAATCAACTTGCCTTTGTTAAAATCATTTTAGATGATGAAATCAGCGCTATTTTGCTAATGTGTTCTATGCTAGACAGATAGGAAAATTTAATTGTAGCTATGAGCACTTCAACAACTACAGGGACCCTGAAGTTTGATGATGTCAGCAGCAGTTTAATGAATGAGGAGCTGGGACGCAAGTCAATTGTGGAAAACCAGGGAGGAGAGGCTCTAGCTCTAGCTGATCATGGTAGGAGAATGGATCGAGGCCAGCAAAGGTGATCAAGATTGAGAGGCCGATCAAAATCAAGGAGAGACAGAATCATCTACTTTCATTGTGGCAAACACGGGCACATGAAGAAAGAATTTCGATTCTGGAAGAAAGGACAAAAGGATCAGAGATCGTCTAGTACAAATCACAAGTCATCCAGCACAAATGAAGGTGAGACTACTGCTGTAGCCATAGATGGTGATGCGTTATTTATTGTTTCAGTAGAGGATGCATGTGTATATACATTTAGCAGTGGCTTTGATTGGATCCTTGACTCTGGGGCATCTCACCATGTAATCCCATGCAAAGATAGTTTTGTTTCATATAATCTTGGTGATTATGGTAGAGTGCATTTGGAGAATAATCATTTTTGCAGTATTGTTGGAGTGGGAGATGTCCAGATCAAGATGAAAGATGGACAAGATATATTGTTGAAACAGGTCAGGCATGTACCAGAAATGCACATGAGTTTAATCTCTATGGGACGACTGGATGATGAAGGCTATTCCACAAGCTTTGGAAAAGGAAGCTAGAAAATTAGCAAAGGTGCATTGGTCATGGCCAAAGGACTGAAGACAAAAACATTATACACATTGAAGACACTGATAGGAAAATCAGATTTGGCTGTTGTCACAAAAGAAGGAAATTTAGCAGATCTGTGGCATAAGCGTTTGGGTCATATGAGCGAGAAGGGCTTAAAAATCCTTGTTGATAAAAATTTATTGCCAGGTTTGAAATCCTACAATCTTGATCTTTGTGAGCATTGTATATATTGTAGACAAAGAAGGGTTTCATTCCTTAGAGGTGGCTATGACAGAAAGAAAAATGTGTTAGAATTGGTACACTCAGATCTGTTTGGGCTTGTTAACATCAAATCATTAGGAGGAGTATCATATTTTGTAACATTTATAGATGATGCATCCAAGAAGGTTTGGGCATATTCTATGAAAAATAAAAGTGAAGTGTTTGGAATATTTCAAAAATTCCATGTTGCTGTTAAAAGAGAGACTAACAAAGTGCTAAAGTGTTTAAGAATAGATAATAGTGGAGAATATTGCTCAAATGCATTTAAGGAATATTGTAACAGGTTTGGCATAAAGCATGAGAAGACTGTGCCTGGTACTCCTCAACATAATGGTGTCGGAGAAAGGATGAATCGCACCATTATGGAAAAGGTGCGAAGTATGTTTTCCAATTCCGGTTTGGATAAGAATTTTTGGGCTGAAGCAGTCAGGACCACTTGCTACCTCATAAATAGATCTCCAACTACAACCTTGGATGGCAGTATCCCTGAAGAAGTTTGGACTGGTAAGAATTTGAATTATTCTCACTTGAAAATCTTTGGATGTGAAGCATTCGTACATATTCCCAAAGAAAATAGAACTAAGTTAGATGATAAATCTATGAAATTCATTTCTTTGGGATATGCGGATGAAGATTTTGGTTATCGTCTATGTGATCTAGTCAAACATAAAATTATTAGAAGCAGGGATGTTATATTTAATGAGTCAGAAATGTTCAAGAGGACTATAGGTGAGTTGGAGGTCAAGAAGGTTATTGATAGGTTTGAAGAGCAACAGGAAAACATACCACCAATACAAGAAAATGAACAACAAATACAGGAGCATGAAGAACAACAAGTGGAAAATGATGAACAACAAGAAGAAGGAATCTTGCAGGAACCTTTACAAGAGATTCAACCTGATAATGCACCACCACAGTTGGTTCACAGATCTTCTAAGCCTCATAAGCCTTCACAAAGGTATCCTCCTTCAAACTATATTTTGTGTATTGATGAAGGTGAACCTGATTGTTTTCAAGAAGCTTGTAAAGTCAAGCACAGTAAAAACTAGAAGAAAGCAATGGAAGAAGAAATGAACTCTTTTTAGGAAAATAAAACTTGGGAGTTGGTAAACCTCCAAAAAGGTAGAAAGGCTCTACAAAACAAATGGGTGTACATGATTAAGCATGAAGGTGACGAAAAGAAGGAGAGGTATAAAGCAAGACTGGTGGTGAAAGGCTTTGCCCAAAAAGAAGGTATTGACTTCACTGAAATTTTCTCACCTGTTGTTAAAATGTCATCCATTAGACTCATTCTTGGTCTAGTTGCTGCTTTAGACTTAGAATGTGAACAGTTAGATGTAAAAACTGCATTCCTTCATGGTGAATTGGAGGAAGAAATTTATATGGAGCAGCCAGAAGGCTTCATAGAAAAAGGCAAAGAAGGCCTTGTTTGTAGGTTGAAGAAGAGTCTCTATGGGTTGAAATAGGCACCTCGACAATGGTACAAGAAATTTGATTCATTCATTTTGGAACATGGTTTTTAGAGGTTGGAAGTTAACCATTGTGTCTATATCAAGAGGTATGATCAAGAAAAGTATATCATATTATTGTTATATGTGGATGACATGTTGATTGTTGGGCATGATAAGAATAAGATCAATAGGTTGAAGAAAGATTTGGGTAGCAAATTTGCAATGAAGGATTTGGGACCAGCACAACAGATATTGGGCATGCGGATTATGCATGACAAGAAAAACAAAAGGTTGTGGCTGTCACAAGAAAAAAATATCAAGAAGGTGCTTGACAGGTTTAATATGAAGGGTGCCAAGCCAGTTGGTACACCCCTTGCAGCCCACTTCAAGTTGAGTACTGAATTATGTCCTAGTGATGACAAGGAGAAGGAAGAGATGAGTAGGATTCCTTATGCTTCAGCAGTTGGCAGTTTGATGTATGCCATGGTATGCACACGACTAGACATTGTATATTTAGTGGGAGTAGTGAGTAGGTTCCTTGTCAATCAAAGCAAACAACATTGGCAAGCAGTAAAATGGATTTTGAGGTATCTCAAGGGTACTAGTCATTATTGTTTATGTTTTGGTCATGATGAGATTTTTCTTGAAGGATTTACAGATGCGGATATGGCTGGAGATATGGATACCAGAAAGTCCACTAGAGGTTATTCGTATACAATTGCAGGTGCAGCAGTATCTTAGGTGTCAAGGCTACAAAGAATAGTAGCCCTCTCTACAACAGAAGCAGAGTACATAGCTGTAACAGAAGCTTGTAAAGAGATGTTGTGGATGCAGTGATTCTTAGGAGAGATACGAATAAAGTAGGACAAGTATGTGTTATATTGTGATAGTCAGAGTGCTATTCAGTTAGCGAAAAACCCAACATTTCATTCAAAAACCAAGCACATTGACTTAAGGTACCATTGGATTTGGCATGTGTTGGAGGAAGAACAATTATCCTTGGAAAATATCCATACAGATAGGAACCCTGCTGATATGCTCACTAAGATTCTACCACGAAATAAAAATGAGTTATGTAGAGGCATGGTAGGACTCGGTGTGACTTGATGACTCTTATTTGGCTTCAAGTGGGAGAATGTTAAGTGTGAAGCCAAATTCATGAATTACATGCAGGATTCTAGATTCTTCTACACCGCCAAAAGTTTCTAGATCTCCAGGATTCTAGATCTTTCTACACCGCCATTAGTTTCTAAATCATTCCAGATCTCCATCTGTATCACATACAGGATTCTAGATCCTTCTTCAGCCTCTATAAATTTGTAATTTCTCTAGCCAAGGAATGCAAGCCAAGGCCTAAGCCTGTTATGTAGAAATTTTGAATAATATGACACATATTCACAGAGATTATCCTGATTATACACTTATAAGCAGAACATGCATAATACATAACCTCCTCTATGTTGATCATCAATTTACAGAAGCATAAACATTCACAGGTGCACATAGAAGCATCAATCACACATATCAACACAGTATTTTCCCGGGGAAAGCATCTCGCTACAAACCCCAACTATCTGTATATTATAGTGATTGAATCATGTAACAATACATAGTACAATACTCCTCACAAGTACTCAGTACTATGTCCACATGCTACACACAATACAGCTCAGATCTGATCTCCAAATCTCCCCCGCTGCTTGCCTGCCTCCACTGCTCAATACCTGCTCAAGAATTGATGAGAACGGTTTACCAAACTCGTATTTGACCTACAAATAATCACTCACACTGTGTTGGACGTGAGCACAGGCTACAATTCTTGGTATTGGCCAATTCATTGGCATACTCAATCCCTCTGATTGTGCAAATCATCATGCATAACTATAGTCACAACTGATAGCAATCTGATCCTCTAACACCTGTCCCTGCTGAATTGAACATGCACTGACATGCAACTAAGTTAACTTATGTATTCTATAGTTTCATTATGAGTTAATAACTTGTGAATTAATTAATAACTAATTCACCCAACTCATCTCTAGTCTATTGATCAGTTAGACTAAATACAACTAGTTTAACAAAGTTAAACTGAACACAACTCCATCAACTACACCTCCAGTCCACTAAACTCAACTCACTTGAGTTCTAACTGAAGTCCTGCATGCAAATATTAGTCATCCCATAGGTAACCACGTATTTCCTTCTGGGATCTGCATGTACCACATCCGTAGCTCATCTTGAAGTGCTCCAAGAGAATAAGATCAAGTTTATAGTCTAAATATTATTATGAGACAATAATATTTGACTTTTCTATTTTTGACAGCCAGTCTAAAAATAGACTTTGATCACTCATACTGTGATCACTCATACTGTGGTCACCCAGACTGTGGTCACCCAGACTGTGATCACCCATACTGTGATCACCCATACTATGATCATCCCTGCTGGGATCCAAAAATAGAACTTGCGCCATAATTTGCCTGCGGGCCCACTTAGTGAAGGTGACTCCTTTCCACTAAGCTCCATCATCTTATTGCATCTTCAACAAGCATTTCTCGTTGCACACTTTTCAACACTCCCTCTCAACAAGAAAGGCTTCCTCTCAAACCCAATCCTGTAACTCTGGAATGTTCTCCATGCAACACATCTGGCCAGTCCACTTGCTTTGTCATCAAAGTCTCTAGCTACTATTGCATATGTTGACTGAAGACTCTGCATCTCTATTCTCTTCAATATCTGATTGCTCTAGCCTCTGTCACTTTGATCTCTAACTGCATCCATGCTGCTGCTGGTTCTATCTCCCAGCATTGCATCCGAACTCCACCTCCCAACTGACCTCCCTGTTGGGCTAGAAACACCCTCTGATGCTGAAGCTCTACCTGTTGTTGACAAGTGCTCCCTCTCTGACATCTGCGCTACTGCAACATCTCCATGCATCTCACACCATTTCACACCTCTCTGTGCCACCTAGCACTATGCAAAACACTTGTGCCTCTCACATTGTTGCAGCCTGCTAGCTATGCGCTGTCCTGGGATTCCCTGCACTGTCGCTCTCTCTCCCGCTCCATCCGCATCTGTCTCTACCCAACCAATCAGTTCCTGCTACTACACATTGGGGCTCCTGTAGCAAGGTCTCATCCAAGAGGTTGGGTACCTCAAGGATCCTGCCCCTCCTCCTTGGGACAATCAATCCACATCACCCCACCTCCTACCTGGAGGTATGGCTGAATGTGATCCCTCAGCCCACCTGGCTCGAAGTTTCCCCCTACTGGAGGTCTCTGGATGAGTAGATGTCTCTACTCGATCTCCTCTCAGCTTCCCCTGTTGTGGCTCGTCCACAACCTCCTGAAGCTGTTGCACCAATTGTGGCTCCTCCACAATCGTCTGAGACTTCTTCTGGCCCTGCATGTTGAGAGGTAATAGCTCCCTCTCAACCACCAAGTCTCCATCAATTGCCTCGCTGCTCAAGGCTTTGCATGCATCTTGAACCTCAAGAGCATACAAGTTCTTGACCCGTGAACCAATCTCATGACAACGAAAGCATCTCACCTTCAACTTGTCAACCTTCTTCCCATCATTGGAAGAACAAGATTCGGAAAGAGAAACCTTCTCCTTCCCCTTCTTCATCTTACTCGATAAGGCACAGTTCTCCTCATCATGCATAGATGAAGAACTGTCTCTGGTGCTCCGTCTAATCTCCTCCTGCACAAGATCTGACCAAAGTCTCTCCCATCCTGGCAGTTTTTCCCTTCCATTCACCGAGTCCTGGTAGCTATGTCGACTCTTAGGAAGGCCAAGGAGTGATAGACTCACCATATCCTCATCCGATAGTCACCCCCACACTTCCCAGCTCATCCTGGCATTGGGTGAACTTCGTGAGATACCTGGGCATACTGTTTCCATTCTCACACTGAATGTTTCTGAGTTTTTCTCTTGCTTTGGAATTAAATTCGAATTCCACCATCTCAAAACTCAACCGCTTCTGATCTAAAATTCGTGAGAACAAAGTATTTCTTGTACAGAGATCGACTGTATGGGCATTCACCAGATATATGACCTTCCAAAAGAAGGATGAATCCAGAGGCTACCTGGCCCGATTACAGACTTTTCCTGAAGAAATAAAATGTAAACACTTTCTGAATAATAGATCCGATGATCAATCCTCGCTTGATATCCTGTAAAAATCTCTTCTACAAATCGAGCAGCTCTGATACCATGTATAAATTTTGAATAATATGACACGCATTCACAGAGATTATCCTGATTATACACTTATAAGCGGAACATGCATAATACATAACCTCCTCTACGTTGATCATCAATTTACAGAAGTAGAAACATTCACAGGTGCACATAGAAGCATCAATCACACATATCAACACAGTATTTTCCCGGGGAAAACATCTCACTAAAAACCCCAACTATCTGTATATTATAGTGATTGAATCATGTAACAATACGTAGTACAATACTCCTCACAAGCACTCAGTACTATCTCCACATGCTACACACAATACAGCTCAGAGCTAATCTCCAAATCTCCCCCGCTGCTTGCCTGCCTCCACTGCTCAATACCTGCTCAAGAATTGATGAGAATGGTTTACCAAACTCGTATTTGACCTGCAAATAATCACTCACACTGTGTTGGACGTGAGCACAGGCTACAATTCTTGGTATTGGCGAATTCATTGGCATACTCAATCCCTCTGATTGTGCAAATCATCATGCACAACTATAGTCACAACTGATAGCAATCTGATCCTCTAACACATGTCCCTGCTGAATTGAACATGCACTGACATGCAACTAAGTTAACTGACGTATTCTATAGTTGCATTATGAGTTAATAACTTGTGAATCAATTAATAACTAATTCACCCAACTCATCTCTAGTCTATTGATCAGTTAGACTAAATACAACTAGTTTAACAAAGTTAAACTGAACACAACTCCATCAACTGCACCTCCAGTCCACTAAACTCAACTCACTTGAGTTCTAACTGAAGTCCTGCATGCAAATATTAGTCATCCCATAGGTAACCACATATTTCCTTTTGGGATCTGCATGTACCACATCCGTAGCTCATCTTGAAGTGCTCCAAGAGAATAAGATCAAGTTTATAGTCTAAATATGATTATGAGACAATAATATTTGACCTTTCTATTTTTGACAGCCAGTCTAAAAATTGACTTTGATCACTCATACTGTGGTCACTCATACTGTGGTCACCCATACTGTGATCACTCATACTGTGATCACCCATACTGTGATCATTCCTGCTGGGATCCAAAAATAGAACTTGCGCCATAATTTTCCTGCGGGCCCACTTAGTGAAGGCGACTCCTTTCCATTAAGCTCCATCACCTTGTTGCATCTTCAACAAGCATTTCTTGTTGCACACTTTTCAACATGTTATGTAATGCAAAGTGATTTTTGTTCTCGAGTGATTGCTCTATTCTGCTGGTTCTGACTAAGTAATCTTGTTGTTTCTCCATTTGTCTATCTCTATGAATTATTCTATGCTATTGTCGTCTAAGTCTCTGAGTATAAATCTGTTGTGTGTTATGTATGCTCTAGTCTAACAATTGCAACAAAATTTTTTGACTGCAGAATAAAAGGGTTGTGAATGACAAAAAAGTGCTTCTATGCTATAACTAGTACAAATACATTAAAAATATTAATGAGGTTGATATAGCAGAATGCTTTTATAAGAATAACAAAAAAACTATTGCAACAAAAGTTTTTGATTGCGAAATAAAAAGGTTGTGAATGACAAAAAAACTACTTCTATGCTATGACTAGTACAACTACATTAAAAATATTAATGTGGCTTTTAATGTGGTTGATATAGCCCAACTCTTTTATAAATATAACAAAAAAACTATTGCAATAGGAAAAATGTCTTACCAATGTATACATTTAGCTCATTAACCATGTATAAAAAAGTTATGTGTCAACTTTAACTTAAGAGAAAAAGGAATTACACATCTTACTGTAAAATGGATCATTTTGCTAAATAAAATTTGCTTATATATTTATTTTTGTATCTAATTAGAGTATGAACATATTAGAATCTCAAATCCCTAGGAAATTGGTGGGCCGTGACATGTGGCACGAATCACAAATCTAATTTAATTTGAGAAAAAAGAAAAGAATGACACATCTTATTGTAAAATCAACCATTTTCCTAAATAAAATTTGTTTATATACTAATTTCCCAGTGTAATTAGAATATGAACTTATTATAATTGGAATAATCTCAAATCCCTAGGAAATTGATGGACAGTGAACCACCGCACCAATCTAATTTTTTAAATTTATTAAACATCAATACAACCTAAGAAACTCTGTAATATACTATCTAGACAACGGATTAAAAAAAAAGTCAACAGATACTCATCCACCTTAAATTGAAATAAAAAATTTTAATAAATAAGTCCATGACTTAAGAACTATATGAAATAATTAGCTCCCCACAATTCCATTACCATGGATAATTCTCTTGACTATGTATCCCTGTTAAGAGCATCTTCTGGCGAGAAATTTCCAAGTAGATCAAAATATCTTCTGGCAATGAAAAAAAATGTTGTGGGAAGTATGGCATTAGAGTCAACATTGTCTTTCGTCATGGCGTGGCTACCTCTCCTGCAATCTAGTGTTTAAAAGGGAAAATGATAGCTCAGTAGAGGCCTTCTTCAACAGCCTCACCAACCTAGAGGGAGTGAAACTTAAAGTGGAGGATATTGTGGAGGTTGGGGTGTATTTGGCTAGCAATGAAGCTAAGAATGTTAGCGGGCATAACGTCGTTGTTGATGGAGGAATGCCTGTCGTTAATAACTCCTAGGGACTTTACAGGTGCTAGTTTTTTATGTTAATTCTCTAGAGGACTCCTGCAATGTCATTTGATCATTTTGAGCAGGCCTGGAATTTGACGTCCTATAGGACGTATTTTGAGTTCTAGAATGTATTTGATAGTGACTGAAAAATTTCTGCGTCAGGTTTGACGTGTCTTATACAGTTGCAACCCATCGTTTTGATGTCTAATTTCAAAGCTGAACTGTCAAAAACTATGATACCTATTTTTCATGGGAGCGGGGGCTTGGTACCACTACACAGTTTGAATTTGATGCTATTTAAATGCTCCATGCTCCTCTGACTGCCTACTAGCCTATTAAGTAATAGTAGTAACTCTCTCATCTACCATATGCTAGTACCTCACAGGAGTAACTCTCTCAACTACCATATGTAGCTCTACCCAAATGAATGATATGTGTAAATTTAATCTACATCTACCATTACCATTTGCTACTGGTTTGTACTCAGTCAAGAGTCGGAGGTGAATGCAGTTTTAAAGTTTGCTTTGATCCCACGCTAAACCTAATCTGATGAGACACACAAATTTCAATCTTAACTATTCATCACCCAGGTGTCAAGGACTGTGTGCCAAGAAGCTCACTGTCATTTTCACGAAAATTTCCAGTCCAGGCCATTGGCAGTTGGATTAGTGTCAACCATCCATGAACAACCTACATGATTTTGAAGCTATCTGCATGATTGCGCAAGAAAATGGAATGGTGGCTTTGTTCCATGATCCATCCATTAGAATGGAGGAAGTACAATTACAAGCAAGGAATAAATAGACAATGGGAATGTTCATGTGTCATCACTGAGGTAATACACTTTCATCCTTGCCGTGGTCATTACCCAAAGGCTTATTCTTGCAAGTTGTTATCGTAATCTCACGTAAGCGAAATCCTTGAAGTCTGATTGGCTTGGATGTTTATTTATGGACATGTGGCTCTGGTGCTCCCGAGCAGATTGAAGATCTCAGGTTGTAATTTGAGAGCAGGCTTGGATGCTCAACAGGGTTAATTTATTCACCAGTAAGCCAACTTGCCATTTCAACTAGCTCTGTAAAAAAACTTCGATAATTTCTCAAGTCACATGATAACACTAAATTAATCTGAGTAAAGTTTAGTTCAAGTGTTTGATTATTGCATGAAGAACTCTATAATGGTGTACAAATTTTATTACCTCACCAAAATCCTCCCTGATGAGAAACATATAACATAGACTTTGCAATCGCATCTCTACAACAACCTAGAACCTTGGAACATGCTTCAGTACTATGAGACAATGTAATACTTTGAGGTAGTGCTGAGTGAAATATTTATGTCTCGATCCTTAACCCTAGGGAAATCTTCAACGAAATCACACCAATTTTCTATGAATAGCGGGGATGTACAGGAACACCACTTAAAACATTTGGGTGGTTTCAAGAGAATAGGTTTCTCTCATCCAATGCCTGGCAGGCTTGGTCTATAAAACCATGGGTGATTTTTTGAAGTCTGGAGTTTATCGAAAGGTCCACTTGATTTATTATTTTATTCTCAACCCATTGAAAGGATCCCTACAGTATAATTTCATGCCACAAAGTGATCCACAACTCTTTAGGTTGCAGTAATTGTATTTAGCATGGTTTTATCTTTGACTGTAATGTAATGTTCTGAAAATGAAATCAAAACATAAATTAGAGAGACTTGTGTTGAGTAAATGAATGTAAACCATGTAAATTAATAACATTTTTCTATTACAATCACATGAGTGGATTCTATCTAGTTTTCTTGATATTGTACAGAGTAAAATGAATAATAGTTTGTGTTTATATTTGGATTTGTTGTAGCCTTTTTGAGAGATTATCTTAACCGTAAGAATAACCTGCAACCTAAACTCAGTTATTGGGCTTTGCTAATTGACGAATGAAGAGTTTCACCAAACCGATTGTTTCTTTTAATTTACATATTTCAAAAATGGAAAATATATGTACAATTTTTTATTATAAATGAGAAAATTATCAACGCCTTTCCAAGCTACGAAAACTCTGCCAACTCTTTCATAAGAAAGAATTATAATCGGTTTTCTTGATAAAGTTGTAGATTTTTTCACATAACAACAATGATTAAACACAGAGGTTAACTACTCGAGCAAGGATCCAGTTTCAACAAACCAGTTTTTGTTTTCCATTTAACTACATATTTTTTTTAAACATAAAAAAAACGTTTGTACAATCGTTGAATATAAACTTTTTTCAAACCTAAAAAACCTTTGTACAATAGTTGAATATAAACTTTTTTTCAAACATAAAAAACATTTGTACAATCATTGAATATAAACTTTTTTTCAAACATAAATAACCTTTGAATATAAACTTCAGCTTTTCTGCTGAAGAAAAAATTGTCAACCTTTCCAAATCATTATTATACTCCAATAAAAGTATAACAAGGAATGGAATGGATGGAAATGAAAAAATCGTCAATGCCCAGGCTCGTAAACTGTCATGGTTAACTTGGTCAGAATCTCAATGAACATAATGATTCCAATACTAATTTTCTAACATAATGGATGCTTGTCTTATTAGAGAAACAGTAGGTCTAGGTTTAGAATCCTTAAATATGTGAAAACTTTGAAATGAATAGAGTCTAAGAATATTATATATTCATAATTTAAATATTAGATTGTAGTGATCATAACATATTTCAATAGAAAAGAAAAAAAAAATGTGATATTGCTTAATCACAATTTGGAAAATAAATAAATAAAAAGTGGATTCATTTTAAAATTATTAATCACCTAAATTTTATTAAAAAGTTATACTAGATATAAAAGAAATTTCAAAAATAAAAAGTTATAATAAATATAAAAAAATAATCAAATATTTATTTTGTTTTGTTTAATTTAGTGAGATTGATTTTATCTTTTTTAATTAATAATATAATTTTTCATAAAAATACAATGTTTTATTAAGATGAAACATGTGAGTAATTTCAAATCAAGGCTAGGGCTCAGCCATAGAAGTGTCTATTGGGAGCCCCATAAAATAGGGTTATTTCCACATTCAGTTCTAGCAATGAACTATGGTGATTGTATTTGTGGATAGAAATCCTACCCTTTTGGATACAATACAAAAATTGTGCTGTAAAAAAGGCTTATTTTCACATTCAGCTCTTCATCGGTCGAAGCAATGAACTATGGTGATTGTAGTTGTGGATAGCAATCATGCCATTTTGGATACGATAACAAATTGTGTTGATAGAATATGAGAAAGTGTACATACAAATATTATAAAGAGATAAGTTATAATCTCCATTAGGGTGTGAATGTTTTCATGTAGAATGAGATAGATGAGTGTTTTATTCCTAAGTTGTTATATTTATTTTTGTAAAAGAGGAGTTGTTATTATAAGTATCTCAATTTTATGGAGTGGTGGTTGTTGACCTTTAATTCATTCCGCCTTAAATTTTGCACCCATAACTTAGATTTTTTCCTCATATATTGTACTTTTCAATAGTGAACAATCAAAATACACATTTTCCCAGTAATTGTTATCTAGCATGTAGAATTTGGCAAGGCCTTTGTTAAGATGGGAGTAATCTTGTGTCACACACATGAAATTTTAAGATGGAGTCTGACAACCGTCATTTCCCAAGGACGCTACAAAAGTATACTAAGGTATACATGGTGGATAGGGCTTAGCTTCCTATCCTTCATCGAATTATTAAGCATCAAGAGAATATAATCTTTTCTTTTTGAGTAAAATATAAATCCAATATTAAGATATGAATAATATCTAGAAACCCATATTAATTTAGGGAAAAAAACCACCATTTTCGGAAGAAATTAATGAAAGTAGAGATGCAAAAGTAGTAGAAAAAGAGTTTGTGGATAAAGGGAGGTTGACACTCACAATTTTGAATCAAATGTAAAAACGTTATGAAATTTTAATTTTACAGGCAAAGAAAATTTGAAATTCTAGGCCTGATTTTGAGCATGGCTCAGTTCTCTAGGCAATCCATAGATATGTGGTATTTTTATCTTAATGGCTAATTCGTTGAATATTTAGTAATCAGTGACACCCCATGTCCATCTAATTACTAAATATTCAACAAATCAATAATCTAAATAAGCTGAAGGCAAATTTGGATCTTGGAAATCAGTGATAGTTGCATTTATAGAATATTTAATCATTTTTTGTTGACTTAATTATTGAGCTTGTTTCAAAAAAAAATGAATCTATGACTAAAGGTGTTTTAATAATAGAAATTCTATATAATTTATGGATCTTCGAAATCAGTGATAACTACATTCATGAAATATTCAATTAAAGAGACTTTTTGTTGACTTAATCATTAAACCTTCTCCAGGAAAATTGAATTTATGACTAAAAGTGCTTCAACCATGAAAACGCTAACCATTGAACTAAATTACTTATTAATTATATCATAAACATAAAAATGTAAATTTAAATAATTAAACATATATAAATATTTTAAATAATAATAATAATAATAATAATAATAATTTATATTTTAATTATAATAATAATCAGTGATAACTGCATTCATGAAATATTCAATCAAAGAATCACTTTTTGTTGACTTAAACATTAAACTTTTCCAGAAAATTGAACTTATGACTAAAAATGTTTTAACTGTGAAAATTCTAACAATTAAACTAAATTACTTATTAATTATATCATGAACATAAAAATGTAAATTTAAATAATTAAATATATATACATTTTTTAAACAACAACCACAACTACTTATATCTTAATAATAATAATAATCACTTAGATTTATATCTGAAATATTTATGGGTCACAGTAATAATGATTTATGTTTGATCTTTCTCTTTTTATATATATATGTATGCTTGTTTTTTGTTTTTTTTTTTTTTTTATCTCACTGATGTTTCAACGTATAATATATTAATTTTTTAAAATGTTTTAAATATATTTTAATTTAATTTTTCAATCTTTTAACAAAATGTTTCAATTTTTATTCTAAATTTGCATTTACATGTTTTTGTCTACACAAAGCATTTTATTATGATTCCCGTGTAATTGGTCTATAATTAAGATCCTCATGTTACAAGTTGTCGCCTATTATTATGATTCTCAGGTTGCTGGTGGAGGTCTTTTCATAAACATTGTTAGTTGCAGCTTTATTTTCAAACTTGGTGGATCTCATTCATACGGTGGAAGATGGAATTTTAAGCTCCAACAATGGAGTACTGTGCACTCCGTACTTTTGTTCATAAACATAAAAATCGAATACTTCATGGGCTTTCCGATAATCCTGTATCATTTTCTGTGTTTTACAATAATTGTATATAAAATATAAGATGTTTATTTTTTTTATAGTGTACAAAACAGGTTGGAAATTTTAGTTCTGAATAATTATTGATTTGGTTTATTGTTATGTTATTATAAATTTTAGAATATTTCGAAAATTAAATGGATATAAATAAAGTTAATTGTTTAATTTTCCTAATAATTATATTTTTAAATATTTAAAATATTTCAAAATAGTAAGATTAAAAAGATTATGTTTTATTGAGTTAAGTTTTTATAATTTTAGATAATTGTTGGTTATTTATTTTTTACAATAATAAAATTAATCTCTTTTACTGTTTTGTTGACTGTAAAAAGCTTTAGACATTGTATTTCTAGATAAGCTATGGAAGAGGTTAGAAGAGATTATAGTTCCTCTCAAGTTAGAGTTGTTGTGACTAGGCTATATAAGAATATTATTGCCAAGAGGGTTGGTCAAAAGAAATTAATTACATTATGAGAGTAAGGGTGTGCCTTATTGCCTAATTTTTTTTTTAATTTACATTGATAAGCTAGAAGAGTGTTTAAAAGTTGCAAGATGTGATGGCCCGGGCTCACTTGTATGGTCATTACTCTTCTCCCTTATGCTGACGATGTCATTCTTACTATATCATTCTTTTAGCCAAGAGCCATGGGGATCTCAACAAGCAACTTAGAATCATCCAAGATTACTTCTCCAAGACAGTATGACTCTTAATACTCACATGACTAAAGTCATGATAATTAAATCCAAAAATATCATCTATGATAATTTTATTTATTATAATACCTACTTCGAGAAAGTTTCTTCATATAAATAAGTGAGAATTGACATTCAAAATCAACTCAATTGGAATTATAGCATTGAGAAACGGATAATTTGAGTGAAAAGTTTAATATGGGTTTGAAAACAATTGTAATTTGACAAATCTTTGCATATGGAGTAAGAAAAATTTCCTCTTTGAGACTCTTGTCACCCTTGTTATTTTAGTTATTTTATATGGATGTGAGGTTTGGGGATGTTGTATATCTAGAGAATTGTGTTGGAAGACTGAGTTGATCCAAAAGCAATTTATAACCTACAACCTCAAGATTAAGGAAATACTCCCTACCCTATCCTCTTGATTGAAGTTAGCCTTCTCCCCATTGAAATCATGGTTATGACTAGGTATCTGATGTATAAGAAGAAGTTATACAAGAAGGATGCCAAGAGGTTTCTTAAAATTGTTTCTAACCTTAGCCAAAACCCCTACCTCCACTTCAAGTGAGGCTAACATAAAGATGTGTAGCCTTGTCTAGACCATTGAGGGGTAAAGGAGGAGATCATCTTGAAGAGTAAGGATAATATTAAAAGTATTATTACTTCCAAATTTAAGGATAATTACTTCTAACCTTAGCCAAAACCCCTACCGACCATTGAGGGGTAAAGGAGGAGATCATCTTGAAGAGTAAGGATAATATTAAAAGTATTATTACTTCCAAATTTAAGGATAATTACTTCTAACCTTAGCCAAAACCCCTACCTCCACCTCAAGCGAGGCTGACATAAAGATGTGTAGCCTTGTCTAGACCATTGAGGGGTAAGGGAGGAGATCATCTTGAAGAATAAGGATAATATTACAAGCATTATTACTTCCAAATTTAAGGATAAGTTGTGGAACGATAAGGAGTTAGAGACAAAAATGAAGCTAACGTATTATAGGGAGCTGATCAACCCCAATCTTGAAAACCATAATTATCTTTCCCTCTTGACCAATGATAAGAAGCAAAATGAACATTGCCAACATAGGAACTGATTGTAGTAATATCCAAAGTAAAATTAGGCATTGGTCAATTACCAAAACACCTTGGGTTGACTATGTCACATTTGCTAGACTAAAAGGGTTGAAGATGAAAAACCCTTTCTCTTGGATTGTAGATCTCTTACTCACATCCATTCTAATTTTTAAAATCTTTGCCAAGCTACTAACCTTCCTAACTTGTTAAGTCAACAAAACTATAGTAATCTAAAAACATTGTCTCCCTTCATTTCAATTACAGAAATAAAATGTTTAAAAATCTCCATTAATCTCTTACTTTTAAAATTCAATAGATCATATTAATAAAACCATATTAATCTTAATAAGCCTTCATCATCATATTTAATTATTTCAAATATTTTATAATATGTATATATATTCTAAGTACCCCATGGTATAGAAGCGTGTCTAAATTACATAATATGCATTCTTAACCCGTGAATTGAGGAATTGTTTACGACTCAATTAAACTATAAATTTTCTTTTGGGTTTAAATTTGGTTGTGTGATTTTTAGTGATATATTATGTTTTATAGTTTTTTGGGTGTAAATCTGGTGATATTTTATGTTCTATCATTTTATTTAAATTGTATTTTTTAATTATTTTAATAATTTAAAAGAAATTTTCCAACTTTAATCTATAATAAAATTAATTAAAAATAAAAAATATTTTATTAATAGTTTATTTTTTTATTATTCTTTTAAAATGAAATAAATAAAATTTTACTTCATTTAAAGATCATGAAAAATAGTAAATTTTATATGCGGTTTATTTTGATTTTTTGAAAGTTTTTCCAGATATTTTTTCTAGTCTAATTTCTCTAAAATTCGACAGGAATTTATTGAAATATAAACTTGATGGGTAAACCCTTCACAATCAGAATGTCTAGGATTTTTCAGGGTGTCCAATCCATATATACAGTCAAAAACCAATTTAAATAACACTCTAAAGTCAACTCCTTTTAAAATAGGGCTTTATAATTGCACTCTTGCACTTGCATAGTCCTTTGGATAAGTTTGTTTTTTAGGTCTGATTTGTTTTTGTTGTTTTTTTTGGTTCCATTTTGCGAAATAATTTTTTGGTGTAGAATTTCTTGTCTTTGCTAGTGGGGTGTGATGACTTGAGATATCTCTCACCAAAGATCTCTTTTGTTCACAGTTTTTGGGTGTGGCACATGAAGTAGTGGGATTTCGATGTTTGTTGGGTTTGGCTGGGGTAAGGAGGGCTGCCTTAGGGAAATTGGAGCGAGTATTGTGCTTGACGGGATGTGGCAGAGCTAGAGCTGTGTTTTGGTGATGCATGTGCCCATGGAGATTAGTGTTATCAAGCCTATTTTTGGGGTCACACAATCTAGGGTTAAGGAGCACGAGGCCTTTGCCTCAGTTGTCGTAGGGTTTCTCTTTTGGTGGTCTGGTGTGTCTGTAGCAATGCTCACGTAGAGGGATCAGGCTCGACGGGGGATGGGGTTGCAGGGCCAATAGGCGGGATGCGAAGGAACAATGGTAGACGATGTGGGTGCAAGGGCTATGCTTGATGGGGAATTGGGTCAAGATCAAAACCTTTCCTCGGGCCTTGTTGATCAGCCTCCCACTCTAGAACAATTGGATTATCAGATGACGCATATTCTGGAAATGTTCGAGGAGATGCGACAAGAATGATACGATGATTGTAATGAAGTCATCGCCTTCTTGAACAACCTGCAACAGAACCAATGGGATATGTTAGACTGTTTGGGCTCCATCTAAAGGATCCAACAATGTACCAATGATACCTAGATCAAGTGGAGGGGTGTTGAGCACATGTGGAGTTTCACACTCATGGTGACCCTCGTCCCCGGGATGCGCATGGAGCTGGTCATGTTCCTGGTTTACCTCTTATCCCTTGATGATACTGGTTGTCTTCTCATTCTCTCTGTCTTTTTTGGGCCTTATGGTCTTTTTACTAGCTAATATGTTGTAAAGCTTGGCCGGTTGTTCTCAGATTTTGTTATATTCTCTTGGTCAACAAATCGAGTCACAATGAAATCTGGAAAACAAGGGTTATCATGCCTATATTTTATAACATTTTGTTGAATTAATAGAACTTTTTTGATTAAAAAAGAATAAATTCATAATTTTAATTTAATTATGATAAATGATACAAATTTATAACATTTATTAGTAATCATGATTTCAAAAACTATTTTTTGTATTTTTCAATTTAATATTTAAAATATTATAAAATGTAATATCATAAAATTAAATTAAAAATTAGATAAATATTTTAGTTATAAAATAAATTAAACATATTTAAACCTATAATATTCCTAAATCATAACATTAAAATAAATTAAAAATATCAATAATAATTTTTTTTTTAATGATATGTATAAAATTTAAAATAAAATTATAACTGATTTTATAATCTCTCTTTAATCTATCTTAAAATAAATATTATAATGTTTATGATGAAAGGATGCATATTGAAATACATCAACGACTTGATTTATATGAATATAATGATGTAAGTCATTATAATAATTTATGATGATGTAACTCATTAGAAGCAGCCACACCCTCTCTGAACACCGAAAAGTCCTTTATGTCATCAAACTAAAGCTTTTCAGTTTGGTGCATTCGTCCCCGTGGGTCCCGGCGACAGCCTGTCATGACATTTTTTAATTGATAATTAGGTGACCGACAGAAATATTGATCAAGGCTCAGTGAAGGAGTAGCCACTATTTCTGGAAGGAGTTGTTTGTAGTGTGATTTTTTAAATTTTTTGGTGTCAGCGAAAAAATTTAAGGTGAAATTTTGATTTGTGTTATATAAATTGGTTTTTTGATTGTATATCGATTCAACACCCTTAAAAACTCTACCACAATTAAATTATGCAGAGATTAATCATCTTGTAATTTCAATAAAAACCACCTAAAAACTCTAAAAAAATCACACTAAAAACAACTCCTTTCTAAAATACCAAATTATAAAAATCAAAATCACACTTGAAAAACCCCGTTTCTGGAATACCAAATTATAAAAGTCGTTGATGCCTTGGCTAACGATTTAGGGTTTTGACCGTGAAATTAAATGAGAGGGTTGTGATTGACAAAAAACTGCTTCTATACTATAATAAGTAGACCTATGCACAATACTAACTCAGCTGCGTCATCCGATTATCCAATTTTTCTCCCCAGTCACGTATCACAAATAACTCCATGGAGCTCCTGACAATATG
This sequence comes from Pinus tabuliformis, assembly GCA_031772625.1. Lineage (NCBI taxonomy): Eukaryota > Viridiplantae > Streptophyta > Pinopsida > Pinales > Pinaceae > Pinus > Pinus tabuliformis. The sequence continues at coordinate 314,976,469 of CM062820.1, read as the reverse complement.
GGTTCGCTGCATGCATCAGAGCGAAGATAATATGGCACTATAAATGGAGGATTAAAATATCTGAATTTATTCTGGAATTCGCGTTCGATTAATGTTCGATTAACTGGTTAAGTCCATATGTTTCTTTATGTAAGTATTTATTGGCTTAAATTTAAATGGGATAGAGTATTTAGAGAAATAATGTTTTATATGTTTGTAAATCTTTAATACATTTCATTTTATTAGATTTTGATATTAAAAATTAATTTTATAATGAGCTAGCCCAATTCGATTAATAAATGTGCTAGATACATTTAGATAAGCCTATTTTTGAATGCAAGAAATATTTTCTAAAAAATATAAATACTATTTAGAGTTTAAAAATGTCATTCAGAATTTAAAGTGAATTCTCATTTCCAAGGTAACAATACTATGCATTATCTTAAAAATAAATAAAATTACAATGATTATAGAAAATTTTCAAATTGATAATTCATATATCTATACTCAGTGATAAACATAAAAACACATAATTCAGGGTTTAAATTGAATATCATTTAAATTTTAAAGTTAATTTTTAGAATAAAAAAGCACTTGGTTACCCCAAAAGCACTTGTTTACATCACAGTTATAATAATAATAAGTGTGTTATAAAAAAACATGAAATTAAAATAAGCACTTGGTTACACAACCATAATAATAATAAATATATATTAAAAAATTAAAATTATAGTAAATTTATTGAATCTGTGACTTCACACCTATAATAAAAATTTATTAAATACTAAAATCTTGAATTAATTAAACTAATGCTAATCTAAATAATTGTTACTAGAAATCTTCTACATAAAATCAAATTATATACAATAATACACAAATTCAAATACAATAAAATACCAAAACATAAAAGCAAAATAATAATAATAAAACAAAAAACACCCCTGAAACTTCTTAAAAGCAGCCTCTACGAGGCAATTCATTTGCATGTGGCTAATCCCAAGAGATCATAGCCCAACGCTGAAGAAATACCCATTTCCATAGAAGAAATCTACATCATCAAATAAATGCAAGAATATAGAGCCTAGCCAAATATCTTCTGTTGCGTTGTGGGAAATAAACATGACCCTGGAGGTAACCCAGTTCTGATCAACATCGCTGGTAGATTAATGTATTCAAGGTGGGATAAACTGAAACGTCCGCGGAAAGGAATGGGAGCAACCCTTCTGCGTGTTTCTTGTTTTTGAAATGGAAAACTGCAATGTTTTATTTCTCAAACTTTTAATTTAAGTCATCATATTAAGATTTAGAATAAACAAATATTTCTAACTTATGAAATTAAGACTTTTTAAATAAATTTTTCTTTTATAAAGAGTTGAAATTGAAAATTTTCAATTCTAAAATTCTAATATAGACCATACCTATACGTAAAAATGTGAATTGTGTAATAACCAAATCTTTTTCACACCAATAAAATAAAAATAAAAATGAATGCATTCTTTTATTCTTACCCAATTGTGACCTCATTTTTCCTTATACCATTAAGCTTTCAAATTCCTATAGTACCTACTTTAAATATGCACAAGATGTTAAACTATAATTAATAATCTCATTAAATTTTTGAAAGTTAAACTATAATTAATAATCTCATTAAATTTTTGAAAACTCTTCCTAAGTTTTATTATTATGTAATAATTACATACAAAAGCATTATCTTGGTTAAGTAATAATTGACAAAGAATGGAAATAAAAGTGGAGCAGAGATTGCTCTTCTCAATATTCAAAATAGCTAAATAGATTACATTGTAAACATCAATAATAAATGATTGAAGTAGAACTCGACACCTATGGAGTAGAACTGAAGTAAAACTAAACTGTCTATGACACCTAGCAGACAACAAAATCAAATGTGATGACACCTAATAGACAGTGAGATTAATATCTCAACATCCCCTCCTAATCTCAACTGTTACATGTAGAGACACTTACAATGCCTAATTGTTCTCTTTGAAATTCAAATACATTCTTGCCCAATGGCTTTGTGAAGATATCTGCAAGCTGATCTTTGGAACCACAAAAATAAAGTACTATGTCCCCATCATTGACAAGCTCATGGATGAAATGAAAATGTGTGTCAATGTGCTTGCTCTTTTTGTGGAAAACATGATTTTTTGATAAATAAATTGTTGAATTATTATCACAGTAAATTGGAGTTGGCTCTTTCTGAACATTTGAAATATATTTCAATAATCTTCTCAACCACACTGCTTGACAAGCTATTGAATTTGTTGCTACATATTCTGCCTCTGTAGAAGATATTGAAATGATTGATTGTTTCTTGGACGCCCATGAAATCAGATTTGGTTACATGATGAAAAGCATACCCTGCGGTGCTTTTGTGATCATCTAAACTCTCTGCATAATCACTTTCTGGATAACATGAAAGTGAACAATTTTTAGAATGTGTATAGAACAAACCATAGTATATTGTCCCTGCAATATACCTTAAGATCCATTTTGCAACCTTCCAATGAGTAATATTAGGTGACTGCATAAACTTGGAGACAAAACTTGCTGCAAACATAATATCAGGTCTAGTTGCAGTGAGGCACAACAAACTACCAACTAGACTTTTATACAATGTGGGATCAACATGTGGTGCTATATCTTCTTTTCTCAGTATGCTTCCTTGAGAAATTGGTGTATCAATAGGTTTGCAATTGGTCATTCTGAACTTTTGGATGATATCGATGACATGTTTTTGTTGACCAACAAAAATGCCATTAGCAAATTGGTGAATTTCAATGCCTAAGCAGTATTTCATAACCCCTAGATCTGTCATATCAAACTTTGTTTTCATTGTAGCTTTGAAGTCTTCTCACATCATATTGCTAGTATAAAGAAGATCATCTACATAAAGGCATACAATAATAATTTTATCTTCATGAGTTTTGGTATACAAAGTTGGCTCATGACTGCTTCTGCAAAAACCACTTTTGATGCGATAGGTGTCAATGCCACTGTAGCAAGCTCTTGGAGCTTTTTTCAAACCACACAAAGGTTTCTTCAATCTGTATATGTTATGCTCTTTTTTTGGAACTTCAAAACCAGGAGGTTGTTCTACATAAACTTCTTCCTACAATATTCTATTTAGGAAGGAAGATTTGACATCAAGCTAATATACTTTCCATTTGTGTTGGGTTTCCATGGACAAAATGGTTCTTGAAGTGTCTAACCTTGCTACTGAAGCAAAGTTTTCACCATAGTCGACACCAAACTGCTGTGAGAATCCTTTGGAAACCAACCTTGCCTTATTTTCTCAATCTCTCCTTTTTCATTCAGCTTGGTCTTGTACACCCATTTTACACCAATTATGGTCTTGTCTCTTGGGGTATGAGCTAATTCCCAAAGTTTGATTCTTCTCTATGGTAGAAATTTGTTGGTTCATTGCATCAACCCAATGCTTTTCTTTAATTGCTTCTTTAAAATGGGTTGGTTGAGATGAAAGAAATGCAAACATATTCTGCTGGTCAAACTCATGCTCCTGCTCAAATATTTCTCTCATGCTTCTTGTTTTCTAACTGTCTTCTAGAGATCTTGAATCACTGGTGGATTCATTGCTTGAAGATGTACCATTTTCAAAATTGTATGGCTCTTCTTCAGCCTGCAATCTTGGTGGTCGTGGTGGATGAAAAGATTGATTTGAAGCTTCATCAACATGATGAGACCAAGACTTATTTTCAATTTTTTTTACATCTCTACTTAAAAAAAAACTTCTTATTAACTGGATTGTAAAGTGTTTAGCCCTTTGACTACTCACAATAGCCTACAAAAATATATCTTTTACTCCTATCATCAAGCTTCTTTCTTAGTTTCTCAGGAACATGTGAAAATGCTACTGATCCAAAAATTGTAAAATGGGATACATTTACCTTTTTACCATCCCATGCTTTTTGAGGTACTATATCTTAGAGACTGGTTGTTGGAGATCTATTGAGAACATACATTGTTGTCGAAATTGCTTCATCCCAATAGTTATTTGACAACTTCTTCTCACAAAGCATACATCTATCCATGTTCATGATCGACTGATGTTCTCTTTCTTCTACTCCATTCTGATATGGAGTATATCTTGTTGTGTTCTACACTATGATTCCTTGTTGTTGGCAAAAAGCTTTGAAGGCATTAGAGTTGTACTCTCCTCCTTTTCCAAATATGAGTACTTTCAAAGGCTTTCCACTTTTCTTTTCTTCTTCTTCTTTGAACTCTTTAAATCTTTGGAAAGTATCTGATTTATTTTTTAGAATTCCAAAACTGAGATCCATCTATTCTTGACACATTGTGGACAAAAGATAGTGATATATTTCTACTTCTAAAATTCAACATAAACATCTTATTCTTGGTTTTTTCAACCTTCTCTATCAAACTTCTATTGGGAGGTTTGTCATAGATATAACATGTGTTCCCTTGAAATATTACATCATAACCATGTTCCATTAGTTATCCTACACTAATAAGGTTGTGCTTGAGATGTGGAACATAATAAACATCAGGAATGTAATTGTGCTGATTCTGTTTAGTAAGAATAGGGACAGTGCCTTTCCCTTCAACTTTAATACAAAAACAATCTCCAGGAGTAATTTTTGATGTTATGGAAGCATCAAGATAAGAAAGATTTTTTTGTTACTTGTCATATGATTGTTGTAATCATTGTCCTTGTTGTGAGTGTCTTCAGAAAGATGGCACGAAAGAAACATAATTTCAGAGGATTCTCCTTCATTGTTGGAGAGATGGACAGTGCCTCTTTGTTGATCTGACTGTTTATTTCTGCATTCATGTTCATAATGTTTAAATTTCTTGTAGTAATAGCATTGGACATTATATTTATCCATGGTCTACTTATTTGAGTTTGGTTTTGTGGAGGTCTCCACTACTCTGATGTACGATGATATTTTGATTTTTCTCTGCTTCGACCTCTGCCTTGCTTGTTTCTGCCTCTATATTCTCTGCCTCTACCTCATCCAAAAAAAGGTTGTGATTTGAAAGCTTGTTCCATGGAATCCTCTGCCAAGTTGAGTCTTTTTTTGTGTGCGAGAAGTTATCTAGTCAACTGTTCTACTGAGAAAGTTGTAAAATCTTTAGATTCTAGATTGACTGTTACAATCATGTCATATTTCTTGGGGGGCCTTTGAAGGACTTTTTCAATAGTTTTTTGATCTAAAATGGTTTCACCAATGACATTGATTTGATTGACTATTCCCATGACTCTAGTCATGAACTGATCCAGATTCTCTGTGTCAATCATCTTTAGGGTTTCGAACTGTGCTGTTAATGTCTGTAACTTAAATTTCTTCATTATATCGTTACCTTGATACACAACTTTCAAGATTTCCCAGACTTCATTTGTTGTGGATGTGCCAGTTATCTCGTCGAAGATATATCATCAACTGAGTTTTGTATCCAACATTTGGCTCTGTGCTCCATTTTCTAAGTTCAATAGCTACATTCCTCTGATTATTGGTCTGAAAAAGAAGGGGCGAAAGAATGACTTAAAAAACTATTGAACTCAGAAAAAAGGAATGCAGTTACTCCTAATGCAAATATTGCTCTTCTCAATATTCAAAATAGCTAAATAGATTACACTGTAAACATCAATAATAAATAACTGAAATAGAACTCAATACCTATGGAGTAAAACTCAAATGAAACTAAACCATCTATAACACCTAGTAGACAAGATAATCAAATATCATGACACCTACCACCCTGAGATTAATATCTCAACAATAATTATATACAAAAACATTATATTTATTATGTTAATGATAAAAAAATATTAAATAATTACCCCATACAAAGCATTATATTTATTTAGTGTAATAATTTAAAAAGAGATTTGTTGAGAGTCCCTATCGTTAAACCATTATAATTATTAGGCGTTTTTTATTTTTCGTACTTAAGATACATCTGAGTAAATTAAAGTTTCAATTTACGACTTCTACCTAAAGCGTGCTTTACATTCCACTAAATATCAGTAAATTGAAGTTTGAATTTCCTATTTTTCAATAATATGAGTAAATTGAAGTCTAAATTACATAGTATGCATTCTTAACTCGTGAATTGAGGAATTGTTTAAAACTCAATTAAACTATAAATTTGTGTTTTTGGTCTAAATTTGGTCGTGTGATTTTTAGTGATATATTATGTTTTATGGTTTTTTTGGGGTAAATCTGGTGACATTTTATGTTCTATCATTTTATTTAAGTTGTATTTTTTTGTTATTTGAATAATTAACCAAAAATAATAATTTTAATTTATAATAAAAATTATTACAAATTTTAATTAAAAATAAAAAGTATTTTATTAATCGTTTAATTTTTATTCTTTGTGAAAATGAAATAAACAATTTTTTTCTTATTTAAAGATCAGGGAAAAAATTGTAAATTTGATATGCTTCTTATTCTTATTTAAATTAAAATTATGGAAAAAAATGTATTATTTCTTTCAATAACCATGAAGTACGTCAGATTTTGAAATAGGACAATTTAACTTTATAATAATCTTTATGGATAATTAACCGTATTTCAAGGTATGTAATTAAATTGATTCGAGTGTTTATTGTAAAATCGAGTTGTTTTTAGTGAGATTTTTTGGAAGTTTTGTTAACAACCCCAAAATTAAAACATGTAACTAATTAGATCAATTATGTGATTTATAATCAACACACAATTTATCAACGATTTAACATTGAATTTCAGAAATATAAGCAGAAACAACTTACCTGTGGTGATGATATTCCTTACTTGTGATTTCGGAGTTGAACGCTATTTGAATCCTATTAACCGCAACAAAGTTTTGGGGACGACTCTCCACCCAATCGTAGGCTCAGTTACACAAAACCTTGCTACAACTGGCCACCCCCAAGCCCTCAATCAACGTACTACTGCTAGGGAATCCTTTGTCTCACAACACTTTTTTCCCAAGAGAATGGACGATGGAATCATGGAATGCTCTTTCATCTTCCACACCGTCTATTAAATAGAGCAAACATTGCAAGGAGAACCACATGCACACACTCCATGTGTTAACATGCGACTTTTATTTCTTTATTTTAAGTTTAACTTAATTTAGTAATTCTCTTAATATAATTCTTTCTTATTTTATCTCTTTTTACTTTTTGATAACTTTACTTATTTTAACTATTTTTATAGTTTATTTATATTTATATTTATTTAGAACTCTAGTATTGTTATTTACTATTTTATTTATATATTATTATTATATTTTCTTCATTATTTATTATTTATTTACTATTATTATCTTTTCTTTATTGTTTATCATTTTTTTCCTTATATTTTAATATTATACTATATTATTTTTATTTTTATTATTATTAGGGAACATTACATATTCCCCCTCTTTAAGGAACTTCGTCCCGAAGTTAAGTTGAATTATTTTAACATTTTATTTAGTTAGTTATTTATTACTTCATGTTTGCCCTTTCACCCTTTACTGAACTAGTATAACCAACAAGCATTGAGAATTTTCACAACACCCAGGAAATCTCAAGGAATCTCTGTCTTTTTTCCCAATTTCGGAACCAGGCATAAGCCTCCCCGGTCTGTATCCTAGTCCAAGGCTGGCCCCAAGGCTCGCGCCCGACTCAGACCTCATCTGCCTAAGGCAGACATCCAGTACGGTACTCAATGACTCCGGGCATCTCGCAAGGTTGGCCCACTCCCTCCACAACTACTAAGGTGCACAACCCCAGACATCGAAGTCCTTACACCCCCACTAGACTTCGGCATCCCAATCCGATACTAGGCACCTAGCCTACAATATCATGCACTTGGCCTCCTCAAGATGGTCCCATAGCCCCTCAAGAGCTATACAAGATAAAGGAACCACTGACATATATAGTGTTGATTGAGTATGTCTCTAGCCCATATGGTGTTACATATTCTCCCTTACAGGTATGGGCTCCTACGAGATCATCAAATAAACCAGCCCTCTCGGCCCATTCGTGGATTTCTTGTCAATCACCACATCTCAACATACATCCAATGCATTAGTTATAATCATAACATCATAGAAAATAAACAAGATTCCAACTCTTGCATGCCATCATGATAACATCACATTAATGTAAATCACCATTTTTGAATAATAAAAAATTGCATGCTTATGCATGCAATTACCACATGCTTCACATCATAATATCCTCATAAGTTATAACATCAAAATATGAACGTCAAAGACATATCATGACATCAAATAAATGAACCACATGTCAATATACCTCATACCACAACATCATAATCCCTATGCCACATTATATCCATCATGAACATACAACATCAGTATCATATCAAACTAAATGAATAAGAACCACATGTGCATCATTATTCTCATACCATTATATCATGAAACATCATTAATATAAGAATAATCTCAATACTTATCAAATATAGAATAATACACTGTAAACATTCTTATCACGATTCATCAGAAAATCAATTTCATTTGCTTGTATAAACATTGAATACCAACTATGAAATAAGATTATTCAACATCCATCTCTTTTAATATGCTTGTTTACTAATAAATGTTGAAGGAATGTAATGGAATACCAAATTCCTAGATATGGCTAGATGATGAAGTGACACTGACAAAAGGAAGAATAGTTAAAGAGGACCATGTTGCTCGTACAATTAAAGAAGAATTGAGGAACGTTGTTGTAGTAAAATATCAATGATGTAAATATTTCATAATAACCATAAGATATCTAATCATTGTGACTTTGTTAACTCGATTATTTTCAATGATGTTGATTATCTGTAATGTTGCAAAGGCTTCTACTTCACTGTTTATTGTAGTTCCAGGACTTCAAATGTCATAAATTCAAAAGATAAATATGTTTAATATTTTTTGGACAAAATTCCCTCAACAAAAGAGTATATATATCTATATATATATATATATATATATATATATATATATATATATTAAATTTGAAAATTTATATTTTGGTACTTTTACTGAGAAAATAAAACCACTTTTGAAAGAAAATAAAGAAGCATTTGTTGGAAACCTAATCCTTATGGATTATTGTGAATTTATTATTCTCTTACAAATAAACATGAAACGTCATTAGAGAATGTAAAGAGACATGAGGAGTCCAAAATACCTCTTGGAAGATGAAACTAAGGGTCATACGAAAATGTATTTGTGTATCATACTAATGAGAAATGGATCTCATAATTATCTAAAGATACCTTCCATTCTTGTCAGTATAATAGTGGTATCAAAGCCGCCATAGGTTTTCTAGCCTTGGGGTTTATTAGTGATGAGTTTTTTGTCATTTTTTGACCTGGGGCTCCTACATATGTAGCTTGGGCTCTCTTCATTAGTAGCATGCATTACTTTTGAGGAATTTGTCTCTATATTTCCTTTTCTATGGACATTCTTTCATCTCTAATCCCACCTCCATTTTGTATCATTTCTCTCAATGTTTGTGGCCTCCATCTACACCAATGTATTTCAGGTTATATTTTCAAGGGCTTGCTTGAATAGGGAAATCATTGTGAAAATATATAATGTAAGGATTGGTTCTGCCACAGTGTCATATGAGTATTTTAAATTCTCCTTGAATTTACATAGGCACACTACAGAGTCCAAACCATTTGTGAAATTCTAATATTTATAAAAGAAACATGGGTAGAGTCTCTACCACCGCATACTCTAAACCCACATTTTGTAGCCTTGATCATTCTTGTCTTGTAAAATGAAACCAACGATGCCTCAAAATGAATCTTCATATCAACAAAGTGGCAAGTTGTCCCCAAATCCATATGGCATAAACGTATAGCATGGTGACAACTAAAGCCATAAGAACTAAAAACATTAAATTTGATATTATGATTCTGACATTGATGGGATATCTCATCTTATGGAAATCATAATTTTGTAGATTAAAAGAATCCTCAAAGTTCATGGCTGAATATAAGAATTCTTCTCCATGAGATAATTTTCTATCCAATGATGCTAGTCTAGGAGAAGGTGTTTTCATAAAAATGAACCTAGACCCTCCCCTTCGATTTTCTTAACAAAATAGCACTCTTACTATGAATTTATAATTATTGGTTGGGTTTCCCATGAAAATTAATACTCTAATGATTGGATCATCGATGTTTTTCTTTTCGATTAACCACAACATATAAATGTTAATGTCTCCCTAATAAACTCATTGAGGGAATTAGTTTCTTTCTGAATTTAGTTGTGTCTTCTCTTGGTTTAAATCATGTTTTCTGGGCAATTTGGTATCTTGGTTCAAATAGAGTTTTCAAGACAATATTAAATTGGAAACGTCCCTTACACTAATTTGATCATAAAATTCAATTTGGTCATGGATACATGTCTAATAGTTTGAACAATTTACAAGTTCACTCTTGGGAATGCATGGCTTTCCATAAGTATTAGGGTTGTTTCAATTGATTGAATTGCAAGATAACTTGTGTGTCAGTTTCACACAGGATAAAATCCAATAAAATTTGAGCAAATCATACAATTTTCATGGTTGATTGATGTTCTCTCTTGAACCTTGGAGGTACTCAAAAACATGTTTGTGATAGATTTCCATTGAAACTAGCACTTGAAACTTTATTAACTTAATAGATTACATATCTATTGAATAAAGGTATGACCAAGTTATTAACACAACTAGAGGAAGCAAAAATAACACCAATCTCAATCACAAGTGGGACAAACATATTATGCCCATTAAAAAATTATTCATTAATAAATCTAAATGTACATGGGCTCTTGTACTAGGATAATGGTCCAACTAAATAAAATTATAATTACAACATAGCCTATATTTGATCCAGTAGTCCTAGATTTGTCCTTAATCTCCTTTGCCTATCTAGATCTCTAATGTTGCACCTTCGTAATTCCTCGGACCTAACACACTAGAATGGAAGTCCTTCCACTCACCACTAAGATGCCTCTCTCATTGTCTTATGTTGTTGTGTGGTGTGCCTTTCTCCTGTCCTTAGCCTTGATTTTATAAATTTGGATTGAGATAAATCCCTAACCCTAATCACAAAAGTGATTGATGGTGAAAATTTGACCTCACATTACTTGAGATTAAAACAAAGTCACTAAAGTAAATAATTTAATTTTCATAAGTTCCTTTAGCTCAATATCCAACATAATTAATTATGTGTTTTTCATGAGTTAGACTTAGGGTAAGTTACATTATCAACTTGCTCATAATTTAGCAAGTGTCCCAAGGAAGCTATGGGAAAATTTAGCACACCTAGATACCTAGGCTTGTTCAGAAGTACCTTCCTGATATAGTAACATAAAAACCCCCTCTTAGCAAAGGAGGTACTTCCACCACTTGGAACTAGCTCTAATCTTCAAACTACATCTTTTTCCATGACTACTCCCTTCAAACTATAATCCTTCCTTTCCACCTAGTTTGAAATCATTCTCGACTGCTTTCGACCTTTATAATTTCTCCTAAAAGTGTTCTACTCCTAAACATCCTAAGGTCATTTGATATAAAGAGATCTTTCTGATAGACTTAGAAGGATTTGTTGATCTCTCCTCCCCACCTTAGCTTGAAGGTTGACTCCCTCTGAACTACTGAACCTTCATATCTACCTACTTGTTGTTGTCTCTGACTACTCTGCTTTTTGTAGTTACTCAAATAGTTTGGAACTTTAGGCTATATAAATTTCACTCTCTAAATCAAATGTCATGGCCATCATCTGAATTAGATACCATGGGTTTGATAAGTGTTTATCCATCCTGGAATGCTGCACAAAACCCCTTCTTCTCTATCATATATACTAAGAGAAAAATCCACCTGAGTTCTTGCACCCATTGTGTGTCCTTCACATGAAACCTACCTCTAATTCCTATGGTAGCTACAATTGTCATCTTCTTCCCAAGTTGATTTTTTGCTTTAGGCAGTTTCCCCAACACCTAGTCTCAACTTGTAGACTACCCCTTTTGACCACATGAAATCTTTTATTGTCATCCATCAAAACTCTTGTAGGCCCTCTAGTTGGTGGATGGTTAGGAGGCCTACACCTTCTTTTTTCCATCTACATATGACTAGCTCCTTGGATATGTTGTCACTTATAATTAATGGGGGCTCCTAGTCACAAGTACACTATATGTGATCCACACTTAGCCACTTGCGACTGACACCTCTAGTGGCCCACCACCCCTCTTCTCCTTTATTTTCCAGTGACTATGTCTTGATGCCTTTGTTGCCAGCTCGACTCTTGCAACCCTAAACCATGAGTTGATGGATCCTCTCAGTGGCACGTTGCACCTCCTGCCAGCGTACTAGCCCTAGCGACAAGTATGACAGGCTGCGAATGGTGGGCACAAGTGCCCCTTTTTTATTTTTATTTTATTAAACTTTAACTAGCAGCCAAACAATATTTTTTATTCTTCTAACCACACATATTTGTCTAGCCTTGGATGCCATAGGATGTACAACCTACATACAACCTTTTACATTATTCCCAATAAAAAAAAATCTCATAGGATGACAACGAAACCTAGCTCCAATTATCCCTATTTGAACCTAGCTTCGTTGTGTGATTCGCGGATTGTTTCTAAGATTGTGTAGTTCTAGGGCCATGTTAAATCTCCATTGAACCTAGACCCTGACACTTTATTAACCTAAAAGATTATAAATCTATTGAAGAAAGTCATGACTAAGTTCTTAACGTAATTAGGAAAGAAAAAAGATTCACAATCTCAATCATAGGTGATACAAAAGAATCATGCCCAATAAAAAATTCATCATTAATAACTCTGAACCTACTTGGGCTCTAGTCTTGTGATAATGGCCCAACTAAACCAAATTACAGTTATAACATACGTTAGATCTAATCCAACAAATCAAACCCTAGATTTGTCCTTGATCCACTTGACTTATCTGGATCTCCAATGCTATAATTTTATACTTCCTCATACCCAACAATTTTGTACTTCCTCATAACCAACATACTAGAATGGAAGTCCTACCAATCACCAGTGAGATGTCTACCTCAATGTCTTATGTTATTGTATGGTGTGTCTTTCTCCTCTCCTTAGCCGTCTTTTATAACTTTACATTGAGCTAAATCCCTAACCATAATTTCCAAATTGATTGGTCGCTCAGTTTTCTTCTTTACTTGAAATCAATGATTGACATTAAAACATAGTCACTAAAGTAAATACTTCACTTTTCTTATGTTTCTTTACCTCAATACTAAAGATAATTAATTGTGTGTTTTTTTGAAATTAAACTTAGGTTAAATTACATTATCTATTGGAAATTGTATATATATATATTGAAAATTTTATATAGGATATGTAAATGGTTAGAAATTATAAATACTTTAATGGCCAAAATGATTAATTACCTGTTTTTGCTAAGCTAACGATTATACTAAGTTACTTGCACAGGAGTGCATGATACGATGGTTGGGGCTGTCTGTTGCCACGCTCCCCCGACACGCTCCCCCGATCCCCGACGCTGTGCAGCAGCATATATTTGCTACAATGTGGTTTGTAATGTGAATGTAAATATGATGTGACAGTTGTCAGTGTGTCTGACACGTATATGTACAAAAAAAAAAATCCATAATGCTTCTTTTGGGATCTAACCCCTCCCATGTATGTACAAAAAAAGGAACCCATAATACTTCTTGTGGGAACTAGCCCTTCCCATTTTAAAAAAAAAGATTATACTAAGTTACATTATATGTCGAAAATGGTTGAAAATGATTAATATAATATATATAATCTAAGAACATTCTGTCGAACCGTGTGTAAACTTGTGAAGCGTGACTCCATAGTCTTAGATGATCATTATCATTTCTGGTATAAAATCTAAGAACTCAATTCTCTCGAACCGTGTGAAAACTTGTCTATTAGATCATCGTTGATCATTTCAAGGGTTTAACAGCGGCTTTATATATTTTAAGGATTAAAGATTTTAACTCGTAGAACCGTAAACTAGAATATATGATTTGATTTTTTTATAATAGGAAAATTTATTATAATTTAATTGTCAAATTAGAAAAGATAATATTTTTTACCATTAATAATAAATATAAATAATAAAATATATGATATTCATTCTTGTGAATTTAAAATTCTTTACCTATTTATTACAGTAAATATAAATAGTAAAATATATGATATCTATTCTTGTGAATTTAGAATTCTTTACCTATTAATTAAAATTAGGTAATTTAGGAAAACACCAGCTGATTGTAAATGGCAACAACTCCTTCCAAACACTATGAAATCTATGCAATCCAAAATCTGAAGCAGAAAGCTGCTCACTTTGTAATCGGGGCTGCCATGGCAAAGTCCCCTCTTATCTTTTCCATGTAAATAAAATTCATAACCGTTTCAGTGAAAAAAAAAATCAGGTAATCTAACTTTTTTATTATTAGGTTGGAATTTGATAATATGGTATTAGTGAAATTTTGATGCTTTGTATTTTATTTAAAATTTACATAATATTTATCCTATAGGTTATCTTTAGCCTAATAGACGTTAAAATAATTAATTTCTTTCTTTCTAATATTGATTAAAATAGTTTAATGAGCAATTAAATTTGTGTTAATTTATTTTTTTGAGTTAAAATTTGGTAACTTTATTTCTAAGTGAGATTTTGATGTTTTTTTATTTTATTTAAATAATATGATTAAATCATTTCATTTAAATAGTATTTTTATATAAAAATATAAATATAATTTTGTAATAGTTTACTGAGCAATTAAATTTGTGTTAATTTATTTTGTGGAGTTAAAATCTGGTGACTTTATTTCTAAGTGAGATTTTGATGTTTTTTATTTTATTTAAATAATATTATTAAATTATTTCATTTAAATAGTATTTTTATATAAAAATATAAATATAATTTTGTAAGAAATTTTATAATATTTAAAGGGCGTATATTTTTTGGTATGAACATAATTAATTTAAAAATTTATCCAAAAATCACCCCTGTAAAATAATCTGATTTTAATGCAATTTCCGTATGGGCTGGTCAATCCACTTTAAGTCAAAATCATCCACACAAAAAAATGTATTTCTAATTTTTTCATTGACGAAGAGGGCCTTAACATCCGGAAATAGTATAATCCAACGATCCGGACCGCAGACTCACGCAATGTATAATATAATTTAAGAAAAACGTCTCTGAAGACTTGAAAGTCGTTAACCTCATCAACATAAGGTTCGTCCCGCGAGTCCCGGCGGCAGCCTGTCATGCTTCCTTTTTCTGTTGATTATGTGACTGACAGAGAAATATTGATCATGGTTTCAAAAGTTGAAGGAGACCTTGACGGCCGGCTTTTCCGGCTCTTCTGAATGAGGCGTGCCTTTGTTTTTTTAAAGAGAGTAGTTTATCCACGTCACACATGGGTTTGGAAAATATTAAAAATTTAGACGAGATTTTTGTTAAAATCTAATCAAATTTTGGGGAAAGTTATACCTGTCAAACTTCAAGATGTTGGACGCTCAAGGGTTTTTGAGGTGCTGAATCTATTTTCACCATAAAAAAATAATTTATATGATCAATTTTTTTGGAAAAAAGCTGTCACCCCTAAAAATAACTTTTTAAAGAATTTGTAGCCTCAGTGTACAAAGTATTTTTCTAATACTAAGCCTACTAACGATTTAGGTTTTTGATTGAGTTGTGAATGACAAAAAAACTGATTCTATGTACAACCACATTAAAAATATTAATGTGGTTGATATAGTCGAATGCTTTTATAAGTATAACAAAAAAAAACTATTGCAACAAAAGTTTTTAACTGCCGAATAAAAAGGTTGTGAATGACAAAAAAAGTGCTTCTATGCTATAACTAGTACAACTACATTAAAAATATTAATGTGGTTGATATAGCCGAATGCTTTTATAAGTATAACAAAAAAATTATTGCAACAAAAATTTTTGACTGTGGAATAAAATGGTTGTGAATGACAATAAAAGTGCTTCTATGTTATAACTAGTACCATTACATTAAAAATATTAATGTGGTTGATATAGGAAAATTCTTTTATAAGTATAACAAAAAAAACTATTGTGTAGGAATTTACAGGGTAAGTTCCTCATACAGAACACCAAAGGACACCGCTCACACACAGATCACAGATCAATACACCAGTACTTTTGACGTGGTTAAAACCTTCAAAGAGGAAAACAGTCCACGGCCTGAGCCAACGCGGCCACTTCAGACAATTTATTAATAAAAGAATGAAAATTTACATAAGCTTCTCTCATGAACGGTTAACCTACAAATGACCCTCCATGCTCTTTAAATAGAGATCAGGGACCAATCGGATTTTAAGCCACGGATCAAGTGTCGGTAATACCGAGGAGAGAATGAACCGTCGGATCACTACATATCGTGACCATCGGATTGTAAGTTACAAAATGTACATAGTAAAGAAACACACTTTACCTAACTCTATACTAGACCAAGTTATACTTAACTATTTCCTATGTGTCGAAATATCCTAACATCCCCCTTAAGAACAACTTGGGATAGGATTGAAGGATTTACAAATATGACACAATAGGAGAAGGAAGGAGGCACTAGAGCCTATCCCCCCTTAGTGACAACTTCCTGAACTCCAACCATAAATCGAAGTTTAGTGAACTTCGCCTCTGTGAGAGCCTTTGTAAAGATCTCTGCAACTTGATCATCTGTTGAACAATATTGCACTTCAAAAACATGATCATGGATGAGCTTTCTGATGAAGTGCATGTGCAGTTCAATGTGTTTGCTGCGCTGATGTTGGACTGGATCTTTGCATAGTTGAATGGCACTTTGATTATCACACCAAAGTGTAGTCGGATGTTGCTGTTGAAAGCCAAACTCTAACAGGATCTGACGAAGCCACAAGGCTTCCTTACTAGCTTCTATGGCACCATGATACTCTTCTTCTACTGAAGAAAGAGAAATGGCACCTTGTTTCTTGCAAGCCCATGTAATAGGTCCTGAACCAAGAGTGAACACATAACCTGCAGTAGACTTCTGATCATCAGGGTCACCAGCCCAATCGGAATCAGTGAAACCAACCAATAGAGGAGATGCTTCGGCATTGTAATGAATCCCAAACTGAACTGTACCTCGAACATAACGAAGTATTCTTTCAGCTGCTTTCCAATGACTTTCACGTGGGTTTTGCATAAACCGAGCAACAAGGCCAACAGCAAAGGAAAGGTCAGGACGAGTATGGGTTAGATACAAAAGTTTTCCTACAAGTTGATGGTATAAGGTAGCATCAACTTCAGGAGAAGTGTAAGTGGCTGAAAGTTTGACTCCAGACTGAAAGGGAGAAGGGGCTGGCTTACGGTCTTCCATGTGAAAATGGCATAGAATATCACAAGCATGCTTGGACTGGGAAAGGGAAATACCTTCCTTGGATTGCAAGACTTGAAGGCCAAGAAAATAATGTAAGTGTCCTAAGTTTGTCATTTCAAACTTCCTTTTAAGGCTAGACTTCACATGGTTTATAAGGTTGGGATCACTACCAGTCAGGATAAGATCATCAACATAAAGAACAAGAATAATAAGAGACTTGCCGACATTCTTGGTGTAGACAGTATTGTCAGAATGACACCTAGAAAAGCCATTTTCTAAAAGAAAGCTATCCATTTTGGCATACCAAGCTCAAGGAGCTTGCTTGAGACCATAAAGGGATTTCTTAAGCCGACATACAAGGCTGGAGTCTGTTTGTATAAAGCCAATAGGTTGTTCCATATAGATTTCTTCATGCAAGTCCCCATGCAAGAAGGTAGATTTAACATCCATCTGATGGACTTCCCATTTGAAAGAGGTAGCAAGGGAAAGAACAAGGTGGATAGAGTTCATTTTGGCAATAGGGGAGAAGGTTTCAGTGTAGTCAATGCCTTCAACTTGTGAAAAACCCTTAGCAACAAGACGAGCTTTATGTTTATCAACTTTCCCATCTGGTCCATACTTGGTTCTGTAAACCCATTTGCATCTAGCAAGTTTTCGTCCCTTTGGTAGAGGAACAAGATCCCATGTATCATTTGCCAATAATGAGTGATATTCTTCATTCATAGCTGCTTCCCAATCTAGATGGCCTGAAGCTTCTACAAAGGTGTCAGGATCATAATTCACTGAAGCTTGAGCCAGTAAAGAAGAGGCTCTATCAAACTAAGAACGTGTACGTCGTTGATCTATAGGATCACCAGCAAGATCACCTGCTGCATCTCGAGTAGCGCGGACCCATTTTGGAAGTTGAGGAGCTGAAGGAGGATCCTGAGAAGGTAGGGGAGGATTTTCATCCTCGCTTTCATCATCTAAAGAAGAAATATTTTCAAAAGTAGAAGAGATAGGGAGAGGTGGCACATCCGCCGAATTAGGCTCGCAGGCCGATATATTTTCAGCAAACTTTACATCTCTTCTAATGATAACATTTTTGGACTTAAGTGGAATAAGTCTATATCCTTTGACATCTTCAGAATATCCAACAAAAATACATTTTTCACTCTTAGGTTCTAAAGCTTTATGTTTCTCATCTAGAATATGGGCCCATGCTTCACTTCCAAAAACACGAAAGTGACTTACATCTGGTTTGATTGAGCTCCATGCTTCTTCTGGAGTGATATTCTTTAAAACCTTAGTAGGAGTGGGATTTATTATGTAATTTTCACAGTTAATTGCTTCTGCCCAATAATTAAGACTAAGTCCTTTAGATTGAAGCATACAATTAGCCATTTCCTTTAATGTGCGATTCTTCCTTTCAACTACACCATTTTGTTGTAGAGTATATGGAACAGTATGTTGCATTTCAATTCCATTCTCAGTGCAAAAGTTGATGAATTTGTTGTTAACATATTCTCCGCCATTATCAGATCTTAGCTTAAGAATTTGATGTCCAGATTGTTTTTCAACAAAGGCCTTAAAGGCAAAGAACATGTTAAATAATTCACTCTTGAGTTTTAAGAAGTATACCCAAGTGCGTCTGGAGAAACATTAATGAAAGTTAAGAAATACTTGTAGCCAAAGAATGAAACAACTGGAAGTGGACCACATAAATCACTATGCATGCACTGTAAAGGGGCTGAGGCGTGCCAAGAGGCACATTTTTCAAAACTGTCCCGATGATGTTTTCCGAGTACACATCCAGAACAAACACCATCTCTGCAAGATACCATTGGAAGACCTGTCACCATATTTTCTTTACATAGATTCTGAAGAGAGCAATAGTTTAAGTGACCAAATCGCTCATGCCAAAGTTTGCTCACTTCATCAGAGTCCTTCCTGCGAAGCCTTTGTTGAATATGAAGAGCCACTGAAGATAAGGGTTTTATGTGGTTAACCCAAAACCCTGATAAACGAAGATCCGAGGATAGAGATACCCTGTAATGCTTGTGACCAACTGTGATTCCGATAGTGTGTGGCCTAGAAAATGGACTTCGATGACAAGGATTTTATGCGGTTGACCCATAACCATGATGTTGGTTGCTGATGAAGTAGCAGGTGCCTACATAGTCTGGAGTGGGAGGGCACGTCTCCAAATAACCCAAGCCGAATGCTGCGATGTTGAAACTGATGACTGTGAAGTAGGTGCCTACTAAAGTGGGGTGAGAGGGCACGTCTCCAATGGAAACCCACTCCGAATGCTGCTCCAGATTAAAATGGACATAACTCAGCCAATATAACTCAAAATATTTATTATAACCCATTTTTAGAAGCAGAAGGATCATTTTGCATCTTCCCATGGGTTGGAAATCCTTATCTGGACACTTTGAGATCTTAGATTCGTGCTGCAACAGTGTCGTCGTCACAAAAATTCTGATAAAATAGCTGATTTTAAATCAGTGATATCTCCCACATCCGAACTCCAATTCGACCAATTTTTTTTTGAAATTGGGTGATTTTTTGAGAAGAATCCAGATCTGCTATTTGTTTTTGTAAATTCTGTACCAAATGTTTCAGATCTGATCTGCAAAGTCACCGCCCAAAAAAAATTCCTGCAAAAAAATGAAAAAAGAAAAATTCTTCCTGCTTAACCCAAGAAAGTGATCTGTGGAGGTTGTAGCACATGCCTGAAGTTTGTTGAATATTGCTGCAAAATTTGAAACAGAAATATGCATCAAACCCTCATTCCCATGGAATCATAACATGCTCTGATACCATTGATCTGGATCTTGGGAGGAGGCCCCCAAGATCTAAAAGATTGAAATGGATCTTGGGAGGAGAGACCCCTAAGATCTGAAAACTTGCATTGCCAGAAGAAAAATAGGAGAATGCCCAAAAAGAAACACCACAAAGAAACTTTTTATTAAAACTGACTGATCTGGATTTAAACAGGAACACCACAAAATACCGAGATAACCATATACAAAAAGATGCAGCAAAAATAATGCTTCATTTCATTAATGGAAAATACTGAAATATGCTTACAACCAGAAATGGAAATAAACGAGCTAGGGCGATGGTAGCTTATCTCTTAGAAGAGATGTGTGGCTACATGCCATTACTGTTGTAAGCATATTTCAGTATTTTACATTAATGAAATGAAGTATTATTTCCGTTGCATATCTGTGTTTATGGTTATCTCTGTAATTTGTTGCGTTCCTGTTTAAGTCCGGATCAGAATGATCCAGGTGGATGTTGGTGGCCACCCACCTATCCCACTTGGACCCCCACAACTATCTCTTTCAGTTTCTCAGTTTCCTTAATTATAGCGCAGTTTACTATTTTTAGCAGTTTTTCGAGTCCTAAACTTTCGGAGCCATTTTGAGGCCCTAAACGACGTTTTTTGGGAAATCTACAACCAACGATTTTTCTGATAAAAATCATCTTTTCCATTGGATTCCTCAGAGAGATCTTTCCAACGGGTTATCATGCGTGTCAAACGGAGATAATACGACAAATTCGCGACCCCGGGAAGTTGGCTGTCCAACACATCCCAAAACGGGGCCCACAATTTGGCATTTCATCTTCTAGGGTAAGGTTTTGGAATGTGAAGGGTTTTCCATTGTTTCTCAATAATAAATAGGCCTTCGAGCCTCATTGTAAACACAGTTCGAAACAGTTCAGAGGCATGTAGCCGACACATCTCTTCTCAGAGATAAGCTACCATCGCCCTAGCTAGGTTATTTCTATTTCTATTTGTACACATATTTCAGTATTTCCCATTAATGAAATGAAGTATTATTTCCACTGCATATATGTCTTTATGGTTATCTCTATATTTTATTGCGTTCTTATTTAAATTCGGATCAGTGGTATCAGAGCGGTCTTCTTTTTCTCTGTTTTTCTTTGCATGTCCCCAACGAGGTTGGGATATAAGGAGTTAGGGCTTGAATTGGTCGAACCTTTGCAAGACCAGCCTCACAAATCTCGACGACCTCCCATGGCGGATGAGAAGAAAGACGAGGGGGCAGGAGATCCTATCATAATCTTGCTCGAAGAAGCCCTTGAGTGGCAAAGGAATGCGATGATGCATAGCTTTGTGCAGATCCTTTAGCGGCTACCCAAAGGTGACGCATCGGATTCCAACAGCTACTCTGGAAATGCCACACCATTTAAGGTACAAGTTAATTTTGAAATCCCCATCTTCGAGTGTCAAATAGACGCAGATGCCGTAGATAAATGGTTAAATCTGCTAGATGGGTATTTTTCTGTTCATGAATTTTCGAGTCGGGAAAAGATTGTTTTCGCTCTTCTCAAAGCAGCCCCCACGTCAAGGACTGGTGGGAAACATACTGCGAGCAAAAGGATGAAAGTACAAGCTCACTGTTTTCAGCCGCCCCCACTTGGAATGACTTCCGGGATGCCATCAAGGAGCAGTATTACCCTGTCAAAAGCTATGAGGATAAATACATCAAATGGACCACACTGCGGCAGGGACGAGACCAAGATGTGCCAGAGTTCACAAATATTTTTCATACCCTTCGCACATAGTTGGGTATCAAAGATTCTGAGCTGCATGTGGTACTCAAATACCATGGCTGCCTACACAGATACATCCAGGAAGAGATGGAGTTCTTGAACATCTCGTCACTCAGCACATCATACCAATACGCTGTCAAAATCGAGCAAAATTTCAAATAGAAGAAGCGAGACTTTGGATCTGCAAATCAGAAGCCCAAAGGACAAAGCCAAGGTGGGGTGACCCAAGACAACCCCTCGAAGCTGCAAGAAAAGAACAACACCACGAAGCCGAAGAAGGACACAGGAAAGTGGTGTGAGTTCCAAAAGAGTCCCACTCATAACACAAGTGAGTGTCGGACCAAGCAGTCGTTGGTGGCTGAGTTGAAGGCTTCCGAATCAGATGCATGTTCTGACTCTGAGCCAGAACCTGACAAGGGGGACAGCAGAGGGAAGCAAATCGTTGATGCGGATCCTAGTGCCACTGTTGCCACTGCAAAGATCCAGAAGAATGAGCCCGAAGAGCCAGAGGAGGGGGAACGTCTTTTCCGCTCACAGATGTGGGTGAAGGGTTCACCGCTGCATTTCATTGTCGACAGTGGCAGCCAAAAGAACCTCATTTCAGCAGAGGTCATGAAGCGGTTGGGCCTACCAACTACGCCACACCCACAACTGTACAGTATCGGGTGGCTTCACGAAGGACGAGATCTCAAAGTTTGCCAGCAGTGTTGCCTTCCCTACAGCATCAAGCCCTTCACAGATGAGGTATTGTGTGATGTTACACCTCTGGATGTTTGTGATGTACTATTAGGCCAGCCATACTTGTGGAGGCGACATGATATGTATGAGTCAAGGCCTCGCGCTGTCATTATTTCTTTGAATAATTCATTATACAGGATACCAGAGGTAGCTCCACCTACCGCCACCTCTTTGATCACTACTAAGAAAGGCAGCGAGCTCATCTCACAAACTAGGAAATTTATTTTCTATCTGGTTCGCTCCCGAAGTAAGGGGACGATCGTTGCTACATCCATGACCCCCGCAAAGGGTTCCTCCACGCAGCAGTAGCAACATAGGGATACAGTCATGACAGAACACACGAACAACTTCTCCTTACCCAAAGGGGTACCACACAAGTTTCAGGTGGGCGACAAAGTTTGGTTACATCTGCAGAGAGAACGCCTTACCAGAACCCATCAGAAACTTAGACCACCTCGACATGGTCCTTACACCAGTAATAAGGATGTGGGCAACAATGCTTTGAAGCACAGCATCCCTCCATTCCTTTGCTTGCACCAATTTTTCAATGTGGATCATCACCGACCATGCTTCCCACCATTTCTGGACACATCAGAGATTGCAGAACAGCTCACCAGAGACCCAGCTCAGCAGAAGCTTCCTCATCTCAAGGAGGAACTCAACGCAAGGGGGACCATTGCTTCCTAAGGGGGGAGGAATGATCTAGGTGGATGTTGGTGGCCACCCACCTATCCCACTTGGACCGCCACAATTGTCTCTTTCAGTTTTTCAGTTTCCTTAATTATAGCGCAGTTTACTATTTTTAGCAGTTTTTCGGGTCCTAAACTTCCGAAGCCGTTTTGAGGCCCTAAACGATGTTTTTTGGGAAATCTATAGCCAGCGATTTTTCTGATAAAAATCTCCTTTTCCGTCATAGTCCTCGGAGAGATCTTTCCAACGGGCTATCATGCCCGTCAAACGGAGATAATACAACCAATTCGCGACCCCGGGAAGTTGGCTGTCCAACTCACCCCAAAACGGGGCCCACAATTTGGCGTTTCATCTTCTAGGGTTAGGTTTTGGAATGTGAAGGGTTTTCCATTGTTTCTCAATAATAAATAGGCCTTCGAGCCTCATTGTAAACACAGTTTGGAACAGTTCAGAGGCATGTAGCCGACACATCTCTTCTCAGAGATAAGCTACCATCGCCCTAGCTGAGTTATTTCTATTTCTATTTGTAAGCATATTTCAGTATTTCCCATTAATGAAATGAAGTATTATTTCCACTGCATATCTGTCTTTATGGTTATCTCTATATTTATTGCGTTCCTATTTAAATCCGGATCACACCATATTTTCTTTACATAGATTCTGAAGAGAGCGATAGTTTAAGTGACCAAATCGCTCATGCCAAAGTTTGCTCACTTCATCATTATGAGCAAAAAATACCGAGGGAAGATTTGATGATCCAAAGTTGTGAAACTTATACAACCTTGTAGAATCATCAGCAATGCCAGTAGCTAAAATCTGTCTAGGATCTCTTAGGTCCTTAATTACAACAACGTGAGGTGAAAATTCAATGATTTTACCTTCACCTGAATAAGTTATCTGATATACAGATAGAAGGTTGCAGGATAAGGTTGGAACACATAATATATCATTAAACTGACCATTGTCTATATGAACAGTTCCAGTCCCTACAACACTAAGAGATCTATCATCACCAACATATATATTTTTGGTGTTACAATCATTTAAAGAAGAAAACATGGCTTTGTTTTTGGCCATGTGATAAGAAGCTCCAAAATCAATGAGCCACTCATGAGAATGAGAAGAAGAAGATACATTTAGTGCATAGCCAGACCGAGATGCTTGACAACCACATGCAGAAAGTGCCACTCCTAAAGATGAAGTTGAAGTTGACGAGTGCTCCAAATGGATGTTATGCTTCTTCATTGCTACTTCCAAGGCTTCCATCTTCTTAAAGCATTTGGATTCTAAGTGGCCATCTCGATTACAAAAGTTGCAATGTCTATCAGTCTTCTTCCCTTTGTTTTTATTTGTATTATCATTTTGTTGAAATGATTTTTCATTTTGAGGCTGAAATTGCTTAGGACCCTTGTTTGGTTTAGGACCATTCCTTTTAGGATACAACTTCTTAGGATTCTTTGGATTTGGTTGCTGCTGGGCGCTAACGCTTTCTTAGAAGCTTAGGATTCTTTGGATTTGGTTGCTGCTGGGCGGCTAACGCTTTCTTAGAAGAGTTTCCAAGATTAAGAAGACCAAGGTGTAAGAGTTTTTCTTGTTCTCTTATTAAAGAATCACAAAAAGAATCAAAGGAATGGGACTTGTAGTCTTGTCCTTGAGAAATGAAGGCTTCTCTTGTAGAATGGAAGGTGGAAACAAACACAGAGTAGGCTGGTCCCAACTTAGTAAGAATGGAATAGATAAGGTTACTATCTTCTTTCTTAACCTTAACACCTTCCAAGAGAAGTCTAAGGGCCTTGAACTTGGACAAAAAATCTTCAATGCAAGAAAATTATTGGGGTCCAATGTAAGCAACTCATTTTCAAGTTGATGGGCTCTAAGTTCATTTTTGATTCCAAAAACTTTAGTAATCTGTTTCAATGCTTCATCAGGAGTATCAAGTTCTGCAATATGGAATCTAAGATCTGGGGAAATAGACATCCCTATCAACCCACATGCTTGATCTTGCCTATTTTCCCATTTAGTTGCCTTATCTTCATCTTTCGGTTTGGTTTCTTGGCCTATGGCCATTCTGTAGAGACCTTTACTTCTAAGTAAATCCACAATGTAGGACCACCATTGGAAGTAGTTGGTGCTGTCAAGAATAACTTGGCATGGCATTTCCATTTTAACAGAAACTGAAGCTATAAATGTTGAAACTAAGTGTTGCAATGGAAAGATCTCGAAAAATTAGGCTGTTTAAAAAAAAACGGTTCTGAAAACGGCTTCCGGATGAAGAAGTTAGGGCTTTTTGAAGAAAATTTGATGAAGTCGCCAACGAAGTGCGGGAATGTGCAGAAATGAAAAATCCGCCCCCACAAAATGAAGACTTGAACCCAAGACCTCTACTCTCATAAATTAGCTTTGGACCAAGTGAGCTATACAAAAATTTTGATAGAAAGAGAGAGAGAGAGAGAGAGAGAGGAGGGGGGGGTTGAAGCTTTGGGTTGCGTGTTTGCTTTGAGAAAGCTTTTTTTCTGTACAAAACAAAAAACACAAAACCCAACATGGAAATACAAAAAAAACAAACCTTGCGGCTCGAAGTTAGCTTTACCCGGAAACTAAATATTTTTCTCAATGTTTCTGATTTTCTGAGATCACACTAAGGCGCAGCGGAAAAGAGCATACACATGAGAAAAATCATTCCTTTCTGTTTCTGATTTGCCCAGATCGCACAGAGTCATGGGGCAAAGAGCATACGCAGAAATGAAAAGTATAGATCCGGTAATAACAAAAGCTAAATAAACCGAAACCAAAATAAACAGAGAGAAAATAACTGTAAGCTGCAAATAAACACTGTATACCTTCAGATCTTAAAAATGACGCAACTAGGGCTACTGGAAACCTGTTCGTGTGAAACGAAAGGGGTTCCAGACTGGAACAGATGCTCCCAACACAACAGAGCAATCCTCTCGGCCCGAAAGCAATCAAAAACAGTAGATCTAGGAAATGGTAGTCAGATGCAGTGCTACCGGCTTCAGATTTGGATCACCAACGGACACGACCCTCAAATAGCTCTGATACCATGTAGGAATTTATAGGGTAAGTTCCTCAGACAGAACACCAAAGGACACCGCTCACACACAGATCACAGATCAATACACCAGTACTTTTGACGTGGTTAAAACCCTCAAAGAGGGAAACAGTCCACGGCCTGAGCCAACGCGGCCACTTCAGGCAATTTATTAATAAAAGAATGAAAATTTACATAAGCTTCTCTCATGAATGGTTAACCTATAAATGACCCTCCATGCTCTTTAAATAGAGATCATGGACCAATCGGGTGTTAAGCCACGAATCAAATGTTGGTAATATTGAGGAGAGAATGAACCGTCGGATCACTACATATTGTGACCGTCGGATTGTAAGTTACAAAATGTACATAGTAAAGAAACACACTTTACCTAACTCTATACTAGACCAAGTTATACTTAACTATTTCCTATGTGTCGGAATATCCTAACATCCCCCCTTAAGAACAACTTGGGATAGGATTGAAGGATTTACAAATATGACACAATAGGAGAAGGAAGGAGGCACTAGAGCCTATATATTGCAACAAAAGTTTTGACTGCGAAATAAAAACACTGTGAATGACAAAAAAACTGTTGCTATGCTATGACTAGTACAACTACATTAAAACTATTAATGTGGTTTTTAATGTGGTTGATATAGCCGAACTCTTTTATAAATATAACAAAAAAACTATTGCAATAGGAAAAATGTCTTACCAATGAATACATTTAGCTCATTAACCATGTATAAAAAAGTTATGTGTCAACTTTAACTTAAGACAAAAAGGAATTACACATCTTACTGGAAAATGGATCATTTTGCTAAATAAAATTTGGTTATATATTTTTTTTGTATCTAATTAGAGTATGAACATATTAGAATCTCAAATCCCTAGGAAATTGGTGGGTCGTGACATGTCACGAATCGCGAATCTAATTTAATAAGAGAAAAACAAGAATAACACATCTTATTGTAAAATGAACCATTTTTCTAAATAAAATTTGTTTATATATTAATCTCTCGGTGTAATTAGAATATGAACTTATTATAATTGGAATAATCTCAAATCCCTAGGAAATTGATAAACAGTGAACCATGGCACCAATCTAATTTTTTAAATTTATTAAAAATCAATACAATCTAAGAAACTATGTAATATACTATCTAAACAATGGATTAAAAAACACAGTCAAACAGATACTCATCCATGTTAAATTGAAATAAAAAACTTTAATAAATAAGTTCATGACTTAAAAAATAATTAGCTCCCCACAAGTCCATTACCATGGATAATTCTCTTGACTATGTATCCATGTGTTATCGGGAAAAGTGTCTATTTAGAACTACTCTATCCCACTAAGGTGTGATAGCTACCTTAGAAACAAACAGAGAAAACTACTTTTGTATTCTTCTTTATGAACTATAAACAAAGAAGAATAGGATGAACCAACCTGTGTCTTGCGCCAGTCCTTCGATCCAATCTCTCTTCTCTTTGACAGCTTCCAGCTACCTGCTCCCTTACTTGCCCAGCTTCACCAAGTACCTGTAAGATCACAGAAGAAGGAAACTATACAAAGACATGGGTTTGTATTCATAAATAACTTGGGATCAGATTTAAGTTAACCATACAAATGTAACAAGCATCAATGATACAAAAGCATGGAGAAGAAACTCAAATAGTTTTTATTGATATACAAGAAGATCCAGGAGGAGTTACAACCGATGATTCCTGACCCAGCATCAACCCCCCAGCAAAGAAGTCCCTTCTTCACCCCCAACAAAGCATAGATCACCCAATCCTCTGATATGTATCTCAAAACCAACAACAATTCCTTACAATGTGCAAAATTCCAGCCTCTGGATCTCTGGGATGAGGGATCCATATATAGTTGTATGCAAGGAGGATGAGTCAGCTCATGATTTGATTAGTGGCTTCTCTCTGTCAGTTCTTGCTTCCACTTGGAGACTGAAAGCCTCTTACTCATCCTTGGTCGAATTCAGTGAGGCAAGTGTCATAGGAGAAGATTCTGGAAGCTTCCATTGTCTCTCCACCTCGCGGAATGACACTGCCATTTATCATTTCCCGCTCAACGCACCTTGGTAGTGCATTTAGGTGCGTTGAAACGCACCTAGCTAGTGGATTTAGGTGCTATGCAACGCACTTGGCTAGTGGAGCAGCTGAAATGATCCTGATTTGACTTATTATGAGCAGTTTCTGGTGGAGAACTTCTGGGAGAAGCTGTAATTTGTTGACCTTGTTCCTTTAGGGGTTGGAACAACACTTTTAGGGACTTAGGAGCCCTTGGTTTATGGACATTTCATGCTTAGAGCTGTAAGGCACAAAAATGTCTATAACAGTTGCCCCCTAAAGTATGAGGCCGTTTATCGGGTGAAATGCTTTATTAGGAGGATCCGAAGTTCTTTCAACGTTGGGAGAAGACCTGTAATAAGATACAATACAATACATTATCTTCATACTGTTTTCATGATATAGCTGAGGCGGGCATTCCCATGCTCAGCTTTATAAATTCATTTTCATGTACATAGGACAGACAATCGTCTGATGGTAGACTGATGATTCTGATAGAGCCATCATCCTTTTGGTAGGATGATTATCTGTGCTGTAATGTTGTACATTTCAATGTCTTTATTTCCCTGAATATATGTCGCAGCCCGGATGGATGAAACTAGATTCAGGGTCTTCAATCTCGTCCGATATCCACTCGAAGTACAAGTCGATCCATGTGAGAAATGTTTTGAAGTCGAACATGGAAAGACATCGCTTGATTACCAGTCAATGATGTAAACTGTTAACAAGCGCGAGAGGAATCACCGATAATGATAATGATCCTCAAGGTACTGCAGTACAATTCACGTGGTGTGAATAAAGGACTTGGCATCGAACACCACGCAAAATCTTTCGGTTGAAGGTCATTGATGTGAACCTGTCTCCGGAAGTGAGAAACTTGCCATTGAGGCATGCAAGCTTCAAAGTACTGAATGGGGTGTTCCTAGACCAACTTCTTGGATAATGAGCTGATGTTGACAAGAAGTGATTCGTCATAGGAGGGCCTTAATGAATCCCACATCAATGACACGGAACGGAGAAAATGATTTTGATGGAGGTGAAAACGATCTGATGATATACGGTTCAGGGTGGCGGTCATGAAAGAATGGAGTATAATGTATGGTAGTGGGTGGGACATAGGTGGCCTTTCTGGATGACTTCTCTTGAACATGTCGGTGACACTGATGTGATGGATTGGTAGCATTAACCCCAAATGTGGATGGTATGGTGTGACCATGGCGATGTGACCGGTGAATGAAACAACCCAACCCGACTCGGGCACGGAGTGGAAGTGTCATGTTCAAGAGCGACTTGCTACCAATAAAGATTCTTTGAGTTTTCTTCCCAATTTTTCCCCAATCATTGCTGACCAGTACCTCTTTATTTTTGTCAAGCTTGAGGAGGATAACATATGCTTGTTCTATAATTTTCCCTTCGGGCAAACCCATCGCTATGTTTTAACGAGCCTAGCGATAGTGAAACTCGTTCTCGTCTAAAGACAAGTTTGTCGCTATTAGCCTTTTTAACGAGTTTAACGACAAAGATAACTCGGTCCTTTTCATTTTTAGAGAGTCTGAAAAGGTACGTAAAGGTAACTCCAAAATTCCATTTTCGTCATCTAATCCCTTGAGTCCGAAAAAGTATAAAACAATACAGAAGGGATGAATTTTCGATAGATTTAACGAGTCGAATAAAACAAGCGCTCGATCTTTTTGTGAAATAATCCCTCGGGTCCAAAAAGATTAA
Source organism: Pinus tabuliformis (assembly GCA_031772625.1). NCBI lineage: Eukaryota > Viridiplantae > Streptophyta > Pinopsida > Pinales > Pinaceae > Pinus > Pinus tabuliformis. Next base: position 314,946,235 of record CM062820.1, on the reverse strand, counting down.
AATATAGAGGAGGGATAGCACTTCCTGTCCCTTTAACGAGCTGGAAGGCCAAGGACTCAACAATCTTTTCATATTTTACGAGTCAGTTGAAAAGAGCTTAAAGAAGACTCGTCTTTTGAGGAACGAGTGATAAAAAGGGTAGCAGCTAATTCCAGGTAAGGTTTGGAATTTTCCAATCACGACAGTGTCACAAGGATGGCTAGTGAAATCACTCTTCGCAGTTGTTCCTCAAAATGGGTAAACAATCAAATGGAGGTGAATGATCGGCCAATGAAAAAGTGGAGGTGACGGTGAAAACACGACCAAGGCTTTAATGGCTGAAGTAATTCATTCACGGTGGTTATTTACCGGGGAATAGTTCATTTTTTAACGAGCTTAAACACGGGTGGAAACATTTGCTTGGTGCGGGTTTATTTTTTAATGAGCTTGAACCTTGCGGTAACACTGCTCAATTAATCCAGTCATATGATAAGAATGTCTCATATAAAAATGGCAATTTTTAGAGTTTTGCCCCACATCCTTTCTTTATGCAAGTTAGGAAACGACTAATCCAAAAAACAGATAAATAATCGCTCTTTGCTTGCACTCCGAAAGGTTTGCATGCCCCTAGGTATAAAATAGAGTTTCAAGGTTACCTCTACTTCATTTCCGCCAAAACATTTGTTTTACCGAGAGAGGCCTACCTCTTACAGGTTACCCAAAGATTGTTCTATTCGCGGCGCAAACAAAACACTTCTTCGGCGATGTCTACCGAGATAAACAAAGGTGAGCGACGATGCCCACCAACTCACATAACTTTGACAAAAGAATCTTATTCTAGAATAACCCCTCTTCCAATCACGGACGGGGTATAGACTAGTCATATTCTACCGCGGAAACCTACTCTATACCCGAAGTTTTCCTGCCGAAGCAGACCAGGACGCATGCCCCCTGGGTTTCAGTCATATCCCTCCGAATTACTCGCGCTCATCGGGAGGACGGACTGGAGATTGAGACATTTTTTGCGTGAAAAGACCATTTAGGGACAGTATATGACTATTTGCTCTGTATGATCCAGGAAATGAAAGCTAGTCCACGAGCTTGACCACTCTTCCTTCGTGCGAAAAAAACATTACTCTAAAGAGTGAGGAGACAATCGCTCCCATGCAATAAACATAGTCTCGTCCAAGGAGTGGGTTATAATCCAAGGGTCCTTGAACTACCATTACATTCATGTGAACTGTCTTCCTTCTCAATGTTATGGGCACATCGGGAAGGATCCCTAAAGGTCGACTGGTTCCTTTATCAAAGCTTGTCAGATTTCTCATCTCAGGCAAAAGCGATGGCGAACCAAGCGCTTTCCAAGCAGTTGAGGAAAGGATACTCACAGAAGCCCCCTCATCTATGATGGTACCAGCCATAACCATTCTGTATATTTGAACGGTAATTCGAAATGGTATGCTTGCTGGTAAACGGGGTCTGCCTAGTTGATTCCAGTCGAAGGAGACAACTAGGTTGCTTGGAGGTGGGACCGAATAGACGGCCGGGTACGGCTCTGACGAACTTCCTTCCTGCGGTAAAGGAACGGGTAAATTGCCCCCATGTTCGTTGGAGTCTGTGTTTATGAAGAGAATTTGGACGGTGTCATCCTTGTTCTCTTCAGTGACTGTATCATTTGAAGATGAAACCTCTGAAGGCAAGACCGGGTCAACTGCCACCTCGACCTTTTGACTTTCGTCTGGTATGGATCCAGATGGTTTATCTTCAATGATAGGCGCTTCAGCCGACCACCTGAGCGGGCCAGCTGGATTCTCAACTAGTGATGGACTTGGCAAGAGTTTTTTATATCCAGGAGGAAGTCGTAACGGTGAAACTGGACGATCATCCAAAAGTCTTTTAGCTTCGTCTAAGAAGGGACAATGGTGGACGGTGTGATTGCCTTCGCACAGTTTACAAGGAAATCTAGCTTTCCCTTTTTGTCCTGGGGCTTCACTTTCACTAGTTGACAGTGTGCTTTCAACATGATCATCAGAGGTTGACGACACCGGGTTGTGCAAACGAGGAGACCAGTCCCTTAGTATCCGGGGGATGCAAGGACAATCTCTGTGAAAGTGGTCTCCTTTGCAAATGACACATGGCGATTTAGGCCTGGTCGGTGCAGTGTGTGGATTTTCGTTAGACGACACTCGTTTTCCCCCATTCGCCTTTGGCTCCTTCTTCTTCTTCTCTTTCTTCTTATTTTCCTTCTTCTCCTTAGGAACTTGGCTTTTAGCTTTACCAGCTCCATCAAGCGAAGAGGAAGGAGGAGAGGAAGAATTAGAGGAAGTAGAAGGCTGGTGGGCAACTCTGGACTCGTCTAATTGTTGATTCGATTGTTCAGGAATGGTGGTGTTCTGAACGACAGAGGTTGAGAAAAGCCATACAGGCAAACCAATTGTCAGTGCTGGAAGCGACAATGTGGCCATATGGGGCGCACCAACATCTCCCCAAGAGGACAAGGGACTAGGATTTCCACCAAGGGGAATTCCTTGGTTGGTAGGCTCCATTTTCTCAACCCAAGATCAACGTAGGAAAGGGGTATGAATATTCCGTTTAAAATAAATTTTAACACGCTTTGACACAACTTGTTTTTTCAGTTTTTAAGAGTCGAGAAAAAACAAAAGATGACTCTAGTCCCCTTCGATTTTTAATGAGCCTGAAGTGACAAGTGCTCAGATGGACCTTTTCCGTTAAAGAGTCTGAAAAGGAACGAAAGGGACTGCTCTAGAGGTCTAGGTAGAGGGAGTACCAAACCAATCGCAAAACTGCAGAATACTTTTTACGGTACAGCAATCAATCTTCCCGAATGCTGTGTTCGGTGCATTGCGATCAGTAGGGCGGCCGACACGGCTTCCTATGGATAAAGGATTTAAGCCTATAGGGGTCTCCCAATATATACTCGACGGTACGTGGGAGCACAAGTCCGTACTGGCACTTATCGTCTCAAAGTGGAGGAATCACCCAACCATCAATGAGGACAACAGTTACCAGGCTTTACGACGCCGGAATACGTCTCTAGCCTAGACCTCTAAATGTTGTGCGTTAAGTTCCAAAGCGTTGTTAGGTTCATTGAATTTATTTTAAGTTGATCTTTCTTATGAAGTTTTCCTTTTGGGTTCACCACGAGATGTAGATGTAATTCCTAAAATGCAATCTAAAGATGATAAACAAACTTTTATCTCTTTTCAGCAATGAAAATCCTAGCTACTAAGGGAAAAGAAAGACACAATCTTTTCGCAAAGAGCAAAGAGCACACCGTAAATGCACTTTCCTAAATCAAGCCAAACAGACTGTCAATATGCAAATGCACATGCATGTATTTGTTTTTCATTTTCTTAATATTAATGCTAAAAAGAAAGTTGATGTACAAATCTAAATTTGCTTTCAAGCGACAAACACAAATAAGCTTCTTTTCGAAATCAAAAGGTAGAGATGATTACGACACTTTATGATTTTGAAATAAATACTCGTTTCGACACTAGAAAGTCACAAATTCAAACCAAAGGCAAAAGTAAAAGCATAATCAACCATCAACAACAAATAAACTTTATCCTATGATCAAAATCGACACTTGCGACAGATCTAAATCAAAGGACGACAGTACGACTATTATACTTTTGCAATGGAAAACTGTAAACGACTCAACAAACACATAAAAACATCTACAGTTCTTTTGTACAAATGAGGCGGAATATCAGTAAGGAAAAGGGGTTTGAAACAGTCATATACTGATCACAGGCTGCAAAAACAGAGACAAAACTGGAAAGAATGAAGCAAAGAACCTTAGCTGCACAGGGCTAGGCTGATCAGCGCACCTGTTACACAGAGAAACTGCATTGCAGCGCAGGTAGCCCTCTTGGGAAGTGCGTTGAAATGCAGAACCTCTTCACAGTGCCTGCGCTGGGGCAGAAATGAGAATTCTATCTGGGTTCTGGGTCACAGTTTGCAGTTTAATCTTTGGTTTTTGGCCGAGTAAAAGCAATCAGTAATGCACAATCAGGGGTAGATCTAAGGGGGGTCTAAGAGCTATCACAAGGGAAATCAATTGGTCTATGAACCAGCTGTTCAAATCATAAACAGATCCAGTGAATGGATTGAGGCAGCAGATGTCTACTTTGCAATTGTTAATGGCAAATGCAGTTCGATTGCTACTTATAAGTTTATGAAATAAACAACAAGAGAAACACAAACAAACTAATTAGACACGATCCCCAGTGGAGTCGCCATTTTGTTATCGGGAAAAGTGTCTATTTAGAACTACTCTATCCCACTAAGGTGTGACAGCTACCTTAGAAACAAACAGAGAAAACTACTTTTGTATTCTTCTTTATGAACTATAAACAAAGAAGAATAGGATGAACCAACCTGTGTCTTGCGCTAGTCCTTCGATCCAATCTCTCTTCTCTTTGACAGCTTCCAACTACCTGCTCCCTTACTTGCCCAGCTTCACCAAGTACCTGTAAGATCACAGAAGAAGGAAACTATACAAAGACATCGGTTTATATTCATAAATAACTTAGGATCAGATTTAAGTTAACCATACAAATGTAACAAGCATCAATGATACAAAAGCATGGAGAAGAAACTCAAATAGTTTTTATTGATATACATGAAGATCCAGGAGGAGTTACAACCGATGATTCCTGACCCAGCATCAACCTCCCAGCAAGGAAGTCCCTTCTTCACCCACAACAAAGCATAGATCACCCAATTCTCTGATATGTATCTCAAAACCAATAGCAATTCCTTACAATGTGCAAAATTCCAACCTTTGGATCTCTGGGATGAGGGAACCATATATAGATGTATGCAAGGAGGATGAGTCAGCTCATGATTTGATTAGTGGCTTCTCTCTTTCAGTTCTTGCTTCCACTTGGAGACTGAAAGCCTCTTACTCATCCTTGGTCGAATTCAGTGAGGCAAGTGTCATAGGAGAAGATTCTGGAAACTTCCATTGTCTCTCCACCTCGCGGAATGACACTGCCATTTGTCATTTCCCGCTCAACGCACCTTGGTAGTGCATTTAGGTGCGTTGCAACGCACCTAGCTAGTGGATTTAGGTGCTATGCAACGCACTTGGCTAGTGGAGCAGCTGAAATGATCCTGATTTGACTTATTCTGAGCAGTTTCTGGTGGAGAACTTCTGGGAGAAGCTGTAATTTGTTGACCTTATTCCTTTAGGGGTTGGAACAACACTTTTAGGGACTTAGGAGCCCTTGGTTTTATGGACATTTCATGCTTAGAGCTGTAAGGCACAAAAATTTCTATAACACCATGTTAAGAGCATCTTCAGGCGAGAGATTTCCAAGAAGATCAAAATATCTTCTGGCAATGAAAAAAAAAATGTTGTGGGTGTTGGCATTATGGCTCAAGTGTTGTCCTTGATGGCAACTCATACAGGTGATAGATCCCAGTACAACAGGTTAGTAGCAGAGATTGATGATCAGCTCACAAAGAATGAAGAAAATAAGAAGTATGCAGGTGCGCCATTTCAGTAGGTGCGGTAAGAGGCTGGGTCCGTAGGTTCTGCGTTCAGAAGGTGCAGACATGTTCGCGGGATCATAAAACAAAAGGTGCGGTCCTAAAGTGCACACACTTTCATGCAAAGAAAATCACACGTGGGGTTTCTTATGTTTAACCCTTGGTATTTAACCCGTCGGGTCCGTGGTATTGTGTTATTATGGTTTTGGACCATGGTATTATGAAAGGCCTAAGGCTATAAAAGAGGAAGAAGATCATTTGGCTAGAGTATGCTTATGGGTTGAAGATCTTAAGGAGAGCAAGATCTGAAATTCTGGTTGGTGAGTGATATCTAGATCTACATCAAGGAGAAACCTGAGCTTTATAGGGCAAATTCGCTGATGGGTCGAGATCTCCTTTGCGCATGATCAGATCTGTAGATCTGATAAGTCTGTGGCATATTTGAAGTCTGGACCGCAGGTGCGACGTGTTTCAGGCGCGGAGATCCGCAGGTAGATCGAGGAAAAGGTGCGAAGGTTCGCAGGCCAGAGATCGGTGTAGGTGCGGAGGATTGCCGGAGGATCGCAGGCTAGAGACGGGTACAGTGCGGGGGTTCACAGGCAACCCGAGCCGTAGGTGCGGATGCCCGCAGAGAAGCAAATTGCGAACTGCGGATACTCACAGGACAACAGACTATTCAGGTGCAGATACCCGTAGATCAATAGATGGTGTAGGAGCGGATACCCGCAGGTTTCCATTGAAGAAGCTGCGTACTTTTCTTAAAATATGTTTTAGCTGCTTCTGTTGTTTACTGAAGTGTTCTGGGTTTTGAAGTGATGTCTGGTTACTGGTATTATGTTCTGATAACAGCATTCTGAGAAGTGATTGATTGAATGATTATGATTAGCTTCAGTATTGATGGATGAATGGATCAGGTTCATAATGACTTATCCTTATATGATCTGATGGACTAGATCTGATTGCTGACATGCATACTATCCTTGTATATGTATTGATCTAGTGATTGGGTGATTCAGAAGATTGATTGATTATGTGCTTCAATGATATTTATGGGTCCAGTATGAAAATTGGATGAAACGTGGCCTTTCAGATTATGTGTTGTGCTTCAGGTGTATCCAGTCTGAAAATGTATGAAACGTGGTACCCAGAGGAGAGAAGATTATAGGCCGGCGCCTACGTACTAGTATCTTAGCTAGTACAAGAGCTAAGGGGGTTGTAGCTCCCTTCCAGGAGAGACTGGAGAACGAGAGAGGGTTGCAGCTCTTTGCAGGTAGAAGCCTGTGTACTGGTATAAGACTGCACCAGTACATAAATATTGTAAAATGATTTTCTTATTAAGAAGAAGATTGAGATGACTTGCAGCAGGTGGTTTTCTCCCACATTTGGTTTCCACCTTATATCATGGTGTTCATGTGTGTGGCTTATGTGTGATGATCTGTTCTATTTTACTGCACCTGTTTATTGTTAATATGGTTGATAATGTTCTAATGCACTCATTAAGGATCAACTAACTGAATCATAAGAAGTTATGGAAGTAGCATATATGAATCTGAATATGGAAATGAAAAGGTTTTATTGATATGATAATACTGATTAACCCCCCCCCAGTATTATTTCCAACAATTGGTATCAGAGCAGGTCCTTTGGTAGAAGCTTGATCGCTTGAAGGAGATCCGTGGAACTATGGGAAAGAAGCTTAAGAAGAAAGCACCTAAGAAGAAGAAGACATCTCAGAAGAACTATGACAGTGGGAGAATCGATTGGGGATTAGGTGTAAGAAGCTCTTCAGATTCAGAATCAGATTCAGAATCACTTCAGAATGAAGATGAACAAGATCTATCAGGTATGAATTTGTTATCCTCTGGTGATACAGGTATCTATCCATTTGGAAAAGATGAAAGTAATAGCGAAACAACTGAATTTGCTCTTATGGGTGAACAAGAAAGATATCAAATAGAGGCAGAATTTAAAAGTCTGACAAACAAAATTAGAGCTCAAGAAAAACTTTTGAACATAAAGGATGGTGCCTTCAAAGAAGCTGCTACTAGACTAAAGGCTCAACGAGAGTTATTCAAGGACAAATATCAAAAGTTGCAGGATGAAGTAACATCTCTAAGAAATGAAGTCATTGAAAAGAACACAACAATCAAGAAGCTCAGAGATCGATCCAGTTATTATGAAAGTCTTGAAGCTACGACCCTCTCGCTAAAGGAAGAACTTGAAGAAACAAAGAAGCAGAATAAAGATCTACTCCAAGCTATTGAAAAACAGGAAAACGAAGTTATCAGCTTAAAATCTCAGCTGGAATGTGCCTTCAGAATTCGTCAAATGCAGCAGGATGTGAATGAAGAACAAGAAAAGGAGATTCTTAAACTAAGGCAACAAATGGAAGAGGAAAGAAAGTCTGAAGAAATGTTGAAGAAGCAATGTTTGGAAAAGGAAAATCAACTTCAGGTTGAGGTAAATATCTTGAAAGGTAAATTAGAAGAAAAGGATAAGCTCTTACGTTTTCAAGATAGTACTAAAGTGTTGGATGATATTCTTAATAGTCAAAGGTCTCCTGCTATCAAAACTGGTCTTGGTTTTCATGAATCTGTTGAAGGTGAATCTAGTAAGACAAGGGACTCTAATGCAAAATCTGAAAAGGTCAAAAAGGAGATGGAAGGTCAATCTCATCATCAAGCAAGGAAAGAAGTCCTTCAAAGAAAATCTTTTACTCCTCCTATGAATAATGTTGAATGTTTTGTATGTCATAATCTTGGACATGTGGCAGCTAGATGCAGAAGAAGAAGGGTTCAAGACCATCATGCAGAAAGATCATCACATTCAAGGTACTTTAATGGATATTGCTTTGCTTGCAATATGTTTGGTCACAGAGCTGTTGATTGCTATAGAAGAAATATGAGACATGTAAGATGTTACACATGTAACAAGCTTGGACATATAGCTAAGGAATGCAGGAACAAAGTATGGGCACCATACCAAAAGGAGAAAACATCATCATCACACTTGAAGATGTGGAAGAAGAAGGAAGTATAGTCAGATAGAGGCGGCATAGCACAACATACAGAGGGAGTTGGAAGTGTAAAACTTCAATGTCCTAAATCTCATATGCAAGTTTCTTAAAGAGAAGTCATGTATATACGCGAGTTGGTTATGGCATAGTCGCGTATATGATTATTTGAGGAAAGGCAGTGGGGACAGGCTCAGAAAAAGGATCTGATATGATTCAGTTTATTATTTGCTCTGGTTGATTTTTGATGATGTGTGGAAATGACTTGATGGTTAGAAGTGTTTTGGTTCTAACTTGTTGATGTCTTGATACTTCTTGCTGATATGCATGATCAGATCTGACAGTAAACAAGATGGCATAGGTTTAGGGGGAGCATATGCTTTTAATGCATTGTTGGCATTATGGTTAATAGTCCTTGGTGATGATGCTTATATGGATAAAAGATATATCTTGCTCATAGTTGATGTTCAGATCATATTTGTGGATTGATTCTTAGATGGTGCATATATTTGTAAGGATAAAGAAAAGTACAAAGCTTGTACTTGATGATGAGTCTATCATATGCTGCTATCGACATATGCATAAAGATAATGCAGGATTCCTATTGTTCTTGGCACATATATGGATGAGGATTGTTGGCTGGATACATGGATGATTATTCAAAGTTGCATTGTTGGAGACATGATGATGATGAGTTCTTACCTATATGATGATAGGTTGTTTCGTACATATGTTGATTGATGCAGATCTGGATGGCTATGGTGTTTCTCACATATGATAGAATGTGAATGATTCTGTTCAAAAGGATGAGTTGATATGGACAGACCTTGATGATTCATGCAAGTTGCTGGTCTAGTTTCTATTGACAGATGCTATGGAGCAGATCATACGGTGTTGTTGCTGATATTTATCATGTGTTTGGTCTCTGTTATAAATGTCATGTATATCATTCGATGTATCAATGATGTAATAGGGTGTCTCTATCTATTGTAGTCATTTGATGAGATCTCTTCAGGTCATGTAATGGCCTATGTTGGTTTCCCCACTATGCCTGGGATGAATGATGTTATTCTCTTATATTATCATATGTAAATTTTTGGTATATCACCATTGTGATGGGAGATAGATGTATGTATGAGTCTTTGGTGATAGAAAGGTCATTTATGATGTATAGAGTCATGTTCTTCTTGTAGAACATCTTTTTGCAGACCTTGCTTACAGTCAGGAGGAGCATGAACAAGCATATTTCAGCAGAGCAGAGATTTCAGCATGTTCTCAGAAAGAGCATGGAAAGATTGGTGCACCATGGCATATTCAAAGGGGGAGCTCATTCAGAGATTTCAGCAGGTACTCAGAGGGAGTATGGACAACAAAGGAAGAGAATATCTTGGTTCGCCCTTTGCCCTTGATGTCAAAGGGGGAGAGTGACTTGGTGTTGTTGCCATCAAGTCCAAAGGGGGAAATTGTTGGCATTATGATGCATATGTTGTACTTGATGGCAACCCACTCATAGAAGAGCATCTCACTTATATATATATATCTATATGAATCTACAGAAGAGATATCAGATGTGACATAATACATGAGATGCAGGATAGCTCAAAGGAATCAAAAGGCAAGTCCTCAGTATGACAAGTTAGCTTTGCCATCAAGTCCAAAGGGGGAGATTGTTGGCATTATGGCTCAAGTGTTGTCCTTGATGGCAACTCATACAGGTGATAGATCCCAGTACAACAGGTCAGTAGCAGAGATTGATGATCAACTCACAAAGAATGAAGAAAATAAGAAGTACATAGGTGCGCCATTTCAGTAGGTGCGGTCAGAGGCTAGGTCCACAGGTTCTGCATTCAGAAGGTGCGGACATGTTCGCGGGATCACAGAACAAAAGGTGCGGTCCTAAAGTGCACACACTTTCATGCAGAGAAAAGCACACGTGGGGTTTCTTATGTTTAACCCTTGGTATTTAGCCCGTCGGGTCCGTGGTATTGTGTTATTATGGTTTTGGACCATGGTATTATGAAAGGCCTAAGGCTATAAAAGAGGAAGGAGATCATTTGGGTAGAGTATGCTTATGGGTTGAAGATCTTAAGGAGAGAAAGATCTGAAATTTTGGTTGGTGAGTGATATCTAGATCTTCATCAAGGAGAAACCTGAGCTTTATAGGGAAAATTTACTGATGGGTCAAGATCTCCTTTGCGCATGATCAGATCTGTAGATATGATAATTCTGTGGCATATTTGAAGTCTGGACCGCAGGTGCGACGCGTTTCAGGCACGGAGATCCGTAGGTAGATCGAGGAAAAGGTGCGAAGGTTCGCAGGCCAGAGATCGGTGTAGGTGCGGAGGATTGCTGGAGGATCGCAGGCTAGAGGCGGGTACAGTGCGGGGGTTCGCAGGTAACCCGAGCCGCAGGTGCGGATGCCCACAGAGAAGCAAACTATGAACTGCGGATACTCGCAGGACAACAGACTATTCAGGTGCAGATACCTGTAGATCAATAGATGGTGCAGGAGCGGATACCCGCGGGTTTCTATTGAAGAAGCTGCGTACTTTTCTTAAAATATGTTTTAGCTGCTTCTGTTGTTTACTGAAGTGTTCTGGGTTTTAAAGTGATGTTTGGTTACTGGTATTATGTTCTGATAACAACATTCTGAGAAGTGATTGATTGAATGATTATGATTAGCTTCAGTATTGATGGATGAATGGATCAGGTTCATAATGACTTATCGTTATATGATCTGATGGACTAGATCTGATTGCTGACATGCATACTATCCTTGTATATGTATTGATCTAGTGATTGGGTGATTCAAAAGATTGATTGATTATGTGCTTCAATGATATTTATGGGTCCAGTGTGAAAATTGGATGAAACGTGGCTTTTCAGATTATGTGTTGTGCTTCAGGTGTATCCAGTCTGAAAATGTATGAAACGTGGTACCCGAAGGAGAGAAGATTGTAGGCCGGTGCCTACGTACTAGTATCTTAGCTAGTACAAGAGCTAAGGGGGTTGTAGCTCCCTTCCAGGAGAGACTGGAGAATGAGAGAGGGTTGAAGCTCTCTGCAGGTAGAAGCCTGCGTACTGGTATAAGACTGCACCAATACATAAATATTGTAAAAGGATTTTCTTATTAAGAAGAAGATTGAGATGACTTGCAGTAGGTGGTTTTCTCCCACATTGGGTTTCCACCTTATATCATGGTGTTCATGTGTGTGGCTTATGTGTGATGATCTGTTCTATTTTACTGCACCTGTTTATTGTTAATATGGTTGATAATGTTCTAATGCACTTATTAAGGATCAACTAACTGAACCATAAGAAGTTATGGAAGTAGCATATATAAATCTGAATATGGAAATGAAAAGGTTTTATTGATATGATAATACTGATTCACCCCCCCCCCCCTCTCAGTATTATTTCCAACAGTGGGAAGTATGGCATTAGAGTCAACATTGTCTCCCATCATGGCGTGGCTACCTCTCCTACAATCCATTGCTTAAAAGGGACAATGAGAGCTCAGTAGAGTCCTTCTTCAACAGCCTTGCCAACTTAGAGGGAGTGACACTTAAAGTGGAGGATATTGCAGAGGCTGCGATGTATTTGGCCAGCGATGAAGCTAAGAATGTTAGCGGGCATAATGTCATTGTTGATGGAGGAATGGCTGTTGTTAATCACTCCAGGGACTCTATAGGTGCTAGTTTTTTATGCTAATTCTATAGAGGACTCCTGCAATGTCATTTGATCATTTTGAGTAGGCTTGGAATTTGACATCCTGTAGGACGTATTTTGAGTTCCGGAACGTATTTGACGGTGACTGGAAAATTTTCCGCATCAGGTTTGACATGTCTTATACAGTTGCAACCCGTCGTTTTGACGTCTAATTTCAAAGCTAAACTATCAAAAACTGTGATATCTATTTTTCATGAGAGTGGGGGCTTGGTACCACTAAACAGTTTGAATTTAATGCTATTTAAATGCTCATGCTCCTCTGACTGCCCACTAGCCTATTAAGTAATAGTAGTAACTCTCTCATCTAGCATATGCTAGTACCTCATAGGAGTAACTCTCTCAACTACCATATGTAGCTCTGCCTAAATGAATGATATTTGTAAATTTAATCTAGATCTACCATTATCATTTGCTACTGGTTTGTACTCAGTGGAGGGTCGGAGATGAATGCATTTAACGTTTTCTTTGATCTCACACTAAACCTAATCTGATGAGACACACAAATTTCAATCTTAACTATTCGTCACCCAGGTGTCGAGGACCATGTGCCAGGAAGCTCATTGTCATTTTCACGAAAATGTCTAGTCCAGGCCATTGGCAGCTGGATTAGTGTCAACCATCCATAAACAACCTGCATGAATTTGAAGCTATCTGCATGATTACGGAATAAAATGGAATGGTGGCTTTGTTCCATGATCCATCCATTAGAATCGAGGAAGTACAATTACAGACAAGGAAGAAATAGACAATGGGCATGTTCATGTGTAATCACTGAGGTAATACACTTTCATCCTTGACGTGGCCATTACCTAAAGGCTTATTCTTGCAAGTTGTTGACGTAATCAAGTAAGCGAAATCCTTGAAATCTGATTGGCTTGGATGTTTATTTTTGGACATGCGGCTCTGGTGCTCCCTGGCAGATTGAAGATCTCAGGTTGTAATTTGATAGTAGGCCTGGATGCTCAACAGGGTTCGCCACTAAGCCAACTCGCCATTTCAAGTAGCTCTGGAAAAAAATTTCGTTAAGTTCTCAGGTCACATGATAACACTAAATTTTTCTAAGTAAAGTTTAGTTCGAATGTTTGATTATTGCATGAAGAACTCTATAATGATGTACAAATTTTATTACCTCACCAAAATCCTCTCAGATGAGAAACATATAGGTTAGACTTTGCAACCGCATCTCTACAACGACCTAGAACTTTGGAACATGCTTCAGTACTATGAGACAATGTAATACATGCTTAAGTACTATGAGATAATGTAATACTTTGAGGTAGTACTAAGTGAAAGATTTATGTCTCGGTCCTTAACCCCAAGGAAATCTTCAACGAAATCACACCCATTTTCTATGAATAGCAGGGATGTACAGGAACACCAGTTAAAAAATTTGGGTGGTTTTGAGAGAATAAGTTTCTCTCATCTAATGCTTGGCAGCCCTGGTCTATAAACCCATGGGTGATTTTTTGAAGTGTGGAGTTTGTTAAAAGGTCCACTTGGTTTATTATTTTATTCTCAACCCATTGAAAGGTTCCCTACAATATAGCTGCATGCCACAAAGTGATCCACAACTCTTTAGGTTGTAGTAATTGTATTTAGTGTGCTTTTATCTTTGACTGTAACGTGATGTTCTAAAAATGAAATCAATACATAAATTAGAGAGACTTGTGTTGAGCAAATGAATGTAAACCTCGTAAATTAATAACCTTTTTCTATTACAATCACATGAGTGGATTTTATTTGGTTTTCTTGATATTGTACAGAGTAAAATGAATAATAGTTTGTGTTTATATTTGGATTTGTTGTAGCCTTTTTTAGAGAGTATCTTAAGTGTAAGAATAACGTGCAACCTGAACTCAGTCACTGAATTGCAATTATTATTGGGCTTTGCTAATTGACGAATGAAGAGTTTCACCAAACTAGTTGTTTCTTTTAATTTACATATTTCAAAAATGGAAAATGTTAAAAGTGTGCCAACTCTTTCATAAGAAAGGATTATAATTGGTTTTCTTGATAAATTTGTAGATTTTTTCACATAACAACAACGATTAAACATAGAGGTTAACTACTCAAGCAAGGACCCACTTTCAACAAACCAGTTTTTGTTTTCCATTGAACTACATATTTTTTTTTAAACATAAAAAAAAAACCTTTGTACAATCGTTGAATATAAACTTTTTTCAAACCTAAAAAACCTTTTTACAATCGTTGAATATAAACTTTTTTTCAAACATAAAAAACATTTGTACAATTGTTGAATATAAACTTTTTTTCAAACATAAAAACCCTTTGTACAATCGTTGAATATAAACTTCAGCTTTTCTACTGAAGAACAATTTGCCAACCTTTCCAAATCATTATTATACTCCAATAAAAGTATAACAAGGAATGGAATGGATGGCAATGAAAATATAGTCAATGGCCTGCCTCATAAACTATCATAGTTATCTTGGTCAAAATCTCAATAAAAATAATGATTCCAATACTAACTTTCTAACATAATGGATGCTTGTCTTGTTAGAGAAACAATAGGTCTAGGTTTAGAATCCTTAAATATGTGAAAACTTTGAAATGAATAGAGTCTAAGAATATTATATATTCATAGTTTAAATATTATATTGTAGTGATCATAACATATTTCAATAGAAAAAAAATGTGATATTGCTTAATCATAGTTTGGAAAATAGATAAATAAAAAGTGGATTCATTTTAAAATTATTAATCATCTAAATTTTATTAAAAGGTTATAATAAATATAAAATAAATTTCAAAAATAAAAAGTTATAATAAACATAAAAAAATAATCAAATATTTATTTTGTTTTGTTTAATTTAGTGAGATTGATTTTATCTTTTTTAATTAATAATATAATTTTTCATAAAAATACAATGTTTTATTAAGATAAGACATGTCAGTAATTTAAAATCAGGGCTAGGGCTCAGCCATAGAGGTGTCTATTGGGAGCCCCATAAAATAGGGTTATTTCCACATTTCTAGAAATGAACTATGGTGATTGTAGCTGTGGATAGAAATCCTACCCTTTTAGATACAATACAAAAATTGTGTTGTAAAAAAGGTTTATTTTCACATTCAGCTCTTCATCCGTCGGAGCAATGAACTATGGTGATTGTAGTTGTGGATATCAGTCCTGCCATTTTGGACACGATAACAAATTGTGTTGATAGAATATGAGAAAGTGTACATATAAATATTACAAAGAGATAAGTTATAATCTCCATTAGGGTGTGAATGTTTTCATGTAGTATGAGATAGATGAGTGTTTTATTCCTAATTTGTTATATTTCTTTTGTAAAAGGGAAGTTGTTATTATGAGTATCTCAATTTTATGGAGTGGTGGTTGTTGACCTTTAATTCATTCTGCGTTAAATTTTGCACCCATCACTTAGATTTTTTCCTCATATATTGTACTTTTCAATAGTGAACAATCAAAATACACATTTTCCCAATAAATGTTACCACCATGTAGAATTTGGCAAGGCCTTTGTTAAGATGGGAGTAATCTTGTGTCACACAGATGAAACTTTAAGATGGGGTCATTTCCCAAAGAGGCTACAAAAGTATACTAAAGTATACATGGTGGATAGGGATTAGCTTCCTATCCTTCATCGAATTATTAAGCATCAAGAGAAATAATCTTTTCCTTTTGAGTAAAGTATAAATCCAATATTAAGATATGAATGATATCTAGAAACCCATATTAATTTAGGAAAAAAAACCACCATTTTCGGAAGGAAATTAATGAAAGTAGAGATGCAAAAGTAGTAGAAAAAGAGTTTGTGGATAAGGGGAGGTTGAAACTCACAATTTTGAATTGAATGTAAAAACATTGTGAAATTTTCATTTTACAGGCAAAGAAGATTTGAAATTCCAAGCCTAATTTTGAGCATGGCTCATTTCTCTAGGAAATGCATAAATATGTGGTATTTTTATCTTAATAGCTAATTGTTGAATATTTAGTAATCAATGACGCCCCATGTCCATCTAATTACTAAATATTCAGCAAATCAATAATCTAAATCTAAATAAGCTGAAGGCAAATTTGGATCTTGGAAATCAGTTATAGTTGCATTTATAGATTATTTAATCAAAAAGGCATTTTTTGTTGACTTAATTATTGAGCTTGTTTCAGAAAATTGAATCTATGACTAAAGGTGTTTTTTTTTTTCCCGTAGAAAAAATTGTAATTTTATTCAAATTGATAAAATTACATTTTGTAGATGCCTGGAGCATATTCAGATGGCTGTTCCTGTATTAACAGGCAGTGAGCAAAGAAAAATACACAAAATAACAGATGACTGTTCATGTAATGACAGGAAGCTACAAAAATAGAGAAAATAAAAGAGAATATGAATGCTGATCCAACATGACTAAATTCTCCTACCCTTCTTCTTCTCCACACGTCACCAACCACCAGTGTCGGGAGTGGAAGTAATAATGGTTAGCTGATTTTCCATTGGGATCAGTTGAAGTTCTTTGTCCGATTCTGAGCCCTCTGATCCATGGGTTCGTTTGATGCCGCTTATTTCCATTTGTGGCTCTTGTTGCAGATTTGTATAGTGTGTCCCCAAGTGAGTAGTTGGGGTAATCTCTCCCTGTGTATATGTCTGTCTCATTTGATAATCAGGTTCTGTCTGGGTCTCTGTAGGTTCCTCATTTATATCTTCTTCTTCCAATGGGTCGGTGTGCTGCCAGCCCTTAGGCTTTTTCTGCTGTTTCTTGGTTCTCCTGGGGTCCTTTCGAGCAGCTGGGCAATCATATTGGAGGTGCCCTGTTTGCATGCATCCCCTGCACCGGAACACTGTGTTCTCATAGTCTAGTTGTTGTATCCATTGTGAATTATTGAAGTTCAGTGTGATGTGGTCAGGTAGTCCCTGACTCATATCCACTTCTACACATATTCTAGCGAATGTGAATATTCCCCTGATAGTTCTGTCTTCGTCCATTTTTAAGTATTTCTCCAGGGTATTCCCGATTGCAGCTAATACTTTTTTATGCCAAAAGTGTAGAGGAACGTCATGTAGCCTTACCCACACAGGCATCGTTGAGACTTTCATTGTGTTGGCGTCGAAATCAGAGAACCAGGGGGTGAGAAATAGGCCAGCACTGCCCCAGAACCAAGGCCCCTGTTTGTTAATGTTGTCTCGTTCTTGTTCTGTGTTGAATATAACTATGAAGTACCCTTTGGGACATAGGTAAATTTCACAGTTTGTGGTCCATGTTGTATAGATCCACTGGTGCAGGGCATCTGATTTTGGCCAAAAACCATTAAATCTACATATGACTGCAATTTTAGACAAATCAGAGTATAGACTGGTTACCCCTGGCATGGAGACTAGTAGCGTTGGTGGAGCTGCTTTGTTCTTCATTTTCTCCCCCCCTCTCACTGCATCCCCAAAGGAGCTTGCGTTTTTTGAGATGGTTCCGGTGCTTCCACCTCTCAATCGGAGATTAAGAATAATGGTTGAATCCTTGGCAATGTCGTAGTGCTGTAGAGTTTGGTTGTCCTGCAGACTGTAGCCTGAATATATGAGGTTTTGATGTTGCGCTGGGGTTCCAAGGTGACTCTGGATCTCTTTTTTTAGCGCATGGATGCTCGTTCCTTTACTGAGCTGCAGGCAGAAGTGTTTGCCCCCAATCGATTTGATGAAAATCTGGATCGGGCCTGCATCCTTGCGGAGTAGATCAGTCTTGAGGAGACCTCGTTTTGTTGTATCTGGCTATTCCTCTTTGAATCCAGATGGATCTACCCTATCCAAATCCTGGTTCGCTGGTTTGTAAGCCGGATCTGGCGTGAGGAAGGCATATCCAGGGTTTAACCCTCGTCCCACTGTGTACGAGAACCGGCTGCCTCCAAACAGCCATTTTCCGGGTGCTGCCTTGGCAGATCCAATGTGTAGTGCGGCAGATCCAGCGCATCCAGTAGAGTTGTCGTGCGATCTGCGTGTACCAGGTCCAGATGCTATGTCGTTCTCGTCTTCCATTATGCCCTTGCAATCGTGTTTTGGATCTACTGCGAGATCCCTGATCTGTGTACTGTGCACCCATCCAGCCAAACGGAGGCAGGGGTTTTTCTGTATACCCAAAATCTTGCACAGGGGGGGCTGCGTGAGGGTTGCTGGTGCCCTGTCCAGGAGGCCAAACGCGGGAGCGAAAGCAGGAAACGCTGCCTGGTGATTCTTCCATGTGCCGCACAGTTGCTCGCAAGGAAACCCAGTTAACTGCAGATTCTGAGGGGATCCGTCCTCTGCGTGTGCGGCTGTGTTGTGAACCCTCGCACGTAGTGTCGTTGCAGTTCCGTCCCCCATGATCATCAAAGTGAGAGCTATAAGCCACAAAGATGACTAAAGGTGTTTTAATAATAGAAATTCTATATAATTTATGGATCTTCGAAATCAGTGATAACTACATTCATGGAATATTCAATTAAAGAGACTTTTTGTTGACTTAATCATTAAACCTTCTCCAGAAAATTGAATTTGTGACTAAAAAGTGCTTTAACCGTGAAAACTCTAACCATTGAATTAAATTACTTATTAATTATATCATAAACATAAAAATTTAAATTTAAATAATTAAACATATATAAATACTTTCAATAATAATAATAACAACAACCACAACATAAATTTATATTCTAATAATAATAATAGTCAATAATAACCACATTTATGAAATATTCAATCAAAAGATAACTTCTGGTTGACTTAATCATTAAACCTTTTCCAGAAAATTGAACTTATTACTAAAAATGCTTTAACCGTGAAAATTCTAACAGTTAAACTAAATAACTTATTAATTATATCATGACCATAAAAATGTAAATTTAAATGATTAAACATATATAAATTTTTTAAACAACAACCACAACTACTTATATCTTAATAACAATAATAATCACTTAGATTTATATCTTAAATATTTATGTGTGACGGTAATAATGATTTATGTTGGATGTTTCTTTTATATATATATATATATATATATAAATGTATTTTCTTTTTATCTCAATGATGTTTCAACTTATAATATATTAATTTTTAGAAATGTTTTAATTATATTTTAATTTAATTTTTCAATCTTTTAATAAAATGTTTCAATTTTTATTCTAAATTTGCATTTTGTTGGAGCCAAAATGCACAGCAGTTAAAACACATATACACAGCTATTAAATTATGCACAGGAGACAAGCAATTTAACGTGGTTCACCCAACCAATCTCGGCTACATCCACCGAACATAGGTATCGGCAATTTTTATTAATGAAACAGGAGATTACATAATTAATCAAATCCTCACAAACTCTCACACATCTCAAACCATCCATATGAATACCTTTTTTATATCAAGGAGAATCTCACTGCCTCATAAATCCTCTCACATCAAATTTAGGATGCATTAACTCCCTCCCAACAACCTGGAGCTAATTTAGCAACAAATTCCTATTGTTGTCATCTACTAAGATTTTTACCTATTTTATATAAAACAGAAAATCTAAATGTTTTTGTCTATTCCCGTGTAATTGGTCTATAATTAAGATTCTCATGTTACAAGTTGTCGTCTATTATTATGATTATGAGCTTGATGGTGGACGTTGGATCTCATTCATACGGTGGAAGATGGAATTTTAAGCTCCAACAATGGAGCACTGTGCACTCCGTACTTTTGTTCATAAACATAAAAATCGAATACTTCATGGGCTTTCAGATAATCCTGTATCATTTTCCGTGTTTTACAATAATTGTATATAAAATATAAGATGTTTATTTTTTTTGTATGGTGTACAAAACAGGTTGGAAATATTAGTTCTGAATAATTATTGATTTGGTTTATTGTTATGTTATTATAAATTTTAGAATATTTCGAAAATTAAATGGATATAAATAAAGTTAATTGTTTAATTTTCCTAATAATTATATTTTTAAATATTTCAAAATAGTAAGATTATGTTTTATTGAGTTAAGTTTTTATAATTTTAGATAATTGTTGGTTAATTATTAAGTAATTTAGACTTCTGTGACCCATAACATTGTTTAGAAAATCTTCGGCAAAATCACATAACCAATCTTTTGTCGACGCGTTTCGAACCAACCAGTGTGGTTCATCGTCAGGACAAGTTGAAGAACCAATCCGGCTTAGCTTGATTAAATAGAGTGTGCAGAGACTCCAACGGCTATAATGCCAACGGCTAATTTTGACCAGAGGTCCTAGTCAAACCACTAATTTTAATATTAAAATTCTTAGAAATAGCTAAAACCTATAATACATTATTATTAGTTCATATATTAAGAGAGTTCATTAGTTAATTTGAGTATATCTAAAATATAAAAATTATATAAACCATTTTTTATTAATAATAATCTATATATATATTATCATTCCAATATTATTTAAATTTAAATAATAGTATTAAATCACTATTATTCTAAGAATTTTGTTACATTAGGTAAATTGTGTATATATTTAAAAATAAATATTTAAATCTAATGGTCAATACCCTAAATTATTATTATATATTAAGAGAATTCATTTGATAATTAAACTATCCATATTTTATTTAATTCTAATGGTCATTATATAATTTGAATACAAATAAATGGTATTAAATTACTATTATTTTTAGAATTTAGTCACATTAGGTAATAATGTATATATTTAATAATAATTATTTAATGGTCCATTAGATCTTCTATAACATTTTTATTTATTATTTAAATATAATGGTCCTTAATAAGTTATATACAATAATATATGTTTAATAAATAATCAATATTTACTTAATAATTAAAAATATACAATACTATTAAAAATAAACAAATAATATTCATGTTAAATCATTATTATTCTTAGAATTAGGAAATTACCATAATTGAGGGTTGTTAGAGTCCAAGTTTATTAATAATAATATAACTAATATTATCGGTATATCATATATTTGTTTATAATATTTTCTTATTTATCCTTTAAACCTAATGGTCTTTTGGTAAACTAGATCTCCTCTTATAATTAAATTAATAATTTATATTCATTAAATAATCAATATTTATTCAATAATCTGTTATTCCAATAAAATTATTAAAGTTAACTCTGTCATTAGGTAATTATATTATTACTAATACGGTTTAAAAAGAGTTTTTTAGACAATAGTTAAAGGGAATTTCAATTCTAAAGTTATAGTAGAATTAGAAATAACGGCATAAATAATTGAATGCTAATTTAATCATAGTATACCCAATAGTATCATAAACAGGATAAGGTTAATTAATTAATAACTGAATAATAACTCAAACACTCCAAAAAATAGGACTATCTCGCCAAAAACAGAGCTTAAGGAGAGGGAAGACAAAAACCTTAAGACCTAACAAAAGGGGGAAAAAAGGAGGCTAGGAAGACAACGCTGGGACCCAGCAACTGCTAATCCTCCAGCCATCATCCCTATTAAGATTGTTCGGCCTTTTCTCAATCTCCAGGGCCTCTCTAAATTTACGATGGTGAAACTGTGCAACTTTGGCAATGACTTGAGCCTCCTCTATACATACATGATGCATAGTCTTCTCTGCATGCTCAGCCAGGGCTGAGGACTTGGTCCTACCATGTCTTAAGTCAGCCGAATGCTCGCTAATCCGTTGATTGATAGAGCGACCAGTCTCACCAATATAAGGGGTCCCACAGGAACAGGGAATGACATAGACGCCCTTCATGTCCTTAGGGTCAATCGGGTCTTTCACCGACCTGAGGGAGCCACGGATAGTGTTGAGAGGTCTAAAAGTTGCGGGCACATCGTACTTCCTCAGAATCCTCGCAATCCTGTCCGTGGTCCCCTGGATGTAAGGAAGGTTCACACCCATGATATGATCTTTAGGAACCCTTCGGATTGAAGGCTCCTTCTTGGCCCTGAGGAAGGCTTTTTGACCGAGGTGCCTATTGTAACCATTCTTCTCAAAAACATCTAGGAGATGAGCCTTCTCCGTTTCCAGGCTCTCCTCATCCGAAATTCTTACAGCACGGGTGGCAAGCGTGCTAAGAACCCCTAACTTCTGAGCGGGGAAATGATGCGAAGAAGCATGCAAGTATTGCTCAGTATGCGTCTTCTTTCTAAAAACCTGATGAGAAAAGGAACCATCCACCTTCTTAGAGATGAGAACATCCAAGAACGGAAGACAACCATTATCTTCTTTTTCCATCGTGAATTTAATGGCGGTGGATTGGTTATTGAGGTGACTGAAGAAACGATCCAGCTCGTCAGGACCATGAGACCAGACAACACCAGTGTCATCAACAAATCTTTTCCAAAGCTTCGGTAAGAGACGAGAGGAGGCCAACGCCTTGGACTCAAAATCCTCCATGAAGAGATTAGCGACGACAGGGGACAAGGGGGAGCCCATGGCAACTCCGCAAGTCTGCTCATAGAATTCTCCCTCGAAGCTGAAAAAGGTAGAGGTAAGGCAGAGCTCAACTAACATAGCCGTATCAGGGTCAGTTAGCTTATTAATTACCTTCATGGCCTCATTGATAGGAATACAAGTATAAAGAGAGACCACGTCGAAACTTACCAGAATGTCCTCGGGCTCAAGTTTAATCCTCTTAAGATCCTCAATAAAAGATGCTGAGTCTTTGACAAAGGACTCAGTCTGCCCAACCAAGGGTCTCAACTTTGCAGCGAGGAACTTGGCCAGGAGGTAAGTCGGACCACCGATGGTATTGACAATGGGTCTCAGGGGGACCCCATCCTTATGGATTTTTGGAAGACCATAAATCCTAGGAGTGATGGGGTTTCCCTCAATAAGTTTCTAAACAATAATTGTTGGTTATTTAATTTTTACAATAATAAAATTAATCTCTTCTACTGTTTTGTTGACTGTAGAAAGCTTTAGACATTGTATTTCTAGATAAGCTATGGAAGAGGTTAGAAGAGATTATAGTTCCTCTCAAGTTAGAGTTGTTGTGACTAGGCTATGTAAGAATATTATTGCCAAGAGGGTTGGTCAAAAGAAATCAATTGCATTATGAGAGTAAGGGTGTGCCTTATTGCCTAATTTTTTTTAATTTACATTGATAAGCTAGAAGAGTGTTTAAAAGTTGCAAGATGTGATGGCCCCGGGCTCACTTGTATGGTCATTACTCTTCTCCCTTATGCTGACGATATCATTCTCACTATATCATTCTTTTAACCAAGAGCCATGGTCATCTCGACAAGCAACTTAGAATCATCCAAGATTACTTCTCCAAGACAGTATGACTCTTAATACTCACAGGACTAAAGTCATGATAATTAAATCCAAAAATATCATCTATGATAATTTTATTTATTATAATACCTACTTCGAGAAAGTTTCTTCGTATAAATAAGTGAGAATTGACATTCAAAATCAACTCAATTGGAATTATAGCATTGAGAAACGGATAATTTGAGTGAAAATTTTAATATGGGTTTGAAAACAATTGTAATTTGACAAATCTTTGCATATGGAGTAAGAAATATTTCCTCTTTGAGACTCTTGTCACCCTTGTTATTTTAGTTATTTTATATGGATGTGAGGTTTGGGGATGTTGTATATCTAGATAATTGTGTTGGAAGATTGAGTTGATCCAAAAGCAATTTATAACCTACAACCTCAAGATTAAGGAAATACTCCCTACCCTATCCTCTTGATTGAAGTTAGCCTTCTGCCCATTGAAATCATGGTTATGACTAGGTATCTGATGTATAAGAAGAAGTTATAGAAGAAGGATGCCAAGAGGTTTCTTAAAATTGCTTCTAACCTTAGCCAAAACCCCTACCTCCACTTCAAGCGAGGCTGACATAAAGATGTGTAGCCTTGTCTAGACCATTGAGGGGTAAAGGAGGAGATCATCTTGAAGAGTAAGGATAATGTTAAAAGTATTATTACTTCCAAATTTAAGGATAAGTAAAATTACTTCTAACCTTAGCCAAAACCCCTACCTCCACCTCAAGCGAGGCTGACATAAAGATGTGTAGCCTTGTCTAGACCATTGAGGGGTAAGGGAGGAGATCATCTTGAAGAATAAGGATAATATTAAAAGCATTATTACTTCCAAATTTGAGGATAAGTTGTGGAACGATAAGGAGTTAGAGACAAAAATGAAGCTAACGTATTATAGGGAGGTGATCAACCCCAATCTTGAAAACCATAATTATCTTTCCCTCTTAACCAATGATAAGAAGCAAAATGAACATTGCCAACATAGGAACTAATTGTAGTAATATCCAAAGTAAAATTAGGCATTGGTCAATTACCAAAACACCTTGGGATGACTATGTCACATTTGCTAGACTAAGAGGGTTGAAGATGAAAAACCCTTTCTCTTGGACTGTAGATCTCTTACTCACATCCATTCTAATTTTCAAAATCTTTGCCAAGCTACTAACCTTCCTAACTTGTTAAGTCAACAAAACTATGGTAATCTAAAAACATTGTCTCCCTTCATTTTAATTACAAAAATAAAATGTTTAAAAACCTCAATTAATCTCTTACTTTTAAAATTCGATAAATCATATTAATAAAACCATATTAATCTTAATAAACATTCATTATCATATTTAATTATTTCAAATATTTTATAATATGTATATATATTCTAAGTACCACATGGTAAAACCATATTAATCTTAATAAACATTCATTATCATATTTAATTATTTCAAATATTTTATAATATGTATATATATTCTAAGTACCACATGGTAAAACCATATTAATCTTAATAAACATTCATTATCATATTTAATTATTTCAAATATTTTATAATATGTATATATATTCTAAGTACCACATGGTATAGAAGCGTGTCTAAATTACATAATATGCATTCTTAACCCGTGAATTGAGGAATTGTTTACGACTCAATTAAAATATAAATTTTCTTTTGGGTTTAAATTTGGCTGTGTGATTTTTAGTGATATATTATGTTTTATAGTTTTTTGGGTGTAAAACTAGTGATATTTTATGTTCTATCATTTTATTTGAATTGTATTTTTTAATTATTTTAATAATTTAAAAGAAATTTTCCAATTTTAATCTATAATAAAATTAATTAAAATAAAAATATTTATTAATAGTTTATTTTTTTATTATTTTTTTAAAATGAAATAAATAAAGTTTTACTTCATTTAAAGATCATGAAAAAATAGTAAATTTTATATGTGGTTTATTTTGATTTTTTGAAAGTTTTTCGAGACAGTTTTTCTGGTCTAATTTCTCTAAAATTCGACAAGAATTTATTGAAATCATAAGCTTGATGGGTAAACCCTTCACAATCAGAATGCCTAGGGTTTTTCAGGGTGTCCAATCCATATATACAGTCAAAAACCAATTTAAATAACACACTAAAGTCAACTCCTTTTAAAATAGGGCTTTATAATTGCACTCTTGCACTTGCATAGTCCTTTGGATAAGTTTGTTTTTTAGGTCTGATTTGTTTTTGTTGTTTGTTTTGGTTCCATTTTGCGAAATAATTTTTTGGTGTAGAATTTCTTGTCTTTGCTAGTGGGGTGTGATGACTTGAGATATCTCTCACCAAAGATCTCTTTTGTTCACAGTTTTTGGGTGTGGCACATGAAGTAGTGGGATTTCGATGTTTGTTGGGTTTGGCTGGGGTAAGGAGGGCTGCCTTAGGGAAACTGGAGGTAGTATTGTGCTTGACGGGATGTGGTAGAGCTAGAGATGTGTTTTGGTGATGCATGTGCCCATGGAGATTAGTGTTATCAAGCCTATTTTTGGGGTCACACAATCTAGGGTTAAGGAGCACGAGGCCTTTGCCTCAGTTGTTGTAGGGTTTCTCTTTTGGTGGTCTGGTGTGTCTGTAGCAATGCTCACGTAGAGGGGTCGGGCTCAACGAGGGATGGGGTTGCAGGGCCAATAAGCGAGATGCGAAGGAGCAATGGTAGACGATGTGGGTGCGAGGGCTATTGTCACGCCCCTACACCTGTGGTAGTCTTTCAACCGCTTATAGTGAGGTGCCGCACCACCGAACCCTTTCTTTTCACCAATACTTATGTTCGTGGACTACGCCTTAATTCACTTTCTCCTACTTAGTTTGTGTTTCGCAACCAAGTATTATTATGTTTATCCTTTATACCAATGAACACCCATACTCATTCATTATCAACAACAATTATAAATGAAAAAGACAATTGCACAGTATAAAGGGAGGGGCAACTCCTTGCAATATGAGTCTGCCCGAATCAATATATAATATAAACTTAACTTTTACAATGTACAAGTTAAATCTTGGGAGACCCCAAATTTACACTTAGTCAATTTTCACAACTTCGGCAAACTCGGTTGCCCAGCTCGTCGCCACCTCCGCACGGTCGCTGCACAACTCACCAACCCGTCGTTCACCTCGTCGCACATCTTCACCGGTTCGCCCTTTGTTTGGTCGCAAACGCCCAAACTGTGTATACCTACCCACACGCAGTCCCACTTGCCAACCTTGACAAATGCCCAAATCGTGTGAACAACACGTAGTATCGCCTACCCAACTCTACGACCTTCGGTTCCAACCTTCGTCTCACCTTCGTGCACACTTGCACGGTGGGTGGGCGCTCACTCGAGTCGCCAAGACACCCACGCCAAGTCGTTGCACAAAATGGGCGCGACACGTTCACCGTGCACGCCTCACCCGATCACTGGGCGCACCTTCACCCGCACCTTCGCCCAACACCAAGTGAAATGTTCTTCCACCATGTGATCAACCCAAGAATGGGTGCATAAGAACTGCGCCTTCTCCTCTTGTCTTTGCGCACTTAGAACTGCGCACTCTTCATTTGTGCGAAGATGAGAAGTGATCAAGTTCGATGTTTGAATGACTCCATACGCTCAGCAATATATACCAAGGCGTGGGGCCAAGTCTGGCTACCCAGCCGACTTGCCCAAAGCCCCAACGCTATCACAATTCGTCACTTTAACTCGTCAGCTTGCTAACGCTATAGGTCGGCCTTCATACCAATCGCTCCACGCTCCATGCGTTATATATACCAACGCTCTTTCATATCATCGCATGAGTATTGTCGCATATCGTCGCATGATTGCTGCCCAACCGCAGCTCGCCCTCAACTGCACGCGCGCCCATGGTTCTCCGTCACCCAAACGCGTCGCACATCGGGTGGAGACCTCAGGACGTTACATCCTCCTCCACCTGAAATCGTTGTCGTCCTTGACAACATACCATCCTGGTAGCCATCCACCAAGATGATCAATATCCATGATGTCAACTCCTCCACATACTGCAACCATCACTGCAACATATGTAGAACCACCGTCTCCACCATGTCTCGCCCCGACAACCATCTTTCACCAAGATCACCATACCAAGGTATACACCTCATCGGTATGTCATCCATCAGAGATCATCTCAATCCATGATCATCGATCACCCTGTCACAATCTCCACATGCTGCTCTCCATCACGGAAGGCTAGTCCCTCCATCCAAGCTTCATGCTCACTGCAACATCTCGTGTCGACCTCATCATGTGTCATCATGTGAACTACTGCCATGATACTTCAACACAATGCTAACACATCTCTGCACACTTTGCGACCCCATGTTTGAATTAGTTGGGTAGCTAATCCAACTGTCACACTCAAACCATGAGAATGCACATCCTCATGCCACCATCAGTTGTTTCTCAAAACATCCTGTCGCATCCTCAACTCAATCAAGAATCCATCTCCATACAAGTGTAAGCCATGCTCAGGTCCATGAAGTAGTCCTCATCTCATCTGCAACATGCTGTCCATGATGTTTGGTGTCAATGTGCTGCATGAAATCAGCCACATCTATCCCAACATCATCCATATGTGTATCTCCTCAAAGTGAAGAGATCATCTCATCAATCTCCAACTCTCGGTGTGCCACATCCATGTCCACGAAGCAACCTCCATCATATCTGCAATGTGTCACCCCTAAAGTCTGCCACAGAAACAAGTATACACCTATCTCATATATCCATGTGCTGCCCATGATCATAGATCAATCAGCTCCCATGTGTCAAAAGTAGTTGAGTCTCGGCTCAACCCATGCCCAAGTGTTGCCACCAAGGCATCATCATCATTGTAACTTCATCACTCCAAGGTGTCTCATATCGATCCTCTACATCAAGTCACTCTTCCAAGCCACACCCATGCATGTACTTGAAAGTATGCACTTGCATCAAAGTCCCTGGCCTCAACTCCTCAATGCAACAGATCCTCTAAGTCCACCATATATGAAGTCCCCCAAAAGTCACAACAATCTCATGTCATCATGAGCTCCATAAACCATCCCCAACCAACATCCTAGCAAGCATACAAGTCTTGGCCCAAAGGTCTCTGCAAGATGCCTTAGCTCTCCATGTAGTAGGAATGCTCCATAGTCTGCTCACAACTCCATCCAAGTCCATGGCCTTGTTGTACAAGAGTGTACAACCTCTCCACTGGCTCATAAGTAATAAGTCTCCATGTCACATCAACAAATCCATCTACACAACATCCCTGCCTTGGCACTCCTCATTGGATGCCCATAAGTGACACCTCTATAAGTGCTCCTGCCTAATGTCCTCGCATCAGGCTACCATGCTCCATGTCTCCAACATGATGTCCATGACTAAGTTGCCCATGTAGTCCAACCATGTAGACCCATCACAAAAATCGGTCATCCTCATCCAAGTCTGGAATCTTCGGTCTAGTGAACTCGACCACCCAACCATATCATCATCACGAGTCCCTTCCATCATAGCTCCCCCACTAAAGGTCCCACCAAGACTTGCTCTTGGTCTCGGCCATGAGAAGTCCACCCAAGCATCATCATATGTGTGCCCTTCAATCTGTCCATGAGTCATGTCGGGCACTTAGCCAAAGTAGCTAAAGGATGACCCAATCCTCCACAACGATCATCATGTTCCTCCCTTGTCACGGGCCTTTGTACCTTCTACCATAAGGTCGCAAACACCCCCAACAAGTCCTGCAACAATCAACAATCCTTGCTCTTCATCATCATCATGAGGCTCCTCCATGTGAGTATCCTCATTCATCCATGTCTGCAAACCGCATGATCCTGGTCCAACTTGATCAATCTCAAGTTCATCCTCCATCGTTGTCATATCCGCAACATCTTCAACTATCACCGCTTCCTCTTCCTTGATAGCACAATCTGCAACTTCACCTTGCTCCATTGTCTAACCAAGTTGAAGAAGTTCGTCTTCAACATTCTTTTCCAAGACTTCAAGTTCCTTTCGAATCCGAGGATTCTCTTCTTTCATCCACTTCAACCTGTATAAGGTAAGCAAGAGCTTCCCTTCACATTCTTCCAAACTTGCCATGCCTTGTCGTTCAGCTTGGTCCAAGCACTAAGCTTCACCTCTGCTAAACCTGTTTCACCATTCACCAGCTTCACCAAGTTCCCTGCAACCATGAACCAACCCTTGTTCCACTTGTATGTGAAACTAGCTTCCTTCACCTGCAAGTACCTGCTTCCACTGTCATCAACTGTCAAGTGCATCCACACCTGCACTTCGTCACGTACCAGCTCTGATACCAATTGTCACGCCCCTACACCTGCGGTAGTCTTTCAACCGCTTATAGCGAGGTGCAGCACCACCGAACCCTTTCTTTTCACCAATACTTATGTTCGTGGACTACGCCTTAATTCACTTTCTCCTACTTAGTTTTATTTTTGTTACCAAGTATTATTATGTTTATCCTTTATACCAATGAACACCCATACTCATTCATTATCAACAGCAATTATAAATGAAGAAGACAATTGCATAGTATAAAGGGAGGGGAAACTCCCTGCAATATGAGTCTGCCCGAATCAATAGATAATATAAACTTCACTTTTACAATGTACAAGCTAAATCTTGGGAGACCCCAAATTTACACTTAATCAATTTTCACAACTTCGGCAAACTCGGTTGCCCAGCTCGTCGGCACCTTTGCACGATCGCCACATGACTCACCAACCCGTCGTTCACCTCGTCACACGTCTTCGCCGGTTCGCCCTTCGTTTGGTCGCAAACGCCTAAACCGTGTATACCTGCCCACACACAGTCCCACTTGCAAACCTTGACAAATGCCCAAATCGTGTGAACAACACATAGTACCGCCTGCCCAACTCTACGACCTTCGGTTCCAACCTTCGTCTCACCTTCGTGCACACTTGCACGGTGGGCGGGTGCTCACCCGAGTCGCCAAGACACCCACGCCAAGTCGTCGCACAAAACGGGTGCCACACGTTCACCGTGCACGCCTCACCCGATCACCGGGCGCACCTTCGCCCGCACCTTCGCCCAACACCAAGTGCAATGTTCTTCCACCGTGCGATCAGCCCAAGAATGGGTGCATAAGAACTGCGCCTTCTCCTCTTGTCTTTGTGCACTTAGAACTGCGCACTCTTCACTTGTGCGAAGATGAGAAGTGATCAAGTTCGATGTTTGAATGACTCCATACGCTCATCAATATATACCAAGGCGTGGGGCCAAGTCTGGCTGCCCAGCTGACTTGCCCAAAGCCCCAACGCTATCACAATTCTTCACTTTAACTCGTCGGCTTGCTAACGTTGTAGGTCGACCTTCATACCAATCACTCCACGCTCCATGCGTTATATATACCAATGCTCTTTCATATCGTCGCATATTGTTGCATGAGTATTGTCGCATATCGTCGCATGACTGCCACCCAACCACAGCGCGCCCTCAACCGCACGCGTGCCCACGGTTCTCCGTCACCCAAACGCATCACACATCGGGTGGAGACCTCAAGACATTACAACTATGCTTGATGGGGAATTGGGTCAAGATCAGAACCTTTCCTGGGGCCTTGTTGATCAGCCTCCCACTCTAGAACAATTGGATTATCAGATGACACATATTCTGGAAATGTTCGAGGAGATGCGACAAGAATGATATGATGATTGTAATGAAGTCATCGCCTTCTTGAACAACCTGCAACAGAACCAATGGGATATGTTAGACTGTTTGGGCACCATCTAAAGGATCCAACAATGTACCAATGATTACCTAGATCAAGTGGAGGGGTGTTGAGCACATGTGGAGTTTCACACTCATGGTGACCCTCGTCCCCGGGATGCGCATGGAGCTGGTCATGTTCCTGATTTACCTCTTATCCCTTGATGATACTGGTTGTCTTCTCATTCTCTCTATTTTTTTTGGGCCTTATGGTATTTTTACTAGCTAATATTTTGTAAAGCTTGGCCGGTTGTTCTCAGATTTTGTTATCTTCTCTTGGTCAACAAATCGAGTCACAATGAAATCAGGAAAACAAGAATTATCATGTCATATTTTATAACATTTTGTTGAATTAATAAAACTTTTTAGATAAAAAAATAAAAAAATTCATAATTTTAATTTAGTTAAGATAAATGATACAAATTTATAACATCTATTCATAATCATGATTTCAAAAACTATTTTTTTTTTATTTTTCAATTTAATATTTAAAATATTATAAAATGTAATATCATAAAATTAAACTAAAAATTAGATAAAATATTTTATTATAAAGTAAGTTAAACAGGTTAACGGCCCAAGACCCAGAGGCATCTGGCAGGAGTGAAAGCCTGCTCCCTTACGGACCACCAGCGGGTTATTACAGGTGGCGTGGTTTTCCTTGATAACGGTGATGAGTCAAACCGACATTCGCGGATAGCAGCCAGAGATGGCTGTCCTCACTGTTGGTTTGACACCTGAGTTTGATAGGTTTTGCCACCTTCGGAAAAAAAAAAAAAAGTTAAACAAATTTAAACCTATAATATTCATAAATCATAACATTAAAATAAATTAAAAATATCAATAATAATTTTATATATATATATATATATTTTAAAATAAAATTATAACTGATTTCATAATCTCTCTTTAATCTATCTTAAAATAAATATTATAATGTTTATGATGAATGGATGCATATTGAAATACATCAACGACTTGATTTATGTGAATATAATGATGTAAGTCATTAAAATAATTTATGATGATGTAACTCATTAGAAGCAGCCACACCCTCCGTGAACACCGAAAAGTCCTTTATGTCATCAAACTAAAGCTTTTCAGTTTGGTGCGTTCGTCCCCGTGGGTCCCCAGCTACAGCCTGTCATGACATTTTTTAATTGATAATTAGGTGACCGACAGAAATATTGATCAAGGCTCAGTGAAGGAGGAGC
The DNA here is from genome assembly GCA_031772625.1 of Pinus tabuliformis. Lineage (NCBI taxonomy): Eukaryota > Viridiplantae > Streptophyta > Pinopsida > Pinales > Pinaceae > Pinus > Pinus tabuliformis. Next base: position 314,913,792 of record CM062820.1, on the reverse strand, counting down.
CACCATTTTTGGAGGGAGTTGTTTGTAGTGTGATTTTTAAAATTTTTTGTGTCAGCGGAAAAATTTGAGGTGAAATTTTGATTTGTGTTATATAAATTGGTTTTTGATTGTATATGGATTCAACACCCTCAAAAACCCTACGACAAGGGATTACTCATCAAACTTGTGATTTCAATTAAAACCACCTAAAAACTCTAAAAAAATCACGCTAAAGACAACTCCTTTGTAAAATACCAAATTATAAAAATCAAAATCACACTTAAAAACCCCGTTTCTGGAATACCAAATTATAAAAGTCGTTGATGCCTTGGCTAACGATTTAGGGTTTGGAATACCAAATTATAAAAGTCGTTGATGCCTTGGCTAACGATTTAGGGTTTTGATCGTGAAATTAAATGAGAGGGTTGTGATTAACAAATAACTGCTTCTATATTATAATAAGTAAATTGCCCTGAGTGCATGATGTGTTGGTTGGAGCGATTGGTTTTCGCACCCTAATCACGTTCGATTACTGCTGAAGCTGCGCGATACTGCAGCACATTTGTTTCGGTGTTGCGGTATGTGTTTTGGCGTAATTCTGCGCACTTCAACGATTAATATTGTAGGAATGATTTTTCAGCAGAGATGCTTCTCCCCCACTGGAAAAAAAAATACTATAATAAGTAGACCTATGCACAATACTAACTCAGCTGCGTCATCCGATTATCCAATTTTTCTCCCCAGTCACGTATCACAAATAACTCCATGGAGCTCCTGACAATATGGGTTCGCTGCATGCATCAGAGCGAAGATAATATGGCACTATAAATGGAGGATTAAAATATCTGAATTTATTCTGGAATTCGCGTTCGATTAACGTTCGATTAACTGGTTAAGTCCATATGTTTCTTTATGTAAGTATTTATTGGCTTAAATTTAAATGGGATAGAGTATTTAGAGGAATAATGTTTTATATGTTTGTAAATCTTTAATACATTTCATTTTATTAGATTTTGATATTAAAAATTAATTTTATAATGAGCTAGCCCAATTCGATTAATAAATGTGCTAGATATATTTAGATAAGCCTATAAATAGACTTGAATGCAAGAAATATTTTCTAAAAAATATAAATACTATTTAGAGTTTAAAAATGTCATTCAGAATTTAAAGTGAATTCTCATTTCCAAGGTAACAATAATATACATTATCTTAAAAATAAATAAAATTACAATGATTATAGAAAATTTACAAATGGATAATTATAATGATTATAGAAAATTTACAAATTGATAATTCATATATCTATACTTAGTGATAAACATAAAAACACATAATTCAAGGTTTAAATTGAATATCATTTAAATTTTAAAGTTAACTTTCAGAATAAAAAAGCACTTGGTTACACCACAGTTATAATAATAAAAAGTGTGTTATAAAAAAAACATAAAATTAAAATGAGCACTTGGTTATACCACCATAATAATAATAAATATAGATTTAATAATAATAATAATAATGGATGACGGTGATTAGGACGAGGGTGCTCTGCAACTCGCATTAGGGTTTCAGCAATCCCTGCTACGGCAGGCTCTCCTGACAGCGCTCAGTTTTGGCAGGACCAGGAAGAACTTTAGGTTCTCATCTTTTGTTTTTGATTGAAGGAAAACATGCAGCCCCCTCAGGGGGAGGGAGACGCGCCTCCCCCAAAAAACGACAACCAAAAGAGCCGGATCGAAGACACTGACAGCGAAGACAAGCACAATGATAGCAATGCTGAAAGTAGTAAGCAGTTGAACTCTGAACAAGCACAGAAAGACAAGCCTAAAGCGAGTTCTTCCACCTGCAAACCAGTAGCCACTCACAGGCCAAAAGTGGAACTACCCAGCCATCGAATCAATGCCAGAATACAGTTTATGAGGGATCACGCTCTGATTGGCAAGTTTATTGGAATATGGCCAAATGAGAAAGCGTTAAGAAGCTGGATCAATTCCAAATGGAATCCAAAAGGACACATCACTCTGCACCTAGGGCCAAAGGGGTTTTTTACTGCAGTCTTTAACTGCCTGGAAGATCGAAACAGGGTTTTGGATGGAGGTCCATACTTCTTTAACTCTGTAGGACTTTTTCTCAAAGGATGGATTGAACGTTTCAATCCGGATAAGGAAGACTTAAGCTATGCACCTGTGTGGATAAGGCTGTATTCGCTACCGTGGGAGTACTGGGAAGAGGAGTCCCTCCAGGCGATTGGTAATGCTCTAGGCGAGTTCATCAAGGTAGCAGAGGAAACAAAGTTATGCAGATACACTTCATATGCCCGGATCTGTGTTTACATGGACCTCAAACAAGCTCTGCCAGATACGGTAAGTCTCTTTCATGAAGATGTTGAATGGATACAGTTGATAGATTATGAGCATGTACCTTTTAGGTGCAGGAAATGCCATGATTTAGGCCACCTCTACAGAGACTGTCCGCTGAACAGGAAACCCCCACCTCAAATGGATTCAGATAATCCAACGCCTGATGGATTTACCAAAGTGTTGAATCGCAGAAGGGGACATAAAAAATCATCAGCCACCACCAAGACCAATCCAGTTGATCTGTCAAAACCCTCAACAAGCAATAGCTTCGCAGCCCTAGCCAGTGATGACATTCAAGATCCTGATAATACACCCTCAAATGAAAAGGAATCCAGCAAAGAAAAGATTAACGGAACTCCACCGCAGCCAGGGGAAAAAGTAGTAGACGAATCGGCTCCTCTCCCCAAATCTACAACCCAGACTTGGAGCTTCCTTGGAATGGAAATCGATGATACGAATCCCAGTGTAGCGGTCGAGAAGGAAAGTGATGGGAACTTTCAAGAACCCCAGCTCATGGAGGAAGACACTGAGTCTATTGATATTGGTGAGCTGGACATTCTAGGCCTAGAACAAGCCTGTAAAATAGGAAACTTCGACAAAATACCTGATAGACAAGTGGATAATCTGGTGGAAGTCCTCAATCGCGCTCAAAAGAAGTACTCTCTAGGAGTTCAGATTGGCAGTCAATGGGATGGGAAATTTATCACCAAAGACAGTAAAAAGAGAGGAAGGAAAACCACTCTGGAAAGAACTATCATGATAGGAGAAGTGTTAGTTGAATCAGGCCGATATGCCAAGCTAACCAAGTACTTCAATGTCAACCCCAAACCTTCTCAATGAAGTTGATCTCATGGAATATTAGGGGACTCAATAGCCCAAGGAAAGGCAGACTTCTAAAAAACATGCTCATGCAGGAAAAACCAACTATTCTCTTTCTGCAATAAACAAAATGTAACTCGACAGTCTTGGAAAAAATAGCAGCAAAGGCCTAGGCGGGAGGGCTAGTAACAGTTGTTGATGCTCAGGGTGCATCGGGAGGACTGGCAGTTCTCTGGGATGCATGAGTAATTCAACTTGATAATATACATGCAAATAAGAACTTCATTCAAGCAATATTTCACATAATCGACACCAACATCAACGGCCATATGACAAATGTGTACTTCCCTCAGGAAACCATGCACAAAGCTGAAATATTGGACACCTTATCGCAGCTGAACTCAGAAAGGCTGCACCCGCTATGGATATCTGGAGGTGACTTTAATATGATAGCAAGAATGGAGGAAAAAAAGGGAGGCAGAAGCAGAGGCAATAGAGATGGGACCATATTAAAAGATTTTATTCATAATAACTGGCTGATTGATCTCCCTTCAAATAATGGCCTATTCACTTGGAACAACAAAAGGGAAGAACCACACCAAATAGCCTCTCGTCTCGATAGATTTCTTATATCAGATAATGCAACTCACCTAGGTGGAGAATTCATTGCCTCTATCCTTCCTGTTTTGGGCTCTGATCACTGGCCAATAGCTCTCCATTGGAATCGCCCCGGCAACAGTATTCGGCGTCCCTTCCGGTTTGAGGCTTTTTTGGAGGCGTCGCGTCTAATACCATGGACCAAAAACCATCGCGTCCAAAAAAACATGTACGAAAATCATGCACAAAACCATAGGTGGGTCCGCCCAACCTAACATATGGTCCAAAACCAAAATTTTCCGGGGCGCTACCCCAGACCCCATAAAGTGGGGTTACGGGTGCCCTTCAAACCCCCTATTAACTACGTGGAAAGAATATAACACAACCCAACAATCTCCCACTTGTTGTTTTCTTTTCACAGGGGGCCACAGGAGAGCTTAGTCATTTTTCAGCCCTGAGATTCCCATTGCTTCTCTACACCAAGAGAACTTCTCAGAGCTCACAGATTTTGTCAATGCATCTGCAGTATTCTTCAAAGTGTTCACCTTTACCAGCAACACCTTTCTGTCTTCTATCATATCCCTCACAAAGTGATACTGAACATCAATGTGCTTTGTCTTTGAATGATAAGCAGGGTTCTTTGCCAAGAAAATTGCACTTTGGCTGTCACAGTCTATTCTTATAGCTCCCTGTACTAACCCCATACTTGAACACAATCTCTGCAACCAAACTGCTTCCTTGCTTGCATGAAGGTTGCCATGTATTCTGCCTCTGTAGTTGATAGTGCCACTACAGATTGTTTCTTACTCATCCAACTGACTGCACCTCCAAATAGGTTAAACACATACCCACTTGTAGATCTTCTCTGATCCAGATCTCCAGCCCAATCTGCATCAACAAAGCCATGAATATCCAACACTCTGTCCAATCCTGGTCTTCGTTGGTAGCACAAACCATAATCACTAGTGCCATGCAAATACCTGAAAACCCACTTCACTGTTGTCCAGTGCTCCTTCCCAGGTTTTGACATAAACCTGCTCAATACTCCCACTGCATGTGCAATGTCTGGTCTAGTACAGACCATTGCATACATCAGGCTACCCACTGCACTTGCATATGGAACACGATACATGTCCTCTTCCTCTTCTTGTGTCTTGGGACATTGTTCAGCAGATAACCTCACACCTACAGGAATAGGAACTTTCACCGGTTTACTATCCTGCATATTAAACCTCTGGAGTATTGTCTCGACATACTTCCTCTGGTTTAACCAGAGCTTCCTCTTTGACCGATCTCTTTTAATTTCCATGCCCAAAATATAGTTTGCAGCACCAAGATCTTTCATGTCGAATTTGGAGGACAATTGGGTCTTCAAATCCTGGATAATTTCTTTGTCATTTCCAACCAGCAACATATCATCCACATACAAGACCAGATAAATAGTACGGTCACCAATTAATTTAAAATACACACAATGATCTGCTTTGATTCTGGTGAAGCCAAGTCCCCGTATAAATGTATCAAATTTCTGATACCACATCTTTGGTGACTGTTTTAACCCATACAGAGACTTCTTTAACTTGCATACCAGTTCTTTCTTACCCTTCACCGCAAAGCCTTCAGGTTGCTTCATGTAGATTTCCTCTTCCAAATCCCCGTGAAGAAATGTTGTCTTCACATCCATCTGTTCTACCTCAAAATCAAAAGCAGCAACAACAAATAAAAGTAATCTAATAGAAGTCACCTTGGCAACAGGAGAAAAAATATCACCAAAATCAATTCCCGACACCTGGGAATAACCTTTTGCTACCAACCGAGCTTTGTATTTCTCCACCTTTCCTTCTGCATTTGTCTTCTTCTTGAACACCCATTTGCCGCCAATGGGTTTCCTTCCAGCCGGCAACTCCACCAGATCCCAAGCCTCATTTTTGTGCAAAGATGTCATTTCATCGACCATGGCCTCTTTCCAGAGTTTTCCATCCTCTGAATCCACTGCTTCCTTCACAGTTCTGGGATCATTATCAATAACAAACAAAGCAAAATTTGAACTGAAAGCAGATGGACTATACCTTTCTGGCTGCCTTCTTTCTCGAACTGATCTTCTCACAGCCGGAGTTTGTGGCTCTTCATCTTTTGATTCCTCCTCTGCTGCAGAGTCTGATTCTTCCTCCTTTGGCTCAAACTCTATCTTCTCAGGTTCCTTTGGTTGGACTTCATGTTGAATAACATCTTTTACCTCTCTGAAAAACACATCTCGGCTGTACACAACCTTTCGTGTGACTGGGTTCCAAAGCTTATAACCCTTTAAACTATCCTTATACCCAATAAAGATGCACTTTTCAGATTTACTATCCAACTTGGTTCGTTTCTCCTTTGGAACATGTACATATGCATCACATCCAAATACCCTTAGATGTGAAAGAGAGGGTTTCTTACCAGTCCATACTTCTTGTGGAGTCTTATCCTCCAACGCTGATGAAGGTGATCTGTTGATCAGGTAACATGCAGTATCCACCGCCTCTGCCTAGAATTCCTGTCCTAACCCGGCACCACTGAGCATGCTTCTTGCCCTTTCCATCAACGTCTTGTTCATTCTTTCTGCGACTCCATTTTGCTGAGGTGTATATGGAGTAGTCTTCTGTCGTGCTATACCACACTTCTTACATAATTCTTCAAATTCCTTGCTGCAAAATTTTCCACCATTATCTGTCCTCAACACCTTTATCTTCTTCTCTGTCTTATTTTCCACCAGAGCCTTAAATTCTTTAAACCTATCAAAGACTTCAGATTTCTTCTTAAGAAAATATATCCATGTATTCCTTGAGAAGTCATCTATGAATGATACATAGTACACAGACTTACCCAGTGATGGAACCTTCACAGGTCCAAACACATCACTGTGCACAAGCTCTAATATTTGTTTCGTCCTCTTACCACCAGAGGGGAAACTCACCCGATTCTGCTTCCCATATATACAATTTTCACAGAAATCAAAATCCAGAGAGCTATTATTCATAGCTTCTACCATACCTTTACCATGAAGTATTCGAAGGCCCTTCTCTCCAATATGTCCAAGCCTTTGATGCCACAACATGGTCTTCTCTCCAGAGACCACTAGATTCTCTACTCCATTTTCAGGAACCATAGAACTATTGCACCCATCAACAACAGTGCTACCTTGCAGCTTGTACAGAGTTCCAATCCGAACTCCCCTCATTAATATTAGTGCTCCTCGAACCATCTTGCAGGTATCTTTCTCGAACACTGTCTTTACACCTGCATCATCCAACTTGCTTACAGAAATCAGATTTCTGGCCAATGCAGGAATATGTAGAACACCCGGAATTGTTCTAACCCTTCCACCTTGCAACTTCAACTTTACTTTTCCCCGACCAATGATTCTAGCCTTCCTATCATCTCCTAAGAAGACATCACCACCATCGTATTTCTCATACTCACAGAACCACTCTCTATGGGGAGTGAAGTGAAAGGATGCACCTGAGTCAATCAACCTGCCTCATGATCTACATGTGTACTTGAAGAAGCCAAGTACACATCCCCACCTTCATCTGAGGTGGTTTTCGCCTCTGCAGAAGGAGCATCATCAGATCTCTTTCCTTTATCAGGAGCTTTAGATTTACAATCCCTTCTGAAGTGCCCTTCCTTTCCATATTTCCAGCACACCACCTTTGTAGGTTTTCCTGGAGATTTAGATCTCCCTCTAGATTTAGATCTCCCACTCAATGACTTATTTTTATTTCTGTTCTGGGACTGTCCTCGTACAGACAAGGCATCACCATTCTGGTTGTCCATATTTTTCCGTCTCATCTCCTCCGTCAGTAAGGCTGAGACTATTTCATCAAACTGCAAAGCAGTTGCATTGCTACCTATTGCAATAACCAAACTATCCCACGAATCTGGTAGAGAACACAACAGACTGATGCACTTATCTTCATCTGAAATTTTAATATCAACAGATAATAACTGACTTACCACAGTATTAAACGCATTCAGATGCTTTGTCACCGAGTCTCCATCTTTCATCCTCAGGTTATACAGCTTTTTCCGCAGGAACAGTTTATTCACCAGAGACTTAGATTGGTACAAAGTCCCCAACTTGACCCACAAAGCCTTTGCCGTAGCTTCCCCTGATACATTCAGCAATACTGAATCCGAGACACACAATCGTATTGTTCTCTTTGCCTTCCGATCCAACTTCTTCCATTCTTCATCGGTCACTCCCGATGGTTTAGTACCCAGATCTACCGCGATCCACTGATCTTTATCCACCAACAGATCCTCCATCTTGAGTTTCCACAACTCAAAATTCTGACCATTGAACTTCTCAATCTCTATCTTTCCACTGCTCGCCATCTTCTTTCACCACCAGAATCAATCTCGCAGATCTCCCACTGAACAGGGTCTACCACAGGCCCGAGCGAAACCCTTCAGCAACAAAGGCGTCCCCTTGAAGCCAAAACAGCTCCGATACCAGATGTAGGTTTTAACCCTGTACAGAAATTACCTGCATAGAATTCTTAAACAAAGAAAATAAACAATGCGAGAGCATAACCCATAAAACACATATGCACAGATATTTTTCCCTGGATCCCAAAATCGGGACTACCAGCTTGATTTTTCATTATGTTCCTTTCAATGTTACAATACATATTTATACATGCCGAAGCATCCAATACCATGGACCGAAAAACCATCGCGTCCAATACCATGGACCGAAAACCATCGCGTCCAAAAAAACATGTGCGAAAATCATGCACAAAACCATAGGTGGGTCCGCCCAACCTAACATATGGTCCAAAACCAAAATTTTCTGGGGCGCTGCCCTGGACCCCATAAAGTGGGGTTACGAGTGCCCTTCAAACCCCCTATTAACTGCGTGGAAAGAATATAACACAACCCAACACCCACATCAAAAATGATCAAGGGAGCAGAATTGAAACTCATGAAGGTATTGAAGAGGAGTTCCTCAGGTACTTCAAACAGGCTCATCAAGAACCCAACATAGATCGAACAGAGGCTATTGATAAAGTTACAAGACACATTCCCAGATTAATCACTGAAGAACATAATCTTCTCCTCCTCAAGCCCACAAGCCTTCAGGAGGTTGAGATTGTTGTGCATCAGCTGAAAGCAGGGAAAGCTCCGGGTCCGGATGGATTCACTTCCAACTTTTTTCACAATTTCTGGGATCTAATCAAATTGGAAGTCTGGCAAGTTGTTGAAGAATCACGCACTTTGAGATGGATGTACCCAGGACTGAATGCAACCTTCATTGCATTAATACCCAAAGCAGAGGAATCTAATACTCCGGACAAATACAGACCAATTGCTCTTTGTAACATCATATACAAGATTGTCTCCAAGGTTATAGCTTCCAGATTGAAACCTCTGCTCCCTTTTATTATCTCTCTAGAACAATCTGGATATGTGGAAGGACGGCAGATCACGGATGGCATTATTTTAACTCATGAAATAATTCACTCCCTGAAGCATTCAAAAAAACCAGGTATGTTGCTCAAAATTGATTTGTCTAAAGCTTTTGATAGTCTAAGCTGGGTTTACATACAAAAAATTCTAACTGCCTTTGGATTTGCCCCTTCTTGGGTTAGATGGGTTATTAATCTATTATCCTCCTCGTTCTTCTCTGTTCTATCAACGGTATCCCGTCGCCCACGTTCTGTCCCTCCAGAGGTATCAGACAGGGAGACCCGCTCTCACCTTTTCTTTTTGTCATTTTAGCAGAAGGACTCGGCCGCAGCGTTAAATCTGCTCTTCTATCCCAAAGCCTCAAAGGCCTTTCTTTTTACCATTCTCCCTCCTACTCTCATCAGCAATTCGTGGACGATAATATGCTATTTGGTCATCCCTCTGTTCAAGAAGCTCGTATCTTCAAATCCATCCTTTCAAATTTCTCTGATGCTTCTGGGGCCCTTATTAACAGAGTCAAGTCACAAATTTTTTTCTTCAATACCCCTCCTCCCACCCAAAGAGCCATAGCCGGCATTCTTGGTTTTACCATTGCGTCTCTTCCTTCTAAATACCTGGGGGCCCCCTTAATTGCCTCGGCTCTCAAGCATTCCTCCTGGAAAGACCTTTTAGAAAAGCTAGAAGCAAGACTGTTCCTATGGACTCACAGAGCTCTCAACATGGCCAGCAGGCTTGTGCTCATTAAAGTTGTTCTTCATTCCATGCCCCTTTACCTTTTCTCAATTCTCGCAGCTCCTAAATGGGTTCTAAAAGAAATAAAGAAGCTTCAGCGCAATTTCTTATGGGGTAATTCAGGCCCCAATCGAAAGTGGGCTCTGGTCAAATGGGACAATGTCTGTCTTCCAAAGAAAGCTGGAGGTATTGGGCTTAGAGACCCAGGGCACAGTAATGCGGTAATGGGCGCTAAATGGCTCTCAAATCCCAGCACTCCTTGGGCCTCCCTATGGACGGCAAAATATGCGAACAATACCCCCATTGAAGAAAGAATCAGAATGTCAGAAGTAAGCACAGGTTCAGTTATCTGGAATTCGGCCATTCAACATAGAAACCTAATACAACAGCATAGCTTCTGGGAAGTTAAGAATGGTAACACAGCACGGTTCTGGGAAGACTCCTGGCAGCAGCTCCCAAAAATCAAAGACACTCTCTCCAACCTTCCAGAACAAGATATAAATCAGTTTGATAAGGTGAATCAATTCTGGGATTCTTCTTCCACACAAGAATACAGACAATGGAAGAAAGCCAATCAGATTCTACCGCATAGCACAGAGCAAATTCAGCTCTCTCTCTCCTCAGAATTACAAAAGCGGCAAATCCTCTCCTCAGCAGGAATGGATGTTCTCAGATGGGGATATGAAGAGAAAGGTATTTTCACCACTAGGGAAGCATATAAAGTAATTATTAAGGAAAGGATAACCAAAGATATTTTATGGGATAAGATCTGGAATTCATCTAATTGGCCAAAGGTGTCTACTTTTCTGTGGCTTCTGTGTCATAACAAGATTCTCACTTGGGATAACCTCAGAAAAAGAAGTTTCTTTGGACCATCTATATGTCCTAACTGCAAGCAGGCAGAGGAATCAGCGTTACATCTAATGCAAACCTGTCAACTAGGACGGAAACTGTGGGAAAAGGTTACATTCCGTTGTCAAAAAGAAGGCAGAGTGCATGGGGATATTAAAGGCACTCTTCGCAATTGGAGTCAAGAGCCATATCAAAGCAAACTCTTAAATACATTGTGGCAGCTTATTCCTGGTCTACTGATGTGGAACATCTGGAAAGAGAGGAATAGGAGAATCTTCAAAAATCAATCAATGTCTATTGAGCAGATATGGACTGGGCTAAACCAGAACATTAAAGAAACCCTATCTATCAAAGCCTGGTCCCAAGAAGATTATCCATCACTCCCGCAGGAACAAACTATCTGGGCCAATTGGAAGTTTCACTTAGATCATCAGTCCACTATTAATGACAATCCCACTAAGAGTTACAATATTCCAATAAGTTGGACTCCACCGCCAATCAACATGTTTCAACTCAACTTTGACGGAGCTTCAAGGGGTAATCCTGGAAAAGCAGGATATGGAGGAGCCTTCAGAGACCATCATGGCATTCCCTTACTGACCTTTCTTGGCTCAAAAGGCTGGGACTCTAATAATTCAGCGGAATTGGAAGGATTGTGGCGAGGTCTTAATCTTGCTCAAGACAGAGGATTTTTTCCACTAATTATTGAAGGGGACTCGCAAATCATCATAAACATGGCCACAAAGCTCATGCAAGGATCCCCCATTCATAAAGTCAGTAGCAGCTGGAGAATGGCTCAAAGACTCGAGCTAATAAACCAATGGCTCTCTCAACACCAAGCAATTTCTTTCAAACATATCAGGCGGGAAGGAAATAAGTTGGCTGACTTTCTTGCTAATCTAGGAGTGGATACTGAAATGGATTTCTTTGATGGCCCAATCTCCAGCATAGCCTCAGAGAATCAACTCTCAGATTTTCATACCATTGTGAAGAATGACATGAATCAGAATTTGGATACACACCCGGATGCGGGTGTCATTAATAGGAATTAATGAGACGCATGCAGAGACGGCAACTGTCCTGGCACCTGGACGGTGGACGCAGCTTACACATTCCCGCAACATCTGATATGAAAGTTGAAAGGCGCAGCATTATGGCTCTGTTAATGGCATTCAATGCGCATCCGGCTCGAGAAATTCGGCAAGGTGATTTAACCATGGCCCGCTCTCTGGTTTCTGCAAGTGACATTCGAAGCTCCTTCTTCCTTTGCTCGTTATTTTTTCCGCACCCCTGCTCTGTTCAGGTTGTCTGGAAGCTCCTCTGGTTCTTCAGTTTGGTTTGTTCAGCCTGCGCCTGGTCCTCTCCCCTCCAGCTCTGGTCATCTTCCCTGCCTAAGCTCCCTGTTCATCCAGCCATGGCTCGACGTCGCGGAGTCCCACGTCGTGGTGGTAATACTGGCAATCGCGGAGTCTCACGTCGTCGTCGTGGTTCTGCTCCTCAGAACATCACTCCTTTAGCCTCTGCCTCTCTGTCCTCCCCACCTTCTGATCATTCTCAGCCCTCTCTGAACAGTTCCTTTCAAACCACCCATTTTAAATTCAGGAGCAGGCTCAATAAGCCTTTGATTTCTGCCAATATTACTGTAATTTTTACGGAGAAGGAAGATGTGCCCAGCAGTTCGGACAACATTTCCATGTCTCAGTCTCAGTCTCAGAATGCAAGTGAATTTTAGGGTGAGATTGCTGGGGTAGTGCTCAACGCTGACAATATGCAGAACGAGGATGGATTCCCAGAAGCCCTTCAACCCCAGCCAGCGTCTTCACAGGATCAAGTTCTTGCTTGTGAACCAGTGCATTTTACAGGAAGCATTCTGAATCTAGTAATCCCTCCAGATGGCGGTGTTCTGGAAGCTGAAGATAACAAAATGGTCACATGGATTGGCTCTCCTAGCTAGGTAAATAAGGACGCGACCGACTCTCATACTCATGATTAAAGAATTCTGGTTCAAAGGCTCTGTCAGCATTCTCGTCTATGATCTGTCGTTCTCAGGTTATGCATCTATGGTTTTTGTTATATCTGATCATGCCTCTGGCATTGCTTTTGGTATAAGTACGAATCGCTATAGTTTTCAGTTCAGAAACACTTATGGCCTAGCTAGCCTGGTTTTTTATTCTTTTGTAATGGTGGCTTCAAAAGATTGTATCTCAGCAAATGAAGAGCTGCCACTGAAGCTGTTATGTCAACTATAGGTCTGCTTAGCTTTTTGTCTTCTAGCATTCTTCAATTCTCGCTTCAAAGTCTCTCAATTATGTAAGGTGATTGAAGAAAGCTATATGTATAAGCTTCTTTGGTGGAGGGCTGGCTTCGGCCCCCTCAGAGGTCTAGACCTCTCTGTAAATATTTTTATCTTTTTTTAATAGAAATAGTCTTTACTTAAAAAAAATAAAAATAAAAATAAATAATAATAATACCACTGAAACTTCTTAAAAGCAGCCTCTACGAGGCAAGTCATTTGCATGCTACATCATCAAATAAATGCAAGTATATAGAGCCTAGCCAAATATCTTCTGTTGCGTTGTGGGAAATAAACATGGCCCTGGAGGTAACCCAGTTCTGATCAACATCGCCAGTAGATTAATGTATTCAAGGTGGGATAAACTGAAACGTCCGCGGAAAGGAATGGGAGAAACCCTTCTGCATGTTTCTTGTTTTTGAAATGGAAAATTGCAATGTTTTATTTCTCAAACTTTTAATTTAAGTCATCATATTAAGATTTAGAATAAACAAATATTTCTAACTTATGAAATTAAGACTTTTTAAATAAATTTTTCTTTTATAAAGAATTGAAATTGAAAAATTTCAATTCTAAAATTCTAATATAGACCATACCTATAAGTAAAAATGTGAATTGTGTAATAAACAAATCTTTCTCACACCAATAAAATAAAAATAAAAATGAATGCATTCTTTTATTCTTACCCAATTGTGACCTCATTTTTCCTTATACCATTAAGCTTTCAAATTCCTATAGTACCTACTTTAAATATGCACAAGATGTTAAACTATAATTAATAATCTCATTATATTTTTGAAAACTCTTCCTAATTTTTATTATTATGTAATAATTACATACAAAAGCATTATCTTGGTTAAGTAATAATTGACAAAGAATGGAAACAAAATTGGAGCAGAGATTGCTCTTCTTAATATTCAAAATAGCTAAATAGATTACATTGTAAACATCAATAATAAATGATTGCAGTAGAACTCGACATCTATGGGGTAGAACTGAAGTAAAACTAAACTGCCTATGACACCTAGCATACAACAAAATCAAATGTGATGACACCTAATACACAGTGAGATTAATATTTCAACATCCCTTCCTAATCTCAACTGTTATATGTAGAGACACTTATAATGCCTAATTGTTTTCTTTGAAATTCAAATACATTCTTGCCCAATGGCTTTGTGAAGATATCTGCAAGCTGATTTTTAGAACCACAAAAATAAAGTACTATGACCCCATCATTGACAAGCTTATGGATGAAATGAAAATGTGTGTCAATGTGCTTGCTCTTTTTGTGGAAAACATGATTTTTTGATAAATAAATTGTTGAATTATTATCACAGTAAATTAGACTTGGCTCTTTCTGAACATTTGAAATATCTTTCAATAGTCTTCTCAACCACACTGCTTGACAAGTTACTGAATTTGATGCTACATATTCTGCCTGTGTAGAAAATATTGAAATGATTGATTGTTTCTTGGATACCCATGAAATCAGATTTGGTTGCATGATGAAAAACGTGCCTTGCAGTGCTTTTTTGATCATCTAAGCTCTCTGCATAATCACTTTCTGGATAACGTGAAAGTGAACAATTTTTAGAATGTGTATAGAACAAACCGTAGTATATTGTCCCTGCAATACACCTTAAGATCCGTTTTGCAACCTTCCAATGAGTAATATTAGGTGACTGCATAAACTTGGAGACAAAACTTGCTGCAAACATAATATCAGGTCTAGTTGCAGTGAGACACAAAAAACTACCAACTATACTTTTATACAATGTGGGATGAACAGGTGGTGCTATATCTTCTTTTCTCAGTATGTTGCCTTGAGAAATTGGTGTATCAACAGGTTTGCAATTGGTCATTCTGAACTTTTGGATGATATCAGTGACATGTTTTTGTTGACCAACAAAAATGCCATTAGTAGATTGGTGAATTTCAATGCCTAAGAAGTATTTCATAACCCCTAGATTTGTCATATCAAACTTTGTTTGCATTGCTGCTTTGAAGTCTTCTAACATCATATTGCCAGTATAAAGAAGATCATCTACATAAAGGCATACAATAATAATTTTACCTTCATGAGTTTTGGTATACAAAGTTGGCTCATCACTGTTTCTGCGAAAACCACTTTTGATGAGATAGGTGTCAATGCCACTGTAGCAAGCTCTTGGAGCTTGTTTCAAACCACACAAAGGTTTCTTCAATCTGTATATGTAATGATCTTTTTTTTGGAACTTCAAAACCAAGAGGTTGTTCTACATAAACTTCCTACAATATTCTATTTAGGAAGGAAGATTTGACATCAAGCTGATAGACTTTCCATTTGTGTTGGGTTTCTATGGACAAAATGGTTCTTGAAGTGTCTAACCTTGCTACTGGAGCAAATTTTTCGCCATAGTCGACACCAAACTGTTGTGAGAAACCTTTGGAAACCAACCTTGCCTTATTTTTCTCAATCTCTCTTTTTTCATTCAGCTTGGTCTTATACACCCATTTTACACCAATTCTGGTTTTGTCTCTTGGGGGATGAGCTAATTCCCAAGTTTGATTCTTCTCTATGATAGAAATTTGTTGGTTCATTGCATCAACCCAATGCTTTTCTTTAATTGCTTCTTCAAAATGGGTTGGTTGAGATGAAAGAAATGCAAACATATTCTGCTAGTCAAACTCATGCTCCTACTCATATATTTCTCTCATGCTTCTTGTTTTCTAACTGTCTTCTAGAGATCTTGAATCACTGGTGGATTCACTGCTTGAAGATGTACCATTTTCAAAATTGCATGGCTCTTCTTTAGCCTGCAATCTTGGTGGTCGTGGTGGATGAAAAGATTGATTTGAAGCTTCATCAACATGATGAGACCAAGACTTATTTTCAAATTTTTTTACATCTCTACTTAAAAAAAAACTTCTTAGTAATTGGATTGTAAAGTGTTTAGCCCTTTGACTACTCACAATAGCCTACAAAAATATATCTTTTACTACTATCATCAAGCTTCTTTCTTAGTTGCTCAGGAACATGTGAAAATGCTACTGATCCAAAAATTGTAAAATGGGATACATTTACCTTTTTACCATCCCATGCTTTTTGAGGTACTATATCTTAGAGACTGTTTGTTGGAGATCTGTTGAGAACATACATTGTTGTCGAAATTGCTTCATCCCAATAGTTATTTGACAACTTCTCACGAAGCATACATCTATCCATGTTCATGATTGACTGATGTTCTCTTTCTTCTACTCCATTCTAATATGGAGTATATCTTGTTGTGTTCTACACTATGATTCCTTGTTGTTGGCAAAAAGCTTTGAAGGCATTGGAGTTGTACTCTCGTCCTTTTCCAGATATGAGTACTTTCAAAGGCTTTCCACTTTGCTTTTCTTCTTCTTCTTTGAACTCTTTAAATCTTTGGAAAGTATCTGATTTATTTTTTAGAATGCCAAAACTGAGACCCATCTATTCTTGACACATTGTGGACAAAAGATAGTGAGATATTTCTACTTCTAAAAGTCAACATAAACATCCTATTCTTTGTTTTTTCAACCTTCTCTATCAAACTTCTATTGGGAGGTTTGTCATAGATATAACATGTGTTCCCTTGAAATATTACATCATAACCATGTTCCATTAGTTATCCTACACTAATAAGGCTATGCTTGAGATGTTGAACATAATAAACATCAGGAATGTAATTGTGCTGATTCTGTTTAGTAAGAATAGGGACAGTGCCTTTCCCTTCAACTTTAATACAAAAACAATCTCCAAGAGTAATTTTTGATGTTATGGAAGCATCAAGATAAGAAAGATTTTTTTTGTTACTTTTCATATGATTGTTGTAATCATTGTCCTTGTTGTGAGTGTCTTCAGAAAGATGGCAAGAAAGAAACATAATTTCAGAGGATTCTCCTTCATTGTTGGAGAGATGGACAGTGCCTCTTTGTTGATCTGACTGTTTATTTCTTCATTCATGTTCATAATGTTTAAATTTCTTGTAGTAATAGCATTGGACATTATATTTTATCCATGGTCTACTTATTTGAGTTTGGTTTTGTGGAGGTCTCCACTACTCTGATGTACGATGATATTTTGATTTTTCTTTGCTTCGACCTCTGCCTTGCTTGTTTCCACCTCTATATTCTCTGCCTCTGCCTCATCCAAAAGAATGTTGTACTTTGAAAGCTTGTTCCATGGAATCCTCTGCCAAGTTGAGTCTTGTTTTGTGTGCGAGAAGTTATCTAGTCAACTATTCTACTAAGAAAGTTGTAAAATCTTTAGATTCTAGATTGACTGTTACAATCATGTCATATTTCTTGGGGGGCCTTTGAAGGACTTTTTCAACAGTTTTCTGATCTAAAATGGTTTCACCAATGAAATTGATTTGATTGACTATTCCCATGACTCTAGTCATGAACCGATCCAGATTCTCTGCGTCAGTCATCTTTAGGGTTTCGAACTGTGCTGTTAATGTCTGTAACTTAAATGTCTTCATTATATCGTTACCTTGATACGCAACTTTCAAGATTTCCCAGACTTCATTTGCTGTGGATGCGCCAGTTATCTCGTCGAAGATATAGTCATCAACTGAGTTTTGTATCCAACATTTGGCTCTGTGCTCCATTTTCTAAGTTCAATAGCTACATTCCTCTGATTATTGGTCTCAAAAAGAAGGGGCGAAAGAATGACTTAAAAAATTATTGAACTCAAAAAGAAGAAATGCAGTTATTCCTAATGCAAATATTGCTCTTTTCAATATTCAAAATAGCTAAATAGATTACATTGTAAACATCAATAATAAATAACTAAAATAGAACTTGATACCTATGGAGTAAAACTAAACCATCTATAACACCTAGTAGACAAGATAATCAAATATCATGACACCTACCACCGTGAGATTAATATCTCAACAATAATTATATACAAAAACATTATATTTATTATGTTAATGATAAAAAAATATTAAATAATTACTCCATACAAAGCATTATATTTATTAAGTGTAATAATTTAAAAAGAGATTTGTTGAGAGTCCCTATCGTTAAACCATTATAATTATTAGGCGTTTTTTATTTTTCGTACTTAAGATACATCTGAGTAAATTAAAGTTTCAATTTACGACTTCTACCTAAAGCGTGCTTTACATTCCAGTAAATATCAGTAAATTGAAGTTTGAATTTCCTATTTTTCAATAATATCAGTAAATTGAGGTCTAAATTACATAGTATGCATTCTTAACTCGTGAATTGAGGAATTGTTTAAAACTCCATTAAACTATAAATTTGTGTTTTTGGTCTAAATTTTTTAGCGATATATTATGTTTTATGGTTTTTTTGGGCTAAATCTGGTGACATTTTATGTTCTATCATTTTATTTAAATTGTATTTTTTAGTTATTTGAATAATTAACCAAAAAACAATTTTAATTTATAATAAAAATTATTACAAATTTTAATTAAAAATAAAAAGTATTTTATTAATCGTTTAATTTTTATTCTTTGTGAAAAGGAAATAAACAATTTTTTTTCTTATTTAAAGATCAGGGAAAAAATTATAAATTTGATATGTTGCTTATTCCTATTTAAATTAAAATTATGGAAAAAAATGTATTATTTCTTTCAATAACCATGAAGTACGTCAGATCTTGAAATAGGACAATTTAACTTTACAAGAATCTTTATGGAGAATTAAACGTATTTTAAGGTATGTAATTAAATTGATTCGAGTGTTTATTTTAAAATTGAGTTTTTTTTAGTGAGATTTTTTGGAAGTTTTGTTAACAACCCCAAAATTAAAACATGCAACTAATTAGATCAATTATGTGATTTATAATCAACACACAATTTATCAACGATTTAACATTGAATTTCAGAAATATGAGCAGAAACAACTTACCTGTGGTGATGATATTCCTTACTTGTGATTTCGGAGTTGAACGCTATTTGAATCCTATTAACCACAACAAAGTTTTGGGGACGACTCTCCACCCAACCGTAGGCTCAGTTACACAAAACCTTGCTACAACTGGCCACCCCCAAGCCCTCAATCAACGTACTACTGCCAGGGAATCCTTTGTCTCACAACACTTTTCTCTGAAGAGAATGGACGATGGAATCATGGAATGCTCTCTCATCTTCCTCACCGTCTATTAAATAGAGCAAATATTGCAAGGAGAACCGCATGCACACACTCCATGTGTTAACATGCGACTTTTATTTCTTTATTTTAAGTTTAACTTAATTTAATAATTCTCTTAATATAATTCTTTTTTATTTTATCTCTTTTTACTTTTTGATAACTGTACTTATTTTTACTATTTTTATAGTTTATTTATATTTATATTTATTTAGAACTCTAGTATTGTTATTTACTATTTTATTTATATATTATTATTATATTTTCTTCATTATTTATTATTTATTTACTATTATTATCTTTTCTTTATTGTTTATCGTTTTTTCCTTATATTTTAATATTATATTATATTATTATTATTATTATTATTATTAAGGGACATTACATATTCCCCCTCTTTAAGGAACTTCGTCTCGAAGTTAAGTTGAATTATTTAACATTTTATTTAGTTAGTTATTTATTACTTCATGTTTTCCCTTTCACCCTTTACTGAACTAGTATAATCAGCAAGCATTGAAAATTTTCACAACACCCAGGAAATCTCAAGGAATCTCTGTCCTTTTTCCCAATTTCGGAACCAGGCATAAGCCTCCCCGGTCTGTATCCTAGTCCAAGGCTGGCCCCAAGGCTCGCGCCCGACTCAGACCTCATCTGCCTAAGGTAGACATCCGGTACAGTACTCAATGACTCCAGGTATCTCGCAAGGTTGGCCCACTCCCTCCACAACTACTAAGGTGCACAACCCCAGGCATCAAAGTCCTTACACCCCCACTAGACTTCGGCATCCCAATCCGATACTAGGCACCTAGCCTACAATATCATGCACTTGGCCTCCTCAAGATGGTCCCATAGCCCCTCAAGAGCTATACAAGATAAAGGAACCACTGACATATATAGTGTTGATTGAGTATGTCTCTAGCCCATATGGTGTTACATATTTTCCCTTACAGGTATGGGCTCCTACGAAATCATCAAATAAACCAGCCCTCTCGGCCCATTTGTGGATTTCCTGTCAATCACCACATCTCAACATACATCCAATGCATTAGTTATAATCATAACATCATAGAAAATAAACAAGATTCCAACTTTTGCATGCCATCATGATAACATCACATTATTGTAAATCACCATTTTTGAATAATAAAAAATTGCATGCTTATGCATGCAATTACCACATGCTTCACATCATAATATCCTCATAAGTTATAACATCAAAATATGAACGTCAAAGACATATCATGACATCAAATAAATGAACCACATGTCAATATACCTCATACCACAACATCATAATCCCTATGCCACATTATATCCATCATGAACATACAACATCATTATCATATCAAACTAAATGAATAAGAACCACATGTGCATCATTATTCTCATACCATTATATCATGAAACATCATTAATCTAAGAATAATCTCAATACTTATCAAATATAGAATAATACACTGTAAACATTCTTATCACGATTCATCAGAAAATCAATTTCATTTGCTTGTATAAACATTGAATACCAACTATGAAATAAGATTATCCAACATCCATCTAGGATATATGTTATTTCATCAGTACTATTAGTGTCATGTTTTTATCAAGATACCAATTACTTTTCAATAACCATATCTTGTGCTTTCTATTAGGAAGTTGACCATTTACACCATAAGCATACACATCTAAGTACATCGTTAAATTTCGAATGAGCCTCATCATCTTGAGCCTTATTCTCTCGTCAAATATTCTTCCTTCCCTAAGGAAATTTTCGTGAAATTCATTGTTAAGATATTACTATTTGTACAATCATTTAAATCATTAATATTAAGTTAAAATTCCATGAACACTATACATAGTTTTCTTATTCAAATGGGACACATAACCTAGGTCATCCTTATTTAAGCCTCATGTCATGCTTAATCCACCTGCATGATAGTTTGTTGTCCCCTGGTGATCTAGCCATCACTCACATAATTGTCATTGTTCATTCTAAAATATTTTCTTATCTCATCAAGTTCCCTCTTGATCTCTTTTATCATAGATTCACTCATCTTCAAGTTGACTAGGGATTCTTCCACTTTAATTATCACTTGTTAAATCTTTAGTTTAGAATTTGAAATGATTGGAACCACTACCACCATTTTCATCCATGAAAGATTTGGTATGCCTACTGTGTTTGGAAATAACTTCTTCCAATACTAATGTCACACTAATAAGTTATTTTATATGAAGTAACAATAGATCATCATTCCACTCGAAGTGACATTTATTCAAGTACACCCTTTATTAGTTGATTCTCACTTCTTTTGTCAATTGATGTGTAATCCTTCTCAAAGCATCATTATAGGATTTCCAACTGTATTTCTTCCTCGGCTTCATGCTCGGTGTTTTCTCATTAGTCTACATACCGTATTTCTTTTTCCAACAGTTAAACAATCATTATCCTTGAAACATTTCCTATTTTATCACTTGTCATTTGTCACCAAATAAAAGTGCTCACAAGTTCATACCTTGACACTTCTAAATTATATAGCTCATCACTTTGATCGTTACCAATCATGTTGATAAATCCACTCATTCGTATCCTTAAGATAACTTTTTTTCTTGATATAATCACTCCTTCACTTCCTCATACCAAATATTCATAGATATATTTTTATTTTCTCCAATAGTCTTAGTTTCCTAATATCCCATTTCTACTAGCTTCAAAGATGGGAATATTATTATGGTTTCTTTTCCTCCTATCTTAAATGCATAAAATTGTTACACTTGGAAATGTTGTTACTACTCCTCTACCACCATAATTTCATTATCACCTTTACGAAAATCATCATGCTATAGGAGCATATATAAAGGTGTCATTTTTCTTCTTCTTCTTTTGTTTTGGACATATCAGTATATCCCTATGTTTTACAATAGGTGTGCACTAACCTCAACCACCTATCCAATTCAATAATGACATAATGATCAAATATCATACTATCAAGTTAATATATCATTTAAACTTTTATAATTTTCTCATATAATAAAATTAAATTTACTAGTATTTTTTTTTATATATACAATCATATCATGCAAATGAAAATATTTCTCATCAATTTTCCTCATACATAAACCACATGCATATAAATATATAAAAGACAATAAACCCTTAAATAAATAAATTTATTTATATTATAAAAACTTGGACTAAACTCCAAGATCAATGATGGAAACTAGTTTAGATAACTGGACTTTTATATATAATTATAAAATTTTAATTTTAAAATGATGTAGAAATTATAAAAATAAAAACATCATTATTATATTCAAAAGAATATAAAAAAAATGACACAACAATTGGAAAATCCATTAATTACATAAATATTTATTTAATCAAAAATTTTAATCACCACTTATTATCTAAATTATTTTAATTTATAAGTGCAACTATCTATATTAAACCTTTAGTTATAAACATCTAAATATACAATCATGTAATCAATATTTCTAACACCTAAATGCAATGAAATTAACATGAGTGCACGATCCCGCAGTCGGGGCAGTCGGCTAACTCGCACCTGCTCGCGTTCGATCCTCCATGCTGTTGCTGCGCTGCAGCCTATGTTGTTCCATTGCGATTGTATTCCGGTAATGTGACGAATGTGACAATTGTTAGCGTGTCTGATATGTATATGTAAAAAAAGAAAACCCCATATCGCTTCCTATCGGAACTAGCCCCTCCCATTCTGAAAAAATTATGCATATTGTTTTAAAATAGTTGAACCTTCACGGAAATTCGTCCATACATCGTAATGATGCCATCTTTAATCTTGTATTCATCTTTTATAAACTAATATTGAATGTTGAATAGTTTGTTAACTTAATTGATGAGGATCATGTAAGTCGCCACTCAGGATTGAACCATTAATATCTTCGTATCTTAAGTTACATATATTTTAGTGTTTCCTCCGAAGTCAGTGGATTAATATCTCGAGCTAATTAATAGATTTATATTTACATATTTTATTTTAGCTCTTTTTATTTTAATAATTAAATTAAATATAAATTAAATAGCTTTCTGCAGTCGTCGATGTCCTTGTGGGCGACCTCTTCAGTTTTCACGTCACAATCGAAGTAAAATATTTTTTTTAGTTTTCTCTTTTCCTCATGCAGCCACGCAAGATTTTTCTGAGTCATTGTTCATACGATGAATGTGTCATCTTTAGGTCCTTGCTTTTAAGAATTTAAACAAGTTTAGAAAATTTGTTGTAAATGCTAATACTCGCCGATAATGATATTTACATTACATTGCACATGAGTGTATGATGTGTTGGTTGGGGCGGTTGGTTTTCGCACTCCCAACCATGTTTGCATGTTCGAATTTTGTGGGAGCTGCGTGATGTTGCAGCACATTTGATTTGGTGATGATGTATCTCTACACGCTATGGCGATATATGTAAATTTGCTTATTACACTACGGCGATATTTGTATTGACGATATATGTAAATCTACTAGCTTTAGCAATATATGTTGTATGATGATTCTTCAGCAAAAGTGCTTCTCCCTCACTGAAAAAAAATAATATTTACATTACATTACATCTTCTGACATCTTCTGAGAAAACGATATTTACATTACATTATCTAGCGGATTCTCACCGTTGAAACGATTTTCTGATTACATTATCTAACCAATTCTCACTGTTGAAAAGTTATAATTTATAATGTAAAATACCCATAATAAAAATTACATGTATCGATATGAAACTATCAATACGTTTGAGCTAAGGCACTCGGATTCACTACATCTTCCTTTCCTTTTAAGGTTTCTTTGAAGAGAAAAATAAACAAACGGTTCATCTTACTGTATCTTCACCATTTATAGGATATCTTAACCCATAGAGCTAAAATTTGAGTGGTTCCATCATTCCCTTACCTTGAAGTACATGTTATTCGTACTCTATATTTTATGCAGATATTGTAGAGTGTGTATACATGCAAAGAAATAGTGTTTTTTCTCTATTTAATAGTTCAACTAAAAAGTTTTTCTACTTTCTTAAAACAAAGAAATGATATCTATTTAATAATTTATACAATAACTGTTTATTTTAAAATTACATATATATACATTACCTTGAATGCCTCTAACACAAAAAGTTTAAAATTTGTATTTTTCTTTTATTTCACTTTCACTAAATTCATCTTTGTTATTGGAAGAAAAATTATTCATACACATGTTTAAGTATTATTATTTTTTTGTATTTTTGTTAAACTTATACTTAGAGATCACCTAAAGTCAAACTTGCTCTGATATCATATGTAACAACCCCGAAATTAAAACATACAATTAATTAGATCAATTATGCGATTTATAATCAACACACAATTTAACGATTTAACATCGAATTTCGGAAATATGAACAGAAACAACTTGTCCTGACTATGAACCACACTAGTTGGTTCGAAACGCGTCGAGAAAGGTCTTTCCTCGTGTGATTTTGGCCGAAGTTCTGCTTACAACTATTATGGATCATAGAAGCCTCAATTCATTAAGATAATCATTTTTAATTATTAACAACAAATATAAATAGTAAAATATATGATATCCATTCTTGTGAATTTAGAATTCTTTACCTATTAATTAAAATCAGGTAATCTAATTTTTTTATTATTAGGTTGGAATTTGATGATATGATATTAGTGAGATTTTGATGCTTTGTATTTTATTTAAAATTTACATAATATTTCTCATAGATTATCTTTACCCACGTTAAAATATTTTCTTTCTTTCTTTCTTTCTAATATTGATTTAAAATGGTTCACTGGGCAAATTTATTTGTGTTAATTTACTTTTTGGAGTTAAAATTTGGTGACTTCATTTATAAGTGAGATTTTGATGTTTTTTATTTTATTTAAATAATATGATTAAATCATTTCATTTAAATAGTATTTTTATATAAAAATATAAATATAATTTTGTAAAATTTTTTTATAATATTTAAAGGGTGTATGTTTTTTTATATGAACCTAATTAATTTAAAAATTTATCCAAAAATCACCCCTCCAAAATAATCTGATTTTAACGCAATTTCCGTATGGGTTGGTCAATCCACTTTAAGTCAAAATCATCCGCAAAAAAATGTATTTCTATTTTTTTCATTGACGAAGAGGGCCTTAACATCCGGAAATAGGATAATCTGACGATCCGGACCGCAGAGTCACGCAATGTATAATATAATTTAAGAAAAACGTCTCTGAAGACTTGAAAGTCGTTAACCTCATCAACATAAGGTTCGTCCCGCGAGTCCCGGCGGCAGCCTGTCATGCTTCCTTTTTCTGTTGATTATGTGACTGACAGAGAAATATTGATCATGGTTTCAAAAGTTGAAGGAGACCTTGACGGCCGGCTTTTCCGGCTCTTCTGAATGAGGCGTGCCTTTGTTTTTTTTAAGAGAGTAGTTTATCCACGCCATACATGGGTTTGGAAAATATTAAAAATTTAGACGAGATTTTTTTGTTAAAATCTAGTTAAATTTTTGGGAAATTTTGGTTATAACTGTTAGACTTCAAGATGTTGGGGGCTCAAGGGTTTTTGAGGTGCTGAATGTATTTTCACCATAAAAAATAATTTATATGATCAATTTTTTTGGAAAAAAGCTATCACCCCTAAAAATAATTTTTTAAAGAATTTGTAGCCTCAGTGTACAAAGCATTTTTCTAATACGAAGCCTACTAACGATTTAGGTTTTTGACTGAGTTGTGAATGACAAAAAAACTGCTTCTATGTACAACCACATTAAAAATATTAATGTGGTTGATATAGCCGAATGCTTTTATAAGTATAACAAAAAAAACTATTGCAAAAAAAGTTTTTGACTGTGGAATAAAAAGGTTGTGAATGACAAAAAAAGTGCTTCTATGCTATAACTAGTACAACTACATTAAAAATATTAATGTGGTTGATATAGCCGAATGCTTTTATAAGTATAACAAAAAAATTATTGCAACAAAAGTTTTTGACTGTGGAATAAAAAGGTTGTGAATGACAATAAAAATGCTTCTATGCTATAACTAGTACAACTACATTAAAAATATTAATGTGGTTGATATAGCAAAATGCTTTTATAAGTATAACAAAAAAAACTATTGCAACAAAAGTTTTGACTGCCAAATAAAAACGTTGTGAATGACAAAAAAACTGCTGCTATGCTATGACTAGTACAACTACATTAAAACTATTAATGTGGTTGATATAGCCGAACTCTTTTATAAATATAACAAAAAACTATTGCAATAGGAAAAATGTCTTACCAATGAATATATTTAGCTCATTAACCATGTATAAAAAAGTTATGTGTCAACTTTAACTTAAGACAAAAAGGAATTACACATCTTACTGGAAAATGGATCATTTTGCTAAATAAAATTTGGTTATATATTTTTTTTGTATCTAATTAGAGTATGAACATATTAGAATCTCAAATCCCTAGGAAATTGGTGGGTCGTGACATGTCACGAATCACGAATCTAATTTAATTTGAGAAAAAAAGAATAACACATCTTATTGTAAAATGAACCATTTTTCTAAATAAAATTTGTTTATATATTAATTTCCCGGTGTAATTAGAATATGAACTTATTGATATTGGAATAATCTCAAATCCCTAGGAAATTGATAAACAGTGAACCATGGCACCAATCTAATTTTTTAAATTTATTAAAAATCAATACAACCTAAGAAACTATGTAATATACTATCTAAACAATGGATTAAAAAAAACAGTGAAACAGATACTCATCCATGTTAAATTGAAATAAAAAACTTTAATAAATAAGTCCATGACTTAAAAAATAATTAGCTCCCCAAGTCCATTACCAATGATAATTCTCTTGACTATGTATCCATGTTAAGAGCATCTTCAGGCAAGAGATTTCCAAGCAGATCAAAATATCTTCTGGCAATGAAAAAAAAATGTTGTGGGAAGTATGGCATTAGAGTCAACATTGTCTCCCGTCATGGCGTGGCTACCTCTCCTGCAATCCAGTGCTTAAAAGGGACAATGAGAGCTCAGTAGAGTCCTTCTTCAACAGCCTTGCCAACCTAGAGGGAGTGACACTTAAAGTGGAGGATATTGCAGAGGCTGCGGTGTATTTGGCCAGCGATGAAGCTAAGAATGTTAGCGGGCATAACGTCGTTGTTGATGGAGGAATGGCTGTCGTTAATCACTCCCAGGGACTCTACAGGTGCTAGTTTTTTATGCTAATTCCATAGAGGACTCCTGTAATGTCATTTCATCATTTTGAGTAGGCCCGGAATTTGACATCCTGTAGGACGTATTTTGAGTTTCGGAACGTATTTGATGGTGACTGGAAAATTTTTCGCATCAGTTTTGACGTGTCTTATACAGTTGCAACCCATCGTTTTGACGTCTAATTTCAAAGCTAAACTATCAAAAACTGTGATATCTATTTTTCTTTGATATCTATTTTTCATGAGAGTGGGGGCTTGGTACCACTAAACAGTTTGGATTTAATGCTATTTAAATGCTCATGCTCCTCTGACTGCCTACTAGCCTATTAAGTAATAGTAGTAACTCTCTCATCTAGCATATGCTAGTACCTCATAGGAGTAACTCTCTCAACTACCATATGTAGCTCTGCCCAAATGAATGATATGTGTAAATTTAATCTAGATCTACCATTATCATTTTCTATTGGTTTGTACTCAGTGGAGGGTTGGAGATGAATGCATTTGAAGTTTTCTTTGATCTCACGCTAAACCTAATCTGATTATCATTTTCTACTGGTTTGTACTCAGTGGAGGGTCAGAGATGAATGCATTTAAAGTTTTCTTTGATCTCACGCTAAACCTAATCTGATGAGACATGCAAATTTCAATCTTAACTATTCGTCACCCAGGTGTCGACGACCGTGTGCCAGGAAGCTCATTGTCATTTTCACGAAAATGTCCAGTTCAGGCCATTGACAGCTGGATTAGTGTCAACCATCCATAAACAACCTACATGAATTTGAAGCTATCTACATGATTACGCAAGAAAATGGAATGGTGGCTTTGTTCCATGATCCATCCATTAGAATGGAGGAAGTACAATTACAGACAAGGAAGAAATAGACAATGGGCATGTTCATGTGTAATCACTGAGGTAATACACTTTCATCCTTGTTGTGCCCATTACCTAAAGGCTTATGCTTGCAAGTTGTTGCCGTAATCAAGTAAGCGAAATCCTTGAAGTCTGATTGGCTTGGATGTTTATTTTTGGACATGCGGCTCTGGTGCTCCCTGGCAGATTGAAGATCTCAGGTTGTAATTTGATAGTAGGCCTGGATGCTCAACAGGGTTTGCCAGTAAGGAAATGAAGGCCTTAGCACCCAAAAGCTAAGCTATTGGTCATAATGCACAATCTCATGGAGGAAAAATAGGAAAGATCCAAGCAAAAGGAGCTTGAAACCTCATGACCTTGTAACATCATTTGAATAAAAGTTGCGAGATATGATCTCTCTGATATTGCAGCACCCAGGGACTATACCGGTGGTCACAGGAAGCGATCATATGAAATAACAAGCAATAAGGGCTAAGCTCTAAGGTGTTAAATTCATTAACATTGTGAGATATCGTAACTTTGTTTTACTAAAAGTTACAAAGAGTGGAGCTTTGATACAATAGTACAAATAGTAAAGGATGAATGAGTCAACAACTAGAGATTGAATGTAAGTTGGAGGAGTTGTTTAAAGGATTTAATGGCATATGAAGAGATCACTATGTCAAGACATTGAGGACATCGATTCATAGAGAAGAACTGTTGGGCTTGTTTCAATGCTGAAAGAAAGCCATCTATGATCTCTCGTGCATGCATTATAGACTTAAATGAGGAATAAATAACCCATTTTGAAGTACGTGTCAATATTTATGTCTGCTATGAATCGGAGATGAAAAGAGTTGTTAGATTGTGCAGGTGGACAGAGATTGAATTATCAACATTAAGAATCACACAGAGAGTTTGTAAAGCGCTAAGGATCCCATGCTTGCATTTAAATGGAGTAGCAAAATTGTAGCATTAGACGCAATAGCAGCATGGAGGAGCAATGCAGAGGTACACTTGAGAAGTGTAGCAATAGGAAACAGAGGAACATTGAGAAGTTTGCAGCAGATGAACAAAACTAGTGATTTTCATTGAGCAAAGTGGGGAAGAGAGCATTTTTGGGTATGTGTTGAAGAGTGTGGATATGAGAGAGAGAAGTGTAACTAGGCCAAGTGTTGAACTGAAGAAAAGTGCTACAGAGAGCCTATGCGAGAGAAGGCCGAGAGAAGAGTATATGCAGTGGTGAGCAGAGGATAGTGTGTTGTTGTGTGAGGTCGAGAGAGCCTGTGGAGCAGTAGAGAACTGAGAGAAGAATGTTCTACAATAAAACCAAATTGGTATTTCTTTGTATATGCATTTGCCTTAGTTTTTAGTTTTAAAATTGTATGAAAAGCATAACAGTGGAAAAAGAAGGTGGTGGCATGAATTCATAAGAGGTTGGTGCCTCTTGGAAAGTAGGTTCTTGCTATCCTAAGGGGGTCGGTGCCTCTTGTGAGTGGGTGCTCACAAACAAAATGATTTAATTAAGTAGGTTCTTAATTTACATCATAACAACAAATATATTGGTGGTGTTTTCCATTTGGGTTTCCACGTGAAAATACTAGTGTCAATATGTGTATGTCACTCATGTGATGGATTGTATCTACATATGAATGTCTCATATTTATGCTCATTTTCATTATGTATGAATGCTCTCATAAGTAACAGACAATAGAGGAAAATAACTAAAGAAATATTCATAAAAAGTTTTAAGAACCTCATTATTACTGATTCAACCCTACCCCCCCCCCCCCCCCCCTCCATCATTCCTTATTCCAATAATTGGTATCAAAGAAAGTTCCTTCAGGAACAGTCTCACCACTAGAAGGTAGATTGATAGGGAATTATGTCTAGGAAATAGATTCAAGATTATTACTCAAGAAAGACACCAGTCTTTGATGGGGAAAACTAGGACTTCTGTGTTGAAAATGGAAACAATAAATGCTAAAAATAGAAGTGCTAAAAATAACATTGCTATTTTTAGCAGTTTAGGATAGATTCCTATTTTAGTCAATCCCTAAACTAAAATAGAGAAGTAAAATTCGAATTTGATCTTAGCAGCTGTTTGTAAAATAATTAATTAATTCATCTTGAGTTAATTAGTTAAGGAAAATCAAACATGAAGTCTATGTGGGGACATGCAATAGTTTCTCCATTGCTTGAGGAATTTATCCATCAGTTAAAGAGATAAGGATGAGTTGTAATATTGAGTTGTAATTAGTTGGCTTAGTTAACTGAGTCAAGTCCAGTTAGATTAATTCAAACAGTTTGTTGAATTAATTGTGAGTTCAGTTAGTTAATGCTTGCATGCATGTAATTCTTGCACTTCAGATAACTGAATATTCTCTCATAAACAACTCATGCATGTCAGTTAAGAGAGAGACCCAGTTGAGATCAGAGGAGGGACAATATACTATCAGTTGGATGAATTTTTCCTATAAATGAAACTCATCCATACAGAAGGGTTTATCTCCTTTAGGATTGCGCAATTAGATAAGAGGTTAGTGAGTGTGTGAAGAGGCCAATTCACAGAAGTGGCTGCACTGGACTCGAAGGAAAATTGCACAAAGAAATAGGAGGCTTGGAGGGCAGAGGAGAAGGTTTGAGAGAGGCCTTTGACTATCTATGAGTAGCAGAGGGATTGCAGAGAGAGTAGGATAGCTTGTGAGATGATTCTCTTTGTAATCCAGACTATATTTCCACTTGTATGATAATACTGAGTTGGGGTTTTACGCTGAGGATTTCCCCGGGTTATTTCTTATGTGTTATGTGTGATTGCTTCTCATTCTCAGTTATATGTGTTCTCTTGATCGTGCTCAAATTGATTAAGCTTCCTCAAAGTGTTGTAGAAGTAGATCTTGTATTGTGTTTTAGTATATTGCATAATCTGTTTATCTACAGTGGGAATTTCTACATGGTATCAAAGCAAAGGTGATCAAGGAAGAACAATATACAAGAAGGGAGAAGTTTTAAGTTTGTGATTCCTGAATATAGAAATCGAGTTCTTATCACATCTCTATTTCACCTATGGCATTTAGTGGTTTAAGACTTGAATATGCCCTTGATGGCATTTTGAATTATATAGCCTGGAAGGATCACATGGAAGTAGTACTAGAGGATAACGGTCTAAAGGACTTCATTGATCAAGAAGTCCCCAAGGCGACTGGTGCTGCTGAATTGGCTGAATGGAAGAAATATGTGGCTAGAGAAAGGAAAATCCTTCTGGAAAGAGTTCAAGATCACATAGTCTTAAGTCTCCATGGGAAGGAGAAACCATTTTCAATGTGGAAAGCATTGAAAAATCTATATTAGAATAGCAGCGATTAGAGGAAGCTGGCACTGAAAGACAAGCTTCGGAAGATCAAGTGTGAAAAGGGCGACACGATCTCTACATATCTGAACAAGGTCACCACATGCAGGGATGAGCTTGGAAATGTAGGAATCGCGACAACTGATGATGACATAGTGAGTCTTGCACTCCTCGGTCTTCTTAAGAGCTGGCATAACTACCAGGACTTGGTTAATGGAAGAGAGAAATTGCCAAATTAGGAATGACTTTGGTTGGATTTGATGGAGGAGGAGATAAGAAGAAGCACCATAGATGGTTCTTCATCCATGGAGGATGAAGAAAACTGCACCTTAGCGAGTAAGGCGAAGAAGGAGAAAGAGAATGATTCTCTTTCCCAATCCAGTTCTTCCCATGGTGGGAAGAAGTTTGACAAATTGAAAGTGCGATGCTTTCGTTGTCATGAGGTGGTCCATTTTGCTACAAATTGTCCACTGAGGAAATCCAAGAAGGGATCTGTGGAAGGATCAGAAGGTGAGGCACTGGCCTCACATTTTGAGTTGGATTTCACACTGTTCGCATGCATGGTTTCATCCATGGTGGGAAGTGGTTGGTTTCTTGACAGTGGAGCTGCTTTCCACATGACTGACGACAAGATTTTGTTCAGTACTTTGGAGGAGAAATATCTCCAGATACTCATAGCGATGGGTAATAATGAAAAGTATAGTGTCTCTGGTGTAGGCACGGTTAATTTTCAAAGGGAGCATGGAGCTCGCATTACCTTGACCGATGTCAAGTATGTACCAGGACTGAAGAGAAATTTGGTGTCGGTCGGGATGCTAGAAGACAGAGGCTATGATGTAGTCTTCAGTAAGGGAAAGGTTTTCCTTAGACACATCATCACTATACAGGTGAAGTAGATCGGTTCACAGGTCAAGAACCTGTATGCTCTTAAGGTTCAAGGTGCATGCAAAGCCTTGAGGAGCAAGGAAATTGATGGAGACTTAGTGGTTGAGAGGGAGAGTACATTACCTCTCAACGTGAAGTGCTAGAAGAATTCTCAGACGATTGTGGAGGAGCCATGATTGGTGAAGCAACTTCAAGAGGTTGTGGAGCAGCCACAACTAGAGAAGTTGAGAGGAGATTAAGTAGAGACATATACTCATGCAGAGACCTCCAGTAGGGGGAAATTTCGAGTCAGGTGGGCAGAGAGATCACATGCATCCATACCTCCAGGGAGGAGGTGGGGCGATGTGGAGTGATCATCACAAGAAGGCTGGAATAGGGGCAAGATCCTTGAGGTACCCAACCTCTTTGATTCAACTTTTCTATAGGAGCCCCGATGAGGAGTAGTAGGATTGAATGAGTGGGTAGAGACAGATGTGGATGGAGCAGCAGAGAGAGCTACAGTGCAGGAGTCCCAAGACTGTATAGAGATAGCAGGCTGCAGCAATGTGAGAGGCACAGGAGTGTTGCACTAGTGTAGGATGGCATAGAGAGGTGTGAAACAGTGCAAGATGCATGGAGATGTTGTAGTAGCTCAAAGGTCAGAGAGAGCACTTGTCAGTGGCAGAGGGAGCTTCAGCATCAGAGTATGTTTATTGCCCAATAGAGAGGTCAGTTCAGAGTTTTTTTTGTTTCTAGAGTTGTTGGAGCATCCACACTTGGAAGAAGTGTTGCATGCAGAACATTCCAAATTTTAGGATTGGGTTCGAGTTGAAGCCTTTCTTGTTGAGAGGGAGTGTTGAAAATGGAAACAATAAATGCTAAAAATAGAAGTGCTAAAAATAGAACTACTATAAATAGCAATTCAGGTACCAATGCTGGACTGAGCAACAAGGAATGAAAAATGGAAGTGCCAAAAATAACATTGCTATTTTTAGCAGTTCAGGATAGATTCCTATTTTAGTCAGTCCCTAAACTAAAATAGAGAAGTAAAATTCGAATTTGATCTTAGTAGCTATTTTTAAAATAATTAATTAATTCATCTTGATTTAATTAGTTAAGGAAAATAAAACATGAAGTCTATGTGGGGGCATGCAACCGTTTCTCCATTGATTGAGGAATTTATCCATTAGTTAAAGAGATAAGGATGAGTTGTAATATTGAGTTGTAATTAGTTGGCTTAGTTAACTGAGTCAAGATCAGTTAGATTAATTCAAACAGTTTTTTGAATTAATTGTGAGTTTAGTTAGTTAATGCTTGCATGCATGTAACTGTTGCACTTCAGATAACTGAATATTCTCTCATAAATAACTCATGCATGTCAATTTAGAGAGAGACCCAGTTGAGATCAGAGGAGGGACAATGTAAAATTAGTTGGATGAATTTTTCCTATAAATGCAACTCATCCATACAGAAGGATTTATCTCCTTTAGGATTTCACAGTTAGATCAAAGGTTAGTGAGTGTGTGAAGAGGCCAATTCACACAAGTGGCTGCACTGGACCCGAAGGAAAATTGTGCAAAGAAATAAGAGGCTTGGAGGGCAGAGGAGAAGGTTTGAGAGAGGCCTTTGACTGTCTATGAGCAGCAGAGCGATTGCAGAGAGAGCATGATAGCTTGGGAGCTGATTCTTTTTGTAATCTAGACTATATTTCCACTTGTATGATAATGTAGAGTTGGGGTTTTAGGCTAATGCTTTCTCCGGGTTATTTCTTCTGTGTTATGTGTGATTGCTTCTCATTCTCAGTTATATGTGTTTTCATTGATCGTGCTCAAATTGATTAAGCTTCCAAAAAGTGTTGTAGAAGTAGATCTTGTATTGTGTTTTAGTATATTGCATAATTTGTTGATCTACAGTGGAAATTTCTACATTCTGGAATGTTAGGTTGGAAGCTATTATATAGGTTTTACGATTGTGGACAAAAGTATCTACCCTAGTTTAGTGGCGAACCTAGAACAACAGAGACACAAGGAACAAAATGATTTTCCTTAAATTAAATAGATGATAAAGTGAGGCCTACCTAGAATCCTTCGCACACTTAATTCCTTCTTTAGCTTGAAAGCTACAATTCCAGCTCGAAATGCCAAAATTAGACCCTGCACAGTTAGATAATAGAAGCCAAGAAACTACGAGATCTATGGAGTATCATATAAGTACTTCACTCAATAGATCAACATGGTATTGAAATATATGAAATAACAACATCACATATAGGAAAACAATGAATTATTTGCGTTAATATAGATGGAAGCAGATTATAACCATAAGTAGCAGTTGATATTATGGAAGAGATCCTCCAAGTTGTTGACTTGTCCTTTCCTTGTCACAATATGCACCTCCAATAAAACTAAATTCATGAGATGATGACCACTCACTATAGCAGCATAAGGGAAAAATAACTCTCCAAAATCCAACTCCCAACCACATAAAAGGATAGGAATATATAGAGAAGTAGGGTAAGTTGGGAGTTCTTATCCAATTACCAATATAGGGTTTGAGATCCACCTTTGATAGAGGGATAGGATCAAAGGATAAGTGGTGAAAAATACAAAGTATGGAAGGAGAGGATTTGAATGTTTTATCCAAGGTAAGTAGTTGAAACAAGTTCTGGAAACTCCTAGAAGGGGAAGCTTCCAAAATCTCGATAATTATCTCGTATTTATAGAACCAACACAAGTGCAAAGGGGAGCAACCTTCTGGTGACCAACATAGGCCACAATGGAGTAATGTATAGGTGATCGTGCCCGAGTAGGCAAACATGGAGCATTGGTCCTAAAACTAGCTCAAATGATGTAGTTTAGGGATAAAATTCTGGGGGATGAAGGGAACATGCTTAGGGCTTTATGCAAGATGGTGACAAGAGGGAATATATGTTGATTGATCCCATTAGGAGGATCACTGATCAGATGTGACAAAATGGCCTATAATAGAATGCCCCATAAAGAAAAAAGTCAGAAATGATGACTGATGGCTGATGCGCTTTACCATGTGACAAGTCAGGATCAAGGACAACTGATGAGCTTCGTCTGTTACAATACATTTACAACATGACATCTTTGTTTGTTGAGGTAGACATACCCATACTTAGCTAGTAATCTAACATAACATGTACAATGATCAAAAGACGTGTCCACAGATGAAACTGGTGGACCCATGAATGGATGAATTTCTATATGATCACAACCATCATACATTGTGGTCTTTGTATAACTCCTGAAATCGCAGCCTAGATGGAAGAAATTAGATCCAGGGTCTTCTATCTTGTCCACATGAACAACTAATGTACAAGTATAACCATGTGAATCAATGAGATTGAGTCGAACATGGTAGACACCATCTGATTACTGGCTACTGATGTAAGTCGTTAACAGATGCAAGATAAATGACCGATGATGTTAATGGATCTCAAGGTACTATAGTACATTCCATATGGTGTGTATGAATGCCTTGATGTCGAACAGCACACAAAATATTTCGGTCAAATTCCATTGATGTAAACCTATCGCCGAGAGCGAAGAACATTTCCATTGATGTATGCAAGAACCAAGGTACCAAAAGTGTGTTTCTAATTCAACTTCTTAGATGATGTGCTGATGTTAACATGAAGTGACTCGTCATAGGAGGGCCTTGATGTATCCCCCATCAACGACACAAAACGAGTATCATGATTGAGGCAGAATGATCAGAATGATGCTGACATGGAACTGGATCAGGAAAAGCATATATGAAATGAAGGCTTAATAGTTATTGTAGCAGAGATCAACTAAATGACTTCTCTTGAACACACCAACAACACTAAATGGAGTTGGCAACATTGACCCAAAACCGAAATGGACGCTCTGAAAATGGTATGATAACCAAAAGATAAGTAGATTACCCAACCCAATAGACATGGAGATGAAGTGGAAGAGTGTCATGTTCAAGAGCGACTTGCTGCCATTAGCAAAATGGAATCACTTGTTTTTCCAATTTCCCCAACCATACTGGTTAGTGCCTCATTATTTTTTAACAAGCTTGAGGAGGATAACATATGCTTGATTTGTAAGTTCATCCTTTGGATGAATCCCTCCGAGTATATTTAATGAAACCTAAGAAGGAGTGGTTCGGCCCCATCATGATCGACAAGTCCATCGATTTTTGATATTTTTATGAGTTTAGCGAAGGTAAAACTTGACATATTTTTCATGTTAAGATAGTTTTAAAAAGTGGTGAAAAAGAGAACTCTAGATGTCCTTTTTCAT
This sequence comes from Pinus tabuliformis, assembly GCA_031772625.1. Taxonomy (NCBI): domain Eukaryota; kingdom Viridiplantae; phylum Streptophyta; class Pinopsida; order Pinales; family Pinaceae; genus Pinus; species Pinus tabuliformis. Next base: position 314,876,986 of record CM062820.1, on the reverse strand, counting down.
AGGTAGTCCCTTAGGTCTGAAAAGGTAGAAAATAATACCCAAGAGAACCTCTTAGCCATGTTCAACTAAGGTATTACTTTTTCGTAGTTAGTCTATCTCAGTTCGAAAAAGGGTTAAACTTATACTGAGTAGATGTCTTTTCATTTACTTTTATGAGTTCGAAAAGACAAGTGCTTGGAAATCTTTTCATATTTTGGGAGTCTGAAACGAGCTAAAAGAGGACTCCAGGGGGGTTCCTTTTTCATAGGTTTATAGAGTCTGAAAAAGAGATAAAAGTATACTCTTTGGTCAAAGTAACTTGTTAAAAACATAATAAAAAGCATGCTAACAACTGTCGACTTGCTCAAAACAACACAAGAAGGAGTAAACGTACCTGTTTCATAGTAAAAATGAAGCATATACAGGTCCAAATATTAAAAATGAATTAAAATAATGAGAAAATGACCATAAATATTTAAAATGACTTTTCATTGTCACTATTTCACATTTTACCTTCAACAATGAGTATTTGGAGCCCTTTTGCCATCGATCTTCTACAGTTGATTGCAGCCAATGTAGGGAACCATTTCGAGTGCTATCTCTTCGAGGTAGGAACTTGTTGTAGTGGCTACAACCACCCTCCAAAATTTTTCCTTTGATTCATTTTAGTGCCTCCCTCCTTAAATATTAGCAGCTTGTCTTGCACTACTTAGGTACTTGTGTTTTCATTTGAATTTATCTTTCTCTTTACAACTTGTGTTTTCTTACCTGCTTTGTTGTCTAACCACAAGATAACCTCGTGACTTGGTTGCAATCTAGTTCTTGCACTACCTTAATGATCTACGCAATCCTTGAGGGAAACCATCCTTGCTCTCACGAAATAAACATTGCAGCCCAACATTGAGCTTAGGCCCCAAAATTGTGTAGACCCAGCAGACAACTTGTCTTTAGCTGGGAAACTGTGCAGAGCAGTCCAAACCCATAATGAGCACTCAAGTATAGAATTACGTAGAGCCAACTGACAACCTACCTTTAGCTGGGAAATTGTGTAGAGCCTGAGAGGCAGCCCAAAGCCACTCAGCCCAGAAATTGTGGAGAACATACTGTGCACAGAAATTGTCCATTCACGAACCAAAGAGTTGCCCGATCCTCCCTAAGACTGTGCAATATTTCTGGGAACTGCATGGTAGGGTTCCTAAAAATCAAGAAGCTAAGAGGAAAATAATCCCCAGGGAGTAGGGAATCTATTATTAGCTTCCTAAAGGTGACACATTTCCATCTTTAGAAGTTTTTGCTAATTTTCTTTGTTGTCCTTAATCTCAAGCATACACATCATGAAATCCATTTGATCAAATCTATGTAATGGATGCCTCTAGAGCTCACTTATGCATTCGATCATCAAGCTCTAGCTTCCTCATGAGATCAAGGTGCCTCCAGGGCATTGTCATCTCTTTTAGGGACGATTTTTTCTTTCATTGCCTTTTGCTGCTTTTTCTATCGCTTTGGTTTGTTTATCTTGCGAGAATATTGTTATTCTCATTTTGTTGAACGAAAACTATAATTTTAACTTGTTTTAACTCGTATAATCATTGTTTCAACTTATGGATTTCCTTTCTCAAGTGTTGTGTGATTTTTCTTGTTTTTGCACCAACGGTCGCCGTTCGGCGACTCCCTTCGCATGCCTCCTGTTACTTTAGTTTGATCCATCATTGAACTTGGTTTACATGCATATATCTACACTTTAGTCAAATATGAACTCATCCTTACATCATCTATTAGATCTGCCTATTTACACACTCTCCATGGACAGATTTGGGCTCACCCTGCCCGGTTCTCTCATTCACTTGCATGCACTACGCAATATGGCAGCTTAACGCCTCTGTCTTGGCTTCTAGAATTACGTAGAGGTTGTCCTGGGCTGGCTCCAACTGCGCACTGCTAAGTTCCAGGAGCCACTATCCCAACTTGGTCACTGAGACTGTGCAATTCGCAGTCTCTCCCAAGCCTTGTCCCAGACTGGATTATGCATTGCACAGTTCCAATCAACAGGCTTCCACACTTACTATCGAGATTGTGCAATACGTAGTTCCCACAGACAGTCAATCACCTCTTGTCATTAAAAACTACGCATTTCCTCTCATCAGATGCCCTAGTTGCTACTTGATCATCTTGAAAAGTTAGATTTGTAAGAGCTAATGTTTTCTTTCCATGAGTGTCTGTTCTATCCCACAGGTACCACACTCATGAAGCGCTTCTCTCCAGTATTCATTGTACCATGGCACCAAAGAGTGTTTCTTCAAAAGTGACCAATGAAATTAGTACCAGGGAAGCAGTTGACCAAGCATCAGTTTACGTGCTAATATATGTATATGCCCAACTGTTTACAGAAAATCAGTCAACACTAACATGGCAGCAAAACTAGTAACAATCGCAGAAGGAAGCAAGCCAGTACAAGATCAAGGATAGAGGAAGTCGTTAACCTAATAAAGGGAGAAAAAAGTTGTAGAGAGAAAGCACATTTAGTCTTCATGTGGGAAAATTTGATAGCAAAAGCGAAAGGAAGCACAAGACACAGACAACATAGTAGAGGAAGAGAAAATAGTAGAGCTTGCATGTAGCAGAACTAAGATCGTAGTAAGAAGAACGAGAGTCCAAGGAAGAATAAGAGCTGAGAAGCAGAAACATGAAGAAGATCAAAGGCAAGGCAGAATGATAGAGAAACAATGCTAATACAAGTTGATGAGCCATAACAACTAGGAGATGAAGAAGAGAACGAATATATGTAGGTCCCCCCACCAAATCTAAGCACAAGAACCAAGTCTGGCTAGAGGTCGACAGGTACATGGAGCAAGTGATACCCAAGGCCACCAGTGATGACTTGCAGCTGAGTTCAAACAACATGTAGGATTATGTTGGTGGTCCAACCACTCTCAGGACAACACTATGCATGCTTCAAGGTGATATGGACACATGTTCCAAGACCATATACCTGAATGAAATGGAGGCAAGAGTTTGCTTTCAACAAGATATCATCAGGAAATTCAGCAACATCATCATGCAGTACCAAGCTTGGCATCACTATGTGACCGAGTAGCATCAAGTGGAGGTTTCCGAGTTGGTATTTCCCCAAACTCCATAGTCATAGTGTTTTGTCTTGTTAGGCTATCTCTAGTCAATTTTGTCTCGCATTTGTACATATGAAAAATATATATTATTCATAAATATGTTGTAAGTGAAATTCCAAGTGTCATTAGTGGAATGTGAAAAATCACTTTGTAATGTAAAGAGTCATGAGGGTAGATGAAGAGTCAAAAATGGGAATGTCAAGGGTCACCCCACCCTTTTTTATAAATAGAACCTCACAACTCATAGAACAGGCTTTTGGGAGCCAAGATTTTGGCTAGGGAATTCTTAGAGAGGCTTGAAGAGTATTGCGATGAGCCTTGGCTTCTCCACAATATAGAGCAAGTACATCTCTTTGGAGGAGCAGGTGGTGTTGACTGTAATGTACCACTATTGTGGCTAGTGGTTGTCAATGGTGTATGTATGGATGGAACTTTCACTTAGTAATATATAACATAACCAACACGTTTTCTTGCATATGTTGTTATTATAGTTGGACTATTCTGGTTGCTTTAGCAATGTATGTTATTTAACTTATGCATTTCTGTATGAACTATTTTGTATGAAATTGTATGAATCTTATTGCAAATATGTTGTTGGTTTAACCCGTCACTTTGAATTGTGGACTATTCTTCTTTCTATCTTGTGATGTCATTCCGCTCATGTGTTCCTTTTAGGCTGCATATTATTACAGGCTTCTAAGAGACACACTTCCTTGTCCCCTCCACATGATAGAACCCCGATGCATCTCACTTGACTCATTGTAAGGTCACACACTTGCTTTCGACAAAGATATCACACTTACCTCTGTGTGCTATCATGGTTAAGGAATTGCTTTACTATCCACTTCTGGGACTCCTACTCTAGCTGGTATGAGGTCTAGTTGGGACTTCTTACCGGGGAGATCCCCTGACATGTTAGTGGGTCCAACATCATCAATAGAACTAAAACCTTTCTCTATCTTTCTGTTCGGGTCCTATATTTCATAGGATGAGTTTCTTTTACTTGATGATCTATATTTGAAAAGTGTAAATAATGTTTCATGTTTGAAATTTATTTCCAAAAAATAAAAAAAATATAAATTATATAGAAAAAGGAAAAGAAAAATAAATTGTAGGGGACATAAAAATAAAATAAATAAAAATGAAAGCAAATAAAAGTAAAACAAAAAGAGAAAAAATATATGAAAATGTCCCCCCTAGGTGAGCAAGTCTGAATGCCGCCAAGAAAAATCAAAATTGCATGAAATCATACTTCACCAATTTTTGTAAATAAAGTGTGCAGCTTGTTTAAATGCCACATTGTAAATAGGAGCATTAGAAATAGTTAGTCTAATTGTTCGGTTGTGTTATATTCTTTCCACGTAGTTAACAGGGGGTTTGAGGTGCACCCGTAACCCCACTTTATGGGGTCCAGGGCAGCGCCCCAGAAAATTTTGGTTTTGGACCCTATGTTAGGTTGGGCGGACCCACCTATGGTTTTGTACATGATTTTTGCACATGTTTTTAGACGCGATGATTTTCGGTCCATGGTATTGGACGTGATGGTTTTCAGTCCATGGTATTGGATGCTTCGGCATGTATAAATATGTATTGTAACATTGAAAGGAACATAATGAAAAGATCAAGCTGGTAGTCCTGGTTTTGGGATCTAGGGGAAAATCTCTGTGTATATGTGTTTTATGTGTTCTGCTCTCGCATTATTTTATTTATGTGTTTTAAAATTCGTATGCAGGTAATTTCTATACAGGGTTAAAACCTACACTAATCACATTGTTTAAACATGATTAGGCTAAAAATAAATTTAATTAGGTGAGTAGATAAAGAAATCACGTAGTTTAATCATGATTGAGATAGATTAGTGGAGTTAATCACACCATTTAATCGTGGTTAACTGACAAAGAAAAAATAATCAAAAACCTTAGAAAAATGAATAAAAGGGGCTTGCAAAATCAAATGCGCCCTAGATTTGATTAATTTGGTTTAGATTAGTTAATTTGATTTGAAATAAATTAATCATGTGGTTAAACATGATTAATTATTTGTAATAGCATATATTATTCATAAACGTTTCAAAGGTTTTAATAAATTTGGAATGTGACAAATAATTTTTGTCGGCATCTGATTATCAACTAAGAAATAATCAATGGTTGGTATTTACCTTTCCCAGATCAACGACGGGGGAGTTCTTTCACCCTCCCCCCCACCCTGAGCTCCATCCCACTTTACCCATGGGGGGGGTGGTGGGGGGGGGGGGGGGGGGAGGGGAGGGGGGCGTCCAAAAGGTTCTGCTACATGTCACCCTCACCATGCTTCACACCCCCCCTTTCCTTTTCACTCATCGTGCCCCCTCCTCCTATGAAAAGTCATCCAACATTGACCACCTACTCCAATGCCAATGTTCACTCGCCACCTCAACTGACCTTCCATCCACTCATCGTCTGTCAACTCACCACCGTGAACCGCACTCCCCCAAAATTACGTCCATCAAACTTTTTCAAATATACTCTACCACTCCCAATCAAAACCTGCCATCTAGCACTCCCTCACCCGTGTCAGAAAATGTTACACCAATTAAATCTCTCCCATTTCCTTTGCAATGGACTCGCTCTCGGTAATGGTAAAAATGTGACGATAAAAAAAATGGTAATTTTAGAATTACCTTAGTAAGCATCGTTAAGCCACAAAATTCATTTCTTTTGTTGTTTTTCATGACCTATTCAAGTTTTCAATCCTCCATGTTGTTGCAATAACCAGAAAATTTTCGGGACAGTAATCCAATCGCTATCAGAGACCCCACTTCGGCATTTTGCAGTCAGTTTCCTGTTCCAGGTAATCCTAGTGTCATCATCCCTCTATGTTTTCTTTTAAAAATTGATAATGCCTCCTAAAAGTATAACCCCTAAGGAAAATGGAAAGAAATTAGAGGAAAATCCCATGTTACTCCCTCCTCTTGACCTGTATCATTTGCAATCTACAGTATAAAATCATTGAGACAAACTGTGAATTCAACTTGTTCGAACTTCACAGTTGGTTGAAGCATAAATTCTTAGACTAGAGCAATGAATTGAATCTATGGGAGTATACCCTCCCCCAATTCATGTTCCCACAAACCCATCATTTCCCTGATCTAGTCTTTTGCTGTCAAGTGAGCTATGTACCCTCCCAAAGAGAAATTGTGAGCCACAATGGTGAAATTATGATCACCATTACAACCAAATATCTCAAATTCTCCATGTAATAATTCCATAGTCTTCCAAGCCATTACCAGTAGACTCTCTCATAGAGTTCTACAAGAATTTAGCCTTCCCATAGAGAGCTAAGATATTTGAAATCTTTCTTCCCAAAGATGCCCAATTACCTAAAACAAACCCTCCATATTCCTCTTCTATGTTCCCTAAGGTAACCAAGAAAATAATCAACATCATCTCGTACCTACTTGGTTATCACTCTGATTAGTGGTTGATGAGGCCATAGTTGGCTTCTCATTGATTTTTACCACTGGTGAGAAACCTATTATTTTTAATTACAACAAATTTATTTCAGATGCAATGCATGATCAATTCATGAAGTTTCCTACAGAGGGAGATTTCAAATATTATGTTGTTTTAGTTTACATGTTTATTTATCATCAAGCAGACATGTTTCCCTTTACCTTGCAGAAGATGGATGAGCAGAGTAATGCTAAATAAATCATACGTTGGGCCTCTCTGGTTAGGAAAAACTCCACAAAGTTTACTTTCATAGACTATGTTGATCAGTTCTTGTACACAGTTATTTGTCTACTACATAGTGATTTGGAGCCTAGGATAGGAGCAAATATTCAAAAGGTTTTGCATCTTAGTGACCAGGTGAAGATAGGTGATTGGTATTTATACCAGAATTACACCAAGATCAGAATATATGGGTGTGAATTGCCACCCTATAGGCTGCCAAAATTTGTTCCCATGATATTGTTCTCATTAGAGTACATCAAACAAATGATACATATGGATGACTTACATTTTGTGGCAGCTAAGAAGAAGGCACAGTTTAAAATCAAAGCACAGGTTGGATCTTTTGTGTGTAATACCAGAACAATTGGTAAACAAGTCGATTTGTTGTTGAAGCAATTAAATTTCAAGTTGAGATTTACTTGGTCTTATGACACTTTTGGTCTAATTTCAAAGCTGATGGTGGAGCAAAAGAGTACACCCTACACTCATACTCCCAGTCCCGAAATTGAGAAATTTATGAACAAAGATCAATGGGAGGAGAACACCTTATAGGAAGCTAAGGAGAAGATTATATCTACAACCACCTCACAGAAACCAGTCCCTTAGGAGAAGCATGATAAAAGGCCCAAAGAGGAAGAGTCTTCTCCAGTGAGAAAATTTGAAGCCAATCAGTTCTTAATTTATAGAAAGAAGCATAAAAGGAATCCACCACCAATTTTTATGGAAGAGGATGAAGGGAAGACTACTATAGTCATGATAGGTAAACATATTTCAACAATGACAGAAGACATTTCTGCAGGTACAAGACAAGAGGACATTTTTGTAGGCTCTCCATATTCCTATGTTTCAAAAGATCCTCTATAAACACCACAAAAAATTGACTTGGCTCAAGACAATGTTAAGCCTAATATTTTCTCCAAATACAAGGCAATCAAACAGAGGAATGAAATGTTGAATGCCACAAGCTACACACAATTTTGGAAGTACACAACTACATCACAACACAGAGTCCTTTCAACATTTGACACAAAAAAGGGAAATATGCAAATTGCATTCCTTGAAGCTAAAGTGTCAGCCCCAAGGACATCAACAGATTATAAAGAAACTGTGTTTAGTTTTGATACACATCAAATTCATGTAATAGATCAAATGGACATGCACAAAAAAATCAGTGAAATGATGTATTCTACACTAACTAATTCTGTCATGTCCTCTTCTAGATTGCAGGTGTTAGAGTCAGTATTTACATACTCTCATCAGTGATCAAAATTCCTCTTTTCATATCATATTAGGGTCCCATTCTGAAATTTTTGTCATTCCACCTAGGTCCTCATTCAAAAATTTACTCACTTATGGTAGCCCTAGTAAAAAAACCTCACTTACCTACACTCCATCTACCCCCCTTGACCTTTTCCCATGCCCATTCTTCTCATTTCCCTCTCCTAGGGTTTTGAGGGCATTTTTCTTGGTTTCATGACCTCCATGGTTAAATAATCAACAAAAATTGTATCCTGATGCTCTTACACCTTCCCCTATCCTTAATATACCTTCCTAAACACTTCCCATCACTCCTATCCCTCAAAATCATCACTTTTCTACAAACCCTAGCCTATTGCTACACATTTGACACTTTTCTAGACTAGACCTGTGTTTTGCCTTATTGAGCCCCTTCCCCTGACTCAATCCTTAAAATTATAGTTTCCCTTACTTCCTAACATCCCTCCCTACCTCCCAAAATTTTCCTAAGAATTTATAAGCCCAATATCCCCTTTATCTCCATTCATTCCTATAAATTTCCCAAATCCCCTATTTTGCCTACACTAAACCCTAATTTCCTCTCAGATTGACCTAGGGTTTGCTATGGAATCAGAGACATCTGAGAATAGGAGGCATAAGGGAGGTAATATCAGAAAGTATGATTCCACTCCAACTCATAAACATCATGTCTCTATCATTTTTCAGAAAAGTCATTGCAAGGGACAAAATCATTTGCCACACATAGGGGTAGTTTTGCTTCAAAGTATGTTTCCAACCAAACAGACATCAATTTTACAAAATTGAGAGAGGTTGTCATCCATAATAGGCCAAGGAACAAAACAATACTTCATTTTTTACACAGGTGTTATGGTTTTGGAAAAATGTAAAACATACAGGAGTTACAAGTGGTTTTATGCACTTTTGGAGTGACCTTGGAAAAATAAATTTTTCTCCTAGATGAAGTGTCCAAATGACTTTATTAATAAGTCAAATGACAACTACAATGGAACATATTTCCAATGAGCTATCATGAGCTCAATTTGGAGTTGAGGAAGGCCTCCACAAATGGTCTACAAAATGACGCTACGCGTAGGGCACCTTGGCACTGCACATAGGCACAGTCTTGGGAGATTGACGTTTTGGAAGGTCAAATCTTATCATTTGTTGGAACCAAGTACATCTATGGAACCTCGACAGGACAAGATTTCCAATGAGCTATCTGTTAGAGCCTAGATTTGCCTCAGGCTGAAAAGACAAGGTTCTAGGTCCACATCAAACCACGCTTAGTCTCGTAGCTAGCCCTACGAGGACAGGGGAGGGCTCTCTCCGGGTCAAACTCAGTGAAAGATAATCGATGGGGCTTTGAGATGACTGATTTAATAACTTATCTTAGGCTAGGTATAAAGTGCAAAGTTTTGATTTGAGTTTTTGGGGGGTTTTTTTGGAAAAAGGGAAAGGCAAATTTTGGGTCAAGGGATGAAGGCCAGTTCTTGCAGAGTTTAAGTTGGGGCAAGAAAAGCAATGGTTAGGATGCCTTAAATTGAATGAATTGATAGAAAGGATTGTTGAGAAGCTTAAGAGGGAAAGATTGTATCATGAATCCTCTACAGACTGAAGAAAACAGATAAAACTAAACAAAAATCAAAGGTAGAGCATAACAATTTATGAATTCCACCTTAAGTACTCATCAGTTTAATTTCAGAAGCAAGAGAAGGGAAATGGTATACATAAACATTCATGAACTTACAAATACATGGAGAAAAACACCATCCAAACACAGAGCCACAAGGATCCCAGCAAGTGCTGCAAAACCCTGGTCTTTCCTTTGCCAAAATTGCAGGAATGAAATGTACAATGAAGTGCCCAAGCAATCCCAAGTGTACAACCCTGAAAATGACTTAGAAATTACATAATATAGACAAGCCAAACCTATTCCCTTGCCTCTAGAGGTTGAGCTCATCATTCTAGGAGCTGTTTGAACTAATTCTAAACAAGGAACTAAAATCTAGGTAGTCAAACACCTTACCCCTATATGCTAGGAAACTAATTCATTCATTCAATTTTCACCTTTTAGTGAATGAATCCTCTAGAACAAGTTAAAATCTGCCAATATTACATCATGGTTATCAAATTACATCATGAAAGGTCAAGAGTAACTTCAAGAAGCAAAAATGGTCAAAACTAGGCGAAATTCTGAGCTGCTGAGTGAAAAATGGGAAAAAATCCTCTATGCACCGCGCCTGATTCTCCATGCATCATGCCACTTTGGAGCTGATTTTGAGGCACTTCCTGAAGTCCAAATTGAGTGAAAGATAGCTCGTTGGAAATCCCTGCCTGTCTAATTTCCAACCCAAGTGGAATTTCTATATTTGAATGTCATTTTCCCCTCCAAAACTTCAATATCCCAAGACTACTTCCTGTGTGTCAAAATAGGGGCAGTGAGGTCATTTTGTGAGTGCTTTTGACCTCCTGAGGACTCAAAACTTGCCCAAATTTCTTGGCCATGCACCAACAACCATGATTTTTCATGAAAAATCTAGAAATGTAAACTTTTTTCAATTTGGAGCTCCCTAGCAAAAGCGCGTGCGACATGGCGCGACACATAGGGAGAAAAACTCTGTTTTTTGTGCCAAAATTTGTCAAAATGAAAAAAATGTTCCAAATTTCTTGAAATTTGGGCTGGAGCTTCTCCATCAAGTGTGATGCTGGGCTAAAGAGGCTTTGGCCAATATCTGAAGATGATCAAGCTCCCTTTGCCTCTTTTGATTCCTTATTGCCTTCTTTAATTTTGCCTTTAGATTCTTGATTCGTGCCTTGCAGACCCTGTTCCGCACCATGTAGTGGAAGGCCATGTGTCTAAGCAATTCTTTGTCTTTATCAGCCTTGTCCAGCAGTCCCTCTAAGTGGATGTTGACTCTTTTGAGCCAAGACTCTCGATCATCATTAATCTCTTGCTCCAATGAAGTGAGCTCAACCCTTCTCCTTTGTGCAGCTTGGCGATTCTCGCGGATGTTTTGTAACTCCATGATTGCTTGCTAATCTTCAAGCTATTTGTTCCTCTACTCCAAGTATTTCATAGTCCACTTATCCCTCTCCAAGTCAAGGGATAAGGCTTTGATCTCTGTTTGTTGCTCCTAAATAATCTCTCTAAGATGTGCGCTTTGTGGGCCCGTATCTGTATCATCATCATGAATGAGAATAAAGTCAGTATCTTGTTCACCTAAAGGCCCCTCATCCTGCATTGGCCTCTTGCCTTTTTCCTGTACCTGTGGTGTTGATGTCGGAAACAAGGCCCCTTCCACACCGAGTGGAGATAACACTCGCTTCACTGCTGCAAACAAATGTCTAGTGCCCCTCTGATATGCGATGAATACCAGCACACTAGCAGTCTCATGGCGCTCATACTGATGAGAAGGTCCACCTGTCTCATGCTTAACCTCTGATAATCCCTGTGAAACTCTGAAGAAGTCACGAGAGATGAAATCATCCCAAGTGATGCCCTGCAATCCAAGCTGATGAACCACCAAAATCTTGATGAGAGCAAAATGATAAACACTGTTAAGTTGCTGCTGAGGGGTTTTGTGCTGCACAAGGGTGGTCATCCTCTCTATGTTCCGGCAAATGAAATACGGAATGTTCATCATCCGTACCCTGGTGAAATGCATGAGCAACCTGATGTGATAAGCATATAAACGAGAGAACCGTCCCTCACAGCTGAAATACTTCATGATCAATTTCATTAGTGGAGCATATTCATCTTTCAGATATCGAAATGGAAACACTCTCTTGAGCTGCCTCAAGAAACTGGTTTTAATGTATGGCTCATAATGCTTCCGGTCAATCTTCTTCCTCTTGGTCCATGGTTCCCCAATGTTTGGTATGCCGGTTGCTAGTGAGACAGATTCTAGTGTAAGTGTGAAGGTGACACCAGCTAAGGTAGCCTGATCTCCATGTAAATGTAGCACAAATAGACGAGAAAACTCATGATGAAATTGAACACTAGCCACCTTTTGAAAAAACTCATAGCATGATTGATGCTGGAAACAAAACATGGCAAGAGGGCAGGCCTGTAATTCAGTGAGGGTGATTAGTTCTTCTCTGATATGTCTACCTCCTCTATGAGGCCTCTGGGGTGCATGTTCCTCCATGGGTGAGTCACTTTGGGTTTCCATTTCATAATCAGATGAATGCTCAGATGCCATGGCTGTTGTACAAAATACCTTGAAGAAAAAGATGCTACTGTATATAAACTGTGCTGGGTTGCTCTTTGTGATGAGTTTAATTTTTGCCACCAAGGGGAAAACAAATTCAACCAAGGAATGTTAGGAATGGGAAAAAATAGTAAGGGATTAGGGACTATTGGGATAGATTTGTTAGGGAAATATGGCAGAGGATTTGGGATTTATGTGTGAGATTAGGGTTTAGGGTTTCACATTTAAAAGTTTGGGAAAGGGAAGTTAGGATAGGGGTTTAGTAATTTTAGGGGATAGGGAACAATGAAGTCAAGGAACAAATGGAATCAAGGAGAAAATAAATGATGGAAAAATAAAAAGCTTGGTGGCCAACGATTTTTGAAACCCTAGGCAGCATCTTATATTTGTGGAATTCAAAATGATAGGGTTTGATCGTTTGTTTGGAAGCTCAACACATCAACTATCATAGAATAACTACCAAACTTTAATGCATAAGAGAAATGGAGCTCCACCTACTTGAAACAAAGGAAATTGGCACGATTTTGGCATTTGGAGGCCGTTATGGCATTTTTCGAGCCAGACAGCTGAGTGCGCCATGCAGCTTGTCCAACGTGCCACGTTGTCCCAGTGCACTGCACTCATGTTAATTTACACTGGTTGATCGCGCCCAATGCGCCACGCCTCCCCAGTGCACCGCGCCACCTGCTCTATGCGCTGCGCCGGCTTTGAACACAACTTTGGCTTGAAACTTTGCAAGTTTGCCCTCTCAAGACTAAACTTCAACCCTCTTTGACCTCTTAGATACAAATGAATGTTTTAAAACCATGAGAAACTCTTATAGTGATGGATTTGATTTTTGCTTCTCACAAACCCACTTTGTAATGTTTTGAATTGGCACCTTTTCCACAATTAATAAAACTCTGTCTTTTTGTTTCCCTTTTGAATTTTTGGCTTGAGTGATGAGTATTTTGTTAATTTTTTTGCAGGGATAGTGGCATGTCTTGACAAAGGAAGACCAGGGCTGCGCCTGGACATTTCAACAACTGAAAAAGTTTTTGAAAATTACATGACAATTTATTACAAAGCGAAATGACGAATTTTCTTCAAAACAGAGTTTTGAAAAAAAAGTCATAGTCGAACATATGATGATGAAAATATTGGAAATGAAAACCTATTAAGGACCTCCCTCATTAGTCTTGTTATCACTAAAAAGTCTGTTGTCAAAATTTTTTAGCATATCTAAAAGACAAGGTGTTTTCGCAGCGCATAAACTTGTTAACAGTTTCGCAGCGCCATATGTTTTAGTGATTTCGTAGCGAAAACACTGACCTTACAATGGCTGCGCTGCGAAATTAGGAAATGACAGATATTTAAGGGAAGGACTGCGCACCCTTGAATGCAGTACGAGCCTCGGCCTGTTGCATCTGATGTATCTTAGCTTGAGAACACCATCATACTGTTATTGAAGTTGGAGCCCGAGTTAAATCCAGTTTGGCATTATTTTATGATTCAGAACCATAGAATTCGTGGCCTCTTGGAAGGCTGCACATTTGATGAGAAGGTTATTATGACTGAGTAGAACAAGGTAAATGCGGTGAGAATATTGCCTATGATGATCTGGGGTTCAAGTTTGATAGCGTTCCACTGTCAGATGCTGCGGTGTGTTTTAATTGGGATTCAAACTTGTGGCAAATAGCTGATAAATCCTACCCTACACCCATTACAGCAGGCCTTTTTGTAATGATTGTTTTAAAGAATGTACATAATTTTATCACATTATAGCAGCAAAAAGAAATGATGCCTATTTGTTAAAATTGGTATCTTCTATGAGGTTGATGGTCCATCTACTACCTCTTTGTTTGTAGTGGTTTGGTCACTCGAGGATAATTGTCCAGATTCTTTCATTTCATCTTAGTGGCTTCTAGCCATCGAGTTCAATCCTTGAGGTTTTACAAAGGGAATGCTTCCCGAATGACAGTGCTCTAAAGTGAGATACAAGCGTGTGATGGCTTCTTTGTCAAATCTGTAGCCTTTGCACTCATAGAAAGATTTTAGAGCGTTAGAGTTCCAGAAAATAAGGGCTGTAGGTGAGCATATTCTCTAAGATGATCAGGGATTCCTGTTTGGTTTAATAGCAACTGCTAATACTGGGTGCTGCAGTATGTTTGATGATAACCCAATTGGTCTTGGCAAACTTTTCAAGAATTGGTTTGGTGACAAGTGGGAAAGTCCTTCATTATACATTTCTGCAATCGTGTTCTAATCTGGTTCTTAATGTGATTGGGGCGATATTGTTTTTATTGCCATGATAAAGCGATTTATTGAAAGCTCGAAATGGCGCATTGCGAATATCCTGATGTAGTGGGCAATGCACGAAAGTCAGTTTTCCTTTTTTCTGGATCCTACTTCTTGTAACCAAACTGGCATTCAGCTACTACGATGAGATTCATCCCTTGATTGGGCCTACAAAGGCTAGCGTGGCAATGCATATTACTGCATTCGAAGGGCATGAATTTCTTCAAAAGCAAAAAAACAATATCGGCGTAGTAATTGCTCTCTGGGCTCCAATAGTATTTGTTTGTTTCGTAGACATACAGATTTGGCATATCATTTACTCCACTATCTTTGGAGGTATATTTGGTGCCTTTCGCCGACTTGGTGAGATACGAACATTGGGGATGCTGAGGTCAAGATTCCGATTTTTGCCTCTAGCTTTCTATGCACATTTAAATGCCACCGACAGAAAAACAAAAGGGTGAAAGGTTGAAGTTTCTGCACTGATGATTGAATGACAGCAGTGTGCACACCTGGCATGCATCAGAGCATGGTATTGAACACGTTCCTCTAAGGTGTTGGCGTGGCTTCATGATTGAATGCCTATTATATTGGGGATGAAGGGCGCGGGAGACAGTGATGAGAAGATGCAGGACGTTCTTCCCCTCGTTCTCTGCTAATTTAACAGCTTTGTTGAAAATCTTTTCAGATTGTGTCAGATCTGGTTTCCATGCACTGAATTGTGAGTTATGCTATCCTTTAACACACACAACGTTGGCCCTGGAAAGTCGCGGGATTAGAACGAAAAAAAGGATGCAGGGTTTTGTTAAACTTTCGCGCTAATTCAGGCTTTCTAGTCATTGGATTCCTCTGATTATTTTGGCGATTTTGATCAGTGGTTTGTCTGATGCCAAGCATCCGCAATCGAAGAACGTACAGGTTTCTCTGCGGGCTAAATGGTCGGGCACTTCTCTTCATCTGGCTTCCACATCTCCAAAAGATTGCTTTCAAGAGATTCTGAAACATGGAAGCTACGTTTTAAGTGGATCATTGGAGTTTTTCTTCCAATTATCTCTTTTTTTTCGTTCAGCTTCTTCAAAACTTGTACTTTATGTTATGCCATTCAGTTGTATAGGTTATGCCATGCCATTCATTTTATGTGCGATAGTATGTTGCTGCCTGCCTTGTATAATACATATTCTTGAATTTCGAGAGGACCAGAGTCAGAGCAGAATCAGAGGAGAGGAATATATTCACATACTATCGGGTTTCTTGGAGGAATACACTGGGAGGTGTTTGTTGCACAGGTCTGCCAAATGTTTCCAAATGCCACTGTCAGTATGCTGGTTTCAAGATTCTTTTGGATATATGCACATCAGAATCCTTCTGTTCCACACGGTCATGGTGGCCAAGATGGTTATAAAAGCATGGATGAAGAGGAAGAAAACATGAAGTAGCGTGAAGGATGTTTCACTGTGACACATTCTGAAGGGTTCAACATCTTTTTCCCTGTCGCACGAAGAAAGCATAAACAGTGGAAATGCTTCTGACACTTACAATAAAGATTTGGATCGTTGATCAGTGAGCAGGAACCCAAACGCTCCCAAGGGAAAATGCTATTGGGTTGATAATCAAATAGAAAGAGTCCTGGAGCTGTTTTGTATGGAGCTCTTGGGGTAAATTGCTTCTCAAATTTTCACTTGGCATTAGTTGAGGCATCTAGAAAGGGAAAAGTTCAATATGTTGATCGGCCCATCCTACCCTTTGGCTGTGAATTAGAGGCTGAGTACTGCACTACAGTAGGCACAGGGAGCCTATTGAATTTGGCTGGTTATGATGTAGAACTTGCTTTGAGGAACATGGAGTACAAAGCCATTGATGATAGTGAAGTGAAGAAAGGAATAACCTTGGATCCTCTGTTTTACCCATCAATCAATGGCGGTTATCCTTCACAAGACCTTTTGCAGCTTTGGATGGACGTAGATTCCAACATTCAACACAGGTTTCCTCCAACAGAGACAATTATGTCAGTGTTAGAAGATTTGGAGATACATGGATTCTATGCCAATAACATTCAGTTTGGAAACAACAAGTTCTTTGGTAGCAGATTTGTTTTTAATTTTATTTAATGCTCCCGAAAAGCTCTTATGTCAGAAATGTTATGCCTACCACTTTAAACAATTCCGTTCTGGTGAATATTGCCATTCATTATGAGAGTATAAGACCAGTTATGGCGCCATGGATGGATCTAAGAAATATAGGGGACCCTCAGCATTTGAGCTCGTGTTTTGTTGCTAAGAATATTGGCTGGTAAACTTTTCAATATGATGACTATGCATGAAGTAGAATTTTTTATGATAAACATATTTCTGCTCTCGGTTTGTTTTGATGGTAATGTCTTCATTGTGTTTAAGCGCTAGCCAAAGGAAAATCTTGTCAATAATAACCCTCTCTTTTAAAAGAAAGATGGAGATTACAGAGAACAGATCCATGAAGGCAAAAAATGAAGACAGTACAGAGTGTGGCTGTGAGATTGCGCTAAAGGAAGAAGACTGTGTTTTCTAAATCACACAGCAGTTTCGTAGCGCGCTACGAAACTGCTGTAGGTGATAATTTAAAGTGCAGAGCAGCTAGTCTAACACGGTGAGCGGGAGTTGAGGAAGAGGAACAACTGTCTATCAAAGACCACCTCCAGCACATCATAAATCTGGCATTACTCCATACTTGGGGTCATTAAAGGATTTGGGAGCAGGCTGCTATATTTTAGGAGAATGTTGGGAGACAAAAGGCCGACAAACAGGAACAGCTCCCTATATTTCAGGGCGATGGAAAACATATTATGTTAAGGGCCAACAAACAACCGCAGACACCTTTTCAGCTCATAAAGTTTCCAGCTCATTTGAAAGGTGTGGTGATATGCGGTGTTTGGGAAGAATTAAAGAACAGCAGACTTGTTTTTAAAGTAATGAAGAGTGATGGGAGACAAAAGCCGTGCAAACAGGGCATTTCCCTTAGTTAATTAATGAAGCCATCTCCATGACTGGAATCCAAGGCCAGCTCATTCAGTACGTTCTCCTTCAACCATCTCAGCTTAACTGAAGAAGGACAGCTGTCACAGCATTCAAGAAAGCATCAAGCCTAAGAGGAGAAATGAAAGTAGTGTTTTAGTTTAACTAGGACTTTATGTAATTACATACCAACATGTTTGTAATTAATGCATTAGTTAGTAGCATGTAGGAGGAGTTAATAGGGTTTTCGAGCTCCCTCTAGAAAGGGAGGAATGTATTCATATAAATAGAAGAAATTAGGATGTAACAGGGGTTGGATACTTTATAGAAAAACAGTGTTGTTTTGGGCCATTGTAAGACCTTTTTTGACAGTAATAGTAAAACAGAGTTATTCTCTTCTCAAGATTCTCGAAGGATTGTCATGATCAAATGTAGTGATGATGTGTTATACTTTATGTTATTTTATGGTTTTGTTGTATGCAATCACTCAGAATTCATAATTATATGCTCTGACTTCCTGTGTATACAGCAAGCTATGTTTTGGTGGAATATGTTTGACATGTAATGCTAAGAGCCTTGATTTCCATGAGGTCACTGTGTTTTCCTTGTTTACTTGATATTATAGACTCCATAGCCCAATGAGAGCCAGTTTGATGTGTTTCCAACCAGTTATGCTTTTATAAGTGAATAAAGAGTTAGCCATCTAGTGTTTGAAGGATTTTATCAAGAATTGTGAGAGAGCCCTCTCTGATCAAAGAGGCTAATCTTTGGTCTAAAGATTGGTTGAAATAGTTACATGAAATCATGCTTGGTTGCAGCCCTCAGTTGTGATTTTGTGATAACAAGTCTGTTGGCATTATTAGACATTGTTGAAGACCAAATTGACTAACCCTAGACCTAATGACTGAAATGACCTTTGCTGATCAATAGACTTAAAACAAGACTCTAAGTGATTTTAAAACTTGATTTTGACGGACAGACCTGAGCCAACATGGATAATGCATGAGGGGTAATGTATGATAAGACCCTTCCATCAGATTATGGCATGCCCCTAGTGGAATGCAGATGATTGAGCTGAATGAGACACCTAAAAATGAAATGCAATAAGAGAAATGATCTGTAACGGAGGGATTACCAGAATGACTCTAACATTGGCTCCAATGGGGATGGTAGCTCCTTGGAGGTGCCAAGAACAACAAATCTCTGGGAGAGCTAGACAGTGCCTTCATCCATTGGGCTATGGAGTCATTATTTCGATACACAACACAAGACTCTGCCTCAATTTATTTGACTGAAACTTGACTCAAAACGACTCAATGATGAAACTAAAATGACTGAAAAACTGACTCGATAAACTGAACTCAAAACTGAAATATTTCTTCAGAATTATAGCCTTCACTTCGGGCCCTAGACTGAAGAAAATATCACAGCACACACTTGTAATGAAACTGAAATAAAATGGTATTTACAATGACAATTTAAACAACAGAAATATCTCAGAAAAGGTACCGCTTGAGCAGCCGACCATTCACTGGCCCTCCAGGACAATCTTCCCCGTTCATCTCCTTCAGAAGAAAGGCATTCTGACCTCGATATGCTACAATCTTAAAAGGACCTTTCCAGAGATTTTCAAACTTACCGTGCTTGCCCTTTTCCTCATTCCTTGCATCCCACTTCAGCACCACATCATCCAACTGAAATTTGTCCGCCTTTGCTTTTCTGTCATAAATCTTTTTAATTCTCTCCTGCAGCTTGAACGTGTTTTGAAAAAAATCTTCCTGTGTCTGCTGCAAATGGATCATTTGATTTTGTCTTCTCTGCATTGGATCATCTTCACCGCCATCCTCCTGAAGAAGTTTGACTACCAAAGCTGCAAGAGAGGTAGGGAACACTATATCAACCCCATAAACTAGCTCAAAAGGGGACATACCAATGGATTTCTTCTGACTCACTCGATCTGCCCAAAGTGCATGGACCAACTTCTTATGCCAACTTTTCTTATTTATTTCCAGCAACTTCTTAATGATATTGACCAAATATTTGTTGGAAGACTCCGCGAATCCATTGCCTTCTGGATGATAGGCAGTTGAGTGCCCCAAAGTAATGTGATATTTATTACAAAACTCAACCATCCTTTTTGACTTGAAAGCTGCTACGTTATCAGTGATTAACTTATTCGGGCAACCAAAATGAGATAAAATATTATTCTCAAGGAATGAAATTATTATCGCATCCATAGCTTGCCTCGTGGGAATTGCTTTGATCCACTTCGTGAAATAATCTGTCGCCGTGAGGATCCATCTATGCTGACCTAAAGAAGCAGGATGAATTTCACCAATGAAATCCAACCCCCATTGCTGAAAAGGGGCACTCACCTCAATGGGCTTAGGCGACAAAGGCTGTAATTTCTACTTTCCTTCAAAAATATGACAGTTATGATAGCTCTTGACAGTCTTGAACACATCAACAAACAATGTCAGCCAATAGTAACCGGCTCTCAGAATTTTATTTGCCGTTACTTTCCAAAAAAGGTGACTGCCACAATCTCCTTTATGGAAATCTTCCATGACCTACTTTGCTTCTTCTTCCACCAAACAATTCAACAAAATGCCACTGGGATCTTTCCAATAAAGTGCATAATTCAAAATACAAAACTTAGCAGCCTTTAACTTAAGAGTTATAGCTTTGTTTCTAGCCATACCAGGTGGCACGGACAAATTCTGAAGCACATATATAATATCTAAATACCATGGAGAAAGAATAAATATTTCAACTACCTGAATTGACAGACCTTGCTCATTTTCATCGGACATAGCAGCAATCAGATTTATGTCCAAGACGTGCAGATTTGATTCAGCCATTGACTTTGTCAATCCCTATCCTTTGACAAGCTTTGTGGGCTTTATCTCCACATCATACTCCAGCAAAGCCGCAATCCACTTGCCACGTCTCCCTTTTGGATCTGTTTGGACCAAAATATCTTTGACAACAGTGTTAGGAACATAAGCCAAAATATGGGAATGCAGAATATATACGCGAAAGTCTTTCAATGCTTTTACAAGTGCAAGGGCTTGCTTCTCAATAATGTTGTATTTCAAAGCAGCATCTCTTATAGTCCGGCTGAAGAAAGCAATGGGTCTTTCATGCTCATCTTTTTTTTGCATTAATACAGCTGCCATAGTATGCTCCGAAGCAAATGAAAACAATATAAAATCCTGAGTATAATCTGGGCTGATTAGAACCAGGGCTGAAGAAAGAGCCAATTTTACTAGATTGAAAGATTTTATAGCCTCTTCGGTCCATTTCACTTGGCTGTCCTTCTTAAGCATGTTTGTAATTTCTCTTAGATGTTCAGCAAGGTTAGGTACAAAGCAACATAAAAAATTCATCTTACCATTAAAAGACTGAATCTCCTTCTTGTTCCAGGGAAGATCAATTTGCTGAATCACTTCTACACGTGCTGGATCAATACGAATGCCATCTTTTGATATGATGTGTCCAAGAAGTTTTCCCTCATCCATGGCGAACAAGCTCTTCTTCGGATTCAACGACACACCATATTTTCTACACTTTTGAAAAACAATTTTCAAATGATACATGTGTTCTTCATCTGAATTAGAAAACACCGTCAAATCATCAAGGTACACCACCAAAAATACATCCTTCTCATTTGTGAAAGCCATATCCATTACTCGCTGAAATGTGGCACCTGCGTTCTTCAAACCGAAAGGAATTTTAGCGTAATGAAAAGTTCCCCAGGGAGTGGTGAACGCTGTTTTGTCTCGGTCATATTCATGGACTAAAATTTTGTTATATCCAAAATAACCATTGAGTAGTGACATACGAGATGCTCCAACTACTCGCTGAAGTATGTGATCCATTTTTGGCAGTGGATAATTATCCTTCAATGAAACTTTGTTGAGATTCCAAAAATCAATGCACAAACGAATCTCACCTGTCTTCTTTCGTATGGGCACCAAATTAGATATCCAATCAGAAAATTGGATGGGAACAATGATTCCTGATTTGTACAACCTATTTACCTCCTTCTCAATTGATGGCAGCAATTTTGGATTAAGCCTTCTTAACTTCTGTCTGAAAGGTTTCTGATTTGGCTTAATAGGAATTGTGTGCTGAATTATATTGGTATCATATGTCTTCAAGTCAGAATAGTCCCAAGCAAACACATTGGCAAAAGATGACAAAAAACTGATATATTTTGCCTTTACCTTTTGTGGCAATGTTTTGGACAACTTTACCATCTTCGGATGTTCGACTGTTCCAATATTCACCTCTTCAACTCCTTTCTCTGTTGGCTGCAATGTTGGTTTGCGGGCTATGTCATCATGATCAAAGAGTTCCTCTAAAGGTATCAAGCCTTTAGGAATCACATTATCCTTGAGCTGCAACACTTCCATTTGATTGATCTGCACATCATCTTTACCATCATCATGTTCTACATCAATTGAGGTATCTTTGAACTTACCTTTGTTTTGCAGAAAATCATCAATCTCCTCATCATCTTGAAAAACTTGCCAATATCTCTGATTTTCCAGGACAGTCGGACGATGTTTCACATGGATTTCAAATTTATTACTTGAATTCATAGGAATCTTCAAATTACTCGCTGCCTTAGCAAGTGCATCAACAATACTATTTTGAATACGAGGCACACACGTTAAAGTATAATCTGAAAATAGCTTCAAAATGTCTAGAACAACATTCCGGTATGCCCGCATCCGAGTATGCTTTGCTTGATATTCACCTTTAACTCGCTTAATCACAAATTCGGAGTCGCCATATACAACAATCCTCTTAGCATTCAACTTTCTTAGGATTTTTAGGCCAACAATCAAAGCCTCATACTCAGCCTCATTGTTTGAGCAATCAAAAGCAAGCTTGTAAGAACATACCCGCACATTACTAGGCACTTTGTTCGAAGCAGAAAAAGGACTGCGTACCCAAATACCAATTCCAGCACCATCATTTCCCACTGCTCCATCAAAATCCATGGTCCACAAGCCATCTTCCTCTTCTTCTAAGTGCTGAAACTCTGTTTGCTGTATTTTTTCTGCTTGTTGTCCATTATCTTTTCCTGATTGCTGAATGGTATTGTTCTGATCTTGACTTTCTTTCTTCAAAACTTCTCTGAAATTCTCTGCTATTTCTGGAATATCATCTTCTACAACTAACTGACTATCAATCTCATTGAAACTATCTGAATACAAAACAAAAGACTCTAAATCTGTATGTACATAATTAATCGGATGATTAATTGGCTTCTCCTTGCTTGTAATCATGTATTTCATTTTCTACTCCCAATAAAGTTTTCTCATTTGGCCAAACACAGGAATCATTGCATAGGAGAAATCAAGTTGCATAGTTCCTTTAATATTTGCTCCCCAAGATCTGGAAAGAAGCATTCCAAATCTAGGAGGTATATCTGCCACCACCACATCCATCAAAACATTTTTGGCTGGAATCTAATCCAAACTGACCACCAAGTATTTAATGAGCCCAATACATCTCACCCTGCTAGAATCAAATGAATAAAGATCATGGTATTTCCTGGTAATGTCCAAACCCAACTTCTCCATGATAGCCTTTGGCATAAGATTGTGGGAGGCACCGGAATCAAACATAGCATTATGCAACACAAACTCATGCACTCTCAAACTGATATAAAAAGGAGGCACATCACTGTCTGGAGACTCACCATTCAATGCTGGTCCAAAAATCAGCTTAGGCTGATCATCTTCCACACTCACCATATCAGATGTTGGATCAAAGTTCAAAATTTTGGAAACCTGACCTCTATAACTACTGTTCCTCATCAGTTCAGTCAAGGGAATGGATACCTTCAATTTAGAAATTTCATTTTCTAAACTAAAAGCAGAAGTCTTTTCTACCTCTTTGGTTGGAACCTCTTTCTTCTCAGCTTTATCTTTTGATACAATTGGCTGATTGACTCTTTCATTTGCTGGTAGAGATTTGATAGGAGTAGGATCAACAATTTCTTTCCCTTTGTTTGGTGCAACAGGTGGCTCATTCTTAGATGCTGGAACTTTCTTTCTCTTTTGGATTGGATTGATGGGGACATTTCTATTTCTTAGTGAATATTGATGCTGCTGGGCGGACAAGGCATGCATATAACCTCTCTGATACTCATCCGATTCCTCTTCATGAGTTGTGTCATTCGCCAAGATAAAATCTGCATCCTGCTGTATAGCTGAACTTTCTACATACTCATCATCTTCGGTGACAAAGGTGGGCATATCATTAGGAGTAAAGAAGTGATTTTCTTCCCCTATTACATGGTCTTCATCATCAAATTTGGGACCAACAAAATTCTGTTGAAAAGGTGTCTTTACTTGCTGCTGTTGTGATGCTGGTTCTTGTGCTTGCTTCTCACGCTGTTTGATCCTGAATTGAGGTTGCTGCTGTCCATGGAAATTAGGATTCTAGATCTACGGTTCAAGCTTATCAAGTGTTAACCTTTCAATCATATTTTCTACCTTGCGAAGCACCTGATCTGAGGTAGAATCTTCTTCCTTTATTGAAACTCTCTTCTCGGTTTTCAATCTAGCTCTCTTGTCATTCAAATTTGCCTCAACACTAACAACAATTTTTTGCATTTCTTCTAAGGTAGCTAGATCTCTCCCTCTTAATTGATAAGCCATGTCTGGATCAAAACCATCCGGGAACTTAAGCAAAGCTAACATTCTAGTTGGCCTTAAATCATCAAGAATTGCATTATAAACCGCATTGAATCTAATACAATAGTCTTGCACGGACTCACCAACATTTCGCTTGATCTTGGTATATTCAGAAGTGATCTGAAGAGGATCTTTATTTACTTCCCAACGATCCAAGAACTTCCTTTGAAGCTCTTGTAATGTGGGAATACTTCTAGTTGTCAAAGCTCTGAACCATTTTTTGACCTCACCTGTGAAAGTCTGCACGAACAATCTCATAGTCATTTTTTCTGCATCAATCTCATGAAGCTCAAAGAAATCCATCATTTTGTCCACATGTTGCTGAGCCGTGGTACCTTGAGGAGTGCCATCAAACAAAGGAATTTTACTCTGATAATCTGCGGGCATGTCACCCAAAACTTGAGGTAGCGCGAGAGGTGCAAACCGAGAAACCATTGCTCTTGGTGGATTTGCAATCGGCCTTGGAGATGTTGGGGGAGAAGGTGCAACTGATGTGTGAGGTGTATGAGGAGGTGTATGCGAAGGTGAAGCAATTTTGGACATAGAAAGAGTAGATGGAGGTGAATTTACAGTAGACTTTTGATTAGAAAGAGTAGGCTGCGGGGGAAGGGTGGGAATGAAGGGAGGTTCGGTAGGAATTTTTGAGGTGGATGCTGTTACGGAAGATCCAAGGGATGCAGATGCAGCTTCTAGGAAATCAATGATATTTGAAGCATGAATTTCACTCTGAAGGTGCTTCAAGATAAAATTCTCAATTGATTTATTGTTTCTTTCAACTTCAAGAGATACAACAAAGTCAAGATTTGGAACTATAGAACCAAGAGCACTTTCGGATTTGGTTTCAAACAATGACAATTCAAACTTTTCATCAAAATCATGCTCTTAAAGATACTTAAAAATTGAAGGACATGAATGAGATTTAAACACGGGAGTCACAGAGCTCTCTTGACGAACAATTATTGAAATCAAATTGGGATTTTCGTAAATAGGGGGAGGATTTGGATTTGGATTAGCTCTGGTATATCTCTTTGAAGCCAGCGCGTTATTTTCAAGAAATCAAAGGGACATAAACAACTTGTTCAGCCTTTCAAATTCTAAACTTATCATCCAAAAGCTTAGAATTATCAAATGTACTGGGCCGATTTAGAAGTCAACTGTCATGATTACAAGCGAGACGGACATTGACTAAAGCAACGTTTATCTACTTGCGCTAATGCAAAGCAAAATTGTTTCAAAGGCTACTTGGCATAAATTCAGGCTCAGTCTGTAGCTTATAACACAAATGACATCAACAAGAAAACCATTTTTTTCCCCAGTATGGTCTCCACTATGTTAGAGCCTAGATTTGCCTCAGGCTGAAAAGACAAGGTTCTAGGTCCACATCAAACCACGCTCAGCCTCGTAGCTAGCCCTACGAGGACAGGAGAGGGCTCTCTCCGGGTCAATCTCAGCGAAACATAATCGATGGGGCTTTGAGATGACTGATTTAATAACTGATCTTAGGCTAGGTATAAAGTGCAAAGTTTTTATTTGAGTTTTTGGGGGGTTTTGTTGGAAAAAGGGAAAGGAAAATTTTGGGTCCGGGGATGAGGGCCAGTTCTTGCAAAGTTCAAGGTGGGGCGAGAAAAGCAATGGTTAGGATGCCTTAAATTGAATGAATGGATAGAAAGGATTATTGAGAAGCTGAAGAGGGCAAGATTATATCATGGATCCTCTATAGACTGAAGAAAACATATAAAACTAAACAAAAATCAAAGGCAGAGCATGGAAATTTATGAATTCCACCTTAAGTACTCATCAGTTTAATTTCAGAAGAAAGAGAAGGGAAATGGTATACATAAACATTCATGAATTTACAAATACATGGAGAAAAAAAACATCCAAACACAAAGCCACAAGGATCCCAACAAGTGCTACAAAACCCTGATCTTTCCTTTGCCAAAATTGTAGGAATGAAATGTAAAATGAATTGCCCAAGCAATCCCAAGTGTCCAACCCTGAAAATGACTTAGAAATTACATAATATAGACAATACAAACCTATTCGCTTGCCTCTAGGGGTCGAGATCATCATTCTAGGAGCTGTTTGAACTAATTCTAAACAAGGAACTGAAATCTAGGTAGTCAAACAACTTACCCCTATATGCTAGGAAACTGATTCATTCATTCAATTTTCACCTTTTAATGAATGAATCCTATAGAACAAGTTAAAATGTTCCAATATTAAATCATGGTTATCAAATTACATCATGAAAGGTCAAGAGTAACTTCAAGAAGCAAAACTAGTCAAAACTGGGCAAAATTCTGAGCTGCTGAGTGAAAAATGGGCAAAAATTCTCTATGCGTCGTGCCACTTTGGAGCTGATTTTGAGGCACTTCCTGAAGTCCAAATTGAGCCGAAGATAGCTCATTGGAAATCCCTACCTATCTACTTTCCAAACCATGTAGAATTTCTAGATTTGGATGTCATTTGCCCCTCCAAAACTTCAATCTCCCAAGACTGCTTCTTGTGTGTCAAAATAGGGGCAGTGAGGTCATTTTTTGAGTGTTTTTGACCTCCCGAGAACTCAAAAATTGCCCAAATTTCTTTGCCATGCACCAGAAACCATGATTTTTCA
Organism: Pinus tabuliformis; assembly: GCA_031772625.1. Lineage (NCBI taxonomy): Eukaryota > Viridiplantae > Streptophyta > Pinopsida > Pinales > Pinaceae > Pinus > Pinus tabuliformis. The sequence goes on along the minus strand of CM062820.1, from coordinate 314,850,104 downwards.
TGAAAAATCTAGAAATGTAAACTTTTTGCAATTTGGAGCTCCCTAGCAAAAGCGCGCGCCACGTGGTGCGGCGCACAGGGAGAAAAACTCTGTTTTTTGTGCCAAAATTTGTCAAAATGCCAAAAATGTCCCAAATTTCTTGAAATTTGGACTGGAGCTTCTCCATCAAGTGTCATGCTGGGATAAAGAGGCTTTGGCCAATATCTGAAGACAATCAAGCTCCCTTTGCTTCTTTTTCTTCCTTATTGCCTTCTTTAATTTTGCCTTTAGATTCTTGATTCGTGCCTTGCAGACCTTGTTTCGCACCATGTAGTGGAAGGCCATATGTCTGAGCAATGCTTTGTATTTATCAGCCTTGTCCAACAGTCCCTCTAACTGGATGTTGAGTCTTTCAAGCCAAGACTCTCGATCATCATTAATCTCTTGCTCCAATGAAGTGAGCTCAACCCTTCTCCTTTGTGCAGCTTGGCGATTCTCGCAGATGTTTTGTAACTCCATGATTGCTTGCTGATCTTCAAGCTATTTGCTCCTCTGCTCCAAGTATTTCATAGTCCACTTAGCCCTCTCCAAGTCAAGGGATAATTATTTGATCTCTATTTCCTGCTCCTGAATAATCTCTCTAAGATGTGCACTTTTTTGGGCTGTGTTATATTCTTTCCACGTAGTTAATAGGGGGTTTGAAGGGCGGACCCACCTATGGTTTTGTGCATGATTTTCGCACATGTTTTTTGGATGCGATGGTTTTCGGTCCATGGTATTGGATGCTTCGGCATGTATAAATATGTATTGTAACATTGAAAGAAACATAATGAAAAATAAAGCTGGTAGTCCCGGTTTTGGGATCCAGGGAAAAATCTCTGTGCATATGTGTTTTATGGGTTATGCTCTTGCATTGTTTATTTTCTTTGTTTAAGAATTCGTATGCAGGTAATTTTTGTACAGGGTTAAAACCTACATTTGGTATCAGAGCTATTTTGGCTTCAAGGGGATGCCTTTGTTGCTAAGGGGTTTCGCTCGGGCCTGTGGTAGACCCTGTTCAGTGGGAGATCTGCGAGATCGATTCTGGTGGTGAAAGAAGATGGCGAGCAGTGGAAAGATAGAGATTGAGAAGTTCAATGGTCAGAATTTTGAGTTGTGGAAACTCAAGATGGAGGATCTGTTGGTGGATAAAGATCAGTGGATCGCGGTAGATCTGGGTACTAAACCATCGGGAGTGACCGATGAAGAATGGAAGAAGTTGGATCAGAAGGCAAAGAGCACAATACGATTGTGTGTCTCGGATTCAGTATTGCTGAATGTATCAGGGGAAGCTACGGCAAAGGCTTTGTGGGTCAAGTTAGGGACTTTGTACCAATCTAAGTCTCTGGTGAATAAATTGTTCCTGTGGAAAAAGCTGTATAACCTGAGGATGAAAGATGGAGACTTGGTGACAGAGCATCTGAATGTGTTTAATACTGTGGTAAGTCAGTTATTATCTGTTGATATTAAAATTTCAGATGAAGATAAGTGCATCAGTCTGTTGTGTTCTCTACCAGATTCGTGGGATAGTCTGGTTATTGCAATAGGTAGCAATGCAACTACTTTGCAGTTTGATGAAATAGTCTCAGCCTTGCTGATGGGGGAGATGAGATGGAAAAATATGGACAACCAGAATGGTGATGCCTTGTTTGTACGAGGATGGTCCCAGAACAGAAACAAAAATAAGTCATCGAGTGGGAGATCTAAATCTAGAGGGAGATCTAAATCTCCAAGAAAACCTACAAAGGTGGTGTGCTGGAAATGCGGAAAGGAAGGGCACTTCAGAAGGGATTGTAAATCTAAAGCTCCTGATAAAGGAAAGGGATCTGATGATGCTCCTTCTGTAGAGACGAAAACCACCTCAGATGAAGGTGGGGATGTGTACTTGGCTTCTTCAAGTACACATGTAGATCATGAGGCATGGTTGATTGACTCAGGTGCATCCTTTCACTTCACTCCCCATAGAGAGTGGTTCTGCGAGTATGAGAAATACGATGGTGGTGATGTCTTCTTAGGAGATGATAGGAAGGCTAGAATCATTGGTTGGGGAAAAGTAAAGTTGAAGTTGCAAGGTGGAAGGGTTAGAACACTTCCGAGTGTTCTACATATTCCTGCATTGGCCAGAAATCTGATTTCTGTAAGCAAGTTGGATGATGCAGGTGTAAAGACGGTGTTCGAGAAAGATACCTGCAAGATGGTTCAAGGAGCACTGATATTAATGCGGGGAGTTCGGATTGGAACTCTGTACAAGCTGCAAGGTAGCACTGTTGTTGATGGGTGCAATATTTCTATGGTTCCTGAAAATGGAGTAGAGAATCTAGTGGTCTCTGGAGAGAATACCATGTTGTGGCATCAAAGGCTTGGACATATTGGAGAGAAGGGCCTTCGAATAGTTCATGGTAAAGGTATGGTAGAAGGTATTAATAATAGCTCTTTGGATTTTGATTTCTGTGAAAATTTTGTATATGGGAAGCAGAATCCGGTGAGTTTCCCCTCTGGTGGTAAGAGGACGAAACATATATTAGAGCTTGTGCACAGTGATGTGTTTGGACCTGTGAAGGTTCCATCACTAGGTAAGTCTGTGTACTATGTATCATTCATAGATGACTTCTCAAGGAATACATGGATATATTTTCTTAAGAAGAAATCTGAAGTCTTTGACAAGTTTAAAGAATTTAAGGCTCTAGTGGAAAATCAGACAGAGAAGAAGATAAAGGTGCTGAGGACAGATAATGGTGGAGAATTTTGCAGCAAGGAATTTGAAGAATTTTGTAAGAAGTGTGGTATAGAACGACCGAAGACTACTCCATATACACCTCAGCAAAATGGAGTCGCAGAAAGAATGAATAAGACGTTGATGGAAAGGGAAAGAAGCATGCTCAGTGGTGCCGGGTTAGGACAGGAATTCTGGGCAAAGGCGGTGGATACTGCATGTTACCTGATCAATAGATCACCTTCATCAACGTTGGAGGATAAGACTCCACAAGAAGTATGGACTGGTAAGAAACCCTCTCTTTCACATCTAAGGGTATTTGGATGTGATGCATATGTACATTTTCCAAAGGAGAAACGAACCAAGTTGGATAGTAAATCTGAAAAGTGCATCTTTATTGGGTATAAGGATGGTTTAAAGGGTTATAAGCTTTGGAACCCAGTCACACGGAAGGTTGCGTACAACCGAGATGTGTTGTTCAGAAAGGTAAAAGATGTTATTCAACATGAAGTCCAACCAAAGGAACCTGAGAAGATAGAGTTTGAGCCAAAGGAGGAAGAATCAGACTCTGCAGCAGAGGAGGAATCAGAAGATGAAGAGCCATAAACTCCGGCTGTGAGAAGATCAGTTCGAGAAAGAAGGTAGCCAGAAAGGTATAGTCCATCTGCTTTCAGTTCAAATTTTGCTTTGTCTGTTACTGATAATGATCCCAGAACTGTGAAGGAAGCAGTGGATTCAGAGGATGGAAAACTCTGGAAAGAGGCCATGGTCGATGAAATGGCATCTTTACACAAAAACGAGGCTTGGGATCTGGTGGAGTTGCCGGCTGGAAGGAAACCCATTGGCAGCAAATGGGTGTTCAAGGAGAAGACAATTGCAGAAGGAAAGGTGGAGAAATACAAAGCTCGGTTGGTAGCAAAAGGTTATTCCCAGGTGCCGGGAATTGATTTTGGTGATATTTTTTCTCCTGTTGCCAAGGTAACTTCTATTAGATTAATTTTATCTGTTGTTGCTGCTTTTGATTTTGAGGTAGAACAGATGGATGTGAAGACAACATTTCTTCACGGGGATTTGGAAGAGGAAATATACATGAAGCAACCTGAAGGCTTTGCGGTGAAGGGTAAGAAAGAACTGGTATGCAAGTTAAAGAAGTCTCTGTATGGGTTAAAACAGTCACCAAGGATGTGGTATCAGAAATTTGATACATTTATACGGGGACTTGGCTTCACCAGAAGCAAAGCAGATCATTGTGTGTATTTGAAATTAATTGGTGACCGTATTATTTATCTGGTCTTGTATGTGGATGATATGTTGCTGGTTGGAAATGACAAAGAAATTATCCAGGATTTGAAGACCCAATTGTCCTCCAAATTCGACATGAAAGATCTTGGTGCTACAAACTATATTTTGGGCATGAAAATTAAAAGAGATTGGTCAAAGAGGAAGCTCTGGTTAAACCAGAGGAAGTATGTCGAGACAATACTCCAGAGGTTTAATATGCAGGATAGTAAACGGGTGAAGGTTCCTATTCCTGTAGGTGTGAGGTTATCTGCTGAACAGTGTCCCAAGACACAAGAAGAGGAAGAGGACATGTCCCGTGTTCCATATGCAAGTGCAGTGGGTAGCCTGATGTATGCAATGGTCTGTACTAGACCAGACATTGAACATGCAGTGGGAGTATTGAGCAGGTTTATGTCAAAACCTGGGAAGGAGCACTGGACAGCAGTGAAGCGGGTTTTCAGGTATTTGCGTGGCACTAGTGATTATGGTTTGTGCTACCAAGGAAGACCAGGATTGGATAGAGTGTTGGATATTCATGGCTTTGTTGATGCAGACTGGGCTGGAGATCTAGATCAGAGAAGATCTACAAGTGGGTATGTGTTTAACCTATTTGGAGGTGCAGTCAGTTGGATGAGTAAGAAACAATCTGTAGTGGCACTATCAACTACAAAGGCAGAATACATGGCATCCACTCATGCAAGCAAGGAAGCAGTTTGGTTGTAGATATTGTGTTCAAGTATGGGGTTAGTACAGGGAGCTATAAGAATAGACTGTGACAGCCAAAGTGAAATTTTCTTCGCAAAGAACCCTGCTTATCATTCAAAGACAAAGCACATTGATGTTCAGTATCACTTTGTGAGGGATATGATAGAAGACAGAAAGGTGTTGCTGGTAAAGGTGGACACTTTGAAGAATACTACAGATGCATTGACAAAATCTGTGAGCTCTGAGAAGTTCTCTTGGTGTAGAGAAGCAATGGGAATCTCAGGGCTGAAAAAATGACTAAGCTCTCCTGTGGCCCCCTGTGGAAAGAAAACAACAAGTGGGAGATTGTTGGGTTGTGTTATATTCTTTCCACGTAGTTAATAGGGGGTTTGAAGGGCACCCGTAACCCCACTTTATGGGGTCCAGGGCAGCGCCCCAGAAAATTTTGGTTTTGGACCATATGTTAGGTTGGGCGGACCCACCTATGGTTTTGTGCATGATTTTCGCACATGTTTTTTGGACGCGATGGTTTTCGGTCCATGGTATTGGACGCGATGGTTTTCGGTCCATGGTATTGGATGCTTCGGCATGTATAAATATGTATTGTAACATTGAAAGAAACATAATGAAAAATAAAGCTGGTAGTCCCGGTTTTGGGATCCAGGGAAAAATCTCTGTGCATATGTGTTTTATGGGTTATGCTCTCGCATTGTTTATTTTCTTTGTTTAAGAATTCGTATGCAGGTAATTTCTGTACAGGGTTAAAACCTACACGCTTTGTGGGCTCGTATCTGTATCATCATCATGAATGAGAATGAAGTTAGTCTCTTGTTCACCTGAAGGCCCCTCATCCTGCATTGGCCTCTTGCCTTTGTCTTGTACCTGTGGTGCTGATGTCAGAAACGAGGCCCCTTCCACACCGGGTGGAGATAACACTCGCTTCGCTGCTGCAAACAAATGTCTAGTGCCCCTCTGATATGTGATGAATACCGGCACACTAGCGGTCTCATGGCACTCATACTGATGAGAAGGTCCACCTGTCTCATGCTTAACCTCTTATAATCCTTTTGAAGCTCTGAAGAAGTCACGAGAGATGAAATCATTCCAAGTGATGCCCTGCAAACCAAGCTGATGAACCACCAAAATCTTGATGAGAGAAAAATGATAAACACTGTTAAGTTGTTGCTAAGGGGTTTTGTGCTGCATAAGGGTGGTCATCCTCTCTATGTTCCAGCAAATGAAATACGGAATGTTCATCATCCGTACCCTGGTGAAATGCATGAGCAACCTAATGTGATAAGCATATAAACGAGAGAACCGTCCCTCACAGCTGAAATACTTCATGATCAATTTCATTAGTGGAGCATATTCATCTTTCAGATATCGAAATGGAAACACTCTCTTGAGCTGCCTCAAGAAACTGGTTTTAATGTATGGCTCATAATGCTGCCAGTCAATCTTCTTCCTCTTGGTCCATGGTTCCCCAATGTTTGGTATGTCGGTTGCTAGTGAGACAGATTCTAGTGTAAGTGTGAAGGTGACACTGGCTAAGGTAGCCTGATCTCCATGTAAATGCAGCACAAATAGATGAGCCAACTCATGATGAAATTGAACACTAGCCACCTTTTGACAAAACTCATAGCATGACTGATGCTGGAAACAAAACATGGCAAGAGGGCAGGCCTGTAATTCAGTGAGGGTGATTGGTTCTTCTCTGATATGTCTACCTCCTCTATGAGGCCTCCGGGGTGCATGTTCCTCCATGGGTGAGTCACTTTGGGTTTCCATTTCATAATCAGATGAATGCTCAGATGCCATGACTGCTGTACAAAATACCTTGAAGAAAAAGATGCTGCTATATATAAACTGTGCTGGACTACTCTTTGTGATGAGTTTAATTTCTGCCACCAAGGGGAAAACAAATGAAACCAGGGAATGTTAGGAAGGGGAAAAAATAGTAAGGGATTAGGGACTATTGGGATAGATTTGTTAGGGAAATATGGGAGAGGATTTGGGATTTATGTGTGAGAATAGGGTTTATGTTATAGACATTTTTGTGCCTTACAACTATAAGCATGAAATGTCCATAAACCAAGGGCTCCTAAGTCCCTAAAAGTGTTGTTCTAACCCCTAAAGGAACAAGGTCAACAAATTACAGCTTCTCCCAGAAGTTCTCCACCAGAAACTGCTCAGAATTGGTCAAAACAGGATCATTTCAGCTGCTCCACTGGCTAAGTGCGTTGCATTGCACCTAAATACACTGTGAGGGTGTGTTGCATTTCAAAACTCCCTTTTGTAGGGTGCAATGGGCAAGAAATGACAAATGGAAGTGTCATTCCGCGAGGTGGAGAGGCAATGGAAGCTTCCAGAGTCTTCCCCTATGACACTTGCCTCACTGAATTCAACCAAAGATGAGTAAGAGGCCCTCATTCTCCAAGTGGAAGCAAGAATTGAAAGAGAGAAGACACTACTCAAATCACAAGCTGACTCATCCTCCTTACACATATCTATATATGGATCGCTCATCCCAGAGATCCAGAGGCTGGAATTTTGCATATTGTAAGGAATTGTTGTTGGTTTCTAGAGACAAACATCAGATTGTTGGGTGATTTATGCTTTGTTTGAGGTGAAGAGGGGCTTCTTTGCTGGGAGGTTGATGCTGGGTCGAAAGCACTGGTTGTAACTCCTCCTGGATCTTTTCTTGTTTATCAATAAAAACTATTTGAGTTATCCTCCATGCTTTTGTGTCATTGATGCTTGTCACAGTTGTATGGTTAACTTAAATCTGATCCTAAGTTATTTACGAATATAGATCCATGTCTTTCTATAGTGCTCTTCTTCTGTGATCTTACAGGTATTCTGTGAAGCTAGGTATACAAAGGAGCAGGTAGCTGGAGACTATCAAAGAAGAGAGGGATTGGATAAAAGGATTAGCGAAAGACACAGGTTGGTTCTTTCTATTCCTCTCTGTCTATAATTTGTAAAGGAAATACAAAAGTAGTTTTTCTCTGTTTGTTTCTAAGGCAGCTGTCACACCTTAGTGGGATAGAGCAGTTCTAAATAGACATTTTCCCTGTAACAAAATGGCGACTCCACTGGGGACTGTCTAATGAGTTTGTTTGTGTATCATTCTTTGTTGTTTGTTTCATAAACTTATAAGTAGCTTTCGAACTACATTTTCCATAACAAATGAAAAGTAGATAACTACTGCTTCAATCCATTCACCGGATTTGTTTATGATTTAAACAGCTGATTCACAGACTATCTGATTGCCCTTGTGATAGCTCTTAGATCCTCGTTAGATCTACCCCTGATTGTTGCATTACTGATTGATTTTTACTCGGCCAAAAACCAAGGACTGAACTGCAAACTGCAACCCAGAACCCGGACAGAGTCTCGTTTCTGGCCCAGCGCAGGTACTATTCAGAGATCCTAAATTTCAGCGCACTTCCCGAAGGGGCAACCTGTGCTGCATTTCAGATTCTCTGTGTTACAGGTGCGCTAATCAGAGTAGCTCTGTACAGCTGTGGTTCCTGTGCTTCATTCTTTCCAGTTCTATCCCTGAATTTTGCTGCCTGTGATCAGTATATGTCTGTTTGAAACCTCTTTTCCTTGTTGTTATTCCGCCTCCTTTGTACAAGAGAACTGTAGATGTTTTTGTGTGTTTGTTGAGTCGTTTACATTTTTCCATTGCAAAAGTAGAATAGTCATACTGTCGTCCTTTGATTTGAATCTGTCGCAAGTGTCGATTTCGATCATAGGAGAAAGTTTGGTTGCTGTTGATGGTCGATTATACTGTTACTATTGCCTTTGGTCTGAATTTGTGATTTTCTAGTGTCAAGAACAAGTGTTCATTTCAAAATCGCAAGGTGTCGTAATCATCTCTGTTTTTTTATTTCGAAAAAGAGCTTGTTTATATTTGTTGCTTGAAAAGAAATTCAGATTTGTACATCAACTTTCTTTTTAGCATCAATACTAAGAAAGTCGAAAACAAATACATGCATGTGCATTTGCATATAGACAGTTTGTTTGGCTTGATTTAGGAAAGTTCAATTACAGTGTGCTCTTTGCTCTTTGTGAAAAGATTGTGTCTTTCTTTTCCCCTAGTGGCTAGGATTTTCATTGCACAAAAGAGATAAAATTTTGTTTATCATCTTTAGATTGCATTTTAGGAATTACATCTACATCTCGTGGTGAACCCGAAAGGAAAACTTCATAAACAATATCAACTTAAAATAAATTCAATGAATCTAACAATGCTTTGGAACTTAACGCACAACATTTAGAGGTCCAGGCTAGAGACGTATTCTGGTGTCGTAAAGCCTGGTAACTGTTGTCCTCACTGATGGTTGGGTGATTCCTCCACTTTGAGACGATAAGTGCCAGTACGGACTTGTGCTCCCACGTACCGTTGAGTATATTTTGGGAGACCCCTATAGGCTTAAATCCTTTATCCTTAGGAAGCCGTGTCTGCCGTCTTATCGATCACAATGCAGTGAACACAGCATTCGGGAAGATTGACTACCATACCGTAAAAAGTATTCTGCAGTTTTGCGATTGGTTTGGTACTCCCTCTACCTAGATCTCCAGAGTAGTCCCTTTCGTTCCTTTTCAGACTCCTTAACGGAAAAGTTCCATCTGAGCACTTCAGGCTCATTAAAAATCGAAGGCGACTAGAGTCATCTTTTGTTTTTTCTCGACTCTTAAAAACTGAAAAAACAAGTTGTTTCAAAGTGTCTAAAATTCATTTAATTCGGAAACATACTTCCACTTTATTTTAGTTGATTGAGTAATCCGCAATCGTGGAAGAAAGTCAATTGAAACCCTGTCGTTCGCGGAGGCTTACGAGTCAACCGTCTTTGTCTCCGGAATCGAAACCAGTACGGACAAAGCGAACTCATTTAACCGGTTCCAAATCTCCTATCAAAGTTAAAACAAGTGTTTCAATGACATCAGAGACTCCGGTTACTCCAAACATTTATGGAATCCCTGCCTCTACAGAAGAAGTTCAACAGCCACAGAAGGACAGTGATACTGATCCTAGTCTGAGAGTAAACACTTGTGTTACCGAACCAGTTCCATCTACAACCAGTTCGGAGAGTCTTACTCTTCAAACATCTGTCGCTGCCGATTTCACACCTTCTTCGGCACCAGAAATATTTTACGGACCTGACGGTCTTCCCCTTCCACGTGGTCTGATTGCAATAGAAGAAATTGTAGAAGATCCTCAAACAAGTACTCCAACGCACTTTGGAGGAGGGATCACTCTATATCCTTCTTCGTCAGAAGTTAGTCTACCACCAGCGGAAGCTCCTGTAGAATCACTAGGTAGCCTTTTGGATAGACTACAAATGTCCGAACAACCATCAACATCTAGGACTGTGTCGTATGACACAGTGATGGCAGAACTCCCTGCTATCACTCCGACAATGTTCGCCGATATACCATCTGTCCCGACTAGCTCTCAGCCGCTAGAAGGAGCCCACTCAGGGGCTATTTCGACAGTATGGTCCGTTCCTGTTTGTTCATCCGGAATAATATCCAGAAACTCTTATGTTGAGTCTCAACAAATTGATCCATTTGGAGGTCAATTTGGGCAGTCCAGCCCCCAAGGGCAAACAATTCCCTTGAGTTCTGGATTACCACCGTATGGGGGGCAGTATACCCTTTCATTATCCCCTCCGGGAGGATATCCATACGGGAGTTCACAACAACATTCAGGTTATACTGGAATTACCTCAAGTGGTTGGGTACCTATACTACCTCAACAACCAAGAGTTGTGTACTCAATGCAACAATGCGTACCTATGTCGAATATCCCGACTACGCCAGCTATTATGACGGTGTCACAAGTTCAAGCCCTGCCTGTTGTATGCCAACCTCAAGTTTCTCAGGTGGTAATACAACAACCCCTTGACCCTGCAACTCAACCACAATTGTCGACTAGTGGAGCGACACAGGTTTAGACGGGTACAATTACCCCTCATCTTGGTCAAACTATTAGTATCGGGTAACAGAACATGGCTGGTGCAATACCAACAACCGCAATTCCAACAAGTATACCAAGGTTCTGAGCAGCAAATCTTTGCTAACAGTGGACAGCCGTACATTCAAAACGGTCAAAATCAACCATTTTAAAATGGTCATGTCCATCAACCTTACCAAACATACCAGCAGCAAATGCATTATGCCGGTATGCAAAGACCAACTGCTCAGGCAATCCCATCTTACCCTGGGTATGCTTCACCTAACCTAAACCAATAGTTACCCTTTGTGGCAACTTTAGAGTTACCTAATTTAAATCGGTTAACAAACGATCCAATTGCTTACGCCCCTTGGTGGCCAGCGATTCCGCATAAACTTCCATCAGATATTCCTAAATTTAATGGAAATCCGGGTGAGGATCCATCAAATCACGTGATGACCTTTCATCTATGGTGTTCATCGAACACCCTAAATGATGATTCAATAAGACTTCGCCTCTTTCAGAGGACGTTAACGGGTCCGACGGCAAAATGGTACATCGAATTGCCTAGAGCTTCGTTCGACAACTTCAGTGCCTTAGCCACAACCTTTTTAACCCATTTTCAGTTACCAATAAGGTACGAAACGGGAACAGAACTTCTTACCAACTTCAAACAGACAACAGCCACTCACATATCTGATCATATACATGAGTGGCGACGTCGTCGTAGAATGGTAAAAACGTATGTCCGGGATCAGCTGTTAGCTAAATGGTTTATCAAGTCATTACTGCCTTCCATCACGAAAGATGTGGCAAAGGGGGGAGTCGTAACAGAAGAGCAAGTTATCGCTCGTGTGCAATATCTGGACTTGATTTATACTCAGTCCGGCATGCTCTACGATAAAATACCTGACGCCCCTAGACCAGAATTCTCAATTCCTCCTCCTCCTAAATCAAACAATGACTCTCATGCTGGCAATGGCGTGATTGGCATGACAGACACGAAATCGACAAAGGCTACATCCAAAAAGGCCCGTAAGATTTTAGGTCAAAATGCAAAAGACGAACTTCTTGCTTCGGAAGTAAATGCTGTATCGACAGATAAAGGCAAAGAAACCAAACAACCAGGAAACAAGAAGAAAGGAAACGGGAAGAAGAAGAAACAAGAGGAATCATCACCTGAAAAATCTTCTTCAAACCCTCCTAGAAATAGGAAACCAAAAAATCCATGCTTTATATGTGATGAGGATCATTGGACCGCGCATTGTCCACACATAGCTGAGCTTAAGAAATTCTTGAAGAATTCGAAAACCTTCGCAGTGTTAACTGATCCGTTTCCAAATCTAGGAACAAATCTGGTTGAAAGTGAAGATGCTTCCGGGTGTCAAGTGCTAATGTTGTCGGTTTCAAAATAGCAAAATGATGCTTTGATATCGACAAGGAACAAGGATTATGGGAATACACAGTTGTCGAACAACAAGGATAAAGATCAACCAAGTAGTTCGACAACAACTTCAACAAAAGTTGTGCCCCCCACCATTCCTGAATTGACGATAAAACCGCCAAAGGGAGTAGTACACAAGTCGACATTTAATCCCCGCGCTAGAGCGGCACAACATTATAACATAGTGGAAGATTTGGCCCAATCGCCATCCGCCATGTCGACTCTTGAAGTACTACAAAATTGCCCATCCCAAAGGCAGGCTTTATTATCGGCCATTGGTGGGACTGACCCAAAGGATTCCAATCTTGTATCCTTCAATCATAAAGGATACGATCCTCAATTACCAACTCAGCTAGCTTTCCTTGTTCAAGTGAAAGCCCTCAACAAAACTGTTCATCGAATGATTATTGATGAGGGGGCATCTACATGCATTATGTCGATGAGTTGCTGGAAAGCTATAGGATCTCCAACCTTGTCGCGATCTTTGATGACATTAAAAGCATTCGACGGAAGGACATATACCCCATATGGTATCCTAAGTAACTTGAAAGTTGAACTAGGATGGAAAACAATAGAAATAGATGTTGAAGTCATTGATGTGAATCTTGATTCCAACATCCTACTAGGAAGACCATGGATATATGCCATGGCAGCTGTTGTGTCGACCTATTTTAGAAAGATTGCATTTCCCTTTCAAGGAGGGATTACAATCGTCGATCAACAAAACTTCCTCCCCAATGGTTCTCAAGTTACTGGAAGCATTCCCATGATCCATGGAAGCCCCCATTCGCTTCAGAATATCAGAGTAGGCCTACTAAAAGATCCTATACTAATGGGAACTTTCACTCTTCCACCTCCAATCAATCTGGCGGAAGTAGCGTCGATAGGAACCTACAACATGATATCTTCTAAAAAGATCTCAGAAAACGATATCTACATGGATCATGCAGTGGTTTTGTCCCCAAGCCCAACGGAAATATTGTAGCAATCAATGTTCCTAGCATGGGAGGCAAACCCAAGTCAACGCTCATCAAGCGTTTGGATAGATAGGTCTAGAGAATATGATACCCCTTCAGATCCTTGGTCGCGAGTGCATGTCACTGACGAAGGAATTTTCCAATCTATGGTAATTGAAGGGACACCATGGAATGATTCCCACCATCGTTCCCTTCTTCCGGATTGTGGAGAAGATAATCAAGATGACCTATATCATCCTTCAGTTTTTGAAATTCTATCAAATACTGTAAACACGGTGGATTCCGAGCGAAACTTGTCCAATATTGAAGAGACTATCGCCATAAATATCTCGACTAAAACAGATATTGTAGAGAATATTCATGTCGGCAAATGTTGTTCTCCTTCAGAACTAGAGATATATAATGCTCTTTTTCGTGAATTCGGAGATGTCTTTGCTTGGTCATATGATGAAATGCCAGGCATTGACTCGAGTATCGTTGAACACGAAATTAAGATGTATCCAGATGTCAAACCAGTACGACAATGGCTACGGCAGGTGCACCCCAAGAAAGCCACTGCCATTAAGGCAGAAGTTGAAAAACGTCTCCATGCTGGTTTCATCTACCCGGTTCCTCTAACTGATTGGGTATCGAATATTGTCCCTGTTATGAAAAAACAAGGAACAATTAGAGTGTGCGTTGATTATAGGGATGTAAATCAAGCTTGTCCAAAGGACAACTACCCTACACCTTTCATTGACCAAATAATTGATGAATGCGCCGGATTCAAAATCTTTTCATTCATGGATGGATTCTCCGGGTATAATCAAATAAATATCCGCCCACAGGACCAGTCAAAGACTGCATTTATTTGTCCGTGGGGCACATTCGCATATCGAAAATTACCCTTTGGTTTAAAGAACGCGGGGGCGACTTTTCAGAGGGCAATGAATTATGCCTTCCATGACATCAAAAACATCGTTCAACCATACCTCGACGACCTTCCGGCTCATTCGCGAAAGCGGACTGATCACCCACAGCATTTAAGAGCGATATTTCTATGTTGCCGACACTACAAGATACGACTCAATCCACACAAATGTGTATTTTGCGTCAGTTCTGGTCGTTTACTATGGCTTTGTAGTCTCGAAGGACGGGATTCGTCTCGACCCATGTAAGGTCTAGGCAATCATAAATTTGCCTCCACCTTCGAATTTGCTTCAGATTCAGAAACTCCAAGGGAAAGTGAACTTTTTGAGGAGGTTCATTCCAAATTACGCCGAACTTGCTAAAGGTTATACGCGTCTTTTGAAAAAGGAGGTGCCCTTTGTCTGGGATCAGGTTGCGCAAGCTTCCTTTGATGCTTTAAAAGATTCCCTAATGAAAGCATCATTAATGTACGCCCTTGATTATCAAAAATATTTTAACTTGTATCTGGCTGCAGTGGATACGACCATCGCAATGGTTTTAGTTCAAGAAGTCGATGGAATTGAACATCCTATATATTATTTAAGAAAAAACTTAAATGATACAGAAAGCAAATATTCTTACGTTGAAAAGTTAGCAACAGAGATTTTGACACTATGTCCTCTTTCGGAAAACTACCATTCTGTCAGATTGTAACCCCATGACTTATATACTATCGCGACAGTTGCTGGGGGGCAAATATTCAAAATGGATAGCAATCCTACAAGAGTTTGATCTGGAATTTGTAAAATCCAAGTCAAAGAAAGCTCTAGTTTTCGCAGAATTATTGTGCGATCTACCATCGTCGTCCAACGATGAAACATTAGAAGAAACAATCGTGGATGAAAGTTTGTTTCTGATATCTGCAAACAATGAGTGGTATGGAGATATAATCATTTATCTCCGAACTCAAAAATACAGGCCAAACACCTCCCACTCCGAACAAAAATGTATTCAATACCAAGCAAAAGACTACATGATCGTCGGTGATACACTCTACAGTCGTGGTATCGATACAGTTCTGAGAAGGTGCCTCAACCATGAGGAGGCCGAAAAAGTCCTGAATGATTGTCATTCAGGCGCATGTGGAGGACATCAATCTGGATATGCTACGGCACAAAAAATCTTACGAGTAGGATACTTCTGGCCAACAATGTTCAAAGATTGCATAACCGCAGTCAGAAGTTGCCACGCTTGTCAAATTTTCGATAGCAAAACCAGAAGACCACCCGCACCTCTGCATCCAATAGTTGCTATTGGGCCATTCGCCAAATGGGGCATCGATTTCATGACATTTAACCCCACCTCGACTGGGGGGCATGGGTACATCATAGTCGTAGTTAACTATTTTACCAAATGGGCCGAGATGATGCCTACATTAGATAATACTGGTGAAACAACTGCCCTCTTCTTTTTCAATCATGTAGTCGCCAGATTCGGCATGACGCAAGCTATAGTCACAGATCATGGATCGCATTTTCGCAATCACATGATGGTCGAATTAGCTGCCAAACTAGGGTTGTCTCACAACAGCTCTACTCCATATTATCCGCAAGCCAACGGACAGGTTGAAGCAATCAACAAGGTCCTCAAACGCATGCTGCAAAGGATGATTGAAGTTCATAAAACAAGATGGCACCTAATCCTGTACTCAGCTTTGTGGGCTTATCGAACGTCGGTAAGGAATGCAACCGGGTTCACACCTTTCCAACTGGTATATGGCCTGGAAGCAATCTTACCAATCCAGTGTGAAATCTCGTCTCTCAAACTCGCAATCGATCTCCTCCCCGGAACTTCAGAAGAAGAAGCTTGTTGCTTGGAATTAATCCAATTGGATGAAACCCGTCGTGATTCCGCTTTGGCTAACGAAGCCCATAAGAAATGAGTCAAGGTGCAGTTCGACAAAAATGTCAAACCCCGTGTCTTCTCAGAAGGTGACTTAGTCTTGCTTTACGACCAAGAATCTGATAAATTGGGAGCAGGTAAATTTAAGTCTCTATGGATGGGCCCCTATATTGTTAAACGAGTGTTAGCAAAAGGAGCCTACGAGTTAATTGATTATGACAGAATTCCGCTGGCACAACCTCGTAATGGGTTGTACCTCAAGCGTTACTATGTGTAATGGTAACCTGTGTGCTTTTGTTATATTTTTGTTTTCGCTAAAGTGTTTATTTTGGTCAAGTAATCCACTTTTTACATTTGTTGCAAATGTCAAACCTGCCGGAGTCATGTGTTGGATATGCCGACGGAGCGAGTCGTAGCTCGCGGAATCTATCCTCCGCAGCCTGGGCCATTTTTGATCCAAACGGTGAGTTAGTAAGTTTCAGAGGTGTATGTATTGGTCGATCAACGAATAACATCGCTGAATATAGCGCGTTGATAGAACTTCTCTCTGATGCCATCACACATGGTATACGCCGACTAATTGTGAGGCTAGACTCACAACTCGTAATACTACAACTCAATGGTATATATTCCGTCCGAAACCTAGCTATTTATAGCATGTTCCTAAGGGTTAAGATTTTGGAAAGAAAATTTGATCTTATTCAATATCAACATATTTCCAGAAACTTAAACACATTAACTGACTCATTAGAAAACTATGTGTTAGATAGACATTTGCAACATTTGTAAAAAGAAACACACCATCAAAGTTTTGCATGTGGATTATGAAGCTCAACCAAAATAAAACTCCGAAAATCAAAAATATATATAATTGTTTATGGTTTACACATAATGTTCTGTAACCAAGACAAAATTGGTCAAATGACTCAAAAACTCAAAATGCTAGGGGGCACCCTAGTCTAATGATGCTCGTGATAGCAAGTCACAGCCTGTGCGATCATGCGTAAGAGACGAGTCCGTCGTCTGGGCACGCCAGTAGTATGCCGCTGTAACCGCAAGGGTAGCTCGTCGGTCCTCACATCTGGAATACCGAGAGTGAGGCCCTCAACCTGCTCCTGTAATGCTGTGAGAGTCTCGGCCACATCGAGGTCACGAAGAATAGCCCTTCCGACAGCCTCTCTTGCTGGGGCAGCAGCTGGTACTCTCAGGCGAACTACTGGACGAACGGGACCAACATCTGCATGTACACATGAGTTTGATTAAAGTCTTGATAGAATAAAGCACATGGACATTATAAACAAAAAACGATAAACAAGAATACGGTCAAAGATTTTACCAATGGCGCTCCACTGCTCGCCATCCAGCAGTACTAAATCTGGATCACCCCGGAAGTCCATGCCAGCATATGGATACTCAGAATAAACCATCTCCTGACGATCAAACCACCCGAAGAAGGTATCAGAAAATGAAATCTGAGACTGGCCAGCATGCCTAGACATATGTTCAACCCATCTCTGCATACGTGGTTCAGTAGGAGAAGGTAAATCGAGTGAAATGTACTGCGGCTGCATCAGTGGTATCTTCTCCAAGGCAAAGGCGGTCAATATAGAACCATACCCAAAGTTCTTCAACCTCCCGCTCTTTATGTTGGTCAGCTGTTCTTTCATCAGAAGAAGTACTGCATCGCACCAGTTGAACACCGTCGGTTGGAGGCATTCCAAGGCATGCTACATGTAAGATCGATTGGCTACATGAAGAGCCACACCACCGGCCATCCTACCAAAAGTAAACAGAATAGTCCTAAGGGACCTGTCAGTGACATCACGGATGATGATCTTGCCATATTTACTCAGCTGAGATCCTTCTCTACAGTACCGGCGCACATAATCTCTCACAGAATCGCCTCCTCGAGCCGAACCTGACAAAGAGATGGGGGCACCCCGCCTCGACAAGCCAGTCAAGAAATAGATGTCTACTACAGTCAAGGGGATAGATTTTCCCCTGAGCTGGAAAACCTAATTGGTAGGATCAGAAGCATCGAGCAAATACTGCAGTAAGTTGATCTGCTGTCTCATGCTAGAAATGCGGAAGAACTTCAGCAAGCCACAATTCCGCAGCGCGTTCACTGTAACTAGATCATGTAGGGCAAGCATGTCCTCTTCTTCATGCTCACGTTCTCGCCATGTAATGGTCATCTTACTCCAAAGATCTCTGAAAAACAAAGAAGAGAGGAGTTAAGTCCTGATTTTGGTGAGAAACAGGCAAAAAAATCCATCAAAAATTGTGCATCAAATTCCCTTTTTGCGCCCAACGCACCTGCAGCAGTGTTCTAGGTGCGTTGAATGTCAGATAGCCTTTAGACGGGCCAACATTCAACGCAGTTTTCGATACACTAAGGGTGCGTTGATGGCAGAACGAGTTCTTTAAACCCCAGGGACTCATAAAAGCTAGGAATCAAGCTCAAAATGCAAAATGGAAACCATGAAATGAAAGAGCTCAGGTTTAGCTCCTACCTGGTCTATACGGCGCCGAGAATCGTCCACAGAATCTCCCGAAATCAGCTGATGAAAATCGAGGGGGAAAAGCACCTCCAAAGCTCCAACAAACCAAGTTCAAATGAAATGGTAAAATGAGAGGTAAAAAACACTTTTTCATTACTTTTACGTAGTTCAAAGTAAAATATTGGTGTTCTAACTTGTTTTCAAGCATATATTGTTCATTTCTGACTAGTTTGATGAAGTAGTTGAAAATACAGTACGATCCTTGAAAGGACAAAGCTATTTATGGTAAAATCAAAACAAGACTGGATTGATCGAGCAGTGTTACCGCAAGGTTCAAGCTCGTTAAAAAATAAACCCGCATCGAGCAGTTTTAGCAAATAGTTCAAGCTCGTTAAAAAATAAACATAAGACATGAGCAAATGTTTCCACCCGCGTTTAAGCTCATTAAAAAATGAACTATTCCCCAGTAAATAACCATCGTGAATGTAGTACTTCAGCCGTTAAAGCCTTGGTCATGTTTGCACCGTCACCTCCACTTTTCATTGTCCGATCATTCACCTACATTTGATTGTTTACCCATTTTGAGGAAGAGCTGCGAAGAGTGATCTCACTAGCCATCCTTGTGACACTGCCGTGATTGGAAAATTCAAAACCTTACCTGGAATCAGCTGCTACCTCTTTTATCACTCGTTCCTCAAAAGACGAGTCTCCTTTAAGCTTTTTTCAACTGACTCGTAAAATATGAAAAGATCGTCGAGCCATTGGCCTCTCCAGCTCATTAAAGGGACAGGAAGTGCTATCCCTCCTCTAGATTTTAATCTTTTTGGACCTGAGGGATTATTACACAAAAAGATCGAGCGCTTGTTTTGTTCGGCTCGTTAAAACTATCGAAAATTCATCCCTTCTATATTGTTTTATACTTTTTCGGACTTAAGGGATTAGATGACGAAAAAGGAATTTTGGAGTTACCTTTATGTTCCTTTTTAGACTCTCTAAAATTGAAAAGGACCGAGTTATCTTTGTCGTTAAACTCGTTAAAAAGATCAATAGCGACAAACTTGTCTTTAGACGAGAACGAGTTTCACTATCGCTAGGCTTGTTAAAACATAGCGATGGGTTTGCCTGAAGGGCAAATTATAGAACAAGCATATGTTATCCTCCTCAAGCTTGACAAAAATAAAGAGGTACTGGTCAGCAATGACTGGGGAAAAATTGGGAAGAAAACTCAAAGAAACTTTGGTTGTAGCAAGTTGCTCTTGAACATGACAGTTCCACTCCGTGTCCGAGTCGGGTTGGGTTGTTTCATTCACCGGTCACATCACCATGGTCACACCATACCATCCACACTTGGGGTTAATGCTACCAATCCATCACATCAGTGTCGCCGATATGTTCAAGAGAAGTCATCCAGAGAAGTCACCTGTGTCTCACCCACTACCATACATTATACTCCATTTTTTCATGACCGCCACCCTGAACATTATATCATCAGATCATTTTCACCTCCATCAAAATCATTTGCTCCGTTCCATGTCATTGATGTGGGATTCATTAAGGCCCTCCTATGATGGATCACCTCTTGTCGACATCAGCTCATTATCCAAGAAGTTGATCTAGGAACACCCCATTCAGTACTTTGAAGCTTGCATGCCTCAATGGAAAGTTTCTCACTTCCGGCGACAGGTTTACATTAATGGCCTTCGACCGAAAGATTTTGCGTGGTGTTCGACGCCAAGTCCTTTATTCGCACCACGTGAATTGTACTGCAGTACCTTGAGGATCATTATCATTATCGGTGATTCCTCTCGTGCTTGTTAACAGTTTACATCATTTACTGGTAATCAAGCGATGTCTTTCCATGTTCGACTTCAAAACATTCCTCACATGGATCGACTTGTACTTCGAGTGAAGATCAGATGAGATTGAAGACCCCAGATCTAGTTTCATCCATCCGAGCTGCGATATATATTCAGGGAAATAAAGACATCAAATGTACAACATTGCAGCACGGATAATCATCCTACCAAAAGGATGATGGCTCTATCAGAATCATCAGTCTACACTCAAACGATTGTCTGTCCTATGTACATGAAAATGAATTTATAAAGTTGAGCATGGGAATGCCCGCCTCAGCTAGATCATGAAAACGGTATGAAGATAATGTATTGTATTGTATCTTATTACAGGTCTCCTCCCAACATTGAAAGAACTTCAGATCCTCATAATAAAGCATTTCACCCGACACCAAAAGGTTAACGGCTTCATACTTTAGGGGGCAACTGTTATAGACATTTTTATGCCTTACAACTCTAAGCATGAAATGTCCATAAACCAAGGGCTCCTAAGTCCCTAAAAGTGTTGTTCTAACCCCTAAAGGAACAAGGTCAACAGATTACAGCTTCTCCCAGAAGTTCTCCACCAGAAACTGCTCAGAATTGGTCAAAACAGGATCATTTCAGCTGCTCCATTGGCTAAGTGCATTGCATTGCACCTAAATACACTGTGAGGGTGCATTGCATTTCAAAACTCCCTTTTGTAGGGTGCGGTGGGCGAGAAATGACAAATGGCAGTGTCATTCCGCGAGGTGGAGAGGCAATGGAAGCTTCCAGAATCTTCCCCTGTGACACTTGCCTCACTGAATTCGACCAAAGATGAGTAAGAGGCCCTCAGACTCCAAGTGGAAGCAAGAACTGACAGAGAGAAGACACTAATCAAATCACAAGCTGACTCATCCTCCTTACACATATCTATATATGGATCCCTCATCCCAGAGATCCAGAGGCTGGAATTTTGCATATTGTAAGGAATTGCTGTTGGTTTCTAGAGACAAACATCAGATTGTTGGGTGATTTATGCTTTGTTTGAGGTGAGGAGGGGCTTCTTTGCTGGGAGGTTGATGCTGGGTCAGAACCACTGGTTGTAACTCCTCCTGGATCTTTTCTTGTTTATCAATAAAAACTATTTGAGTTCTCCTCCATGCTTTTGTGTCATTGATGCTTGTCACAGTTGTATGGTTAACTTAAATATGATCCTAAGTTATTTACGAATATAGATCCATGTCTTTGTATAGTGCTCTTCTTCTGTGATCTTACAGGTATTCTGTGAAGCTAGGCATACAAAGGAGCAGGTAGCTGGAGAATATCAAAGAAGAGAGGGATTGGATAAAAGGATTAGCGCAAGACACAGGTTGGTTCTTTGTATTCCTCTCTGTCTATAATTCGTAAAGGAAATACAAAAGTAGTTTTTCTCTGTTTGTTTCTAAGGCAGCTGTCACACCTTAGTGGGATAGAGCAGTTCTAAATAGACACTTTTCCCTGTAACAGTTTAGGGTTTCACATTTAAAAGTTTGGGAAAGGGAAGTTGGGATAGGGGTTTAGTAATTTAGGGGATAGGGAACAATGAAGTCAAGGAACAAATGGAATCAAGGAGAAAAGAAATGATGGAAGAAGAAAAAGCTTGGTGGTCAACGATTTTTGAAACCCTAGGCAACATCTTATATTTGAGGAATTCAAAATGATAGGGTTTGATCATTTGTTTGGAAGCTCAACACATCAACCATCATAGCATAACTACCAAACTTTAATGCACAAGTGAAATGGAGCTCCACCTACTTGAAACAAAGGAAATTGACATGATTTTGGCGTTTGGAGGCCACTATGGCATTTTTCGGGCCAGATAGCTGAGTGCACCACGCAGCTTGCCCAACGTGCCGCGCCATCCCAGTGCGCCGTGCCCGTATTAATTTACACTGGCTGATCGTGCCCAATGCGCCCCACCACCTGCTCTATGCGTCGCACCGGCTTTGAACGCATCTTTGGCTTAAAACTTTGCAAGTTTGCCCTCTCAAGACTAAACTTCAACCCTCTTTGACCTCTTAGATACAAATGAATGTTTTAAAACCATGAGAACCTCTTATAGTGATGGATTTGATTTTTGCTTCTCACAAACCCATTTTGTAATGTTTTTGACTTGGCACCTTTCCCACAATTAATAAAACTCTGTCTTTTTGTTTCCCTTTCTATTTTTTAGCTTGAGTGATGAGTCTTTTGTCAATTTTTTGCAAGGATAGTGGCATGTCTTGACAAAGGAAGACCAGGGCTGCGCCTGGAGATTTCAACAACTGAAAAACTTTTTGAAAATTACATGACAATTTATTACAAAGAGAAATGACGAATTTTCTTCAAAACTTTGGTTATAGTCAAGCATATGATGATGAAAATATTGGAAATGAAAACCTATTAAGGACCTCCCTCATTAGTATGCTGGCATTATTAGACATTGTTGAAGACCAAATTGACTAACCCTAGACCTAATGACTGAAATGACCTTTGCTGATCAATAGACTTAAAACAGGACTGCAAGTGATTTTAAAACTTGATTTTGACGGACAGACCTGAGCCAACATGGAAAAGGCATGAGGGGTAGTGTATGATAAGACACTTCCGTCAGATTATGGCATGCCCCTAGCGGAATACAGATGATCGAGCTGAATGAGACACCTAAAAGTGAAATGCAATAAGAGAAATTATCTCTGACGGAGGGATGACCATACCGACTCTAACAGTATCCTGAGCTCAATTTAGACATCGGGAACCCCTTCAAAACTCAGCTATAAGATGGTGCTGCGCACTTGCTTCTCACGTTGCGCACCTGCCAAAGAGAGGGTGCACTTGCCTAGAAAAGCTGGAAACACTTCCAGACTTCGCCAAATTTTCTCAAAAGCTTCATAAACGTTTTCTTGAACCTCCAACAAGTGAGTGACTATTAAATATATCCTTCTTATTCCTCCTATAGTCATTCCTTATGGTATTTTGAAATTTTCATTAAAGATTTGGTGTTTACTCATTTCAAACCCTAGTATCTCCCTCAAATCACCATTGCACTCTCAATTCCCAAATTGCATTCCCCTACACTTTGATACCCTTCCCTCATTAAAATTCCCTTTCCCTAAACCCTTTATCCTAATACCCTAAGCCGTAGGTGCTACAACTACCTAGGTTCCCAACCCCCGACCTGTAAATAATTTCCCCATCCTAAATTCCATCATATTACTACTCCCTGTCCCCTCCCCCATTTCATAAATCTATAGCACCATCTCCCTTAATTTCCCTTTCTCATTCCTTATTCCTAAAAACCACATTCCACCAACATCATACCTCCCTAGGGTTTTGACATTAAGACACCATAACAGAAGGAAGTTGAACTAGCCAAGGAGCTTACCTTAGATAAGTAACTTGCCATAATGATCAATGAAAATAGGGAGCATTGGTTTGAGAGAGTTAACGACCATATTGAGAAGCTCTTGAAGAAATCTAAAAAGGACAACAATATTTAAAGGAGAATGGCCAAACACTATGCCAAAAGAGAAAGAAATGCGAGGGCAAAGCTCAAGGCAACAAATCCAAAGATTGAAGCCATAACTCACGAAGAAAAGAAAAAGAAACTTGATGTACCTGCAGAGGCTTCACTCCAAGCCTAACCATACCATCATCAACCACTTCAACAATTTTGAAGCATTTTGGCTCATTTTTTGCAAGTTCTGTCTTTTTCTGTGTGTTCCTGGATAGCATTATATCAGCAAAATGGTCAAATGCGCAGCGCCCTTGGCACTGCGCACTTTTTTGAGCCACTTTTTAAGAAAATGAAGACCACCAATGGATTCCAAATGACCAATATATCTAATAAAACCACTTTTCCAGCCTTATTTTGCAAAACTAGTAGGTAGAAAGGGCAAAAAAGAAAAAAAAATCATGTTTTTGCCTCAATTTTGGCCTAGGCGATGTGCACTGAGCAGTCTTGAGATAATGAAGTTTTGAGAGACCAAAACAACTTCATTTTGCAAAATGGAGACATATTCAGAAAGTATACTTGAAGAGATTTCCAAAAATCCATCTTGTGCTTAATTTGGACATTGACAACTTAGTCAAAATCAGCTTAGAACAGGTAGGGCACACTTGACACTGTGAGCATGCACTTGGCAAAAAAATGGCACATTTGACCATTTGATGATTTTTTTGAATTTTCACAGTAATTTTGACTTTCAATTGAGAAAATGATGTTTTCACCTATGTAATTGAGGATGGTAAATGTAATAATGATGTGTATAAGTTACCTAGGGGTATATTCATCAGGTAGAAGTTATCATTAAGTCAAATGAATCAATTTTAATGTAATTAGGGAGGAGTCACTTAGAGAATCCCACACTCTAGCTATCAGTTCAGATTTTGCTATAATTGCTCCTCCTCTCATGGATTTGACCCCTGAGGTTGGGAGGAGTTTTTTCTGAGGCCTATATCTTGTATTTTTCAGTCTTTTCAAAGGTTGGACTTAGTTGGATGTTGTAGTATTGATCAGAGACACTATTGTATCATAATTTGGCCAGTTTTAATAGATGAGTTGCAGCGATTTCTTTGGTATACATGTGGTATGAATGTTTAGCATTGTTTCTTCTCTATTATCATTTGTATGAAAGTTTTTTGAGTTCATAAGCCATTTCACATCTGTTATATGCTAATTTTCAAGTTTATAGGCAGAATACATGTTTGCTCATGCTCCGTTTTGGGAAATTTATCATAATTTGTCCATTTTTTCTTCAGTTTAGGAAGAATACATCTCCTATGCTCTTCCTAACTCCTCATCAGTATTAAAACATCTCACCAAATCACCTTTTAAGTGTTAAACCTTCTGCCTGTCTTTCCCCTTTGAATGTCTGCAATCATACCTTATTTTCCCTGACCTAGCTTCTTTGACCTAATCCTCATCCAGCAACCCCATCAAAATAAAATCAAAACAAATTCTACACTTTATACCTAGCCTAAAACCCTAATCCATCCAGCCATCTTGGTTTTGATTCTTTGGAGAGAGCCCTCTCCAGCTTGGTAGGGCTAGCTACCAAGTCAAAATGTTGGTATGTGGTTACCTCATCTAGACTTTTCCTCAGCCTTGGAGATCTGGAGGAGTGATAACATACTGGCGCCATTGCTGGGGACCGAAAGCTATATCTTCCCCGGGAAAGAACGACAATGATTTAGATCTGATTTCCAATGGTGGACAGTGATCAGGCACACGAATGCTGAAATCGTTCACTTGGAAACTCGAGTGTCCACAAATCCAAAGGTTCATAATTTTCATGGCAACTCCACATTTCAAGAACCCGTAGTTTGAAAACCTTCTTGGTGACTTCATTGTTTTCAAGATGAGTTCTACTACAAGAAGAAATCCTAGGTATGCTCCTATGGAACGATCTCAGATCCCTGGATTTCCAAATCCTATGCCTCATGTTGACTAGTTTACAAATCTTCCTATATTTAAAAATGAACAAGAAGATGATGATACTTTTCATTTAGTAAGGTTTCATGTACATGTATGTAGACTAAGATTTGAGTTTCCTGAGGACTATCTCATGAAGTTGTTTATGGTTTTCCTTGAAGATAAAGCTAGGGTATGATATGAAGGGTTACCAGAAGGAAGTTTATGTTCTCTAAAAGATTTCCATAATGTGTTCTCCAACCATTATGTGAAGTCTTATCTTTCTTTACAAAGTTTTTGTGATTATAGTGAGGGTTTCATTGCATATCTTGAAATTATTCATGATATCGAATGTATGAATGATGAAGAAATCATTGAATCCTTCTCTGATTTTTCCCTTCAACAACAGTTTGAAGAACCTAGTCACTTTGACAGACAAGATCATAGTCAACATACAATAGCTTCATCTTTGCTCTAAGATGAAGGAAGTTTGCATCTTGATATTCAAAAGGAATCACATGAAATGAATCAACAGTCTGACGAAAATTTATATACCCCTTTGCTTAAAATTAATGAAGATATTCAACATCCTTGTCAAACCTTAGGAGGGAAAGAAGACAATTGTTGTTTTGTCCAAAGAAAACAAAGAGTAATTCCTCCTTTGACTGAAGAATAAATAAATCATATTCTTAATTTGAAAATCCATATTCCATCAATTAAGAATGATGATGTTATTGCACAGTCTTTCCAGTTTCCAAGTGATTATGAAGAGGAGAATAGTGATAAAGAAGAATTTGTTTCAGATCCCCTTGCAGATACAAATATTCCTCAAGGTTAAGAAAATGAAAGGTGTGTTGATGAAAAGGAGTTTGCTCTAGATCCTGTAGATATGGACACTTATTCCGTTGAAAATATTATGGAGGATCCTTTTGCTAATTTGTTACAGCCATATGGAAATAATTCTTATTCTTCTCCTTTTATTGATTCAAAAAAGGTAATGCCTCATAATTTTCAAGATCCCTTAGACATTGTTTTGCAAGCATTGAAAAAGGTGAATGTTGTTTTGTTTATTAGCATAAATCTTGGTTTCATTTTTCATTGTGAGTTGCCTACATATACATCATTCTGCCTGCTCGAGGTAAGTGAGAGAAGAATTTCAGTAAGTAACCATCTACTGGATTGGTTACACTGGAAGGATCATTTCACCCAATCAACAATGGTGGAAGAAGGGAAAAAATTTGAGGAATATGCCAATGTGTTGCCTCTAGCTCATAAAGAGGAAACAATTCAACTTGACAGTTATCCTGATCTTTCTGTTGATCATCAAGATGTATCCTTTGCACATGCTTTTCAACATCCTTTTACCAGTTTTCTGTAGTCATCAGATCATGATGGTTACCTTGTTTTGAATAATAGTTTGCAGGTTTAGTTGTATGTTGAGTTGCCAATCTTAAATTTTTTTGTAGATAGTGTAAATAGAGGAAAATCAGGTATCCAGTTGCTTGATTGGCTCAATTGGTGTTTTTCCTTTACCTGATTCAGCAATCATTTTCAGCAGCTAGAATAGAATAGGGTGTGGATTTTGTTTCAGCAACAACTTTCTTTCAAGTTCAGTTTTCAGCAAGTGACGACATAATTCATCAAGGTTTGAAGCCCGAGGACAAGGCCCCAAGGCTCTGGTGATCTAATAGTTTGGATTGAAGTTTTTAGTGTCTAGTTTGGTTGTTAGTTTTTTACTATATTGGCCCACATGGTTAGGAACTTGGTCTACAGTGTTCTTGACAACTCCAAGGACCTGCCATCCCCAATAAGGTCGATGTTAGAGTAAATATTTGCATACTACCATAAATGATCAAAATTTCTCTTTTCATATCATATTAGGGTTCCATTCTGAAATTTTTTCATTCCACCTAGGTCCTCATTCAAAAATTTACTCACTAGTGGTAGCCCTAGTAAAATTACCTCACTCACCTACACTCCATCTACCTTCCTTAACCTTTTCCCATGCCCATTCCTCTCATTTCCTCTCCTAGGGTTTTGAGGGCATTTTTATTGGTTTCATGACCTCCATGGTTAAATTTGTATCCTGATGCTCTTACGCCTTCCCCTATCCTTAATATACCTTCCTAAACACTTCCCATCACTCCTATCCCTTAAAATCATCATTTTTCTACAAACCCTGGCCTATTGCTATGCTTTTGACACTTTTATAAACTAGGCCTATGTTTTGCCATTTTGGACCCCTTCCCCTCATTCAATCCTTGAAATTATAGTTTCCCTTACTTCTTAACATACCGCCCTATATCCCAAAATTTTCCTAAGAATTTAGAAACCCCATATCCCCTTTATTCCCCTTCATTCCTATAAATTTCCCAAATCCCCCGTTTTGCCTACACTAAACCCTAATTTCCTCTCCCATTGAGATAGGGTTTTCTATGGAATCAGAGATATCTAAGCATAGGAGGCATAAGGGAGGCCATATCAGCAAGTATGAGGCCACTCAAACTCATAAACATAATGTCTCCATCATTTTTCAAAAAAGTCATTCTAAGGGGACAAAATCATTTGCCACACAAAGGGCCAATTTTTCTTCAAAGTATGTTTCCAATCCTTAATAGGCCAAGGAACAAAAACATCCTTCATTTTGTACACAGGTATTATTTTTTTGGAGAAATGTAAAACATACAGGTGCTATAAGAGGTTTTCTGCACTTCTGGAGTGACCTTGGGAAAATCAAATGTTCTCCTATCTTATGTGTCCCAATGATTTTCTTGATAAGTCAAATGACAACTATACTGGAATAAAATTCCCATGAGCTATCATGAGCTCAATTTGGAGTTCAGGAAGGCCTCCAAAAATGGTCGCCAAAAAGAAACTTTACATAGGGCACCCTTGTGTTGCACACATGAGAAGTCTTGGGAAATTTACTTTTTGGAGGCCCAAATCTTATCGTTTTTTGGAACCAAGTGCATTTCGAGAATCTAGATAGGACGGGATTTCCAATGAGATATCTTGAGCTCAATTTGGACATTGGGAACCGCTTCTAAACTCAACTGGAATATGGCGCTACACACTTGCTTCTCACGTTGAACACCTACCAAAGAGAGGGTGCACTTGCTTGTGGCGCTGTGCACTTGCCTAGAAAAGCCAGAAACGCTTCCAAACTTTGCCAAATTGCCTCCAAAGCTTCAACAACGTTGTCTTCAACCTCCAGCAAGTGAGTGATAGTTAAATATATCATTCTTCTTCCTCCTACAGTCATTCCTTATGGTATTTTGAAAGTTTCATTAAAGATTTGGTGTTTTACTCATTTCAAACCCTAGTATCTCCCTCAAATCACCATTTCACTCTCAATTCCCAAATTTCATTCCCCTACACTTTCATACCCTTCCCTCATTACAATTCCCTTTCCCTAAAACCTTTATCCAAATACCCTAAGTCCTAGGTGCTACAACTACTTAGGCTCCCAACCCCCAACCTCTAAATAATTTCCCCATCCTAAATTCCATCATATTACTACTCCTTGTCCCATCCCCCATTTCATAAATCCCTAGCACCATCTCCTTCAATTTCCCTTTCCCATTTTTTATTCCTAGAAATCACATTCCACCAAAATCATACCTCCCTAGGGTTTTGACATTAAGACACCATAGTAGAAAGAAGCTGAACTACCCAAGGAGCTTACCTTAGATAAGCAATTTTCCATAATGATCAATGAAAATAAGGAGCATTGGTTTGAGAGAGTTAACAACCATCTTGAGAAGCTCTTGAATAAATCTAAAAAGGACAACAACATTTCAAAGGAGAATGGCCAAACAATATGCCAAAAGAGAAAGAAATGCAAGGGAAAAGCTCAAGGCAGCGAGTGCAAAGATTGAAGCCCTAACTCACGAAGAAAAGAAAAAGAAACTTGATATACTTGTAGAGGCTTCACTCCAAGCCTAGCCACACCATCATCATCCACTTCACCAATTTTGAAGCATTTTGGCGTATTTTTTGCAACTTCTGTCTTTTTCTGTGTGTTCATGGACAACGTTATATCAACAAAATGGTCAAACGCGCAACACCCTTGGTGTTGCGCACTTCTTTGAGTCACATTTTGAGCAGATGAAGACTAGTAGTGAATGCCAAATGACCAATATATCTAAGAAAACCACTTTTCCAGCCTTCGTTTACAAAACTAGCAGGTAAAAAGGGTAAAAAGCAAGCAAAAAATAATGTTTCTGCCTCAATTTTGGCCTAGGTGTTGTGCACTGAGTAGACTTGGGAGAAATCAGTTTTGAGGGGAAAAATCAGGTTTCTTTTTGCAAAATGGAGGCATATAGACTTGAAGGGCTTTCCAACAAGCCATCTTGAGCCTAATTTTGACACCTACAACTCATTCAAAATCAGCCTCCAATAGGGAGGGTGTAGTTGGTAGAAAAATGGCGCACTTGACCATTTGCTGATATTTTTGAATTTTCACTGTAATTTTGACTTTCATCTCAGAAAAAGATTTTTTTATCTATGTAATTTAGGATGGAAAATGTTATAATGATGTGGATAAGCTACCTAGGGGTAGATTCATCAGGTAAAAGTTATCATCAATGTTATAGACATTTTTGGGCACTGCAACCCCAAGCATGAAATGTCCATAAACCAAGGGCTCCTAAGTCCCTAAAAGTGTTGTTCTAACCCCTAAAGGAACAAGGTCAACTGATTACAGCTTCTCCCAGAAGTTCTCCATGAAAAACTACTCAAAACTAGTCAAAACAGGATCATTTCAGCTGCTCCATAGGCAAAGTGCATTGCATATCACCTAAGTACACTCTGTGGGTGCGTTGCATTTCAAAAATACCTTCTATGGGGTGTGATGGGTGAGAAGTGACAAATGGCAGTGCCATTCCGCGAGGTGGAGAGGCATGGAATCTTCCAGAAACTTCTCCTGTGACACTTGCCTCTCCGAATTCAACCAAGGATGAGTAAGAGATCATCAATCTCCAAGTGGAAGCAAGAACTATCAAAGGGAAGACACTAATCAAATCACAAGCTGACTCATCTCCCTTACAGATATCTATATATGGATCCCTCATCCTAGAGATCCAGGGGCTGGAATTTTGCATCTTGTAAGGAATTGTTGTTGGTTTCTTGAGACAACATCATAGTGTTGGGTGATCTAAGCTTTGTATGAGGTGAAGAAGGGCTTACTTGCTGAGAGGATGATGCTGGGTCAGAACAACTGGTTATAACTCCCTTGGCTCTTTCTTAGTTATCAATAAAATCTATTCAAGTTTTCCTCCATACTCTTGTGTCATTTATGTTTTATGCATTTGTATGGTCAATTTACATCTGATCCTAGATTGTTTATGATTATAGATCCTTGTTCTTGTATAGTGTTATGCTACTGTGATCCTACAAGTACTCTGTGAAGCTGGGCGTACAAGGGAGCAAGTAGCGAAAGACTATCAAGAGAGAGAGGAATAGAACTAGGAGATTAGCGCAAGACAGAGGTTGGTCTTCTTTGTTCTTCTCTCATCTATATTTCATAAAGGAAAAACAAAAGTAGCTTTACTTTGTTTGTTTCTAAGGTAGCTACCACACCTTAGTGGGATAAGCAGTTATGTGTAGACACTTTTCCCTGTAACAAAATGGTGACTCCACTGGGGACGAATTAGTTTGTTTGTTTATCTTCCTTGCTGTTTATTTTATAAACTTACAGACGGAGCCTGAAGTAGAGCAAGGTAGCTTTCGAACTGCATTTTCTATGCAAATGCAAAGTAGATAAATGCCACTTCAGTCAATCTCCGGGTTTTGTTTATAAATTAAACAACTGATTTACAAACTCTCTGATTGCCCTCGTGGTAGCTCTTGGAACCTCCTTAGATCTACCCCTGATTGTTGATTTACTGATTACCATTTGCTCGGCCAAAACCCATGAACTGAACTGCAAACTGTGACCCGGAACCCAAGCAAAGTCTCATCTCTGGCCCAACGCAGGTTCTGTTCTGTGAATCTGAAATTCAGCGCACTTCCCGAGTGTAGTAGGTGCGCTGCATTTCAAGTTCACTGTGTTACAGGTGCGCTGATCAGACTAGGCATTGTTCAGTTTTCGTTTCTGTGATTCATTCTTTTCAGTTCTATTCATGAATTTTGTTGCCTGTAATTAGTATATCTCTATTTGAAACCCCCTTTCCTTGCTGACATTCCGCCTCCATTGTGCAAAAGAACTGTAAATGTTTTTGTGTATTTGTTGAGTCATTTTCAGTTCTACTTTGCAAAAAGTTACGTTTGTACTGTCGTTCCTTGATTTGAAAGTGTCGCAAGTGTCGTTTTCAGTCATAGGAGAGAGTTTGGTTACTCTTGATAGTCGATTACCTTGTTGCTATTGTATTTGGTCTGAATTTGTAATTTTTCTAACGTTGAAAGCAAGTACTCATTTCCAAATCGTAAAGTGTTGTGATTGTCTCCATTTTTGATTTTGAAAAGAAACTTGTTAGTAATTGTCGCTTGAAAAGTAGTTCAAATTTGCGCATTAGATTTCTTTTTACCATTCACATACTAAGAAATCCAAAAACAAATACATGCATGTGCATTTGCATTTAGACTGTTTGATTGGTTTGATTTAGGACAGGGCATTTAGTGTGTGCTCTTTGCTCTTTGTGAAAGAATACTGTCTCTCTTTCCTTAGTAGTTAGGATTTTCATTGCACAAAGAAGATAAAAGACGGTTTATCATCTTAGATTGCATTTTAGGAATTGTACATCTACATCTCACGGTGAACCTGAAAGGCAAATTTCTTAAGCAAGATCAACTATAAAATAAATTTAATGAATCTAACAACGCTTTGGAACCTAACGCACAACATCTAGAAGTCTAGGCTAGAGACGTATTCTGGCGTCGTAAAGCCTGGTAACTGTTGTTCTCACTGATGGTTGGGTGATTCCTCCACTTTGAGATGATAAGTACTAGTACGGACTTGTGCTCCCATGTACCGTCGAGTATATTTTGGGAGACCACAATAGGCTTAATCCTTTATCCATAGGAAGCCGTGTCTGCCGCCCTATCGATCGCAATGCACTAAACACAACATTAAGGAAGATTGACTGTCGTACCGTAAAAAGTATTCTGCAGTTTTGCGATTGGTTTCGTAATCCCTCTACCTAGATTTCTAGAGCAGTCCCTTTCATTCCTTTTCAGAATCCTTAATGGAAAAGGTCCATCTGAGCACTTGTCACTTCAGGCTCATTAAAAATCGAAGGCGATTAGAGTCATCTTTTGTTTTTTCTCGACTCTTTAAAATTGAAAAAAAAAGTTGTGCTAAAGCATCTAAAATTTATTTTAAACGAAATAATCATCACCCTTTCATATGTTGATCTTAGGTTGAGAAAATGGAATCCACCAACCAAGGAATTCCCCTTGGAGGAAATCCTAGTCCCTTCTCCTCTTGGGGAGATTTTGGTGCACCCCATATGGCCACATTGTCACTTCCACAATTGACAATTGGCTTGCCCGTATGGCTCTTCTCAACCTCTGTTGTTCAGAACATTGCAATTCCTGAACAATCGAGTCAACAACTAGACGAATCTAGAGTTACCCACCACCCTTCTACTTCCTCCAATTCTTCCTCTCCTCCTTCCTCTTCGCTTGATGGGGTTGGTAAAGCCAAAAATCAAGTACCTGAGAAGAAGAAGGAAAGGAAGAAGAAAGAGAAGAAGAAGAAGGAGCCAAAAGCGAAAGGGGGCAACCAAGCATCGTCTAGCGAAAATCCACACACTGCACCGACCAGGCCTAAATTGCCATGTGTCATTTGCAAAGGAGACCACTATCATCGAGATTGTCCCTGTATCCCTCGTATCTTAAGGGATTGGTCTCCTCGTTTGCACAATCCAGTGTCGTCAACCTCTGATGATCATGTTGAAAACACACCGTCGACTAGTGAAAGTGAAGCCCCAGGACAAAAAGGAAAATACAGATTTCCTTGTAAACTGTGCGAAGGCGATCATGCCGTCCATCGTTGTCCCTTATTAGATGAGGCTAAAAGAGTTTTGGACGATCGTCCGATTTCACCGTTACGACTTCCTCCAAGATATAAAAAAATCTTGCCAAGTCCGTCACTAGTTGAAAATCCTGCTGACCTGCCCAGGTGGTCAGCCGAAGCATCTATCATTGAAGACAAACCATCTGAACCCATACCAGATGAAAGCCAAAACGTTGAAGTGGTAGTTGACCTGGTCTTGCCTTCAGAGGTTCCATCTTCAGATGATACAGTCACAGAAGAGAATAAGGGTGACACCGTCCAAATTCTTTTCGTAAGCACAGACTCCAATGAACATGGGGGCAATTTACCCATTCCTTTACCGCAGGAAGGAAGTTCGTTAGAGTCGTACCCGACCGCTTATTCGGTCCCACCTCCAAGCAACCTAGTTGTTTCTTTCGACTGGAATCAACTAGGCAGACCCCGTTTACCGGCTAGTGTACCATTCCGAATTATTGCTCAAATATATAGAATGGTTATGGCTGGTACCGTCATAGATGAAGGGGCTTCTGTGAGTATCCTTTCCTCGACTTCTTGGAAAGTGCTTGGTTCTCCATCGCTTTTGCCTGAGATGAGAAATCTAACAGGCTTTGACAAAGGAACCAGTCAACCATTAGGGATCCTTCCCTATGTGCCCATAACATTGAGAGGGAAAACCATTCACATGAATGTAATGGTAGTTCAAGGACCCTTGGATTATAATCTACTCCTTGGACGAGACTATATTTATTGCATGGGAGCCATTGTCTCATCACTCTTTAGAGTAATGTGTTTTCCGCACGAAGTAAGAGTGGTCAAGCTCGTAGACCAGCTTTGATTTCCCAGATCACACAGAGAAAATAGTCATATGCCATCCCTGAATGGTCTTTTCACACAAGGAATGTCTCATCAATCTCCAGTCTGTCCACCTGATGAGCGCAAGTGATTCGGGGGACATGACTGAAACCTAGGGGGCATGCACCCTGGTCTGCTTCGGCAGGAAAACTTCGGGTATAGCGTAGGTTTCCGTGAGAGATATATGACTGGACTGTACTCTCGTCCGTGATTGGAAGAGGGGGTTAGACTAGAATAATATTCTCTCGTCAAAGTTATGTGAGTGGATTGTCTCACCTTTGTCTATTTTGGTAGACATCGCCGAAGAAGTGTTTTGTTTGCGCTGTGAATAGAACAATCTTTGGTAACCTGAAAGAGGTAGACCTTTCCTGATAAAACAAATGTTTTGTTGGAGTTTTGAAAGGTGACCTTGAAACTCTGTTTTATACCTGGGGGCATGCAAGCCTTTTGGTGTGCAAGCGAAGAGCGACTATTTATTTTTTAAATTTGTAGGTCCTCTAACCCTTTAAACTCATAGGATTGGTCGTTTCCTAACTTGCA
Source organism: Pinus tabuliformis (assembly GCA_031772625.1). Classification (NCBI taxonomy): domain Eukaryota; kingdom Viridiplantae; phylum Streptophyta; class Pinopsida; order Pinales; family Pinaceae; genus Pinus; species Pinus tabuliformis. Next base: position 314,815,074 of record CM062820.1, on the reverse strand, counting down.
TAAAGAAAGGATGTGGGGCAAAAATCTAAAAATTGCCGTTTTAAAATGGGACATTCTTATTATACGACTGGATTAATCGAGCAGTTTTAGCACATAGTTCAAGCTCGTTAAAAAATAAACATAAGTCATGAGAAAATGTTTCTCCCTGCGTTTAAGCTCATTAAAAAATGAACTATTTCCCGGTAATGACCATCGTGAATGTAGTACTTCAGCCTTTAAAGCCTTGGTCGTGTTCTCATCATCACCTCCACTCTGTATTGGCCGATCATTCACCTCCATTTGATTGTTTACCCCTTTTGAGGAACAGCTGCGAAGAGTGATCCCACTAACCATCCTTGTAACACTGTCGTGATCAGAAAATTCCAAACCTTACCTGGAATCAGCTGCTACCCAATTTTATCACTCGTTCCTCAAAAGACAAGTCTCCTTTAAGCTCTTTTCAACTGACTCGTAAAATATGAAAAGATTTCCGAGCCATTGGCCTCTCCAGCTCGTTAAAGGGACCGGAAGTGCTATCCCTCCTTTAGATTTTAATCTTTTTGGATTTGAGGGATTATTACACAAAAAGATCGAGCGCTTGTTTTGTTCGGCTCATTAAAATTATCGAAAATTCATCCCTTCTGTATTGTTTTATACTTTTTCGGACTTAAGGGATTAGATGACGAAAAAGGAATTTTGGAGTTTCCTTTACGTCCCTTTTCAGACTCTCTAAAATTGAAAAGGACCGAGTTATCTTTGTCGTTAAACTCGTTAAAACTTAATAGTGACAAACTTGTCCATAGCAGACAAGAACGAGTTTCACTATCGCTAGGCTTGTTAAAGCATAGCGATGGGTTTGCCCGAAGGGAAAATTATAGAACAAGCATATGTTATCCTCCTCAATCTTGACAAAAATAAAGAGGTACTGGTTAGCAATGACTGGGGAAAAATTGGAAAGAAAACTTGAAGAAACTTTGTTGGTAGCAAGTCGCTCTTGAACATGACACTTTCACTCCGCATCCAAGTCGGGTTGGGTTGTTTCATTCACCAGTCACATCGCCATGGTCCCATCACACCATCCACATTTGGGGTTAATGCTACCAATCCATCACGTCAGTGTCGCCGATATGTTCAAGAGAAGTCATTCAGAGAATTCACTTGTGTCTCACCCACTACAATACATTTACACTCCATTCGTTCATGACCGCCACCCTGAACCTTATGTCATCAAATCGTTTTCACCTCCATTAAAATCATTTGCTCCGTTCCGTGTCATTGATGTGGGATTCATTAAGGCCCTCCTGTGACGGATCTCTTCTTGTCGACATCAGCTCATTATCCAAGAAGTCGATCTAGGAACACCCCGTTCAGTACTTTGAAGCTTGCATGCCTCAATGGCAAGTTTCTCACTTCCGGCTACAGGTTTACATCAATGGCCTTCGACCGAAAGATTTTGCGTGGTGTTCGACGCCAAGCCCTTTATTCGCACCACGTGAATTGTACTGCAGTACCTTGAGGGTCATTATCATTATCGGTGATTCCTCTTGTGCCTGTTAATAGCTTACATCATTGGCTGGTAATCAGGCGATGTCTTTCCATGTTCGACTCTAGAACATCTCTCACATGGATAGCCTTGTACTTCGAGTGAAGATCGAACGAGATTGAAGACCCCAGATCTAGTTTCATCCATTCGGACTGCGATATATATTCAGGGAAATAAAGACATCAAATGTACATTATTGTTGCACAGATAATCATCCAATCCAAGGGATGATGACTCTACCATAATCATCAGTCTACACTCAGACGATTGACTGTCCTATGTACATGAAAATGAATTTATAAAGCTGAGCATGGGAATGCCCACCTCAGCTAGATCATGAAAATATTATGAAGATAATGTATTGTATTGTATCTTATTACAGGTCTCCTCCCAGCCTGAAACAACTTCAGATCCTCATAATAAAGCATTTCACCCGACATCAAAAGATTAACGACCTCATGGTTTAGGGGGCAACTGTTATAGACATTTTTGGGCACTGCAACTCCAAGCATGAAATTTCCATAAACCAAGGGCTCCTAAGTCCCTAAAAGTGTTGTTCTAGCCCCTAAAGGAACAAGGTCAACTGCTTACAACTTCTCCCAGAAGTTCTCCATGAAAAACTGCTCAAAACTGGTCAAAACAGGATCATTTCAGCTGCTCCATAGGCAAAGTGTGTTGCATCTCACCTAAGTACACTCTGTGGGTGCATTGCATTTCAAAAAGCCCTTCTATGGGGTGCGATGGGTGAGAAGTGAGAAATGGCAATGTCATTCCGCGAGGTGGAGAGGCATGGAATCTTCCAGAAACTTCTCCTGTGACATTTGCCTCTCTGAATTCGACCAAGGATGAGTAAGAGATCATCAATCTCCAAGTGGAAGCAAGAACTATCATAGGGAAGACACTAATCAAATCAAAATTTGACTCATCTCCCTTACAGATATCTATATATGGATCCCTCATCCCAGAGATCCAGGGGCTGGAATTTTGCATCTTGTAAGGAATTGTTGTTGGTTTCTTGAGACAACATCATAGTGTTGGGTGATCTAAGCTTTGTATGAGGTGAAGAAGGGCTTACTTGCTGAGAGGATGATGCTGGGTCAGAACAACTAGTTGTAACTCCCTTGGCTCTTTCTTAGTTATCAATAAAAGCTATTCAAGTTTTCCTCCATACTCTTGTGTCATTTATGCTTTATGCATTTGTATGGTCAATTTACATCTGATTCTAGATTGTTTATGATTATAAATCCATGTTCTTGTATAGTGTTATGCTACTGTGATCCTACAGGTACTATGTGAAGCTGGGCGTACAAGGGAGAAAGTAGCGAAAGACTATCAAGAGAGAGAGGAATCGAGCTAGGAGATTAGCGCAAGACAGAGATTGGTCTTCTTTGTTCTTCTCTCATCTATATTTCATAAAGGAAAAATGAAAGTAGCTTTACTTTGTTTGTTTCTAAGGTAGCTACCACACCTTAGTGGGATAAGCAGCTCTGTGTAGACACTTTTCCTTGTAACAATCAAGTCAAATGAATCAATTTCAATGTAATTAGGGAGGAGTCACTTAGAGCTTCCTACACTCTAGCTATCAGTTCAGATTTTGGTGGAACCGCTCCTCCTCTCATGAATTCGACCCCTGAGGCTGGGAGGAGTTTGTTTTTAGGTCTGTTTCTTGTATTTTTCAGTATTTTCAAAGGTTGGACTTAGTTGGATGTTGTAGTATTTATCAGAGACACTATTGTATCGAAATTTGGTCAGTTTCAAAAGATGAGTTGCAACTATTTCTTTGGGATACATGTGGTATTAATTTTTAGCATTGTCTCTTCTCTGTTGTCATTTGTATGAAATTTTTGTAAGTTCATAAACCATTTCATGTCTGTTATATGATAATTTTCAAGTTGATAGGCAAAATACATGTTTTCTCATGCTCTGTTTTAGGAAAGTTATCATAATTTGTCCATTTTTTCTTTAGTGTAGGAAGAATACATCTCCTATGTTCTTCCTAATTCCACATCAGCCTTAAACCATCTCACTAAATCACATTTTAAGTGTTAAGCTTTATGCCTATCTTGCCCATTTGAATATCTGCAATCATATCTTATTTGTCGTGACCTAGCTTCTTTGACCTAATCCTCATCCAACAACCCCATCAAAATAAAATCAAAACAACCTCTGCACTTTATACCTAGTCTAAAACCCTAATCCATCAAGCCCTCTTGGTTGTGATTCTTTGGAGAGAGCCCTCTCCGGCTTGGTAGGGCTATCTACCACATCAAAAGGTTGGTCTATGGTTACGTCAGCTGGACTTTTCCTTAGCGTTGGAGATCCGGAGGAGTGATAACAGCAGGTATCATTAAACAACACACAATCATAACTAAAGTTAGAAAGGGTTTCATCCTTAGCCAAGGATACCAAGATCAAGTCACTAGAAGACTTGGTGATCAAACTAGGATATAATCCCAAAGATGTAAAGGTAGAAGAAGATCTTGTTAAAAGAAAGGATGTTGATATAGCAGCATTGAGGAAGAAACTAAAATATCCTACCACAAAAGATCCACAGGCTAAGGAAGTTAGAGAGATAGAAAAGAAGTAAGAGGACATGTTCTAAATAGTGATTGAACAAAAAAACCAGATCTGGGACATGGAAGTAGAACTGGAGAATCTGCTCAAAGAAAAAGAGTAGGCAACACAGTTGGCCATAGTTCCACTTCTAGCAGTCCCAATTTCAGTGACTACAATGCAAGGAGCATCTACATAAACTTCAGCACCAACACAAACATCAGATTCTGCAAGTGAACTTATTAAAGCTATGTATGATCTGTCCATTCAGGAACTAGAAATTGCTAATTTAAACTCTCAGCTCAAGACACTGTCAAAACATAAAATAAAAATTGATAATTCTTATGTGGCAGAGTTGCAGAAAACCCATCAGTGTAATCCAAAAATTGAACATTTGTAGAGTGAATTAGTTATCACTCAAAGTCTAGCCCAAGATAGAGAAAACATATGGATATAAATTATTGAAACCATAACAGAAATATGGCCTTCCATATAGATTTTTTTTAGCAACAGGAATTAATATAGAGGTCCAAAGAGGTAACAAGGAAAATCAAAGTATAGTTTGGACATAAACCCGGGGAAGCAACACCGATTATCAAAATATTGAATTCCAAAAACAGAGAGGAATTAGTGCAGTTGGGAATTCAAGACACGATAGAGACTATTCTAGAACTGAACAGGATGCACACCAACAGAAACCTTATGCTACAGTTGGACAATAAATTTCAAAATCTAAAAACCAGCATACAGAGATTTCATAACAATATTCAGGTACTGAACAGGAAAGGTCTACAAAGACTAATTGGTATGGGAGATAAATTCATGAGCATAACAGAGTACCAGGAGAAACTATGCACTATTTCCCAAGACAAGTCAAGATTTGCAAGTGTTATCATCGGATAGCACTAAGCCTTCCCCTTAGAATCGACATGAGATGACATGAGCATAAAGGTCATAAGCCAAGTTCGAAGGGAACACCCTAACCTACAAAGAGTAAAAATCGTGCATTCATAGGTGGATAAGGAAATTATATAAATCTAAGGTAAAGCGATAAGGTCTAAAACTAATGATGTAGGAATAATTGCGGTATAAGGTTTACGCAGTTAAAGGTCGAGCTTCTCCCCTCCTCGCAATCCACTTGTGGCCATGTCCCAGCGTAGTTCTAGTAGCATAACCACAAGAATTTTAACACCACCATAGGCCTCGACGTTGGATAGGTCAGCGCTCGATGAACGACCTTGAGAAATTATGGACCCAACAGAAGATTCCTCTGCCCCGCGATGCCCCTTGCTGAAATGAGTAGGGACCACCTGCCAGGTGGAATCCTCTCATTCACGGCTCAACATTTGGGTATCAGCAAGATGGTGACCTCCACTTAAAAAATAAAAGGTAAAAGGAAAAGCTATGTTCAGTTAATCTGAGCTCATCCCCTACCCTTCCTAACCAACCCTTCACCTCCACATGTCCTCATCTCACGCCTTCGTCTCCCACCACCTGGGCATGAACCTATAACTTTGCATAAAACAAATAAAACCCTAAAAAATCTTTACTCGATAGTGATTCTTCATTAGGGTCAAATAATCTCCTGGCTGGATAACTGCACATGAGCCTTCTATCCATTCTCTCAGAGACCACGGGCATCCTCACAAGTTGCTTTCATTCCTCTGCGGGCTCTAAGTAACCTGACACCACCTAGTCTCTTTTTTTGCTTGTTTTGTTTTATTCACAAGGATGAAACACATGGCCCCTACAACCACAAACATTCATGAGTTCAAGAACCCTGGTGCAAGTCCTCTAACTGAAACTGAGGCTCATATCATGGATCCTTCTTATCCCTTTTCCCATGCCAATCTCCTTTATGAAATATTCTCAAGCCATGTGAAGAATGAAGACCCGTTGCGAGTTGTAGCTTCTAGTTTATACTACCATATTTCTCCCCCAGTACATCATCTCCCTGAGTTCGTAATTTTTGTTTTGGAATCCTACCAAGTCAAGAAGAATCATTTTTTTTCTCCCTCAGGGAAAGTAATCCTAGAAATAACCCCTCTTCTAATACAGAGAGCTCTCAACTTCCCTGCATCTTCCTCCATTTGTGCCTTGACCGATTCAACCCTAAAGGGACATTTCATAACACTCCCTGTGAGAGAAATGCATTCCTTCCTAGAGAAAATTCTCACCCTCGAAACCAAAACCTTGCTCTTAGATATTCAACTCCCATTAACTCTTTTTAAACCCTCTATTCAACCAATCTTAACTGCTATCATTGGTCTCTTAGGAAGGCACTCCACTCTGTAATTAAGCAAGGTGGCTCTTGGATGTCTACACAAGATGAAACAACTTGGATGTCAGTTGAACATCCCAGAGTACCTTTTAGACTCCATCCATTTTCAATTCAGCTACCTCAGAGCCGCTGCCACCTTCCATTATTACTCACTGTTATTTTATTTGTTTCTCTATACTCACATTGAAGAATTCCAATGCCTTCACTTGGATGTGTTTACCCTCGATAAGGAAAGAAATTCAGTCTTCGATTAGAACATTTCTGTAAGGAAAAGGCTAGGCTTGGGAGGCTATTCTCAATTCCTTTCATCCTTCATGGCTATCGCCTACCGAATCATTCATGAAATCTCCCCCCCCCCCCCATGAAAAAAATAAAAATAAAAAAATTCCATGAGAAGAAATAGTTCCTCCAACTTCGTGAGAAAATTTCCATTGGGGATTGGTACCTCTATGAGGATTACACAGAGATCTGGGTGTACGGGTGCGAGCTTCCCCTTTATCATTTTCCAGTGTTCCTACCAATGAGAGTGTTTTCCCTCGATTTCCTCAGGAAAAACCCCCATGTTTATATGCTCCACTTTGTATTGGTTAAGAAAGGTTACATCTTTAAAATGGGACAACAGGTAGGTCCTTCTGTGATAAGCATCAGGCAAGCCTTTAAAACAAATGAAACTATGCTTGAAGCCATGGAATTTGAGAAAGGTCAAATATGGCATTACGATCCCTAAGGTCTCCTTGCTTGTAGAAGGGAAAAAAATAAATCCTCAACCTATATGCATGGTCCTTAACCTGAGGTTGAATGGAAAGCTAACTTTGATTCTTGGCGTCTTAATACAGACATGGAGACCGAATCCCTAATCGTCAAGGCAAATACACAAAAGAGGATTGTTGACACCTCAGGGACAACTGACATGGAAGAAGGACCAACTCATAAAAGAGCCAAAATTCAAGGGCAAGGATAGGAACAGGAACATGAACAAGAGCAGGAAGAGGAAGTACTAAGTATCCAGCTCCAAGAACAAGTGACTGAGAACCCAGGATTTCAAGTTAATTTGGAGATACCTCCTGAAGTTTCAACAACATCCTCGACTGAGGTAGCCATCCCAAAGTCTAAGGAAAGTATTTATGCAGTAGGAACATCTAGGCATAGGGCAGGAACATACAAGTGAGAAACAGAAGGGAAAAGGAGAAGATACATCAAGACATGACTTCACATGTCACCCCTCGACACACTCTATTAGCTGCAACAGATCTAGAGAAAGAAGAGATGAAAATCAGGTTGAAGCACCCATCTATCCAAACCTTACCTTCAGGTTCCAAGTTTCAGGACCTAGATGTGACTCTTGACTTGACTAGTATCCCTCTGGTGGACAAGGTCAATCTACATAGGCAAGTGGGGGAAATGTTGTACAATGATATCAATAGGAATCAAATGACTATTGATTGGGCCCAAGATTACATAGATAATCTTGTCAAGAATGTAAAAGTTGAGAAGGTCAAGTCTCATGCTCTCTTCCAATAGAAGGAGTATTATAAAGAGTTGATCTTGAAAATGGGATTGGATCCAACGGACGAAGCCGCAGTGAAAATTATTCAGAAGAATCCACAATGGAGAACTTGATCTTGAGAAGGAAGCTAAAGATGACTAGAGGTGAGCATGTCCAAACCCCTGAGATAATACAAAGTGAGAAGGAAAACGAGGTGTTAAACAGGGAACTAAATGAAAAAAGAGAAATACTCAAGGCCCTACAACAAAGGCTCGATGTTTTACAAATTCAGGTCGACTCTCATTTATGTACTGTGCTGGTCTAAGATGATCCGTAAAACCCCATCAATCACCTTACCAAGGCATTAACATAACTAAAGCTTTCTAGAGATGAGTTGGAGAGAGTTCAGAGGGAGTTAGATGCAGCCAAGGCCCAGGTGACTCAGAAAGAAAGACAACTCCAATTGGAAAACTCTAACATCGATAATCTCACCTAAGAGTCACATAGTGAAACTCAGGAGATCAAAGAGTTGAAGGCCAAGCTGAAAGGAAATATGGCACTCACAAAAGCCAGGAAAGGGGTGTGGGACAAGATCATCCAGGGAGTTGATCAATGCTGGGAGAAATTGGTTCTGATACATGAAAAAAGGAAGATCTGCAAGGAATATTCCCCAACTCTTCAAAGAAACAAGTAGACTAGTATTAACAACTCCCAATATGCCAGGAGGTACATTCAGTTTCTGAAAGAAAGAACAACCCAAGAGCTCAGGCCCCTCGATATACCAGATAGGGTGGAAGTAGTGGCTCGGATTTATAAAGTTATCTCCAAAGAGGAATCTAGGTCTAAGGCAGAGCAAAGTCTGACTAAGCTGCAGAAAGAGATGTCAAGCTTTGATGTCATGTTTAATCAGCTTCTTGAGGCTGGGTTACCTAACTATTGGGGAGAAGATGGAGAAGTTCTCTCATAGTTGGGGTGTTATAACAAACTAACGGAGGTTAAGTGTAGGACAGGTGCAGCTCCCGAAAGAACGACCATCCTTAAGGGATCAACCATTACCAACTTCTTGGAAAAGGAATTTGATCTTCTCGGGATGGTTAAAAATATTTCTCAATGCAAATTGGATTACATCGGGGTGGTCAATCTACGAATCCTCTACTGACATTTCAGTTCTATTCCACCTCCTCCTCTGGATATGTGGCAGCAATGTGAGCAATTTACTAATCCTCCTATGATTCAAATGGTTCATCCATAGGGTTCTATGGATTCTCACCAAGCATTTATGTCTTCTCATCGACAATGATTATATTGTTTATTTTACCAGTGATTCCTTTAGTTTTTTTACTTTTCAGTTATGTTTACTTTAAGTTTGTTATGATTTTAGCAAAATAGTATGTTACTTCAAATTTCATTCATAATTTTTGTAATGATGTAAGAGATCAAGAAAGAATATCTTCTTAATGGCTTAGCTTTAGAGGTTGTTTTAGGTATATATACTTTCAGAGAAAAGGAAAACAAGTTCATAATTCACAAGAAGAACTCTATGTTATTTTTGAGACTATATGACTTTAAGATATGCATCTTTTAGAATATTAATGAAATGGTGGTGATTCCTCATTCGAGTACTACAATATGTTGCCTCTCTATTTAAATTCCATTATGTTCATGTTTCCTCTCTGATTTCATGTTATTGTAGCTGCCAGAAATGTTTCTTAAGTTCTCACAGCTTCATTTGTATTAACTTGTTAATGCCTATGCCTATATGAACCTTTGAAATTATATCTTTAAATTGCGCTCCATGAATCATCGCACTCATTCCTCATTCATCCATCAGGTCTATCTTTAACTCAGATATATGTAGAATTCTTGATGTTTTCAAGCTCTATATGATGAGTTATTCTATCTCTTTATCTCCTTCCATTACTCTGTTAAAACTGATTAAACTGTAGGTCCTTGAACTTCTCGGCCTCCATGAGTTTATATATATATATATATATATATATATATATATATATATATATATATATATATATATATATATATATATATATATATATATATATATATATATATATATATATATATATAATATATATATATATATATATATATATATATATATATATATATATATATATATATATATATATATATATATATATATATATATATATATATATATATATATAATATATATATATATATATATATATATTTGTACATTGTATATGTGCGAAGAAGTACTACGAGATACATGGCTTATGTCTTTTGATGAATGAACCAACCCATGTTTTTTATTATATATACATGTATATATGTGTACAAAAATGTATGTGATGTCTTCGTTCTCCTGAGAATCATATGAGACACACAAAATCTAGATGTTCCAGGCACTGGTCTTGTAAGAAATCTGAGGTTGTCTCTCGAGGTGATAACATCTTTTGTCATTTTTGTCGGGAAATGTATTAAAGGATTTCCCCCCTGGGATACTACAATTCAAGAACTCTTTGTGTAGGTGAGAAAATAATTTTTGATTGCATCCTCATCACCTTGGAGACTCCACAATTCTCACTCTCATTTATCATCCTGGCTTTTAGAAAGCCTCACACTCGCTTAGATACCTCAACGCAAAAATCCCCATTTTTATTTGACCCAGAGAAGCTAATTTTCAGGGGAGTATGGAAGGAGAAAACCCCTGCTACAAACGCTATCGTCTCATAATTCTTTGAAGCTTCCTCATCCAACTCCTAACACGCTATCTTTCACTATTCAGATTTTACTCCTAAGGTCCTTACATACCCTACAAAAGATGGCCTAGGACATTGTACCCCCAAATCGGAGGTTAAAGAAGAAGTTTTAGTTACTCCTCCTTTTGTTTCATTTCCTCCTCCTCCTAAGATTGGAAAGGGTAAGGCTATACTCAATAACATCAATATTCACTATACACTCAATCATATTGCTCTCAGTCTAGCTATGCCAACTACTGTGATTCTGTCCCAAGTACCTCTAGTAAATCTAAACCTGTTGTGGGGGAAAGTATCCAACTCGGAATGACCCTAACCCACTCTAAGGGTGACAGTTCCTTAGCAACAGCTGAAAGCAAAGCTATCTAAAGTTTCTTCTTTATGACATGCAAGAGATAAAAGGAAGAGATCCACTTACCGATGTCTTGCGCAAATGGTCGATCCAATCTCCTTTGATTGCCGCTTGCTCCCAGCTCCAAGTCTTTTCACGGGTCCAGCTACACGAGATCCTGCAAACAAGACAAAGAAAGGAGACTACAAGAAGCATGCATGCATAACTGATTCAAGGATTAGCATAAATCAAATACGCAAGTAAGACAATACATCATTGAAACACATGCGAATAGAAGAACCTCAAAAGCTTTATTAATATATGGAAGTAAGGTTCAGGCGGTGATACAACCATGAGAGGTCCAATCCAGCATCACCTTCCCGACGGAGAGAAATCTCTTCTTCACCTCCCTCAAGCAATCACCCAATGCTCACAACTGTAAACCAACAGCAATTCTTTGCACTAAATTCCGGCCTCCTGATCCCATGGGATGAGATCCTTATATAGAGTTTTGGAGTCAAGATAAGTCAGCTTGATGCGTGACTTGTTGTCCTCTTCAACTCCAGTTGTTCTTCAGTTCTTCACTTGGAGTTTCTGTCTTCCACTTGGAGTTTTAGAAGCTCTTAACTCATCATTAGGCGAATCTTATCATCAAGTGTCTTTTTAGAAGCTTCCTGGGCACTGGCACTTTGAGAAAAAGATTCCTCCACATGTCCAAGTACGCCCAACGCAGGTAGCCTTTGTTCTACTTGCTATGCAACGCAGGTAGCCTTTGTTGTACCTACTATGCAGCGCAGATGCCTAGTGGAGCAGCTGCAATGATCCAAAACTGACCTGTTTTTGAGTGTTTTTCAGTGGAGAACTGACTTGCAGTGCTGTGGTTTGCTGACCTTGTTCCTCTAAGGGTAAGAACAACTTGTTTAGGGACTTTGGATCCCTTAGATTAGTGACATTTCATGCTCTATGCTGTAAGGCACAAAAATGTCTATAACAGTTGCCCCCTAAAGTATGAGGTCGTTTATCGGGTGAAATGCTTTATTAGGAGGATCCGAAGTTCATTCAATCGCCGGGAGGTGACCTGTAACAAAATACAATACAATACATTATCTTTTCATACTTTCTTTTCATGATCTAGCTGATGCGGGCATTTCCCATGCTCAGCTTTATAAATACATTTGTTGTACATAAACAGACGATCGTCTGATAGTAGACTGATAATTCTCTGCTTTTAATTATCATCCTTTTAGTAGGATGATCATCTGCTGTACATGTCTATGTTTTTATCTCCTGAATATATATCGCAGCCCGGATGGATGAAACTAGATCTGGGGTCTTCAAACTTCCGATCTTCACACTAAGTACAAGTCGATCCATGTGAGAATTTCTTGGAGTCGAACATGGAAAGACATCGCTTGATTACCAGTCAATAATGTAAACTGTTAACAAGCGCGAGAGGAATCACCGATAATGATGATGACCCTCAAGGTACTGCAGCACAATTCACGTGGCGTGAATATAGGATCTGACGTCGAACACCACGCAAAGTCTCCCGGTCGAAGGTCATTAATGTATACCTATCGCCGGAAGTGAGAAACTTGCCATTGAGGCATGCAAGCTTCAAAGTACTGAGGGGGTGTTCCTAGATCAACTTCTTGGATAATGAGCTGATGTTGACAAGAAGTGATCCGTTAAAGGAGGGCCTTAATGAATCCCACATCAGTGACACGGAACGGAGGTAGTGATGATGGTGAAAACGATCTGTGAAATATGATTCAGGGTGGCGGTCATGGAAGGATGAAAGATGATGTATGGTAGTGGATGGGACCCGGTTGACACTTTCTGAATGACATCTCTTGAACATATAACGACACTGATGTGATGGATCGGTAGCATTACCCCATGTATGGATAGTATGGCGAGACCATGGTGAAGGGACCGGTGAATGATAATAACCCAACCCGATATTTACGGAGGCCAAAAGTGTCATGTTCAAGAGCGACTTGCTACCATTAAGCTTTGAGGTTCTTCCCAATTTTTCCTCAGTCATTTCTGACCAGTACCTCTTTATTTTTGTCAAGCTTGAGGAGGATAACATATGCTTGATCTATAACCTGCCCTTCGGGCAAGCCCATCGCTATGTTTTAACGAGCCTAGCGATAGGGAAACTCGTTCTTGTCTAAAGACAAGTTTGTCGCTATCTAATATTTTTAACGAGCCGAGCGACAAAGACAACTCGGTCCTTTTCATTTTTAGAGAGTCTGAAAAGGGTACATAAAGTAGACTCCAGGGGTCCTTTTTCGTCATCTAATCCCTTAAGTCCGAAAAAGTATAAAACAATACAGAAGGGATGAATGTTCGATATCTTTATCGAGCCGAACCAGACAAGCGCTCGATCTTTTTGTGCAATAATCCCTCAGGTCCAAAAAGATTAAAATCTAGAGGAGGGATAGCTCTTCCGGTCCTTTTAACGAGCTGGAAGGCCAAAACTAGGCAAACTTTTCATTTTTTACGAGTCAGTGAAAAGAGCTCAAAGAAGACTCGTATTTTGAGGAACGAGTGATAAACAGGGATAGCAGCAGATTCCAGGTACAGGTTGGAATTTTCCAATCACGGCAGTATTACAAGGATGGCTAAATGGGATCACTCTTCGCAGCTGTTCCTCAAAATAGGTAAACAATCAAGTGGATGTGAATGATCGGCCAAAGGAAAAGTGGAGGTGACGGTGCACAAACACGACCAAGGCTTTTATGGCTAATGAATTTACGGTCTCAAATGGTTATTTACCGGTTCATTTTTTCTGAATGAGCTTGAACACTGGGGGAAGCCTGCTCACATGTGTGTTTATTTTTTAACGAGCATGAACTCTTGCGAAAACTGCTCGGTTTTGCGTTTATTTTTTAACGAGCATGAACTTTGCCAAAACTGCTCGTTTTTACTAGTCATAAGGTAGTAAGGTCTCATGGAAGATTCCTATTTTTTAAAGAGCTTCATCTTCCTGCGCTTTGCCCCATACCCTCTTTTTATGCAAGCTGGGTATCGGCTAATCCTACGAGTTTAACGGGTTAGACCTACAGGTTTAAAGGGAGGACCTAAAAAACTAAAAACAAAATAGCCGCCCGTGCTTGCATTCCAAGAGGTTTGCATGCCCCCAGGTATAAAGTATAATTTCAAGGTTGCCCCTCCTCTCCTCCACTTCTGTTTTTCTTTGGGTGTTCTCATCTACTCGTCGTCTTGTCAGTCCTAATGTTAACGATACTTGTCTTCTCGTTATTTTTAGCGGGTCTTACGCGGTACTTGTCTTCTCGTCAGCCCAGTTTTTAACTGATCTTTGCGACAAGAGAAGAACACTTCTCAATAGACAAAACATTGGTGGGTTTGAGGGAGGCTTACCTCTTTCAGGTTACCCAAAGATTGGTTTTATTTGCTGGCGCAAAGGAAACTCTTTCTTCGGCGATGTCTATCATTAGGTTATCCAAAGATGGTTACAATTTGTTGCAACAATAGAATCTCTTTCTTTGGAGGCTGCCCCTACTTATCCTCTAAAACATTTGTTTTAATGGGTGAGGCTTGCCTTTTACCCAAAGATGGTTACTACTTGCTGCCACAAACGGATCCCCTTCTTTGGTAGAGCCTACATATCTAGACAAAGGTGAATGACCTTTGTCAAACAAGTAACCTTGACAAAAGAATCCTATTCTAGAACAACCCCACTCCTAACAGCCCTTTCTGAGATTCCCAGTCTCTCTTTGTCTTCTTGCCCTTCTTCTCCATGAAGATGGCTCAGAGGAAGATTCTCAAAGATGAAGGGGGGGATGGGGTACGGACTAGTCATATTCTCCCGCGGAAATTCTACTTTACACCCAAGGTTTTTTCTTCCTCCAGAGCAGACCAGGATGCATGCCCCCTGGGCTCCTGCGTTCCTTTCCCGAATCACTCGCATTCATCAGGAAGAAGAACCGGGGGAAGAGACCTTTCTTGATCGAAAAGACCATTGAGGATAGGTATGTGACTATTCGCGATGCGTGATCCCGGAAATGAAAGTTGGTCTACGAGCTTGACCATTCTTCCTTCGTGTGGAAAACACATTATTCGAAAGAGTGAGGAGACTATTGCTTCCATGCAATATATGTAGTCTCGTCCAAGGAGTAGGTTATAATCCAAGGGTCCTTGGACGACCATCAAATTCATATTGATGGCCTTCCCCTTGAAGGTAATAGGCACATTAGGTAGAATCCCTAATGGTCGACTGGTTCCCCTGTCAAAACCCGAGAGACGCCTTGTCTCGGGCAAAAGCGCCGGGCAACCCAGTGCTTTCCAAGCAATAGAGGACAGGATACTCACAGATGCCCCTTCATCAATGATAGTTCCAGCCATCACCATTTCGTATATTTGGACTATAATTCTAAATGGTATACTGGCTGGTAACTGGGGTCTGCCTAGTTGGTTCCAATCAAAGGACACAACTAGGTTGCTTGGTGGTGGGACCGAATATACGGTCGGATATGATCCTGACGATGCTCCTTCCTGCGATAAAGGAGTGGGTGCTTTGCCCAGATGCTCATCAGAATCGGAGTTGACGAAAAGAATATGGACGGTGTCATCCTTATTCTCTTCGGCGGGGGTGTCAACTGAAGATGAATCCTCAGTGACTGTGGTGTGTGAAGATGAAACTTCTGAAGGGAGAACTGGGTCAACTGCCGTTTCGACCTTTGGACTTTCGTCCGGTCCAGATTCAGTAGGTTCACTTTCAGCGACTGACACTTCAGCTGGCCCTATGAGCGGGGCAGCTGTATTTTCGACCAACGAAGGACTTGGCACGAGTTTTTGATATCCAGGAGGAAGTAGCACCGGTGCCACCGGTTGATCTTCCAAAACTCTCTTGGCTTCGTCTAAAAAGGGACAACGGCGAAGGGTGTGATTGCCTTCACACAGTTCGCAGGGGAATCTCATTCCCCTTCGTCGTCTAGGACCTTCACTTTCGCTGGTCGACGGTAAGCATTCAACCTGGTTGTCAGAGGTTGACGCTTCCGAATCGTGCAAACGAGGGGACCAGTCCCTTAGTATCCAGGGAATACTAGGACAATCACTGTGGAAGTGGTTCCCTTTACATATGACACATGGCGATTCGGGCCTGGTCCGTGCGGTGTGTGGGTTTTCGTTAGATACCTTCTGCTTGCCCCCAGGCGCCTTTGGCTCCTTCTGCTTCTTTTCTTTCTTCTTCTTTTCCTTCTTCTTTTCTATGGGAGCTCCGCTTTTGGCGGCTTGACCTTTCGAAGAAGAAGGATCGGAGGAAGGCTCACAAGAAGTGGAAGGCTGGAGGGTAGCTCTAGACTGGTCTAACTGTTGAATCGACTGTTCAGGAACCGTGGTGGTCTAAACTACAGCGGTTGAGAATAGCCAAATTGGCAGGCCAATTGTCAGTCCTGGAAGCGACAATGTGGCCATGTGGGGTGCACCAACTTCTCCCCAAGAGGAGAAAGGGCTAGGGGTCCCATGCTGTGGAATCCCTTGGTTGGTGTGTTCCATGTTCTCAACCTTAAGATCAACGTAGGAATTAGGGGTGATTATGTTCCGTTTAGAATGAATTTTATATGACGACGCTTTTTAAGACACAACTTGCTTTTTCACTTTTTAAGAGTCGAGAAAAAGCTAAAGATGACTCTAGTCTCCTTCGATGTATTAACGAGCCCGAAGTGACAAATGCTCGGATGGACTTTTTCAATTATAGAGTTTTAAAAAGGCCAAAAGAAACTACTCTGGAGTTCTAGGCAAGGGTGTGCCAAACCTTTCGCGAAACCACAGAATACGTTTTACGGTACGAGTGGTCGATCTTCGTGAATGTTGTGTTCACTGCATCGCGATCAGTAGGGCGGTCGACACGGCTTCCTATGGATAAAGGCTTTGTTCCTATAGGGGTCCCCCAATATACGCGACGGTACGCGGGGGCACAAGTCCGTATTAGTGCTATCGTCCCTCAGGAGGAATCACCCACCTTCGTAGAGATCAACAGTCACTATGTTTAACAACGCCGGTTCACGTCTCTACCTAGACCTCTACTGTGTTTCGTTATGTTTCAAAGCGTTGTTAGATAAATTCAGTTCTTTTTAGGTTGATCTTGTTTAGCAGTTTGCCTTTATGGATCACCACGTGATGTATGATACAACTCCTAAATGCAGTCTAAGAATGATAAGCAAGCTTTTTTCAATTCTTTCAACTTATGAAAACCTTAACTACTGAAGGAAAAGAAAGACATCATCTTTTCAAACAGATCATAGAGCACACACTGATGCACTTTTCCTAAATCGACATGCAAACTGTCAAAATGCACATGCACAATGCAAGTATTTCTTTTCTTCTTTCTTAATGTTTGGTGTATGACAATAAGAAAGCTGTTGTACGATTTCGAATTCAATTTCAAGAGAAAACAAACAAGTATTGTACAATAATCAAAAGAACACCTTAATATTTCACTCGTTTCAACACAAGAAATACTGAAATTCGAACCATATAACGAAAGCAAATTCTCAAGTAGCTATGAACAACAATAAACTAACTCTTAGAATCACACCGACACTTTCTCACAGGTCTAGATTCAAGAGGTCATAGCAGGACTAGTTCACTTTCGCTATGGGAAACTGTGAATGACAGCAAGAAATACAATAAGAACAATCACGGTTTCTTCATACAACTGAGGCGGAATGAAGGCAAAGAGAAGTGGTTTCAGCTGGGTATACAGGTTGACAATAGGCTGCAAAAACAATACTGAAAACTGGGCAACAGACAGTGGGGAATCCCAGTTGCACAAGGCAAAACTGGATCAGCGCAGGTGCTGCACTGTCAATCTGCGATGCAGCGCAGGTAGCCCCTTCGGGACCTGCGATGCAGTGCAGGTAGCCTTTGTTGCAGCTGCACTGATGAGACAACTCTCGTCTCTCTCAGATTCCGGCTCACAGTTTGCTCAAAAATCAACGGTTTTTGGCCAAATCAGTTGCTATCAGTCAAGTATACTCTAGAGGATGATTAAAGGAAGATGAACACTATCACAAAGAGCTAAAAAGAGTCCTTGTGGATCAACTCTTCAAATCATAAACACGCCCAGCACTGGGCTAGAGTAGCTGCCCTCTACTTTGCATTCGAAGGATTCGCATGCAGTTCGATTCGGTACTCTTTTGTTTAAGAAATGAATAGCAAGAAACACAAGCTACCAACAAGACACGATCCCCAGCGGAGTCGCCAGTCTGTTGTGGGGGAAAGTATCCAATTCAGAATGACCCTAACCCACTCTAAGGGTGACAGTTCCTTAGCAACAGCTGAAAGCAAAGCTATCTAAAGTTTCTTCTTTATGACATGCAAGAGATAAAAGGAAGAGATCCACTTACCGATGTCTTGCACAAATGGTCGATCCAATCTCCTTTGATTGCCGCTTGCTCCCAGCTCCAAGTCTTTTCACGGGTCCAGCTACACGAGATCCTGCAAACAAGACAAAGAAAGGAGACTACAAGAAGCATGCATGCATAACTGATTCAAGGATTAGCATAAATCAAATACGCAAGTAAGACAATACATCATTGAAACACATGCGAATAGAAGAACCTCAAAAGCTTTATTAATATATGGAAGTAAGGTTCAGGCGGTGATACAACCATGAGAGGTCCAATCCAGCATCACCTTCCCGACGGAGAGAAATCTCTTCTTCACCTCCCTCAAGCAATCACCCAATGCTCACAACTGTAAACCAACAGCAATTCTTTGCACTAAATTCCGGCCTCCTGATCCCATGGGATGAGATCCTTATATAGAGTTTTGGAGTCAAGATAAGTCAGCTTGATGCGTGACTTGTTGTCCTCTTCAACTCCAGTTGTTCTTCAGTTCTTCACTTGGAGTTTCTGTCTTCCACTTGGAGTTTTAGAAGCTCTTAACTCATCATTAGGCGAATCTTATCATCAAGTGTCTTTTTAGAAGCTTCCTGGGCACTGGCACTTTGAGAAAAAGATTCCTCCACATGTCCAAGTACGCCCAACGCAGGTAGCCTTTGTTCTACTTGCTATGCAACGCAGGTAGCCTTTGTTGTACCTGCTATGCAGCGCAGATGCCTAGTGGAGCAGCTGCAATGATCCAAAACTGACCTGTTTTTGAGTGTTTTTCAGTGGAGAACTGACTTGCAGTGCTGTGGTTTGCTGACCTTGTTCCTCTAAGGGTAAGAACAACTTGTTTAGGGACTTTGGATCCCTTAGATTAGTGACATTTCATGCTCTATGCTGTAAGGCACAAAAATGTCTATAACAAAACCCTCCCCCATTAATTTAGATGGTTGTTCTGGGTTTCTTACTCAATAAATATTCCCCTCTTGATTTAACTCAACCCCTAAGTGCTATGCCTCAATACTACCTAAACATTTTTCCTAGGTTTAATGGGGAATATGAGAACACTGCATAGAGACACACTGAAAACTTATGTACTTTTTCTAAGAATCTAAATGTAGAACAACTGGACGTGGTCCTGAGACTCTTTGTGTAATCCCTTGATGGAGAAGCCAAAAAATAGTTCAAAGACCTACCTAGTTCATCCATCACCACCTGGGAAGAACTCCAAAACTCTTTCACACAAAAATGGGGTGAAAAGAGAGATCATGAGTATGTCCTCACAGAGTTCAACGCTATAAGGAAGAAGCCATCAAAAGTTATTTCAGAATTCTAAAAAGATTCAACAAGAAATATAATAACCTGCCCATTGAGATAAAGCCTCCTCAAGTTGCTGCTCGTGTAGGATTTGTGGGAGCATTTGAATACCAACTTGGTTTTACCCTAAGAGAGAGAAGGTCTCGCACTTTGGATCAACTCCAAGTTGATGCTCTTGAGGTATAAGAAAATTTCACCTCAGTAGGGAAGTCAAGAGGAAAGAATGAACCCATTGAGAAGAAAAAGGGGAAAGAAGAAACATCCTCCTATAGTCAAGCTAAAGAATTACCAGATCTGAAGTGGGAAGAAATGGATAAACTCATTAAAATTTTATCGCATAAGGTGGTGAAGCTTAAACTTGAGAACAAGATTCTCCCTAAACAGAATGCTATAGGTAACAACTAAGGTTATAACCCACAGTATAGAAGACCACCATTGCAAATAATTCAAAGGGAAAGAAAATATCAAATCAATCAGATCCCTCCTCTTCTATATATAGAAGATGATCCAGATGAACAACCACTGGATACAAATGAGATGCAGCAAAACTTGTATTCCTCCTTCTCTGAAGGAGAACAAGAAAACATGGCTCAGCTAGAGACAAGAAGCAAAAGTAAATGATGAGGACATAGATGATTATTGTAAACAGTTTGTTGATTTCATGCAAGCACAACTACATCTAAGGTATGATCTCAGATATTCAAGAAAGAGGTCGAGGGAACCTAAACAACAAGAGGGAACTGCTCCCCAAGATACTCCCCTAGTGCCAGATAAAGGGAAAGGGAAGTTGAATCCTGACTCATCCAAGATAAAAGTTCCCTTAAATAAGGAATGCAATAGCTTTGAGGAACACATAGAAGAGAAGGTACATGTTCTAATAAAAACTACCTGTGAGAAGGAAAGAGAAGCAGAACTAGGAGGCATAGAGAAAGGCCAATATTCATTCAATCTTCAGAAGGAACTCGTAAAGGTAAAGATTCTTGTTACTCTAATTAAACTTCTGAAACATCCCACTTATAAACCCCAAGTCTCTCAATTCATGCTTCCATCCACCATAGTACTGACTCATGACTGTTTAAACCTTCAAGAAAAAGGACCAATGGTTGTCTTTTGGCCTCATGTTGAATAACTTGATCCTTCCACTGCACCCTTCTATGTGACCTTGGTAATTCATGATCTCTTATTGCATAAATGTATGTTGGATTATAGAGCCTCGCATAACCTCATGCACTTAGCTGTAATGGAACAACTTGGTTTACAGATCACCAGATCCCTATGAAGAGCATAGGGATGGACATAGTAGTAGCAAATATTCCTCCTTGATTTGACATGCTCCTATACAGGTCTTGGGGTCCCAAGGTAGGGGGTTCTATCAAATTAGATCTAACTTATGCCACTATTACCACTTTTGGAGATGAAGAAAGGAGGTTGTACAAAGAGTCTAGATTCATAAAGACTGTGACCCCATTTGAAGGTTATAAGAATTCGCCTGTGTATGGGAAAGAAAGAGACCTCACCTTCTTGTTTCTAGAAGGAGATGAGACCATTTCAGAAGAAACACAAATACATCTAACGATGTAGTTAGATGACCAGCACAAAGATAAAAACAAAGTATGGAAATTATACTTTGATGGAGCGAATTCCAAAGAGGGAAAAGGATAAAGGGTCTTGTTGGTATCTCCTAAGGGCATCTTGATACCCTTATCATTCAAGCTACAATTTGAGGCAACCAAAAATGCATTAGAGTACGAATGATTGCTCATTGGGCTACAAAAAACAAGGAATATGAATATTGAATGATTAATTGTACATGGAGACTCCAAGCTAATTTTAAAGCAAATCAGAAATGAGTGCCAGATGAAACACCCTAGATTGAGGACTTACCGAAATGAATTATGGGGTTTAATTGATAACTTCTTCCTGGCCTTTAATATCCAATTTATGCCTAGGGAAGGAAACAGAATGGTTGATTCTCTTGCCATAGTAGAAAAAAATTTCAAACCTCCTCAAAATCCACTTCTCAGGTATGAGGTGGAGGTCAGACACAGACACTCCATACCTGATAATGTCAAGCACTAGCAGGTTTTTGAGGATGATGAATAGATCAACAATTTATATAGGTAGTTGCAGAGTTCGCTAGCTCAAATATTGGTCAAGTAGAGGAAAAAGAGGTAGACCAAGAACAAACTTCGTGGGAAGACACAGTGGTTGGACATAAAATTCTAAAACTGAAAGGGGATACCATTCCTCGTGGGCTAGTCCCATTGGAAAGATTATTTAACAAGAATGATGTAGCCTCCAAACCAACTGCTCCAGAGATGGACGAACAGGTAGAAGATTGAAATATTGGCTCAGAAGATGAACTCGAGATGGTCATACTATTAAAATAAATCCCGTCACATTATAAACAAAGGTATTTAAATCTCTTCAAAATCTATAACGATGTTTTTTCTTGGTCTTATGAGGATTTAAAAACATTTGATACTAACATTATACAACATAAGATTCCTTTAAAGAATGGAGTAAAACCATGCAAGTAGAAGCTTAGGTAGATTAATCCACTCTTACTCCCCTCTATTGAAAATGAAGTGAGGAACTTCTCCATGCTAAAATCATAGTGAATTTAAGGTACTTAGAGTGGGTGGCTAACTTAGTCCCAGTCCAGAAAAAGAATAGAGAAATAAGGTTATGTGTAGATTTTCAGAACCTCAATAGGGCATCGTTGAAGGACAACTACCCACTACCTAAGTTGGATTACATATTGCAGAAGGTGGTTGGATCAGTTAGAATGTCCATGATGGATGGATTCTTTGGTTACAACCAAGTGGCAGTTCACCCTGATGACTAGAAGAAGGCTGCTTTCACCACCCCTTGGGGAACTTTCATGTATGCTCGCATGCCTTTTGGTCTTATTAATGCAGGGGCCACGTTTTAAAGAGCAATGGATATAGCTTTTGTAGGGGAGCAGGACAAGTTCGTAGTGGTATATTGGGGTGATATCATAGTCTTCTCTAAGACCATTGAAAAACACATCCTACACTTTAAGCTTGCCTTTGAGAAATGCAGGAGGTATGGACTATCTTTGAATCCTAAGAAATCTCAGTTTTCCCTGAGTGAGGGGAAGCTACTAGGACACATAGTAGCGCAAGAAGGAGTGAAAATTGATCCTAAGCGAGTTGAAGCTATCAGTCACATTCCTCTACCCAAAAATAAGAAATAGATCCAAGTCTTTTTAGGGAGAATCAACTTCTTGAGAAGGTTCATACCCAACTATGCGGAAATAGTGAAGGGTATTACTAATAGGCTAAAAAAGGAAAATGAAGTCAAATGGAGCCCTACCTCTCGAGATTCTTTTACTAGAATTAAAGAAGCTTTTCCTGAAGCACTGGTACTAGTCAACCCTGACTACTCCACACCTTTTTATATATTTTCTTTTGCTTCCCCACATACTATTGTTGAAGTTTTGCTACAGAAGAATAAAGATGGTTATGAGAAACCCATCTCCTTCTTCAGCCAAGTCCCAAGGGATGCTGAGATGAAATTCAACATGTTGGAGAAACAAGCTTATGCACTAGTCAAATATTTGAAGGAATTTCGAGTGTATGTACTTGTTATCACCCCAAGAAACTCTCCTAGGTTGTATATCAGAGATGCTTGGGAACATTACAAACTCAACAAAAAATGTTGCAAAATGGTGGATGAATGGAAGGAATGATGCATATTCAAGCCAGATAACCACTTCTACTATGCTTAACCCCAAACATGGGTGAACACCCCCAGACTACAAGGCTTTAGACCACCAATTACTCACAGTTTGAGGCTAAGGTGATGATGAAGAATACTGACCACACCAGCACATGCACAGGACCCTGTGATGGCCGGTTGCAACAAGTTAAAAGGTCTGTAAATCTATTTCCTAATGCACAGATAGGATGATAGCTCTCTAGCATTAAAACAATAGAAACCTGTATGCAGATTCAATAATACTAACTAGATTCTAACACAGAGGTGGGATGACAACCCCTCTAATGCTAAACATCAAGAGCACATGAAAAATGCATAACAGGCACAACCTGGAACAAAGAACAAGTGGAAAGTGAGTAATTAACAACAAAAGAAGCTTGCATTAGCTGAAAATGAAGACCATACGCTGTAGGTATCACAGTAGTTACAGTCTCCAGAAGTTGAACCTTACATCAAAATATCATTCATCCACCCCCATTACATCTTCATTTTGGGTATATATGGAGTTTGATTACAAAAATATCTGTTATCCTATGCGTGGAGGGGTCATAACTAACCATCAACCACATTGACTATCTGATATGGGCCTCTGTTATGACCTACTTCTATATTAAAGTAATTTGACATTCTCTGGTACTTAGGTGTACTCCTTGAGTAGGTGAAGTGTTGTAAGAATGAATTTCCATAACTGCTGATGGCATTTAGCTGCTCGAGGCTATACTTTCCTTCCTTGGCTGTGCTGCCTCTTGAATGAGGTAGTTGAAGATTAACTGTGCAGAGCGCTGGTGGGTGATCACCTTCTTCCTTCGGATGCACGGAACAGGAAAAAAACACCATAACTGCATGGGGAATGAATGGAGGGCATGGAATGAATATTAATCATTGGATGGCAAAGATGGACGACCGAGATCTCTTGGTGGGAGGCATCGGGAGGAAACGGAGGCACAATTGAATGTAAGCCGTTAGATGGACGGCGGAGATTAGATCGGAGGGAACTATCGGGGAAAACAGGTGGAGACAGATGTGGGTCGTCGGATCGTGGTCAGGCAGATCCGACGACTATTGGGAGCGGGAGTTGCACGAGCGTTAATGAGCAAGGGTTGTACAGGTAGGCGGTTAGCGGTATCCCCGCACCGCTTATGGAGCTGCAGTGGTATTCGTACGCGGGCGTGCGACGTAATGGAACTATGACGCGTGGCGGAGGCGATGGTGGGGAAACCGCTCTCTCTCGTGGGTTATTTCATGCACGACTTGCAGGATGAGGATCAGCGAATGCCGTCAGATCATATGGCAGGTACGATCAGATGATAGGATCTAACATGTATGTTTATTGATTGATGTGATAGGTGAGGGCCTTGGCGGTAGCACTTTTTTCGTATGCGCGCGATTATATGACCACGGTCTCATGGGTTTACCTTGTGCTCGGGACCTGAGGAAAATGGAGGAATGGGGAGTTATAAGAGTGTAAGTAGAGCGATGAAGAGTGGGTTATGATGCGTGATCGCACTATTTGGGGTTTTATAACGTTTAAACAAAAGCACCCAGGAGCTAGGGAAACACGGTTTTGAAGCTAAATGTAGGTGTAAAATAGGGATAGTGGGGTTTTTATGGAGTTATAGGGAAAAATGAAGGAGAACAGGGAAAAACTGTTGTGAGCCCTTTGCAACCAAAACCGGCACTGCCCAACCTGTTTTTATCCATCAAATGTTGAAGAAAATAGCAGAGCTAACAATGGCTCCTTATGGGGATGAGATCCTCCCTGTGAGGTCTCAAGAACTTGTAGATCAATGCCTTCATGGTGAAAAAAAATTAGCAAAATTCCTAGTGTTCCATTAGTCACGGATTCTGACTAAAACTGATAAAACCAAATATTACAACCTTTAAGGCCAAAAGACCTTGAATCACGTAATTTTTTAGAAAATGCCCATTAACTGAGCCATCAAAAACTGCTTCTCCTCCCATACTCTTTAGTATGAAGGTGTTGTTCCCTTGAATCTGTGAAATAATAAAAGGGCCTATCTAGAAAGCATCAAATTTCCCATGGTTTCCTTTCTTTTCCTTCAATGCATCCCATTTCAGAACCAAGTCACCAACCTAAAAATTATTTGTTTTTGTCTTCCTGTCAAAAGCATCCTTGATCTTTTTCTAATGTGCTATAGCCTTTTCAACCAGCTGTTCTCTGATCTGATGTACCTTTGCTAAATCATTGATCCTCTTTGCCATTTCATCTTCCTTATTCCGCTCTTCTTGAAGGAATTTTGCCACAAGGAGAATTAACTGAATTGGAAATATAGCTTCAGTGCCATATACCAGCTTGAAAGGAGAATTACCTGTGGATTTCTTAATGGTCACTCTGTCAACCCACAGTGCATACTTGAGCTTAGAATCCCAATTCTTTTTATTTTCCTCTAACACCTTCTTAATTATCCTTATAAGGCTTTTATTAGAGGATTCTGCCAGACCATTTCCTTGAGGATAATATGA
This sequence comes from Pinus tabuliformis, assembly GCA_031772625.1. Taxonomy (NCBI): domain Eukaryota; kingdom Viridiplantae; phylum Streptophyta; class Pinopsida; order Pinales; family Pinaceae; genus Pinus; species Pinus tabuliformis. The sequence goes on along the minus strand of CM062820.1, from coordinate 314,789,254 downwards.
GGTGGAATGAACCAGTTTAATACCCACAAAATCACACATTTCCACCAATTCTTTTGCCCTGAAGGCTGCTACATGATCTATGATTAATTTATGTGGACAACCCGTTGGAAATAATACTAAGAGGGGGGTGAATCAGTATTATCAAATTCCTCTCAATATACCTTCCAGATTTATAGTTTAATTTATTCTTCAGATGTTGACCATTAATTTGTATGTCAGTACCATATAATAAAGAACAGGAACGAGAAAAAAATAGACAGTCACACCAAAGAACACCAGATATAAGGTGGAAACCCAATGTGGGTGAAAACCACCTGCTACAATATGTCTCTATCTTCTTTCAATTAGAAACTTCTTTTTACAATGATTCCGTACTGGTGCAGTCCTTTACCAGTATGCAGGCTGCAACCTACAGAGAGCTACAACCCTCTCTCGTTTTCCAGACTCTCCTAGAGGGGAGCCACAACCCCCTTAGCTCTTGTACTAGCTGAGCTACTAGTACATAGGTGCTCACATACTGAAGGCTTCAACCTTCTCTTTTCTTCCAAAGACCATGTTTCATAAATTTTCAAACTGGATCCAAGAATCTCAATCAAACATCAAATAGATTTGCAATCAATCAACTTCCTTGTGCAAATATTGAATCAATAACTTCTCAGAACATAGTACTAGTAATCAGATATCAATTCAGAACCCTGAACACAATAGTGATAGACAGAAGTAGCTGAAACATATTTCAAGAGAAAAGTCTGCAACTTCACCAATAGTAACCTGCGAATGTTCGCACTTTCTTTGTTAGTGGCTTGCGTACCTCCGAACCTGCGCTGTCTGTGCTTTACGCACCCCCGTAACTGCACTGTCGGCTGCTCTGTGCACCTCCACACTACACTATTGGCTTCTCCGCACACCTCCGCACCTAGGGCGTCTTCTGATCTGTGCACCTTCGCACCTGAACTATCGACTTCTCCGCGCACCTCTACACCTGGGGTGTCTTCTGATTTGCGCACCTTCGCACTTGAACTGTTTCTGGTCTGCAGACCTCTGGACAAAGACAGTTTACCAGACCTTAGATATACCCTCGACTGTCAGATTCACAAATCTAATCATGTGCCAACGAGATCACGACCCCTCAGTTGATCTGTCTTCTCATGCTTAGGTTCAACTATAACTCACCAACCGATTACCAGTATTTTAGATCTTGTTCATCTTAAGATATTCAACACATGAGTACCCAGCCAAATGATCTCCTTTCCTTTTTATACACAAGCCCTTACTCAAACCATGGACCAAAACCATAAAAACCCAATACAAGGGATCCAAAACCTTGGTTCAATATTTTAGATGCAAAACCACGGACCAAAACCATAGGATCAACAGCGTCGGACTAAATACCATGGATCAACCATAAAATTTCCCACGTGCGCATGTTTCTTTGCATGAAAGTGAGTGAATTTGATGTCTACACCTTTTGTTCAGAGAAACTGTGGGTATGTCCACACCTCTTGTTCGGAGAACATGCGGGTCCGCAGCTTTTGTTCGACGCACCTGCGGGTATCTCATTTTCTAACATTTTGAGAGCCTGAACTGATTTGCCACTTGAGTGAGTTGCCATCAAGGACAACACTTATGCCATAGTGCCACATCTGTGTCATAATGCCAATAATCTCCCCCTTTGGACTTGATGGCAACCCCAAGATCCTCAAAGTCATTCTCCCCCTTTGTCATCAAGGGCAAAGGGTTATGCTCCCCCTGAGTACATGCTGAAATCTTTGCTCTATTGTGCTGGCCAAGCTCCCCCTAACTGTAGGCAATATCTTCAAAAAGATGTTGTTCATGAAGAACAATGATTTATACATCATAAAAGACCTTCCTATCACCAAAAGACTTTATACATACATTCATCACCCAACCAAGTGGAGATCATCCACCGAACCAAGTGGGGTTACATTAGAAATTTACATATGACAACCAAGTACATTATATCATTCATCCCAGGCATAGAGGGGAAACTAAAATAGGCTGTTACGTGGCCTTGACAAAAGAAATATAAGACATAGAGACAAAACATTAGTAGCATTATTCAGATCAGCATCCATGATCTCCTTTTGTACTTGCTCCTCCAATATCTTCTACAATAATGCCAAAAATGTATTATTAGAAGAATATATGCTCCCCCTGAACCTATGCCAGTTGGTCTTTGATCAATCCATGGAACAACGAATGTACGCGTATACCCCATATGAAACGCGCATACAACCAACAATCTCAGAAACAGACAAGATTCAACAGCAAGATGATGCATCAACTACCCCCAGCTTTTGTCTGAGGTATTCAAAGGTCTCCCTGGGCAATGGTTTGGTGAGTATATTAGCAACTTGTTCCTTAGAGGGAACATACTCCAACTTGACCTTTTGTTCAAGCACTTGTTCTCGAAGAAAATGATATTTGATAGGTATATTCTTGGTCTTTGAATGCATGACTGGGTTCATTGAAATGTTATTAGCACTTGTATTATCACATAGGATGGAGATAGGTGGAGTACAAGTGATTTGAAAATCCTGCAAAGTTTGCATCATCCAAAGAAGTTGTGTGCAACGAGATGCAGCAGCCACATACTCTGCTTCGGCTATAGATAATGCTATTGCACTCTGTTTCTTGCTGAACCAAGATACTAATCTGGAACCCATGAAGAATGCACCACCACTAGTGCTTTTTCTGTCATCTACGCTTCCAGCCTAATATGCATTTGTATAAGCATGAAGTGTGAGATCTGTATCTCTAGGATACCATAAGCCATAGTTTTGAGTTCCTTGAAGATACTTGAAAATTCTCTTAACTTCTTGAAGATGAGTTTCCTTTGGATTTGCCTGAAATCTTCCAACTATTCCCACTACATGCATGATGTATGGTCGGGTACCTGTCAAATAAAGCAGACTTCCAATCATGGATCTATAGGTTGGTTGATCCACTGCTGCTGATTCATCATTTTCACTGAGGCTGCATCCTATAACCATAGGGGTACATACTGGTTTCGAATCTTCCATGCCATATTTCTTCAAGATCTGCTTGAGGTACTTGGTTTGAGATAAAAAGATACGACCTTCATTTTGTTGGATTTGTAGACCAAGAAAATATGTCAGCTCTCCAAGCAATGACATTTCAAATTCTTTCTGCATTACCAAGGCAAAGTTTTGACTCATAGCTTCATCATTGCTGCCAAAGATAATATCATCTACATACACAACAAGTATTAGCAATTTTTCATTTTCAATTTTTATATAAAGATTGCTATCTGTTGATCCTTTTGAAAAATCTTGTTGATGAAGATATTTGTCAAAATGATAGTACCAAGCCCTTGGAGCCTGTTTAAGACCATAGAGGGCCTTTTTTAGTCTGCATACAATATTTGGATCATTCCCAAGGATGAAACCATCTGGTTGCTCAATGTACACTTCTTCTTCTAAGTCTCCATTCAGAAAGGCTGATTTCACATCCATTTGAAATACTTTGAACTTCTGAAAGCTAGAGAGAGCAAGGAACATTCTGATGGCCTCAAGTCGAGCAACGAGAGAAAACATTTCTTCAAAGTCTATTCCTTCTTGTTGAGCATACCCTTTATAGACAAGTTTGGCCTTGTTTCTAATCACTTCCCCATTTTCATTCAACTTGTTTTTGAAGATCCATTTTGCCCCTATGACATTCTTATCTTTTGGTCTAGGAACCAACTCCCAAGTGTTATTCTTTTCGATCTGCTCAAGTTCTTCATCCATTTCCTTGATTCAGCATTCATCTTTTCATGCCTCTTTTACATTTTGTGGTTCAATGGAGGAGAGTAATGCCAAATAGCTTGAAGCTTCTGCAATTGTTCTTCTTGTTTGTATACCTGCCTCCTTTTGCCCCAAAATTTGAGATTCTGGATGATTCTTTTGAACATACCTGGATGGAGTCTTTTCTTCTATCCTTATCTGTTCCTCTGGTGCCTCATGGGTTTCTTCTTCATCATGAATCTGATTTGATGTTGATGGATAGTCCTCATCATCTTCGAAGTCTTCAGATCTTACCTGCCTGGGAGTGTTTTCTTCTTCATCCACCACTACATTAATGCTTTCAACAATTTTTCCAAGCCTTTTATTGTAACACTTATATGCTTTGCTGTGAGGAGAGTGACCAAGGAGAATGCCTTCATCTGCTCTAGGTTCAAACTTGCCAATATTTTCATCATTATTTTTAATATAGCATTTGCTTCCAAAAATTTTGAAGTGTTTTACCGAAGGGGTCTCACCATACTAGAGCTCATGAGGAGTTTGAGTGCTATTCACCCAGATATTTGTCTTGTTGAGAATAACAACTGCAGCAAATGCGACTTCAACCCAGAAGGTTGCGGGAGTTCTAGACTCATCAAGCATAGCACGAGCCATTTGTTGAAACGTTCTGTTCATCCTTTCCACTACTCCGTTTTGCTGAGGACCTCAATTCTTATTCTGAATTTGAATATCTCAGGTCAACATAAGAGATAAAAATGCATATGGCCTTAGTAGCTAGAAAACAATCACTCCATCATTACAAGACCACCTAGATTTTGGCACTTAATCTAAATAATGGCACTAGTTGTAGTGCTTATTTGCATTAACACCATGGAAAAGAAACAACAATGTTTCAAAGCACACTTACTGGAAAAGTTGTAACGTTCCGAGAATATTTAATGATAGCATCTGAACCTCATAGCTATGGTGGGGAAACTAGGGAACCCAAATCTTGGAAGATATCTCATACCAAATCTGAGAAAAAAATAAAAAAGGGAAAAAATCAAAATCTATAAATCAAGCAATGAATTGTTTACAAATCAAATACAATTCCTTTAACTAACAGTTAAATTGTGGTGATATATTTAAATGTTTAGTAAGAGGAGAACTTCAAACCATGGAATATTACCTTTATCATTACTGTCATCCCTCAGTGACTGAGATTACAAATCAATACTTATGGAAATATTGTAAGAAATTATGTGAAATAGTAAAGCATAACCTCTATTTTCAAGTAACAAATACATTGTTACATCAAGAGCCATAATTAATACATAATAAATGAATCAAGTCCTTGTATGGCACAAGCTTATTTCACAACCTCTATTTTCTCAATAACAAAATCAAGACATTGTATGTGGTTATTGCGAAAAGGAAACTACATTCTAATTTGGAAGAGGATCTTATCAAAAGACATGGATTTATTCAAAGCTACAAAGCCTAATGGGTTACTGAAAAATAAGTTGGAATATGGGATCATGATACTTAAATTGAAAAAATATGTTTTCCTTTTACAAACATTACAATTATACAATGTTTTTTGAAAGCATTAGAATTTGAAATTGGGCCTTTCTATCAAGACAAATTTTCATTAACAGAATGTACTTTCCTACCTGAAACATTGTAGATATCCAAGAAAAACTTGAAAAGCATAAGAGAACTTAGCATAATGTACTTTCTTTCCTTCCTTAACATTCTTAAAGAGTTGAGGTCCCGAAGTCATCACGTAACTTTCGAAGGAAATGACAGTTAGTAATAGTCCAATTCACAACTGAAGATGTGTCACAAATACGAGGGGGCATCTCCTCCAAATCACAAAAGTGCTCCAGGTTAAAATCTAGCATTATTGGAAGCTTAATGCTCGACTGGGTGTTATTGAACCCAGACATTTTTCCAATCTTCACTAAAATCTTAAAGATAGCTTCTCTAAGTTCTACATGACCTTACTATGCTCTTGAAGTGGGGGCACATGCAGCCTCTCCAAATGAATAGTCTTAAACTAAGTGAAGATAAGGCCGATAGATCATTCAATGTGGATCTCTTTAACCCATAATTGAATATTATGTCTCTCTTGAACCCATAATTGAATACTATTAGGACTTTCAAATTTTTCATGGAACTCAAAAATGTTGGAAGAAAGTATTTGCTTCCAGAAAAGAGTAAAACTAAAGCCTCTGCTTGAGGACAATTGATGTCACACCACTAATACTTCTCCATGAAATCTGTATAGGTAAACCAAAAATGTAGAATTCCATTAGAATATTGTGTTTATTGAATACACAAATGAAATCATTGCATTTCTTTAAAATATCTTTTGAAATCAAAATTACCGAAATTACATATCGATCACCTAGTGGGTGTACGATAAAATTCACCCGTGTCATTCACAAAAAGCATGAGAAAAAATATAATACTATATATAAAACCAAGAAAAATTCAAATTCATCACTTCTAGGGACCTCTTAACCACCCTGCCAATACACAAGTATGTTCCTATTTGCAGTTAGAAAAATTACCCAAATTACAATCTGTTTACTCTAGCCTATGTTGGAAAGTTATAGAAGGATGACTAGTACAATCAATCCATTCCTTTTAGCCCTAGATTTGTTTAAGTTTAAAACAGAAGTATACAAATATACTTGTCCAATGTCTATGCTTTAACCATTCACCTTAAGATGTTTTTACAATATAATTTCCTAAGTCTATTTAATATCTTCATTATCATAAAAACCAACCTATATCCATCTTAACTCCACATCTACCACTCTTAGGGGGATGAAATCTATTTATCCCTCTGAGCACTTGGTAGACCCACAATTAATATGGATCTAAGATGATATAATTTCCCCTTTAAATAGTCTATGCTCACATGAATACCATGGTATTACCATGGGTCAATACCATGGGTTATCATAAACCTGGAGCTTAAAAATTACTATTAGTAATTTATAGAAATTAATAAAATTAATAGTTCATTTTTATTTTATTTTTTATTTTAACCAAGCTAAAATGTTTAACATACATTAAATTAAAACATCCATTTTTACTCTTGATCCACCAAGCCCTGAGAGGGATCAAATGTTTTTCCATTCTATGCTAGTTTGCATATCACGATATTTGATACCTCTTGGGGGTTAGTAGATCCAGAGTAAAGATGGATCTATGCTGGTTTAATCCCCCCATTTAAATAGGCTACATTCTAGGTGAATACCATGGGTCAATACCATGTGCCATTTTTATTTTTATTGATACTAATATTAGGGTTAAAAATGTTTTTTTGCATGGTATTAAAAATTAATCTAGCCCATGGTATTTGTCCCATAGTATTTTTCCCATAGGTTTCACCTAAATATAACACATTTTTTGAGTGTTCGTAAATATAAGGTGACTTATGGAGTAAATATAAAAGAATGTTTTATTTGTTTACCATACCTCTCATTTATTTATATTTTTATTAATTTACCATACCTCTTTTACAAATATGGTATTTGGCCCATAGGATTCACTTAAATAAAACCTCTTTTCTGAGCCTTCATAAATAGAAAGAGGGTTATGGAATAAATATAAAAAGAGGTTTTATTTATTTACCATACATCTAGTTTATTTATATTTTTATTTATTTACCATACCTCCACTTTACTTATATTTTTATTTGTTTACACCCTTGCATGTATATAAGGTGACTTATGGAGTAAATATAAAAAATGTTTTATTTATTTACCATACCTCTCATTTATTTATATTTTTATTAATTTACCATACCTCTTTTATAAATATGGTATTTGGCCCATAGGATTCACTTCAATAAAACCTATTCTTGAAAATTAGGGCAAATGGAAGGTTGTAACTCCTAATTTCAAGGGCTAAATTTACCTTTTTTACCCTCTCCCTTAAAATAAGGTGGGCTATTTGAGGTGATTTGTAAAAATGTACTATGATACAAAATATTCGCCCACTAAAAATTTAAAACCCCTTAATTTTGCCAAAGGGCGAACATTCGCCCCTAAAATTTTCCATGGCAGAGTTCCTTTTCTTGTGTTAAGCTCCTTAAAAAATGAAACAAGGTGCTCAAGCAGAGTTCCTTTTCTTGTGTCCATCTCGTTAAAAAATTAAACAAGGTCCTTTGAGAAAATTTCCTTTTCTTGTGTCAAGCTCGTTAAAAATGAAACAAGGTGTCATGAGCATAGTTCTTTTCCTCTATCAAACTCTTTAAAAAATGAAACAAATCCCCTTTTGTTGGCTAGAAAAACTTCCCTAAGGTAAGGGTTGACAACCTCAATAGATCAAAGGAAAACTATCAACAAGAAGCATACATTCAAGCAAGAAAACTATCTAAACTACCAAATTTGGGTTTGAGAGGAGTACCTGTAGGTCCTACATTTTATGTCAATCCTGTAAGGTCCAAACCCTCTGCTTCCTCCAAAGTGATCATACCAGCAACATAGTTCAGAGAAGCATATACATGGTGATTAGTTCAAAGTGTGTGCATAATAAACATGTTAGATCATCAATAATAAACATACAAATCATGACATATTACACATGAATCATAAAAAACATGAGATCATAACATATCAGGAACAAGACATAGCTTGTTTATTGATATTAGTGAATAGTAGTGGGTAGATACAACCTGATTCGACCACAACACCAACAAAACCTTCCTCTGGATATGTCCAGTTGTGATCCAACCCAAGCCTCAAATATCACCTCTAAATCATGTGCAAGAGGATGCCATATAATGAAGGATGGGCATATATGCAAGGAAACAAGGGTTTCCTATGGCTGGGAGTGCAAGAGGGACATGGAAAATCATACTTGATTTGGGGACAAAAAGAACTATAATGTCGATATCCTATCTCCCCCTATCATTAGGCCTTCCCATGAGGCGTATAAATACCACCAGAAATTAATTGATTTAGTTAGGCCACGGGCTCTTATATGTGGGATTTTTGTGGAACCCGTAAACCCCACCCGAAAAATAGGATATATTTTTATTTTTTCATACTTTAAATCTTATACATGAGTCATGTGTAGGCAGTTTTAAAAGGGAATATTCATGTATGGAATTCAAAATATTGTTTTTTAATAAATGATCAAGTATGTAAGAAAAAGGTCTTCCCAAGGCCATATCAAAGCATAAAAAATAGAGGAGTGTTGAATGATGCTATAACACCTTTCAATTTGAGTCTTTGATTAGATTGCATAAATTCCCAGCCGAGTCTTTCACTTGATCTCATAAATGAACCTTGATTCCATCCTCCTGTTAGTACCCAATGGTCTACTTAGGTGAATGATATGAAGCTTGGGGGGGCATGTACCTCGAAATGATTCATTATGATGGGTGCATGAAAATCTATTTCAAACATCCCATGTTTCAAGCTTGGGTAAAAATGAAACCAATTTCAAGCATAGTTTCCCATGTTTCAAGCTTGTGTAAGAATGAAACCAATTTCAACCATAGTTTCCCATGTTTCAAGCTTCTATCAAAATGAAACCATTCCCATTTTATCCCTCATGATTTCCATTTTTATCAGCCTGATTTTGTCAGATGAGCCTTGGTTTTCTCTTTCCATCGTTACTATCTACTTGGATGATCATACGCTTTCACTTGGTCTTTTACCCTTTCGTGAGGAACCGATGCGATGAGTTGTCTTATTAGCTAGTCTCATGACCTATATGTGTTTTGAGCAGTTCCATCATGATCGAAACTAGTTGCTACCCTTATACCACTTGTTCTTCTAGGAGGATTACTCTTTCACCTCTTTTCAGACTCCAAAAATATGAAAATATTGTTGAGCACTTTTCTTTTCAAAATTGTAAAAGTAAATGAAAAGACATATACTTAGTATAAGTTTAACCCTTTTCTAGACAAAGATAAAATATTTACCAAAAAGGAATACCTTAGTCGAACATGGCTCAGAGGTTATCTTGGGTATTTTTTTCTTCCTTTTCAAACCTAAGGGACTACCTATAAAAAGGAACATCTGGAGTTTTCCTTTTTGCCTCCTTTTCAAACTCTCTAAACATGAAAAAGAAGTCAAGTTTTCACCCTTGCTAGACTCATAAAAAAATCAAACAACGATGGGCTCGTCAATCATGATGGGACCGAACCACTCCTTCTCAGGGTTTGTTAAACATACTCAGACAGATTCATCTGAAGGATGAACTTACAAATCAAGCATATGTTATCCTCCTTGGGCTCGTTAAAAAAAATAAAGAGGCATTGACCAGTATGGTTGGGGAAATTGAGAAAACATGGTACTCCATTTGTTTATGGAAGCTAGTCACTCCTGAACATGACACTCTTCCACTTCATCTCCATGGATGTTGGGTTGGGTAATATGTTGTATTTTGGTTCCTCATACCTTCAAAAACCTCCATTTCAATTTCGGGTCAATACTGCCAACTCCATTCAGTGTCACCAGTGTGTTCAAGAGAATCCATTCTTCTTATATCTGTTGCAATACTCTTAAGCCTTCAATATTTTCCTTTCCTAATCTAGTTCCATATCAACATCATTTTGATCATTTTGTCTCATTCATCATACCCATTTTGTGTCGTTGATGGGGGATACATCAAGGCCCTCCTCTGACAGGTCACTTCCTGTCGAAATCAACACATTATCTAGGAAATTGACTCAGAAACACCCATATGTACCTTAGTGCTTGCATACATCAATGGAAAGCGTCCTCTCTCTCAGTGATAGGTTTACACCATTGGCCTTCGATCGAATGATTCTATGTGGTGTTCTACACCAACCCATTTATTCACACCATATGGATTGTGATTGAGTACCTTGAAAACAATTAACATCATCGGTGGTTTCTGTCACGTCTGTTAATGACTTACATCATTGGACGGTAATGAGATGGTGTCTACCAATGCTGACCTCAGCTCATTGATTAGCATGGTTAGAATCATATGTTGTTTTATCATGTGAACGAGATAAAAGACCCTAGATCTAGTTTTCACCATCCGAGATGCTATTTCAGGATTATACAATATCACTATGATGATGGATATGATCATACTAATAGTCATTCAGTCATGTGTCCACTATCAGTCATCAATGGACATGTATTTTGATCATTATACATGTTATTTTAGTTCTATTGAGTATGGGTATGCCTCCCTCAACAAAAGGGTGTCATGATGTAAATGTATTGTAACATGAGACGATCTCGCTGGGTGTTCTTGATCCCAACATGTCACAAGGTAAATCACTTCATTCATTAGTCATCATCTCTGACTTTGCACTTTAATGGACACTCTATTATAGGCTATTTTGTCACATATGATCAATAGGACTACTAATGGGATCAGTCAACATCCTATTCCCCATTTACATCATCATTGCACAAATCCTTATGCATGAGTCTCTCATTCCCCAGAGTTTTTTCCCTAAACTGCATCATCTGAGCTAGTTTTATGACCCCACTATGGCCTATTTTGATCACCTACAAATTTCTCCCATTTACACTTGTATTGGTTCTATAAATTTGGGAAAAAGAGAGAGAATCTCGAAGCCTCCATTTCTAGAAGCTTCCAGGATCTATTGTAACCATTTACCTCAGATGAAACATTCGGATCCTATCCTATCCTACCCTAGAGTTTCCATCCCTTATCCTTAGATCTCATCCTCCCATAAAGAGTGGATGTCAATCCTAATATTTGTAAAAGGATAAGAAATGCCAACATACCCACTCCTTTATATATTTACAACCTTCCATATGCAAAGGGTTGGATTTTGGAGAGTGACTCTACCCTTATGTTGTTGTTGTGAAAGTGATATTTTCACGCATTTAGGGTGATTAGAGGTGCACTTTGTGACAAAGGAAGGACAATTCAACAACTTGGAGGAGATCTTCTATAAGATCAACAACTATTTATGGTTGTAACTCACTCCATTTATATCAATAAAAAAAGTCCTTTGCTTTTCTATATGTGATGTCATTATTTCATGTATTTAAATACCAAGTTGATCTATTAAATAAAGTAGATAGCTTATGCTACATAGATCTCACAGTTTCTTAACTTGTGTTGTCTAGTTGTGCATGTTCTTCTAATTTTGGCAACTAGAGCTAGGATTGGAGCACTCAAGCCAAAGAAGGAGCAAAACATATGACAGATTCCAAGTAGGTTTCATCCCTTCATCTACTTACTTTAAGGAAAAAATTGGGTCCTTTGTCTTTCTGTTGTTCTAGGTTAGCCACCAAACCTAGGGGAGATAATTTTTGCAATCATAAATCCTGCATAACACCATGGGACAAGAATCATCACCATTCCTCCTTTCTAGTTTCTTCCAAGGATAATATTAGTGATATCTATTCACCCTATGTTGTTGAGATATCTACGAATTCTATATCCATCCACACTATCAAACTGAGAATAATTCGTCAAATATTGAAGAGACAATCCCTCTTGATATTTCAATCCTAGAATTGTCGAGAATGTACATATTGATGCATATTTCTCTCCTAATGAGATCAAGAGCTATAAAGCCATTTTCCAATAATTTTGAGACATTTTCACCGAGTCATATGAAGAGATTCTAGGTATTGATCAGAACATTGTTGTACATGAAATCAGAACATATCATGACGCAAAGCCAGTTTAGTCGCACGCATGTCCAGTCCATCTGAAGAATACTGCTACTATTAAAGTTGAATTTGAAAAAATTCTCCATTCTAGTTTCATCTACCCAGTACCTCTCACTGATTGGGTGTAAAATATTGTTCTTGTCTTGAAAAATCAAGGAATAATTCGTGTGTGTCGATTGTCGGGACATAAATCATGCTTGTCCTTAGGAAAATTATCCTACTCCATTTATCAACCAAATTGTTGATGATTGTGTTGGAAGTGAAATATTTTCATCTATGTATGGATTGTCTAGCTATAATCAGATCAACATTCTCGCATTAAAACAATATAAAACCACATTTATTTGTCCATGCGACACATTTTCATATCGAAAGCTCGCTTTCAGAATGAAAAATGTTGGGGAAAATTTTCAGAGGGAAACGAATTATGCCTTCCATGACATTAAACACATTTTAAAACTATATTTGGATGACCTACTTTCCCATTTTAAACATCGTGCGGATCATCCCATGCATCTCATGGATATATTTTTACATTGTTGACATTATAACATCAGGCTCAATCCATAAAAGTGTGTGTTTCATGTGCAATATGGATGACTTCTTAGCTTCATTGTGTCGAAGCAAGGAATTCATATTGATCCATTTAAAGTCTAGGCGATTCTAGATCTACTTTCTCCTTCCTCTCTTATTTAGCTACAATGACTCCAAGGGAAGGCTAAATTTGTACGGACATTTATTGCCAATTATGCTGAATTGACCAAAGGATTTACTCAATTGTTGAAAAAATGGGTTCCCTTTCATTGGGACAACACTTCCCAAAAGGTGTTTGATGCTTTGAAATATGTTCTAATTTTGGAATAATTGTTGTATCCCCTGGATTATCAATTACTAATTGTACCTCATCATTGTAGTTACTACCATAGCTATGGTATTGGTCCAAGAGGATGATGTAGGGGATGGATATCCCATTTATTATTTGAGTCAGAACTTAAATGATATCGATATCAAATATACTCATGTCGAAAAGTTAGCTTTGGAAGTTGTCCAAGCTATCCAAAGGTTTCGCCACTAGATGCTACTTTGCAAGACTATGGTTGTTTTTTATTGAAACCCCATGATGTACATCTTGCCACGAAAGTTACTAGGGGGGAAGTATTCCAAATGGATTGTCATCTTATAGGATTTTGATTTGGAGTTCATAAAATACAAATCCAAGAAATCCTAAGTCTTTTTCGAACTGATCTCTGACATTCCCAGTTATGAAAATAAAATGACATTTGATGATTTTACTACAGATGAGTCATTGTTATTGATAGATTAATTTGATTTGTGGTATGGAGGCATCATCATATATCTCTAGACCCAGAATATTTGGCTCGATACCTCTCACTCTGACTAGCGATGTATCTGATACCAAGCTAAAAATTATATCATAATTGGTGACACCCTTTATCATCATGGTATTGATAGGATTTTTCGGAGGCACCTCACTCATGGGGAGGCCAAGCAAGCTCTAAATGAATGCCATGTTGGGGCATGTGGTGGACATATATCTAGTTATGCCACTGCACAAAATATTTTGTGTGCTAGCTACATTTGGCCTAATATGTTTCACAATTGTATCCTCACAGTTCAAAAGTGTCATGCCCACCAGATATATGATCATAAAACCTCTACTCCACTAGCTCCTTTACACCCTGTTATCGTCATTGGAACTTTTCTGAAATGGGGCATTGACTTTATGACATGTAACTCTCACTTGACCAGGGGGAATGGCTAGATTGTTGTCGTGGTAGACTATTTTACTAAGAGGGCTGAGGCAATGCCTAAATGTAATAACATCGGAATTTTTTTTTCTCTCTTTCTCTTTAATCACATCATTGCAATGTTTTTTGTACCACATGATATACTTATATACCATGGGAAACATTTTCATAATCACATGATATCTGAGCTAAATGCCAAGTTGGGCCTTCACCATGAGAGCTCAACTCCCTACTACCCAGAGGTGAATGGACATGTCAAGGCGATCAACAAAGCCTTGAAACTGGTGCTTTAGTGCATGATAGGGATCCAAAAATTAGATTCGACTCTTATCCTTTATGCAGCCTTGTGGGCATATCAAACCTATGTACAAACTGCTACTAGATTCAAACTGTTTCAATTGGTGTATTGCCTGGAATTAATCCTTCTTATCGAGTGAAAAATTCCATCTTTGAAACTTGCCATTGAACTCCTTCCTGCCACTTCTGCAAAAGAAGAGAGTCTCTTACATTTGACACATTTAGATGAAACCCAACACAATGTTGTGATGGCCAATAAGGCCCATAAGAAACACATTAAGGAAGAATGCGATAAGAATGTTAAGCCTCATGCCTTCTCAGAAGGTGATTTTGTCTCGTTGTATGATGAGGAGTCTAATAAGTTAGGGTCTGGGAAGTTCAAGTCAATGTGGCTAGTCCCATACATTTTTAAATGTGTTCTTGCTAAACGGGCCTACAAGCTTATTGATTTTAATGGAGTTCCATTGGTGTAGCCCATAAATGGGTTGTACCTCCAAAAATACTATGCTTAAGTCACTTTTGCATAGTTCATTGTGTACATAATGTCTATAGGTGTGTTTAGTGTGTTTGCAATGTGTTCCCTTCAAACATCCCAACCCTCTCTGTTAATATTACTTTACATTTGGTTTGTAGATGTCGACATCCCTTCAACCGTGTTGTCTTAGGGGGTCTTGACCCAGGTTCAGAGTTAGTTGCACCAACCAAAAAAACCCTACACTGTTTTCCCTTTTGGAAACAACCCGCATAGCGTAGGCTATAGTCTCACCCAAAGCAATATTGGGGGATGCAAGAACCAAGTTTCTCCATCCAGAGACTAGCTTGATGTCTTCCAGTGCCCTAGAGCTACCTCTGCACAGATTGATATAATTCTAGGGCTCGTTACAGTAACTAAGTTAAATTTTCCTTTAGAACTTCGTGAAGGTTCACGATAAGTCTTTGTGGACCTTAAGCAGTTGATTTACCTATTTTCGCGCATCATCAAGCAGCCCTAGATCGAAGTTCATGTAGTTCTACTTAATTCATTAGAAAGCATAAGAGAAATAGCCTATAACTTCACGTAAGTGGATAATAATTCATTTCATACATTATTTAGATAGATTTAGTAAATTTGCGTAGCATTCAATCATTATTTCATAAAACATATCATTAATTAGAAACATATATCATAAACAGATGTAATGGAAATACATAGTAATTTTTTAAAAAACCATCTTTATTGATCTTTCATTCACAAGCTACAGACTCTCTACCCTGCGCACATAGCTGTAGGTCTCCATGCACTCAGCTACAGACTCTACCCAGGCCTCCTACGCACTCAGCTACAGGAGCCTCCCTTTCTCTGTCTAAGCACAGGAGGCAAAGCCTTCCCGCCTTAGCTCTTGCTCAAGACAATACAACCTCTTCAATGTACTCCAATCTCTATCCAAAGTTATCTCTAAGACTCGCTAAGACTCAATTATTTATATCTTTTCTAATACAATACCATGGCCCCCGGCTCATGGGTGAGTCTTCAAAACTGACCAAAAAGAAGGGGATAAAGCCCCTTTGACTCTATCTATCTGCACGCTCTACATCCACATTTCGTGGAGGCTTTACATCTTTTACAAAATTCTTTACAAAAAATGACTAGTTTATTCAATTCTACCCTTGGGGACCCCATCCCATTAGGTCCCCAACGTAAAGATCATGACTCACCCTCGAGTCACTCCGCTGGTTGTTCCACTTTTTGGCAGAGTTAGTTGAATGCCTTGCTTAATGCCTAAAACTCCATGGTACTCTGTTCTACTGCTTGTTGTACCTCCTAGACTAGTTTCTCAGTGGTTGGCCCTTCTAATGCAAGTTGTGTAGTCCTCTGGGTCTACTACATGGCCTTCAGCTTCTCATGAATGGTCTGTGAAATCTAATAGAGTTCCTCTTTCCAAGGCTCAAGTTGGGCTATGAGGAAGGACTGATTTTTCTACAACTCCTAGATCTACATCAATTTTGCCTTGCCTTCCTACAAGTGTGCAAAACACTGGACTGGAGCCAACGTCCACACTTTCATACTAATTTCATCATATTGTTGTTGCACTTCCTTGATCTCAGTATTCAAATGTTGCAGCGTAGGATCTTCCTGCAGTGTATCCCACAGGCTCGTTGCCTGAGTAAATAGCTGGTCACAACCTTGAATTGCAACATCTAGTTGACCCATGGACTCTTTGATAGTAGCGCCTCTTTGTTCCCGAAATTCTGGTGGTGTGGTCGGCTGCAACATCACCTGCAACTTAGCTATTTGCATTCGAAAATTGAAAGTCACCTTATCGA
This sequence comes from Pinus tabuliformis, assembly GCA_031772625.1. Classification (NCBI taxonomy): domain Eukaryota; kingdom Viridiplantae; phylum Streptophyta; class Pinopsida; order Pinales; family Pinaceae; genus Pinus; species Pinus tabuliformis. Next base: position 314,772,478 of record CM062820.1, on the reverse strand, counting down.
TTTTCTCCTTTCACGCACGCACTACAACAACCAATTTCCTCACTTTGGCTGAGGCATCTACATCCTTTGAACTTTTCAACTTAGCCACTGAATTTTAGGCCTACTCAGGTGTTGTTACCAGGTTATGGTGCGGTATCGGCAATTCCTCATGTTCCTTTAGTGCGTGAGTTTTTTCTGCAAAAAGCTACTTGTTGTTGACTTTAAACTCACTGAAGAGAGTGAGTGCCCACTTTTCTCTGATCTTCAACTCATCTGAGACCCCCTGATGAAACACATGAAGGGTCTAGAGTAGCATTGCAGCAAGGTTCAGTCCCATATCCTTCACTGTGTTAAGCACATCGTGATCCTCGTTCGATTCCACACGGAATAACCCTAGTGGAAAAGGAAAGACTCTGAGATCCAGAGTCCTTTCAATCTCTATTATTGCACTATAGCTCTACATCAGGCTTGCATGTGCATTTCTCACCTTCCTAACATCCACCTAAATCCTATTTTCCTGGATCTACAGCTCGTGTAGATCCTTGTGGACGCTCCCTAGCATCTGCATGTATTCTTGCTCAAATTGTTGCAGCCCCTCTGTCGTTGTGTCTCGTATCTTTCCCCCAATCTCATTAAGATCACTCTCTGTTAGTACCATGGGATCAATATGTGTCTGCTTATCAGACTTGTGTTTCATTCACTATCCAACCTTCTGTTCCTGCCTATGCCTCTTCAGGATGAAAGGAGTGCGTTTATCCTCAACGTCGCCTCCTCCGTTCTCTAATAGCTCTTGCTTGTCAGTATGATGTGATGCAGACTTCTCATTCTCCTTGGCCTCCTTTCATTCTCTCTCTACCTACCCTTTAGCAGCGTGCTCTTCCTCCAGATGGGCCTTCTCTGCAGCTGCCTTGGTAGCCTCCTTCTTCTTCTACTTGGCCAGGTTGCGCGCAACTTTCTGAGCGGCATCCTTCTGCTTTTTCACAACAGAGCTCTCTGTGCCTTTGTTGGTTCTTACCTCCAACATTGTAGGTTCGCACCACTCTAGTGGTCAATACGATACAACTTCCAGCACATTCGTCTCGGACACTAAATAAGGAAACACATGCCAAGTTCCTTCTAGGTCCTTTCACGCATGGATTGAGACATTGTGAAAGTCAGCCTTGAACTCCATGTAGGCTTTTAATTGTCTGAATAAGGTTGGGGACAACCTTGGCTATTGATTGATCACCATCCGAAGGTCCATCTCCATTAGGACCTAGAAAATATTTGTTTCCTTCATGCGTGCCACATCCTTCATTGACCAGAGCGGGGCAAACCGCGCTGCCTTGGGAAAATTGTTCTTGTGCAGAGGAAATTGGTTCTCCTCCAAAAACCTCCACGCAGCTAATACAATATACAAGAGAAGCCAATCATAATGAAATGGATTTCTTTCTTCTTGGGCTTCTTGGCAGTTCGTGAGGAACTCCTGGCAAAGATACTTAGACCAATTATACTACATGCCCTTCATGCACTGTGTAGCAAGTGACACTATTGGTGCCAGAAATTCGTCTGTGCGACACTTCCTCGTGATCTTGCCTATGAGGATCTGGGCACCGAAATGGACTGCTTAGTCTTGAATGGATATGATAGAGTATCCTCACAATTTTTTCACAACACCATATTCCTTCTTCATCTTATTAGCGAGCTCCTTTTCCCTGGTTTTCCCTCCAAACTCCTTGGTAGGGTTTGCTCCTTTGTAGGGTAACTTCGTTATCCTATGGATCAACATTTTTGTTATTGGAATAGGCTTCCCCAGCCACAAGATCCCATTGTGCACTAGCGCGAGGAGCTGGCAGACACAAATCATATTGATAGGTGAGCAGTGATGATATGGTACTAAAAGAATGTTCAACAATCCCGACTACTCAACATCGTAGACCCACTTCATGAGTTCTAACTGTGTAACTCATGTTTCATCATATTATATCTTTGTGATATACTTATGGATCACCAGATGTGGAAATTTTCATGATCCGCGAGGTCCCAGTCCTCCATTTTCAACAGCGTGATGTGCGCAAGATTAGGTCCTTCAAATGTGACCTGCTCTAGTAGTAGGGGAGTGGATACCCCAAATTTTCCCAAATCAGGATCCTTGGACACTTTAGTTTTTCCCTTTTGTGGAGGGATGTACTTAGGTAGCATAGAGATAGGCTCAATTCCCTCAACATCGACTTCTTCAACATCTTGGTACTCTTATTCTTCTAAATACACCACTTTTTCTGGTTGGTTATCCTTTTTCCCGTTTGGCTGTGCCTCTGTATGCTTCCTTAGTGACATTTTCATTGACACCAAATTCTTCTATTTTTCTTTTGTGGCTAATTTCTTTTCTTTCATGAAGGGATGTTTTTCTTTTGTCATAGCTTCTTTCGGCCTAGGTGACCTTAGTGTCGTAGGCACTGTGGGCGTGGCTTCCATACTAGTGACCTCGGGGCTTGGCACACTAGACACAACCGCTTATAACTTAGGGCCTTGACAAGGTTAGTACCAGTCATACTCTCAATGAAACACTCTCAGGCTACTGCAGAATAGTTTGCAAATGAGGGGTGCATCACAAAATCTTCCCAGAACGCTCGATTCATATGCGTTAGACAACAAAATTCTCCAGCAATTCTTAGAATGCAAAGTGTTTTTGGTTGGACCAGCATTGAAAATTTATAGGGGGATTTGAATTAAAATCCCACCATTCCCCCCAAAATTTGATAATAAATGCTGCTTTGGTGTTGGCTTGATGGGCCCTGACCCAAGTTTAGCATTGATTAGCCAAGCAAATCCCTACACTACTAGCCCTTTCGGCATCAATCTGTGGAGCGCAGACTGAAGTCTCACCCAAAGCAGTATGGGGGGATGCAGGAACCAAGTTTCCGCGCCCTGAGATAGTTGTGATGTTGATTTTATACCCTAACCCTTCCTTCATGCACACCTATAAGCCCTTTAGGTCTTATCAATGTAATTTTCTTATCTGGATTTAAAACCTTCGTGAAGGTCTTCGATTATCCTTCACGGACCCTAAATAGTCAATTTCGACACTTACGCGCCTCCGTAATTGCTCTTCCTTGTGTGTCTACCCATATTAGCTTAAGTATTGGTTAACTTCAATGCACATTATGATTATCTTCACGTAAATAGATATTCTTACTTGCGTTCATATGACAAATTAAAACATACAGATTCATGCATCAATATAGAATTAAATCATAAACCCAGTATTCAACATAACATAACCACAAACATTCATAACAGAAGTAAAATAGCTCATACACAGGTATCTTCAGAATAATTCTCTTTATTGATGGTTCAAATCACTAGTACAAACTCTAACTTCCTTGCGCACATAGCTGCAGGGGTCCACAAACTTAGCTGCGGACTTCTACCCTAGGCCTCTACACACTTAGCTGCAAAGCCTCTTCCTACGCTAAGATTCTTTGCTCTTAGCTCTCATAGACTCATTACATTGACCAATTACCCAAAAACTTACTTTGAACTGAGCTAAGAACTACCTTATACTCTTCTAAGACTCCCTTTTTATACATTCACATGGCTCGCGGACCAAGGGTGAATCTCATCAAGCCAACAAACTATCTAAACTAAGGGTGGAAACCATTTTTGACTGTTTACATCTCTATGCTCTGTGACCACAAAATGCAAATACTTTACATTCTTTATACAAAACTTGGGCATTTAGCCCCAAAACTTGGGCTTTTAACCCCACAATTGACCCAAGGGGACCTGTTCCCAATAGGCCTCCAACACAGATCTGGTGACTTGCCTCGAGTCACTCAGCCGGTGTGGAGATCTTATCATGAAGACCTCCTAGCTCCACTTGTACGACTGCAACCTCAGTGGTACACTGCGTCACTGCCTACTTAACCTGCTTGACCAGCTGCTCCGTCACTAGTTCTGTGCTGTCTGCCTGTATTTTCTTTTATGTCGCTTGCAGATTGGCCAATTTCCCTTCAATGGAGGTCATGAGTACATAGGCTTCCTCTAGCTAAGACCCCAATCTGGCCTTCAGTACTACCTCCTTACGCTGAGCTGCATCCACCTGCTCTTTTAGTACCTTCGCTTCCTATAGCTTTGCCAACCTCTGTGTGATGGTGACAGTGCGCATCATTGCTTTGACTTCATCATACCTCTACTGCAGCTCATGTGCCTCAGTTTCTAGTCTTTGTAGGTTGGGATCTTCCTACAGATTGGTCACTACTTCGAGCACCTGCTCAAAGAGCGCAGTGAAATCCTTCACTGCAGTTTCGATAGATGGAATGACATATTTGACAGTGGCCTCCCACTACTCTCTGATTTCTAGTGGAGTCGAAGGCTGGGCCCTTAAATCAAGTTTCATGATCTTAAGGTTAAGTCCAAAATGAACCTTAGCCAGCTTTGTTCGTGCCTCGCACACACTTGCGGCGAGCTTTCGAATCCTTACATTGATTGGCGCATCTTCGGGGATGTTCAACTTTAGAACAGTCTGGCATACCTCAACCACCACAGTTGTTGTGCAATCATTCTTTTATGTAATCTTCTTAAGAAGATCAATCGCGAATGATTTTTTGATGAAAATATGTGCATTGTTCACCTTCTTCTCACTGATAACGTTCAAGGCATGCTTTCCCCAAATTTGTATTTCCATGATCACGCTATCCAGTAGGGTTTGAAGGGATTCACTTGGAAGCAAGGACAAGTTTAGCCCAACTTGCTTTATGGCGCTGACAGTGGCCCTATTAACCTTTGCTTCTGCAGTCAATGCTCTATCTCACAGTGTGACAACACAGGGATCCATTGTAAGGACCATCTCTACTGCATCTGAGGTTCCCAACGCCAAACTGCTTGATGCCATGCTGCCCCACCCTACAGAGGTCTGCACCTGAGTAGCCTAGATCTGTAGCTCACGCACACCCATTTGAATGGTGACCAAGGCTTAATTCTTCTACTGCAGCAGTTACGTGGTCACATCCCTCATTGTATCACTAATATTGTTTAGATCACCCTCTGTCAAGGTGATTGGGTCTAGGGATGATTTGCTGGCCTTGGACTTCTTTTGCAGCCCTACTTTCTCCTCCTCCCTTGTACGCTTAACCCAGAATGGAGTAGTCTTCGGGTCCACTCCTCCCTGCTCTGAGCACTGTTCCTCCTCATCTATCTGTGGAGAAGGTAACTTCTGACTCCTATCAGAGTCACGATCATCCTCTTCCTCCTCCCCTTCTCCCTACGTTTTGGCCATGCGCTCTGCTTTAGCTTTGTCCTCAGGTTCCTTTCTTCGTTTTTTGGCCAACTACTCCATCCTTAACCTGGCCTCTTCTTTCTTCTGCTTCACAACAGGCTTATGAGACCTAGTTGATAAGTCTAAGGCCTTGTGCCACTCTACAAGCCAAATCTACAAAACCGTGGTAATTGCATCATTCATCACCAGGTATGGAAGATCATACCATTTCTGTGCAGGGTCCTTTCACGATCTGATGGAAACATAGTGGAAGTTGGCCTTGAACTCCACATATTCAGACAAGTGTTCAAAGACAATTGGTGATAGCTACGGCTTGCGGTTGATTGGGGTGCGGATGCTTGATTAATGAGAATCTAGAATATCTTGCTATCCTTAACCCTTTGGGGTTCCATAGCCCAGAGCGAAGAAAACTTCACTATGTCTAGTAGCTCTAGTGCAATTGGGGGAAACTGACTGTCGTCCAGTAAGTCCCACGCAACTAGTAGAATCGACAACAACAACCATGCATAGTGAAAAGTATTGCTTTGATATTGTGCTTCTCTGTAGTTCACGAGGAATTTGCTGCAGAGGTAGCACACCCAGTTAAATTGTATGCCCTCCATGCACTTGGCCACTAAATATACCACCGGTGCCGGCACTTCGTTTGTGTGACACTTCCTAATAATTTTCATTGCCAAGATCTGGGCGGCTACTTTAACCACAAGGTTGGTTATGCTGGAGATGGAGTAGCCACGCAGCTTCTTGGCAAGCTTGAAATTGTCCTTCATTCATTCAACGAGGTTGCGCTCACTCGAATTTCTGTCGAATGCCATGGCAGATTTAAGCCAAAATGTGAGATCAAGGTGATCTTGTGGATTAGCATGTCAGTCATTGGTATCTGATCTCCTAACCACAAGCACCCATCGTGCGCTAAGAATAATAGCTTCTTGAACACTATCAAAGTTATGGGGGCGTAGTTGTAATGCGGCACCAATAGCGGGTTCAACAATCCTACCTTATCCACTCCTTTTATCCACTGTCTTAGCTCCAGGGTGATCACACCAGAGTCTTTATAGAAGACGCGGTGCATGAATGTACCAGTCACCAAGTGGCAAAAGCGCTTTGTATTTGCTAAACCAATCCTCGAGCTTCAAAAGGGGGATATGCGCCAAGTGCGGTCCTTCAAATGTGATTTTATCTGGCAACAATGGGGTGAAAAGTGTGATTTTGTTCTCGTCGATGTCCTTTGGTACCTTCGCCTTGCCTTGACGTGGAGGGACATATGGTGGTAGCTTGGAGATAGGGTCTGCCCCCTCAACGTCAATGTCTTCTTCCCCCATGTCAACGTCTTCTACACCCACACCAACGTCCTCTATTTCCTTGTCAGGTTCCAGGTCTATTACCTTGGCCTTCTCCTATGTAGTATTCTTTCTTCTAGTGTTTCCTTGGCGACTCACGCACTGACTATGTCACTTTCTTCTTATCCCTCTTCTTCTTGGGACCTTCTTTGGATGGCGTAGGCCTTAGCCTAGGTGACCTCGGTGATTTTGGTACTTCTGTAGGTACCTCTACACTCGCTACCTCCGGGGCAGCTCCCTCAGCTGCCATCACTTCTCCAACACTTGTAGTCTCCACGGGTGGTGACATAATGCCAGTTAAAAGCTCCTTAGTTTCCTTTGAAAATTTTTAAAACACTGAAATCGCTACCAAAGCCTCAAAATAATCAAGGTTCATGTGCGCCTGATAGCTCAACACATCAATGGTCTTGCTCCTAAATTCTGACTTAAATGCCCCCCCCCACTCCATTTAGCCATTTTCCCATAGTCAAGTCATGAAAAATGAGCATAACGGTCACTTTATGGCTGCCCTGCGCGGTCTCTCCTTCAATAGTGCAACTCCCCTCGCGCTTATGCTGACACTCTGACAATCTTATATTCTACGCAGTACTCCTACCACGCAGCTCTACAACCTGGGCAGTGTATTTATAGTCTCACACCTCCTTTCAACTACCTAGAGTGCTAAGACTATGCTTCCACCATATTGTCATCTAGTCGGATCCCCATTGTATGGCTTTAATCAGCTACCATTCACCCTCCCTGGGAATGAATCTCCATTCAACTTTACCAAATGAAATTCTCCACCATCGGTAATCTCCTTGATGACATAGGGCCCCAGCCAATGCGTCCGAAATTTTCCTGGAAATTTATCAAACTTGTTGTCATATAATAACACTAAATTATTTACCTTGAAGGTTCACAGTTTGATGTGCCGATCATGCCATGCTGTTTCACATTCCTTTTTAATTTGCTAATGGAATCCAGCCAGAAACCTATCTTCTTCCATTTCTACCAACTTCACTAGCCTTTCTTCCAAGGCTACACGATCTTCCATTCTTGTGAATTCCATTATTCATAGACTAGGTACAATGTATTCCATTGGCATCACAACTTCAACACCATAAACCACCCTAAAAGGCATTTATCCAATCAACTTCTTACAAGTTGTTCTGTAAGCCCATAGCACCACGGGTATGTGCACATCCCAATGATTTCTTTGTGTATTGCAAACCTTCGTCAACGCATTCTCTAATATATTATTAAATGCTTCTACTGTGCCGTTAGCCTATGGGTGATATGGAGTGTTCTTCTAATGGTAAACCTAAAATCCCTCCATCAACGCACTGATCATTTCATTAAGAAAATGCGTACATTGATCACTCATTAAAATTTTTGGACAACCAAACCTTGTCAGCATGTACTCAAATATGAATTTTGTTGTTGTCGCGCTTGTACAGTCCTTCACAGGTTGTGCCTCCACCCATCTGGTTAAATACTCAGTTGCGGTGATGATGTACCACGCACTTGTCTTCTTTCCTGGAAGCTGAATTAGTCCCAAAATGTCAATCACCCACTTCTCAAATGGAGCTAATGATATCTATGGATTCAATGGTAGCTCATCCCTCTGTGATGTTCTGCCAGTGCTTTGGCATGCATCACATGCCCTACAATACACTTTTGAATCCTTATGCAGTGTTGGCCACCACGACCCAACGCGCAGAATCTTTTGTGTTGTTTCTTTGCCTGCATAATGTCCTCCCACAGTCCCTCCATGAGCCTCAGTTAGGATTCTGTTTCGTTCAAATTATGGCATATAACACCACAATATTTCATCTAATCCCATTTTATACAAGTGCCCTGCAATGACAGAAAAGTCTATCGTGCGTACCACCAATTCCTTCTTTTGTTGGCTAGTATATCTTTTCAGGTCCATTTATGTCATCAGGAAGTGTATAATATCTTCAAAGTTACTGTTCGTGATGCACACCGCAAAGAGTTGCATGTTAGGTAGTCCTTCCTCCAAATTAGTAGGCTCCTCTCCTGTTTCAATGCGTGATAGATGATCCGGTCCAACATTCAATCATCCTAGTTTCACAATAACTTCAAAATCATATTCTTGAAATAGAAACAACCATTTGCATATCCCCCCCCCCCCCAACACAGGTTTGTTCACCAAGTACTTCAATGTAGAATGGTTTGTATACATCTTAAAGTGTCTGCCTAGCAAGTAGTGCCTAAACTTCTGGAGTGCATATACCATAGTCAGACCTTCACGCTCTATCGTTGAATAATTCTTCTCGGCTTTAGATAGCTTCCTATCTGTGAATGCTATGGGATGATCCAATTCCCCATCACTATCCTGTGTCAGTACTGCTCCCAGTGCAATACACGACGCATCCACATGCACATGAAATTGCTTCTTCCAATTTGTGAAGACTAGGATCGATGCGGTGACCATTTTCTCTTTGAGCACATCCAAGCTCTTATGAAATTCCTCATTCAAGCAGAATGTAGCATCCTTTTTTAACATTTTCTCCATTGGCATGGTGATCTAGGCATAGCTTTTGATGAACTTTCTATAGTACCCTGTATGCCGCAACATTCCGTGCAGATGTTTCACACTTCTTGGTGCCTCCAAATTGATTATAATTGCGGTATTTGCAGGGTCTACCATCAAACCTTGTCTACATACCACGTGACCCAGCAAGATCCCAAAGCGACGTAGAACAAACACTTCTTTAGATTGATTTCAATCTAGTGCCTCCGACATGTATCTAGCATCAATCACAGACTTTCTACGTGGCGCTTTACTAGTCTAAACACTATCCCATCATCAAAGTATACCTCCAAAAATTTATGAATGGAACCTTTGAATGCTACGATGACTACGCGTGAGAAGATCACCGGCACATTCTTCAACCCAAAAGGCATCACAGTATATTGGAAGCATCCCCATTCAGTCGCGAAGGTTGTTTTACTCCTATCCTTTAGCACGATCTTGATCAGATCGTACCCTAAGAACCCATCATTAAAGGAATATGCTTCTTAGTTGTCAACATTATCCAACACCTCATTAGTGAACGAAGTTAGGAAGGGATCATGTACACAAGCATCATTCAACTTCCTGAGATCTACGCATATCCATATTTCATCCTTTTATTTTTTGTCCTGAACTAACATTGGGATTACCCAATTAGACTCCAGGATTGGTTTAATGATGCCTGCTACAAGCATTTCATCCAAATCCAAGTAGACCTTTCTTTATACTTCGGATTTAGGAGGTAAGGTCTTTGCTTAACTGGCTTCGCATCTGGATTAGAGTTATCTTCATGATGCCCAAGTCTCCTATTATCCCTTTCAGATATGAAAACTTTGTGGGGAACATATCCTGATATTTGCGGAGTAATTCGATGACCTTATATACTGTCACATCATCCTAGTAGTCCCCAATATTTGCAAACTTCGGCTCTGCCTCTGTGCCAATGTTCACCTGTCTAGTTTTGAGCGGCTCAAAGATTTCTAGATTCTGTAATTGCGGTCCTTCAACTTCATGATGACCTTCAGTCTCTAGAATATTAATCTTCCTTGAGTCTTCATTGTCTTCTTCCATTGTTACATTGTAGCACTCTAGCATGTGGCTCAGCTGGGTAGTCCAGTCAGGTTGAATCAAATCTAGAGGATCTTATGGTATCCTGAAGACCACTACCTTAACCTCATGCAATGCTTCGTCGATACATTCAAACCCATCCTCAAAGCTGAATGTCATAAAAAATCATTGGCCCAAAACATCCAATTCTTCAGTGCCATGGTGGAGTTCTGTCTCCAAGTACCAATTCATTGGTATAACATCCAAGGAATGACAAAATAGACGTACCCACTCTGGTTGAGGCTTCACTCTATAAACTTCAGTCCATTTGGCCAAATGGTCATGCAGATCATTCCTCCCATCATACTTTTCTGCTAGCTGTACTTGTGGGTGACCAAACCACACTCTTATCATTTTTATGTATACGTGCCAATCATCAACAATGTCCTTGTGTGTGCCCCACCATCTCGCAGGCGTAGTGTGTAGCGCCCAGTCCAGGGCCTGGAAGTGATGCTTCTCTGGAAATTCTCTCTCAAATGTAGCCCAAAAGTGATCAACATCAGTTAAACCATCATAGTGAGGTAGATTTCTTACCTCTGATGATAAATAGTGCAACGAATTGGTCATCATATTACAACGCAACTTAGATACTTCGTGCAGCCAATTCTGTGAGTGCTCCAATTCTTCATCTAAATTTGATGTGCAGGAAATTTCGCGGTCCCATGAAATACGTCCATTTGCTGTCAGATTCACCCAATCCTAATCTTGTGCTGTTATCTTGTAAATCTGGTCCAAATCGTCATCACTTTCATAATCGCGGACTGGTTCAGTATAGCACGGTCCTTCTACAAGGTCTAGGGGCACTACTACAGGGAGCGATTTCTTCTCAAATATCATCTTTCGCTTCTTCAAATTGATTACCCCATTCATGTCAGTGGTACAGTCGATCCCAAGGATCACGGGGTAGGGATTACTGTCATCCACAATCTCTATCACTTCAAAATTAGCTAGTGTACTCGCACCTTCAATATCAACCATTACTTCTTGCAGCCTCCCCATTGGGATGATTTTCTGCTGATTCGCCATCCTTAACTGAATCGGAGACCACTGTAGCGTAGGTATCCCAATTGTATCCCATGTTTATTTCGGAAAAACATTCGCGTCCGATCCCAAATCTAAAATAATTTGATCCATCTCATATTCTCCTATATGTGCAGTAAGCCTCATCTCACGCCCCATTCTCGTCTTATGCTTGTCAATATTTTTGACCATGCATGGTCCATTAGTAGCGTTTTCCTTCCTAGTGCACCTATTGATCAACTCATGCAGTCCTTTCCCAGCCTTGCTATCGCATAGTAGTTTCATGTAGGTCTCCAAGAACGTGGTAATCATGGATGGGTCCATTTCTTCAGCCGACTTCTCTTGACTCCCTGAGGTAGAGGCCTCAGCGAAGCTTTTCTTCGCTTCCATAAATGTTTCTTTTGCACATTCTAGATCAAACCTGGTCTTTTTTTTCTGGTGCTTTGTGGACCCACTCACCTTCTTCAGGCTACTTCTCCTTATCATCACCAGTCGTAGCTCTAGTCTGCAGCACAATATTTACCTTAGGATCTTCCTCGCGAGGCTCATTCCTCATCATCTGTAGGTTCTAAGTCAGATGTTGAGGTTTCACCCCCTTTTCACGTATCTTAGCTAACAATATAGGGCAATCCACTATTTCATGGTCAAACTGAGTACACTAGCAGCATGACAGACCCATTGGATTCAGGTAGTCTTGCGCGTAGTGTCCTGGTCCCCCACAATTGTAAGAAATGACCTTCTCTCACCTATACCAGGTCCTCTTCCACCTCAACCTCATCCGTACCCCTGATACTCACCTCGTGCTCCTCCCGCACCTTGGTCCGGAGGCTAGGTTTCTTCCTACACGCTGTATGCAAGTGTTCTATCCATCATTAATTCATAATTATGGTAATTGCACTCGTCATGACCCATTGATTGATAGAAGTTGCAGAAGAGTTGTTGCGGTGTCTATACGAATTTCTGCAGCAAGTGGAAATTGTCTGTCACATGTTTTCCAACTACCTGACAGATAGCACACCATAGCGTGGGCCTTGTACTTGACCATGCTCGAGCTTCTGGCCTCATAGGCATTGGCCCCACTGCTACAACATAAGCTGTGAAAATTGGATAGTGATATTTGTCATGCCCCTGGCTCTTGCACTTCAGGCACCAAACTTCTTTGCACACCTCGGGTCAAGTTGTTCTATCTTTCTTTAGACTTTGCATTTCTAGGCAAAGGTTCTGCAACTGTGCATGAATCTGTTGAACCCCCAGATTAACATCTTGGATCGGTGTCTCGTGCAATCTCATCACGATTTCTAGAGCTTCTGCTTGGGTCGCAGTCTTTTGTTGTTACAACGCAACCCTTAGATGAGGTAGGAGCGAAGCCACAAAACATTCGTGGTGTTTCCCATCACTCAGATTCATGTTAGCCTCACAAATCATACAATTCAATCTCTGATCTAGATCCCAGGGTGTCTCACAATTCTTCATCATGATCTCTTTGAATCCCACAATTCATTGCATCTTAGACTTAGGTCTATTGAATTCCTTATTCAGCGTAGTCTAGATATCTGCCAACACAGACATCATATTATCAGTGCAATACTTAATGTACCACGTTAGCGCGTGATCCTGAAAAGTACTAACCAACGTTTCTTTCTTCATTTGATGATCCGTGATACCCTTATCTTCCCATACAGCCTTCGCGACGAACCAAAAATGGTATGGATCTTCATTTACCATGCCCTTGAACACAGGTAGCTTTATGGAGTTCCCCATATTGAATGGTGGTGGTGGTGTAGACGAAGCATATGCGGCAGAGGTGAAGATGGAGTCGGTGTGGGTTGATGGGGTATTCGCGGGAACCCTTGCTTTATCAACTGAACAACTCTATGTGGAGATGCCTGCGCAACTTCCTCATCGTCACTCAGAGGGGGTTCAAATAGCAGGCTATATTTAGGGCTTGTTCTCGCCTTGTTCCTGAATGTCCTTCCACTTCGCATAGCCCCAAACATCAAGGTAGCTACATAAACCACGTTTCACACAAGAGCATCTTAATCCAAGTATTTAACGATTTTAAATACCTACATCGTGGCTCCTTGAAGAAGAGGTGCTCTGCTTTGTTGTAACTGACCGAAGTATCGAACACAAAATTTGTCATGAACCCTCCTATGATATGATCGAGCTAATGATTGACAGCGCGCTCGATCTTATCTTTAGAGGCTTCTAATCTCCGCACTAACTCCAGGGTCTAGATTATTGGACCGTCAAGCCTCCACCTCCTTGTCCATCCACCAATTTCACAATCCACTCGTACAACTCGACCGAGAAGGAACATAAGAAGATATCATGTATTTATGTGTATAGATATCTATCCAGCCACCTTTCTTTGATCAATCGTAGATTCCTATTCTCTTGCGCCGCGAATTTGTGGATATTTCTATCCAACCAGTCTTCGATATCCTTCTTAGTTGGATTCCAATGACGTAACATCACACATCTCATTATACAGATCCTGATCCCGGCAACGGAACCATTTGTTGACTTGATGGGCCCTGACTGAGGTTCAACGTTAATTAGCCAAGAAAATCCCTACACCACTAGCCCTTTTGGCATCAGTCCGCGAAGCGTAGACTGAAGTCTCACCCGAAGCAATATGGGGGGATGCAGGAACCAAGTTTCTGCACCCTGAGATAGCTGTGATGTTGTTTTTATACCCTAACCCTTCCTTCATGCATACCTATAATCCCTTTAGGGCTTATTAATGTACTTTTATTATCCGTCTTTGAAACCCGTGCAAAGGTCTCTGATCGTCCTTCGCGGACCCTAAATAGTCAATTTAGACACTTACACATCTTTGTAATTACTCTTCCTTTTGTGTCTACCTAGATTAGCTTAAGTATTAGTTAACTTCAACGCAAATTATGATTATCTTTGCGTAATCAAATATTCCTACTTGCATTCATATGACAAAGTTTTGTAACATTCTTATTTTTGATAAGTTAGCTATTAGATGAAAAAATCAAAATTCCATAAAAAAAAATGATAAGTTAGGATATAGACCAAAAACAATTTGGAAAATAAAAATGTTAGGAATCATTATTATTATAGGTCCATATCAAATAAAATGATATGATAGTTGCTCTAAAAAAGGAAGGCAAAATGAAAATGTTAGATAAGCAATAAAAGAAAAATAATTTCTTTAGAAAATAAAATTAAGGTTGCTAGCTCAAATGCACCTTTGAAAAGGATCTTTTGATTAATCATGCTTAAGTTCTTTAATTATGATTTAGTTATTGTAATAAAGCTTGATGACCTTGTAAAATAAGTCATATCATATACTTTTGTCGTATTGGTGGAAGCGACAAAATGACATATCGGGCATCGATAACCAACAAGAACTTTTCAACGAGGATCATTCACTTTGTCTGGATCAACGACTGAGGAATCAATTCGGCCCCCCTTCAGCTGTTTCCTGTTAATGTGAGGCGGGGGCTCCAAAAAGTAGTTTTCATGGCTGCCATTTTTTGTGACGTGGCGCCTCCATGATGTTTCACACCCCCAAGGCTCGAAACCACAAACCATTATGCCCCTACCCGTCGGAAATCCATTTCTAGTTTTATTCCATTCGACTATTGACTTCTTCCCGTGCCATATGCATCTGTTATCTCCTGTCCAATCACAAACCTCCACGTCACCAATCTGTTTTTACTCACCCATTCATTGCCCGCCACGTTCTAATACCATTAGTATATGCTCCAAAGATGTTGTTGTTCCTAATTAACTGTTTAAACATCTATTAAGCATTAATTTGCATCCTTCTATAAATTGACTGCCTATGGTTAGATCTAAACAATCAATTGAGCCCAATTGAAACTATAAATTCTCCATGGCTCCAATATTTGTCACTTTTCGCTTCCATCCATAAATCAAAAGCACCATTTGTCATTCTGTGTATTTTTGCCACTGTTATCCATTTTTTATTAAAAAAACTTCTGAATTTCCCCTACAGTAGGATGGCTCCTAAAGCAAAGATACAGAAGATTGCTGGAGAAGGGACTACCTCCACAGTCTCCCTTGATTTGGATCATATGCCCCTTGTAGATTCCCTTTTTAATATCAATGACTGTGAATGTGAATTCGATTTTTATGAATTACATTCATGGTTAAAACTGAAATATGTTGATAAAGAGGACCCCATTCGCTTCTGGGAGACACTTCTGCCATTATATTCTTTTCCTAAGACCCATCACTTTCATGATTTAATCTCTTGGTGTCAAGCCAGGTATGACCCTGTGCAAAGAATTGTGATGACTCAGGATGGAAAAACCCTGATCACCATTACTACTCAGAGAATAAATCAAATGTTAATGATACCTCCATCTAATTCCCTCAGCCATTTCTCACTTGTAGCTCTCATGGACCTCTACAATAAACTTACCTTCCCACAGAGAGCCCTTATCTTTGAAATTTTCCTACCAGAAGATGTCGAATTACCTAAGAGAAATCCACCATATTCATCTTCCATGTTCCCTGAAGCTACTAGACACATTATCTCTCTGTTATCATACCTCCTAGGTTATGAAAATGACCAATCTGTTGATGAGTCCATCCTTGGATTCTTTTCCATTTTTAGCAAAGAATATCAACTTGCCTTCATGTATAATTATAGCCACTTTTTGGCTGATAATATACATGAAAAGTTTATGAATTTGACCACTCAAGGATTTTTCAGGTATGGTTCAGTCATAATCCATTTAATTTTGTTTCAACAAGAATATCTATTGCCCATTCAGTTGAACAAACAAGATGAGCAATGAATGAATCAATCAGTGATTCAATGGACAAAGTTAGTAAGAGAAGGATCATATAACTTTACATTCTCTCATTTCATTGATTCTTTTATACATATAGTTCTTCAACTACTCAACAGTTAGGCAGAGCCTAGAATTGGAGAAGAAATTGAAAAGACATTGCAGCTATCAGAGTAGACCAAGACTGGTGACCGGTACCCATACCAGAATTACACTGAGATTAGGATATATGGCAGTGAGTTGGCTCCATATGAATTGCCTAAGTGTGTGCCAATGATAATATTCTCATTGTAATACATCAGGCAGATGATAAATATGGATGAACTCCATTTTGTCTTAGGGAAGAAGAAATCACAGTTTAAACTCAAAGCCAAGGTAGGAAATTTCATTTGTAACACTAGGTCTGCAGGTACAGAAGCAGACATATTACTAAAGAACATGAACCTCCAACCAAGCTTTACTTGGTCTTATGATCCTTTTGGGATCATTTTATCTCTCAGAGTGCAGTTGAAGGCAACACCTTACAACCATACTCCCAGGCTAGAATTGGAAAAATTTATGAACCAGGAGCAATGGTCTAAAGGTACTCTCACAGAAGCTGATGAACAGGTTATATCAACTCCATAGATAAAGACTCCAGCTACACAGAGTACTCAGCATAAAAGAGCCAAAGAGGAAACTCAGTCAGCTACAGAACCAGGTAAAGAGTACTATATCTTACAAAAGAAGTTGAAAATCGGACTATCAATGTCATCAGGAAGCAAGCCACCAGAGATAATTGATCTTGGAGAATTGGAAGATGTTTCATCAGCAAGGACCACTAATCCCAAGCCTCCTTCTACTTCTTCAACTCCTTCTTCAACTGAACCTATGGAGATTATTCAGTCAACTGAGACTAGATCGACAGGAGGTGTTAATATCTTCTCAACATTTTTGGAAATGAAGCAAAAGAATGCAAGACTTAAATCTCAAATTTACAGTAAGTTTTGGGAACAAACATCCACTTCCTAGCATAAACTTCTCTTTGTCTTTGATAGTGAAAGAGGAAGGATGAAAATGGAATTTTTGTAGGTTCAAATTCCATTTCCCAAGTTCATAACAGACTACAAGAAGACCATCTTCTCATTTGATGTGAACCAAATACATCCCATTGATCAAATGGATTTGCATAGGAAATCAGGTGAGATGTTATTTTCAACAATGGATACAAATGCCATGTCTCTTTCCAAGCTTAGAACTGCTTTGTCCAATGTACAGTCACAACTTAAGATTGAAAAGTTGTCATCCTTGTCTAAAGATAACAAATAAAAGTATTTAGAAGATATCATTATCAAGATTGGATATGATCCCCAGGACTGTAAAGAAATTGAAGAAATACTGTAAAAGAAGAATGTAGAGATTACAACCTTGAAGAAAAGCTTCCTTCAACTGAGGATCCTAAGAACAAAGAAATTGCAGAAAAATGAATAGTATAGGGAGGAGATGTTAAAGCTAATTATTGAGAAAAACATACATATCAAGGAAATGGAGGAGCATATAGAACAACTTCTCAAGGAAAAAGGGGCAGCAAAACTTGTTGTGACCTCAGTGACAACAATTCCAATGACATGTTCAGATTTAAGCTCATCTCCTACTGACATTACTTCATCTTCAGCAACAGGTGAAACAACAAGGTTATCACAGGAGCTACAAGCACATAAACAACAAAATGAGAAGTTACTCTAGAAGTTCCAAACCCTGGAGTCACAGAAGGTAAAAAATGATACCTTGTATGTAGAGGAAATGCAAAAGTCACATAGGTTAGAGATCAAGGTTAAAAGGTTAGAAAGTATGACTCTAATGGGCCCAAGCCAAAGAAGACATCTGGTTAGATATTATCCACTCTATAACAGAAGTATGGCCATCCATACAAATCATTTTTGAGCAGCAAGAACTGATTGCTAAATGCAGGGCAAAGATAGAGACCCAGAAGGCAGCATTGGGCACAAAACCCAAAGAAGCATCAAGGATGATCAGGGTACTAAACTCTAAAACTAGATAGCAGTTACAAGAGATGAACATTCCAGATAGGACAACTACTATTTTGGAAATTAAGAAAGTCCTAGTGAAGAAGAATCTGTTAACTCAGCTGAAAAAAAAATGTGAAGCTTTGAACACTACAGTTAGAAGGTTTCATTCTAAATTCAGTATGTTGCATAAGAAAGGGTTACTAGAGATAGTGTCATCGAATGATCAGCTAGTAAAATTGGAGGATTACTGTGAGAGACTATATACTATTGTAGTAGAAAACAATCAATTTGCAGGGATAAAAAGACAGATTATTGGTAAAGAGTTTTTGGAAGCCTTGAGCTCTGACCTCACCATCAAATATGAAGTTGGACACCTTTTTCTCACTAAACCCAATTTTGAGAGATATATCGAAGTTGATGAGATATTTAGAAGGATGGTAAATCTCAAGATACCTAGTGAGAAAAGGTGGGACCAATTTTTTGAAACAACTGATTGACTTTTAAATCCAACAAGAAGATAGCAACAATAGATTTTGAAGGAACAGTCATCAACAACTTCCTATTTAATAGGGACACATCATGCAACAATTTTTCTTTTCCTATCTTCTTTCAAGCTATTTTGTAATCAGTTTAGGATATTTTGTTTAAAATTGTATAAATAACTCTCTTCTATGAGTTATTAAAGGTGGTACCTTTCCATAAGCAATTTTGTAAAGCATTGATGTACAAGCTTTTTCTAGATCACTAATAATAAAGAAAAGGATTCTGAATTTGGTGTCATACAGTCTCATTTTCTTCTGTAAGTTTTTCATGTGTTTCATTCATTATGTTTATTCTGCATATGTTTAAGTTTTACAGAGATATCAGGTGAGAATAAATGTGTTATAGTTATTCTTAAAATTCCTTCTGAAGTTATTATCATAAAGAGACTGAGATATTGGACTGTCTGTCTGAAAGGCTCCCTCTAGATCATAAAATTGTCAGCATCTTATGTAATTTTAAGCATAGTTTGTTTAACTTTTGAACATTGGACAAAGGTTTTCCCACTTATGATAATTTATCTTTCTGTCTGAAATCTAAATTAATCATATCTCCTTACTATTCTTTCTACACACCTTATAAATTCAAATCACTGTGTGAAGTTAAAAAGAAGCCCTTTGATTATCTATTAGTACTATCTAAAAGAGTTAATACATCATTCTTACAGTTTTTTCTATGTATTGGTCCTCCATAAAAACCAAAACCAAAACTCCCAAAACAAATAACTTAGATGCTCTAGCATGATCAATTTCCCATTATCATCTTATAGGAACAACATTAATCCAGCGCCGTTTTCAGGGATTCAAATTTGATTAGTTTTCCTAGGACAACGATATAAATCCTATTCCTTTAAACATGACTAAAGGTCTAGATAGATCAAAATTCTTCACTTGGCGACTCCACTGTGCCAAACTGGCACCTTTTAAGCACACTAGATCCCATTCTAAACCTAACACAGTTAGTCTAAACCTAACACAGTTAATCCCTTGTTAGATCCAGAAAAACTAGTGAGAAGGGCCAATTCCAAAAGAAAACTTCAACCATCTTCTTCTTCTTCAGCCTTGCAGTCTGAAGATATATTACCATTTGATCCCTATAGCAACATTCCATCCAATCCAGATTGGACACAATTATCACCTAGGGTTTCTGAACTTTTAGACAGGGGAGTTGATTTCAAATCAGCTTTCCTCATTCACTCACTTGAAACATGTCAAGAACCCCCACTACCAATAGGATCACCTAAATCTGAGTCTGACTTGGGTGTTCATTTACCTGAATACAAACCTACAGACTTCATATCCCCCACTACTTATTCATTCCCTTCCACTTCTGAACAACCTGAAGCTTCCACTTCTGAACAACCTAAAGGGACCTTTTCTATATATTCAAATCCACTCTTTGAAACAAAAGAGGATATTCAGTCACAGGTCCACAAGTTAGTTATTAAGACTCCCTTAAAGTCATATAGGAGATCTCCTCCTTCTTCATCTCCTCCTTCCTCACCTCCACATAGATATACACCTTCTTTATCACCATCTTCCTCTTTTTCTTCTTCAACATCTACACAAACATCTCACACACCATATTCTACTATGGAATTCCAACATATTGTATAGGGTAGATATGCAACTTTAGTTTTACCTCAAAACCTCGATGCATTCCCTCCAGGATATTTAAAACATCTTCCTAGGTATAATGGAGAAACGGGTTCCTCAATTGAGGACCATCTTCAAGCATTTCTAGATTTTGTAGATAATATGAACATTGAGCAAGAAAATGTTTATATGAGGTTGTTTGTTCAATCTCTTGAAGGAAATGTGAGAACCTGGTTTAGGTAGTTACCTGCAAATTCCATTAGGTCTTGGGAAGAGTTAACGAATATATTCAAAAACCAATGGGGTGTGAAGAAAGATGCTCTTTACTTTTTGACTGAGTTTGAAGAACTTAAAAGAAACTTTGGTGAACCTATATCTGATTTTATTAAAAGGTTCAAAAAACATTATCATAAGATGCCCCCTGATTGCAAACCCCATGCAACAGCAGCCAAATCTAGGTTTTCAAAAGCCTTTGATGATGATTTTGCTGTAATGTTAGGAGAAATAACTTCAAGGACTCTTGAAGACATGCAAACTAATGCTATAGAGGTGGAAGAAAATAGGGCTACCTCAGCCACTTTAAAGGCTAAAGAGGAAAATGCCCAAAGAAAGCTTAAATCTAGTCAAGAGGCCTCTACTTCTTCAAAGACTAAAACTGAAGATTCTAAAATAGATGAGATCACTTCACTTCTTAGAAATATATCGAATAGAATTTCCAAGATTGAGACTCAACCTAGAATAGTTCAACAAATTCTTCAAAGACACAGTAATGATCAGCATTCCAACTCCTTTACTGATAGATGATCAAAAACCTGATGACAATACCATGACTATCATTGAAGACATTAACAATATGGATACCTCTTCTGGTCAGACCACTATTATTCCTCTTTCACAAAATAAGCAAGTTCAAGAAGATCAAGAATCCTCATAGGTTTCCAAATACCATGCCTTCTCTGAATTCCTAATTGCAGAGCTAAACAAAAGATATGATCTTAGACCTAGACCTGGCCCTAGAAGACCTCCTAAGGAACCTTCAACAATTGAACCTCATACCAAAACTGTGGAAACTCAGACAACTACTATTTGACCATTAAATCAGTCAATTGATACAACTCAAATTGAAAAAACTATCTTAACTGCATTTAATGTTGAAAAGGAGTTAGAAAGAGTTAAGATCCCTATACCACTTTTAGAAATTTCAAAAACCCTGGATATAAAAATCAAGTTTCCAAATGGATACAAAACACGTATGTTAATACTGAAAGTGATGTTATTAGCCTTTAAGATGAAAAACCAACAATTGTCTTTGGTCCTAGTTTAGATATGATAAATGAAATAATACCCCCTTTCTATGTGACACTAATGTCAAATGACTCCATGCTATACAATTGTATGCTTGATTCTGGAGCATCACACAATCTCATGCCAAAAACCATCATGGATCATTTAACTCTTGACATAACCAGATCCTATCATGATTTGTACACCTTTGATTCCAAAAGGGTACCTTGTCTAGGATTGATTAAGGATTTAGTAGTCACTCTTGCCCAAATCCCAGTAAAGAGCATAGTGTTAGATATTGTTGTCACTGACATCCCTCCCAAATTTGGAATGCTCCTTTCAAGGTCTTGTTGTGCCAAATTAGGGGGAACTCTTTAGATGGACATGTCTTATGCCACTATTCCATTTTATGGGAGAGAACAACTTAGGTTGTATAGGGAGGTTAGATTTGTCCACACAGTATGAAAAACAGATCAACTAAGGAACCACCCCATCTATTCTATTGATTAATATTTTGGCTGTTTTCAACTCTCTTCAAATCAAATACATGAATCTCAAGTAAAAATTGAAGATGTAATTGAAAACCCTGTATCAAATCAAATTGATGTATGGAGGTTGTTCTTTGATGGTTCTTGTACAAAGGATGGAGTAGGGGTTGGGGTAGTGCTAATCTCACCAGAAAAGGAAAACATTACACAATCATGTAAATTTTATTTTGAAGTTACCAAAAATGTAGAAAAATATGAGGCTTTCCTTCTAGGACTATAGTTAGCCAAGAGTTTAAAGGTACACAACCTGAGTGTTTTCACTGACTCAGAGCTCATTGTAAGACAAGTTAGAAATCTTTGCCAAACAAAGCATCCTAGGCTTAGGTCTTATCAAAATGAGGTTTGGGATTCCATTGAAAATTTCTTTGATGCCTTCAACATAACTTATGTCCCTAGAAACGAAAACATACATGCAGATTCTTTGGTTGTTTCTGCAAGCTCATTTAAGATTCCTGATCAAACACAACTGTTATACCAAATCCAAGTCAAATATAGGCCATCTATACCTGATAACCAAAAGCATTGGCAAGTTTTTGAGGATGATGAACAACTAAAATATTTCCTTCAACTTGTAGGTGAATTTTCTCTTCTGCAAATTGATGAAGACAATCTTGATATGGTCAATCCTCAAGTTGTTGATGATCCAGAATTAAATTCCAAGATTGCAAATCATGACATCATACAATTATCAAACAACTTCATTCCTAAAGGGTTAATTTTTTAGAAAAAATATTCAACTATAATGATGTCCATCGAAATCCTCCATCCATTTCTCTTGAAGATAACATTGAAGAAATCAATATTGGAACCCAAGAACAAGTGAAAAATATAAAAAAATATACATATTTAACCCCAAAAGTTAAAGATGAATATCTTAAGTTACTTAAAAAATACAAATATGTTTTTTCTTGGTCTTATGTTGATCTTAAAACTTATGACACATCCCTCATTGAACATAAGATCCCATTAAAAATTGAAGCTAAACCCTACCAGCAAAAACTCAGAAGAATTAATCCAGTTCTTCTACCAACTATTGAGAAAGAGCTTAAGAAAATGTTAGATGCACAAATTATTCTTCCACTAAGATATTCTAATTGGATTGCCAACCTAGTACTTGTCAGGAAAAAGAATGGTGAAATTAGACTCTGTGTTGATTTTAGAAACTTAAATAAAGCATCACTAAAGGATAACTATCCATTACCTAAGATGGATCAGTTACTTCAACAAGTTTCTGGAGCTAACAGACTTTCTATGTTAGATGGTTTTTCTGGTTATAATCAGATTATGGTGGACAAAGAGGATAGGGAAAATACTGCCTTCACAACACCTTGGGGTACTTTCATGTATGCAAGGATGCCTTTTAGTTTGACAAATGTAGGAGCTACATTTCAGAGAGCTATGGATATAGCTTTTGTAGGCCACGTAAACACATTTCTTGTTATTTATCTTTGATGAGCTGACAGTTTTTCTAATTTCGATAAAAAAAACATTTAAAGCACTTGATGAAGGTTTTTGAAAGATGAAGGAAATTTGGAATACCATTGAATCCAAAGAAGTCTCTATTTTCTATCTCAGAACGGAAATTTCTTGGCCATATAATTTCTAAATATGGAGTAGTTATTGATCCAAACATAGTATCAACCATTCAGACATTAACATTACCAAGAAAAAAAAAAACAGGATTTTCTTGGTAAAATCAACTTTTTAAGAAGATTCATAACTAATTATGCTGAAATTGTTAAAGATATAACCGATATGATTAAAAAGGGTCATGAAGTTAAATGGACTGTCTCTTCTAGACATGCATTTGATCAAATCAAGAAAGCTATTTCTGAAGCTCCAACCTTGGCCAATCCTGATTATACCAAACCATTCAATCTCTTTTCCTTTGCCTCTGAAACAACCCTTGCTGCTATTTTACTACAAAAGAATGAAGATTCATGTTATCACAAAATCAGTACTAAGGGCTGCAGCCAAGCAAGATTTCATGTAACTCTTTCAACCAGACTTTAGACCAAGGATTAGCCTCCTTGATCAGAGAGGGCTCTCTCACAGACTTTTGATAAAAATCAATCACAACAACAGATGGCTAACTCTTTACAAATTCATGAAAACAAAGCTGGTTGAACACATATCAAATTGGTCTTCATTGGGCTATGGAGTCTTACACATTTAATAAACAAAAGCACAGTCATTTCATGGAAGTCAAGGCTCTTTACATTAGATGTTCAAACATATCTCACACAAACCACAACTTGCCAAACATACAGGAAGTCAGAGCATTAGAAATGAATTCTGAGTGATTATGTTATAACAAGGCTGTAAAAGAACATATAAGAGAAAACACCACCATCATATTTGAACAAAATAATCCATTGAGAATCTTGAGAAGAAACAACCATTGTTTTACTATTACTGTAACAAGTCTTTACATTGGCCCAAATAACTCTGTTTTTGTATAAAATGTCCAACCTTTTTTACATCAGAGTCATTTCTATATATAGGAAAACCAAAAGTACAACTACTTGAGACTCCTCAACAAGCATGAAGGGAGCTCGAAATCCTATCATTAATTGCCTTATCCATATCTAAACAAACTAATTAACTACAAAGGTATTGCGCTGTGAAAACATAGAGTCCCATTCCCATTGAAACTCTAAGTCTATCTCCTCGTGTGCATTGATGCTTTCTTGAAATTTGACACCTGTATCACTTCAGTAATAGCCAAGACATGCTGGAGGAACATTCACTGAATGAGCAGCTTCGGATACTTGATATGTGGATGACTCATCAACTGATGAGGATCTGTGTCCTATGTTCACGGTCTCTGCCTCCCATTAGTCTTCATGCATTAAAAGACTATGCTCCAAGCCATTTAATTCTTCTAATAACCACGCATAATTCAATATGCCTTATGATCTGGACACTTTGTGAACTGAACAGGTGTACCACTCAAAATTTCGGTAACCCTACCAGAACCCTAATATTTCGGCTATAAAGTAACTTTAGGAAGACTTCAACCAAAGACAAAAATTTCACCTTTTCCTTACATACTCACACCTGTCACCTTTTGAATGCTTAGATAGCATTGTATAATCTCCATGCTGGCCTCGAGTCATCCCTTTTAAGATTTGCTGACCTCAGCATCAATTTCATTTTTTTCACATAAACAGTCATCTACAACAGTTTCGTAGCGCGCTACGAAACTGCTGTAGGTAATCAAAACAAAGCATATGAGTCTTAAAGCACTGATGACTTAACTCCGTGATCTCTTCAGCTATTTTGTATAGGTGTAAAGGCTCCAAAAAGTTTCAAAATGATGACAGCCAAAATTTATCAAAACTTGAAAAGCAAATTTCCCCTTGGATTAATCAGCTAGTTTGCCTAGCTTCCTCTTTAAACTGCTAACTTCTTCCTTTAAAGCCTTGTTTTCTACTCTTAAGCTTGTGTTCATTTGTTTCATGATTTTTGCCTGCTTCAGAGCTGGCACCGTCCACAAATATGCATCAGACACTGAGTCAGTTTGGCTCATTAGACTTGTTCTGCCTTTTATTACAGCCTTTTTATAATTTGCATATCTTACTGCCCTTTCCTTAGAAACATTTTTAATCTGAGGTATTTCTTCTTGTGTTGTTCCTGCTTGTTTCTTGATAGCAATGACATTTCCACCTTGACTGATGATAACCCTATTACCCTTATTTTTACTTTTGGCTGCTTGAACTGTTCTGGTCAAAACCTCAAGTACATCTGTACTAGGCACTTTTAAAGGTGCCTTCTCTTTCTACGCTTTCTCCACTTCTTTCATTTGTCTTCTTGTGACTGGTCTACGTGGCTTGAAAGAATATTCTTTACTAGGCTCTTCAAATTTCAATCTTTTTGAAGCTCTTGGTTTTTTTGTACTTTCGGGTGAAGATTGAGTGAGGTCAATATGCATTGGCTGCACTGGGTGATCTTGCTCAAACTCTATTGGTTCAATCTGTATTGGCTGATCTTGCTCAAGTTCAATAGCTTCAAGTAAGTCATTTAAACTGCCTTTTGAAATAGGGCTTTCTTCCACAGTAATTGACTTACCCTTTTCCTTGTTTAGTTGACCTCTAGTTTTCACCCTTGAAATCTTTTCAACTTCACTTGGTTTAGCTTCATCCTTCTTTTTCTGGATCTTCTGCTTTGATGACTGAGATGTCTCCTTAGATGATGGCTTAGGAGTTTCCTTTGCTGATGATTTAGGTGTCTCTTTAGATGATGGCTTAGGAGTTTCCTGCGCTGATGATTTAGGTGTCTCTTTTGCTGCCACAGACTTCTCTGATTTCCTTAACTTGGTTTTAGGCTTCTTTTGGTCAGTCACCTCTTTTCTAAGCTCAGCCAGAGTGGGTTCTTCACTCCTTTCTTCCCTTTCCCTCACAGGCAATGGAGTGAGGCCTGTTTTGCTTGGGAAGCCGGCCATAAACACAAATGAATCCCAATCTCTGCCAATCTTTTGTAAAGCATCCAACACCAGCAACTTTACTAAACCATGATGAAACAGGGATGTTTCACAACCATCTTTCTTTAACTGGATTTTATCACACATTTTACTAATGCTTCTGAACAAATAGAAAGGTATGTCTATTGAAACCTTACCTGTGAAATGCAACAAAAGTTTGAAGTGGTAGGAGTAAACTTTATTGTACCTTCCCTCGCATGTCAGGTATTTCTGGATGCATGTGAGGAGCATAGCATAATGTTCTTTTATGTAACTCCTTGGCACTGCTTTGGTGAGGTCCTCATTTACATAAGGTTCCTTCAAAAACTCTTTACAGGGACTCATGTCGAACTTAAAGTTTTTGAACCATTCATGACCACCCCTCGGAATTTCAGTGACAGTGGAAATAGCTTCAGGAGACACAGGAAACTCTAACATTGACACCTTTGAATTCAGTCCAGTAAAATTCAATGCGAAAGCCTTCGTTACCTCTGCATGTCCTCCCTTCAATTTCTCGCAGAACCTCCAGCAACCAGCATTTCGAAAGGCTCTTGCTACACCTTCATCCCCGAGAGTAACATCTAACCCCTCCGGCTCTGTCCTCAAACACTTACCGGATCGATGTTCCCTCTTTTCCATCTTGCTTCGGATATTTTCGCACAGGAAACTAATGGCAGCTACAGCGCGAAAACAATATCGACTTTGGAGTGCAGGCTCGCTTGCAATGATCCCTTTAAATGAGAACTTGGGATTCTCATACAGCAAACATGTTTACACATTATGAAAACACATTATGACATAACCATACCTCGTAAAATCCCTTAAGCTGACATTCATATGCATGACTCTGGACCTTATGGCGGAATGATGATTTATCATGACCGGGAGATGACATCAACTGACAAACATGAACGGACCTATGACTCACCCCTCCCGGATTTGACATTCCAAGAACAAGCGCTACAAAAACCCTGAAACCCCGATTTCGTAGCGCGGACAGTTCAAATTTAACAAAACGCGCTACGAAATGGCTGATAAACAGTACGCTGCGAAAAGACGGAATCATCATTGGGCAGCTAAATGGACCAAACAAACATGCGCTGCGAAACTGCGCAAAGTACTAATGACATGACATGTCTTAACTGACAATGATGGAGGGTATCTAACGATTTTTTCTTACACGAACTTACATCAATACCTTTTGAAATTCACATTTCAAAGTGACACACACATATAAACCTATTCACAAAACTGAAAACCTTTATATGAACCTTGTGGACAACATTACATACATGAACTATGGTTCTAAGTGATAACAATTCCCATGACCAACCTATAGCCTTTTTTAGAAAATTTATGAGAGATGTTGAGCTCAAATATGACATAATTGAGAAGCAGGCTTATGCCCTAGTCCAATCCTTGAAATCTTTTAGGATGTATGTTTTACATTCAACCATTATAGCCTATGTTCCCAACAGTGCTGTTAAAACTGTTCTCACTCAACCAGATACTGATGGGAGGAGAGGTAGATGGATCACCCAAATTTTGGAGTATGATCTAACTATCAAAACCACAAATCTAGTAAAAGGTCAAGGATTAGCTAAGCTCCTAGCTGAATCTAACTGTAAAGTGCTAGGCATCAACTCTATTTTGGAAATACCAGGGGAGAATCCACAAGAACCTTCCCAAAATGTGAATGAGAAGAATCCACAAGAACCTTTTGTCTATGCAGAAGGGGAGAATCCACAAGAACCTTCCCAAAATCCTGAAGAAAAGAATCCACAAGAACCTTTACCTTCAGATCAGACTATTTCTGTACACATTGATGAGAAATTTCTTTTATCAGATTGGTATCAAGATATTGTAAATTTCTTGATTCATTTTGAGTGTCCTACATCATTTTCCAAAAGTCAATGTAAAACTCTCAAATTGAAAGCAGTCAAATACTGCATCATAAATGCAAATCTATACTGGAAGGACCCACTTAATATCTTGTTATTATGCTTAACAAAATCAGAGGCTGAAGGGATCATTAATTAGTTTCATACAGGATTTTGTGGAGGACATTATGCTTGGAGAGAAACAACATATAAGATATTAAGGGCAGGATTCTATTGGCCAACATTGTTCTTACAAGTAGGAGAAAAGGTCAGAAGTTGTGTCCCTTCTTAGATGTTTGTTGGTAAGAAAAAACTAGCAGCTCTTCCACTTATCCCAACAATAGTCTCAACACCTTTTCTCCAATGGGGATTAGATTTTATTGGAGAGATTCATCCTACTTCAAGCAATCAACATAGATGGATCCTCACTGCAACATATTACTTTACTAAATGGGTGGAAGCAATTCCAGTAAGAAATGCTACTGATTTAGTAGTAATCAAATTCATTGAAGAGAACATTTTATCTAGGTTTGGTTGCCCAAACCAGATTGTTACTGAAAATGCCACAACATTTTCCAGTGTTAAAATGATTGAGTTTTTCTAGAAATATCAGTTTTCGCTACATCATTCAACTCCATATTATCCTTAAGGTAATGGTCTTGTAGAATCATCCAATAAAAGTCTAGTAAAGGTTATTAGAAAAACATTAGCAAATCGTAAAAAGAGTTGGGACACACATCTAATTTATGTAGCCTAGGCAAACACGATTACTCCAAAGAGATCTACTGGAAAATCTCCTTTTCAATTATTTTATGGGAAAGTTGCAATTTTCCCTACCAATTTGGCCTTCCTTGTTTTAAAGTTTCTACAGGATTCAACTAATGAACCTGATGGTTTTTCAATCAAGATAAATCAAATCATTGAACTAAATGAGAACAAAGATGAAGTTCAATACAAATTGAAAAAGTATCAGAATAAGATGAAGAGCCTGTTTGACAAAAGAGCCAAGGAAAGGGACTTCAAGGAGGGTGATCTAGTTCTAAGATGGGATTCTAGAAGAGAAGACAAAGGAAAACATGGAAAGTTTGACAACCTATGGTTTGGACCTCTAGCTATTGCTGAAGTAAAAGGAAACAACACTTTTGTGTTACAAAATCTAGAAGGACAATATTCCACATATCCTGTTAATGGAAGATTTCTAAAGCATTACATTCAGTACTGAGAAATTGGAGTAGATTTTACACCATCATTGTAAAAAGTCTAGTGTTATTTTACTTTTTCAACTGTCAGTTTGATTTTTTACAGCAAAGACTCCAGAGCCCGAGGAGAAGGCACATGGATCTGCAAGTTCTCTGCATTCTACAGGAGAAAGTAGTCCCCAGTTGGAGCCGATGTTGTAACATTCTTGTTTTTGATAAGTTAGCTATTAGATGAAAAAATCAAAATGCCATACAAAAAATGATAAGTTAGGATATGGACCAAAAACAACTTGGAAAATAAAAATGTTAGGAATCATTATTATTATAGGTCCATATCAAATAAAATGATAGGATAGTTTCTCTAAAAAAGGAAGGAAAAATGAAAATGTTAGATAAGCAATAAAAGAAAAATATTTTCTTTAGAAAGAAAAAATTAAGGTTGCTAGTTCAAATGCACCTTTGAAAATGATCTTTTGATTAATCATGCTTAAGTTATTTAATTATGATTTAGTTATTGTAATAAAGCTTGATGACCTTGTAAAATAAGTTGTGTCTTATACTTTTGTCATATTGGCAGAAGCAACAAAATGACACCTCGGGCACCAATAACCAATGGGCACTTTTCAATGAGGATTGTCCACTCTGCCTGCATCAACGGTAGAGGAAGTCGTTCAGCCCCCCTTCAGCAGTTTCCTATTAACGCGGGTGGGGGGGTCCAAAAAGAAGTTTTCATGGCTACTGGTTTTTGCGACATGGTGCTTCCACAATGTTTCAGACCCCCAAGGCTCGAAACCACAAACCATTATGCACCCCCTCGAAATTCGTTGCCAGTTTTATTCCATTCGACCATTGACTTCTTCCCATGCCATATGCATGCATTTTATCCCATCCAATCACAAACCTCCACGTCCCCAATCCGTTTTGACTCACCCATTCACCGCCTTCCACATTATAATATCGTTGCTATACGCTCCAAAGCCATTGATGTTCCTAATTAACCGTTTAAACATTCGTTAAGCATTAATTTGCATCCTTCTGCAAATTGATTGCATACGGCTAGATCTAAACAGTTAATTAAGCCCAATTGAACCTATAAATTCTCCATGGCTCCAATCTTTGCCAATTTTTTCTTCCATCCATAAATCAAAAGCACTATTTGTCATTCTGTGTATTTTCGCCACTATTATCCATTTTTTATTAAAATAGCTTTTGAATTTCCCCTGCAATAGGATGGATCCTAAAGCAAAGATACAGAAGATTGTTGAAGAAGGGAATCCCTCCATAGTCTCCCTTGATCTGGATCATATGCCCCTTGTAGATTCCCTTTTTAATATCAATGACTATGAATGTTAATTTGATTTTTATGAATTACATTCATGGTTAAAACTGAAATATGCTGATAAACAAGATCCCATTCGCTTTTGGGAGACGGTTCTATCATTATATTCTTTTCCTAAAACCCATCACTTTCCTGATTTAATCTCTTGGTGTCAAGCCAGGTATGACCCTATGCAAAGAACTGTGATGACTCAGGATGGAAAAATCTTGATCACCATTACTGCTCAGAGCATAAATCAAATGTTAATGATACCTCCATCTGATTCCCTTAGCCATTTCTCACCTGCAACTCTCATGGACCTCTACAATAAACTTACCTTCCCACAGAGAGCCCTTATCTTTGAACTTTTCCTACCAGAAGATGTTGAATTACCTAAGAGAAATCCACCATATTCATCTTCCATGTTCCCTGAAGCTACTAGACACATTATCTCTCTGTTATCATACCTCCTAGGTTATGAAAATGACCAATCTATTGATGAGTCCATCCTTGTATTCTTTTCCATTTTTAGCAAAGAATATAAGGCTACCTTCAAGTATAATTATAGCCACTTTTTCGCTGATAATATACATGAAAAATTTATGAATTTGACCACTCAAGGATTTTTCAGGCACAATTTAGTCATAATCCATTTAATTTTGTACAGGGAGATCTATTTCCCATTCAGCTGAATAGACAAGATGGGCAGGGAATGAATCATGAATCAGTGATTCACTGGACAGAGTTAGTAAGAGCTGGATCATCTAGCTTTACATTCTCTCAGTTCATTTATTCTCTTATACATCTAGTTCTTCAACAACTCAACAGTGAGGCAGAGCCCAGAATTGGAGAAGAAATTAAAAAGACATTGCACCTATCAGAGTAGACCAAGATTGGTGACTGGTACCTATACTAGAATTACACTGAGATTAGGATATATGGCAGTGAGTTGGCTCCATAAAAACTGACTAAGTATGTGCCAATGATAATATTCTCACTGGAATACATTAGGTAGATGATAAATATGGATGAAGTCCATTTTGTCTCAGGCAAGAAGAAATCATAGTTTAAACTCAAAGCCAAGGTAGGAAATTTTATTTGTAACACTAGGTATGAAGGTACAGAAGCAGACATATTACTAAAGAACATGAATCTCCAGCGAAGCTTTACTTGGTCTTATGATCCTTTTGGGATCATTTCAACTCTAAAAGTGCAGTTGATGGCAACACTTTACAACCATACTCTGAGGTCAGAATTGGAAAAAATTATGAACTAGGAGCAATGGTCTGAAATTACTCTCATAGAAGCTAATGAACATGTTATATCAACTCCACAGATAAAGACTTCAGCTACACAAATTACTCAACATAAAAGAGCGAGAGAGGAAACTCAGTCAGCTATAGATCTAGGTGAAGAGTACTATATCTTACAAAAGAAGTTGAAAACGGGACTATCAATGTCATCAGGAAGCAAGCCACCAGAGATAATTGATCTTGAAGAATTGGAAGATGTTTCATCAGCAAGGACCACTGATCCCAAGCTACCTTCTAATTCTTCAACTCTTTCTTCAACTAAATATATGGAGATTATTCAGTCAATCGAGACTAGCTCAGTAGGAGATGCTAATATCTTCTCAACATATTTGGAAAAGAATGAAAGTCTTAAATCTCAAATTTACAATCAGTTTTGGAAACGGACATCTACCTCCCAGCATAGACTTCTCTCTACCTTTGATAGGGAAAGAGGAAGGATGAAAATGGCATTTTTGTAGGCTCAAATTCCATTTACCAAATCCACAACAGACTACAAGAGGACCATCTTCGCATTTGATGTGAACTAGATACATCGCATTGATCAAATGGATTTGCATAGGCAATTAGGTGAGATTTTATTTTCAACAATGACTACAATTTCCATGTCTCTTTCCAAGCTCATAACTGCTTTGTCCAATGTACAATCATATCTTAAGATTGAAAAGTTGTCATCCTTGTCTAAAGATAACAAATTAAAGTCTTTAGAAGATATCATTATCAAGATTGGATATAATCCCCAGGACTGTAAAGCAATTGAAGAAATACTGCAAAAGAATAATGTAGTGTTGGGTTGTGTTATATTCTTTCCATGACTAGCTTACGTAGTTAACTGGGGGGTTAGAAGGGGGGCAGAGCCCCCCGTTTGTTGCGTCGATTGCGTAGCAGGTGGGGGGGGTCATAAGGGGTTTCAGGGGTGTAGGTAACCCCCCTTTATAGGGTTTGGGGCAACACTCTAGAAAATTTTGTTTTTGGGCCCTATATTAGGTTGGACAGACCTACCTGTGGTTTTGTGCATGATTTTTCACACATGGTTTTGGACACGATGGTTTTCGGTCCATGGTATTGGATGCTTTGGCACATATAAATATGTATTGTAACATTGAATGGAACATAATGAAGAATCAAGCTGGTAGTCTCGGTTTTGGGGTCCAAGGTAAAATCTCTGTGTATATGTGTTTTATGTGTTATGCTCTCGCGTTGTTTATTTTCTATGTTTTAGAATTCGTATGCAGGTAATTTTTGTACGGGGTTAAAACCTACATGTAGAGATTATAACCCTGAAGAAATATTTAAATATTCCTTCAACTAAGGATCCACAGACCAAAGAAATGGCAGAAAATGAATAACACGAGGATGAGATGTTCAAGTTCATTATTGAGAAAAAAATAGAGATCAAGAAAATGGAGGAGAAGATAGAACAACTGCTCAAGGAAAAAGAGACAACACAACTTGTTATGACCTCAGTGACAACAATTCCAATGATAGGTTCATATTTAAGCTCATATCCTACTGACATTGCTTCATCTTCAGCAACAGGTGAATCAGCAAGGTTACCACAGGAGCTACAAGCACATAAACAACAAAATGAGAATTTACTCCTAAAGTTCCAAACCTTGGAGTCACAGAAGGTAAAAAATTATACCTTGTATCTAGAGGAAATGCAAAAGTCACATAGGTTAGAGCTAAAGGTTAAATAGTTGGAAAGAACTCCAATGGAAGATACTTTGGCCCAAGCTAAAAAAGACATCTAGTTAGAAATTAGCCACTCTATAACAGAAGTATGGCCATCCATACAAGTCATTTTTGAGCAGCAAGAACTAATTGCTAAATGCAGGACATAGATAGAGACCCAGAAGGAAGCATTGGGCATGAAACCCAAAGAATAATCAAGGATGATCAGGGTACTAAACTCTAAAACTAGATAGCAGTTGCAAGAGAAGAACATTCTAGATAGGACAACTACTATTTTGGAAATTAAGAAAGTCCTAGTGAAGAAGATTTTGTTAACTCAGCTAAAAACAAAATGTGAAGATTTGAACACTATAATTAGAAGGTTTCATTCTAAATTTAGTATGTTTCATAAGAAAGGGTTACCAGAGATAGTTTCATTGAATTATCAGCTAGTAAAATTGGAGGATTACTGTGAGAGACTATATACTATTGCAGTAGACATCAGTCAATTTGCAAGGATAAAAAGACATATTACTGGCAAAGAGTTTTTGGAAGCCTTGAGCTCTGACCTCACCATCAAATATGAAGTTGGACACCTTTTTCTCACTAAACCCAATTTTGAGAGATATACCAAAGTTGATGAGATATTTAGAAGGATGGTAAATCTCGAGATACCTAGTGAGAAAAGGTGGGATCAATTGTGTGAAACAATTGATTAACTTTTAATTCCAATAAGAAGATACCCGCAATAGATTTTGTAGGAACAATCATCAACAACTTCCTATTTAATAGGGACACATCATGTAGTAGTTTTTCTTTTCCTATCTTCTTTCAAGCTATTTTGTAATCAGTTTAGGATATTTTGTTTAAACTTGTATAAATAACTCTCTTCTATGAGTTATTAAAGGTGGTACCTTTCCATAAGAAATTTTGTAAAGCATTGATGTACAAGCTTTTTCTAGATCACTGATAATAAGCAAAGTATTCTGAATTTGATGTCATACAGTCTCATTTTCTTCTGTAAGTTTTTCATGTGTTTCATTCATTATGTTTATTCTACATATGTTTAAATTTTACAGAGATATTAGGTGAGAATAAATGTGTTATAGTTATTCTTAAAATTCCTTCTGAAGTTATTATCATAAAGAGATTGATATATTGGACTATATGTTTGAAAGGCTCCGTCTAGATCATAAAATTGTCAGCATCTTATGTAATTTTAAGCATAGTTTGTTAAATTTTGAACATTGGACAAAGATTTTCCCAATTTTGATAATTTATCTTTCTGTCTGAAAGCTAAATTAATCATATCTCCTTACTATTCTTTCTACACACCTTATAAATTCAAATCACTATGTGAAGTTAAAAAGCAGCCCTTTGATTATCTATTAGTACTATCTAAACGAGTTAATACATCATTCTTACAGTTTGTTCTATGTATTCGTCCTCCATAAAAACCAAAACCAAAACTCCCAAAAAAAATATCTTAGATGCTCTGGCATGACCAATTGGCCAATATCATCTCATAGGAATAACACAAAGTAAAACATATAGATTCGCGCATCAATATAGCATTAAATCATAAACCCGATATTCAACATAACATAACTGTAGACATTCATAACATAAGTAAAATAACTCATACACAGATATCTTTAAAATAATTCTCTTTATTGATGGTTCAAATCTCCAATACAGACTCTAACTTCCCTATACACATAGCTACAGGTCTGCGCACTTAGTTGCGGTCTTCTACCCTAGGGTTCTATGCACTCAGCTACAGAGCCTCTTCCTACACTAAGATTCTTCGCTCTTAGCTCTTACATGCCCATTACATTGATCAATTGCCCAAAAACTTAGAACTGAGGTAAGAACTGCCTTAGACTCTTCTAAGACTCCCTTTTTATACATTCCTGTGGCCCGCAGACCAAGGGCAGATCTCATCAAGCCGAAAAAAGCTATCTAAACTAAGGGAGGAAAACCTTTTTGACTATTTACATCTTCGCACTTTGCGACCGAAAAATGCGGAGACTTTGAATTCTTTATACAAAACTTAGGCCTTTAGCCCCAAAAATTGGGCTTTTAACCCCAAAATTAACCCCAGGGGACCCGTTCCCAACATTTGGTGGTAGATATTCAAAGATTTTCACCTTAATTTTTGCCTCCCTACTCCTCTTTAATACTTTTTAGACATCAAATCATGAATAGTAACTCCAATATCCATTTTCTTGCTAGGCTACGTGACACCCTCCTCCATGGCACAGTGTCCTAAGCGTAGCTTCAACTGGTTCACCCTCATCAATTCTCCTATAGGCTGGTCACACCCTTGTCCTCCAAATTGGACAGTGTAGTTTATAGTCCCGCACTCCCTTACAACTACCTAGAGGACTAAGATTATCTTGCTGCCATATAGTCATTGCGCAGGATCCCCAGTATATAGCTTCAACCTACTCCCATTCACTCTTCTTGGGAATGGCTCCCCATTCATCTTCGCGAGCTGAACTGCGCCACTATCTATAATTTCCTTGAAAATATATGGTCATAACAAATACATTTGGAATTTACCTAGAAATTTAGTGAAATTACTATCATATAACAACATAAGATCATTTACCTTGAATGTGCATAGCTTGATATGGTGATCATGCCATGCTTTTTTGCGTTCAGTCTGTACTTGTTGATGGAATCCTACGAGAAATTGATCTTCCTCTACCTCCATTAGCTACGTGAGCTATTCCTCCAAGGCCTCACGATTTTCCATATTTGTCAAAGATGCTATGAACATACTAGGCACATTGTATTCCATAGGCATTACTACTTCAACCCCATAGACTAATATGAACGACATTTTTCCTGTCAACTTCTTACAAGTTGTCCTATAGGCCCATAGCACTGCAGGTATGCGCACATCCCATTCATTCCGCTACGCATTACATAGCTTTTTCAAGGCATTTTCCAAGATTTTGTTAAAAGCTTCGACTGTCCCATTCACGTATGGGTGATATGGTGTACTCTTCTAATGGTAAACCTGGAATTCATCTGTCTGCGTGCTAACTATTTCATTTACAAAGTGCATTCCCCTATCACTCATTAATACTTTTGAGCATCTGAACCATGTTAAGACATGTTCAAACAACAAATTTTCTACCATGGGCCCCGTACAATCTTTTATTGGCTGTGCTTCCACCCATCTAGTTAAATATTTTGTCACAGTGATAATGTAGAGCGCGCTTGTTTTCTTTCCAGGTGGCTGAATTAGCCCAATAAATTCGATCGCCCATTTCTCAAATGCCTGTAAAGAGACCTAAGGATGTAGTGGCATTTCGTCCCTTCACAATGGTCTGCTAGTCCTTTGACATGCATCACACGCTTTATAGTATGCTTTGGAATCCTTGTGCAATGTTGGCCACCATAGTCCAGCGCACAAAATATTCTTCGTAGTTTCTTTGCCCGCATAATGGCCTCCCGTAGCTCCCCCATGAGCTTCAGCGAGAATACTGTCACTCTCAAACTCTGGAACATATCTTTGTAAGATTTCATCTACCCCCATTTTGTACAAATGTCCCGCAATGACTTAAACATTGGCTGCGCAAACCACTAATTCTTTCTTCCGCTGATTTGTATATCCTTCAGGAAACATCCATGTAGTTAAAAAGTGAACAACGTCATCAAAATGGTCATCAGCTACATGTACCACAAAGAGTTGAGCATCGGGCAACCCTTCCTCCAAATTACTGGGTCCTTCACCTGATTCAATTCTCGACAGATGGTCAGGTCCAACATTCAACTTCCATTCTTCATAGTTACTTCAAAATCATACTCTTGAAATAATAACAACTAGCGACACATCTTTTCCCCTAACACAAGCTTGTTGACCAAGTATTTTAAGGAAGAATGATGTGTATACATCTTGAAATGTTCTCCTAACAAATAGTGCCTAAATTTTTATAGCGCGTTGACCATGGCCAACCCTTCACGCTTTGTTGTTGAATAATTTTTCTTGGCCTTGGATTACTTCCCACTTGTAAAGACTATGGGATGTTCTAGTTCTCCTTCGCTTGCTTATGTTAGAACTGCACCGAGCGCAATGCAGGAAGCATCCACATGTACACGAAACTCCTTTTTCCAATCGGGAAATACCAAGATTGGCGAAGTTACCATATTCTCCTTTAACACAAACGAGTTGTGTTAACATTCCTCATTCCAGCAGAATTTCGCACCCTTCTTTAGAAGTGTTTCCATGGGCACAGTAATTTGAGCATAAGCCTTAATGAATTTCTATAGTATCCCGTGTGTCCCAGCATCATGTGCAGTTTCTTGACATTTCTATGGGATTCCAAGTTCACAATCACAACAATCTTTGTAGGGTCCACCATCAACCCTTGGTTACAAACTACATGACCTAGCAAGATCCCAAAAGGAACATAGAATATACATTTTTTCAAATTCAGTACAAGTTGGTGTCTTCAACATGTATCCACCATCAGGCGCAGACTTGCTACACGGCATTTCATGAAGCCAAACACAGTTCAGTTATCAAAGTATACTTCCATAAACTTATGGATGAATTATTTGAACGCTGCTATGACTACGTGGGAAAATATTGCAGGCACATTCTTTAAACCAAAAGGCATAACAATGTACCAAAAGCAACCCCATTCCGTTGCAAAGGATGTTTTGCTTCTATCCTCTGGTGCGATCTTGATTTGATGATACCCAAAAAACCTGTCAGTAAAGGAATAGGCCTCCTACCCACCGGCATTGTCTAACACTTCATCTGTAAATGACATCGGAAATGGATCATGAACATAGGCATCATTAAGCTTCCACAGATCTACACAGATCCTTATTTCTCACTTTTGTTTATTCTCTTGGACTACCATCCAGCTCACCTAATTAGACTCTTCAATAGGTTCTATAATGCCTACCTCCAACATTTTATCCAACACTTGGTGAAACTTTTCCTTATACTTCAGATTGAGGCAATAAGACCTTTGTTTGACAGGCTTCACGTCTAGCTTCAATGTGATCCTCATAACGCCCAAATCACCAAGTATTCCCTTTAAATTCTAAAACTTAGTGGGGAATAGATCCCGGCATTCGCAAAGTAATTCAACAACTTTTTATACTGTAGCATCATCCCAGTAGTCTCCAATCTTCGTGAAATTCGGTTCTTCTTCAATGCCAATGTTTACTTGTCTTGTTTTTAAAGGTACAAAGATGTCTGGGTACTCTACTTGCGGTCCTTCTACCTCATGATGCCATTCTATCTTTGAAATATTGATATTTCTTGGGTCTTCTTCCTCCTCTTCAGCGGTCACATTATAACATTCCAATGCGTGACGAAGTTGGGTACTCCAATCCGGTTGGATCCATTCCATAGGTTCCTTCGGTGTTCTGAAGATAACCTCTTTAATTTCTTTAAGCGCTTCAACGATGCTTCCAAATCCATCCTCGAAGCTGAAAGTCAATAAGAATACCTCCTTCAATAGATCCCATTCTGTAGTGTCATGGCAGAGCTCTATTTTTAGGTACTAGTTCATGGGGATTGTATTTGAGGTATGAAAAAATATATGTACCCACTCTGGCTATGGTTCTGTCCCCCATGCCTTAGTCCACTTTTCCAGGTGATCGTGCAGATCATCCTTCCCATTATACTTTTTAGTTAGTCTTGCATTAGGATACCCATATCGTAACTTCATCATTCTCCTGTAATCCATCCATCCAACAAAACTATCTTATGTGTACCCCACCATCGTTAGGGCCTAGCACGCAGTGCCAATTCCAATGCTTGGAAATGGTGGTCTTCAGGGACTTCACGCTCAAATTAATCTAGGAACATATCTACATCAGTTAAACAATCATAATAAGGTAACTTTCTTACCTCTGAAAAAACACAGCACAATGACTGCATTATCATAGTGCATTGCAATGTAGATAATTCATGTAAGTGATTTTCCAATGCTCTAACTCTTCATCTGAGCTAGAAGTGCAAGAACTCTGCTAGTCCCATGTGATTTGTCCATCTGCCATTGGATTGATCCAATGTTAGTCTTACATGGTTATCTTGTAGATTTTATCTAGCTCATTGTCACTTTCTACATAATCGTGGAATGATTCAGTATAGCATGCCCCTTCCATAGGATCCAGTGGTACTATAACCCTTAGCGACTTTCTTTCAAATGACAGTGTCCTGTTCTTAAAATTAATGACCCCATTTATTTCAATAGCCCAGTTGATCTCAAGGAGCATGGGGTAACTATTATTGTCATCAACAATTTCTATAACTTCAAAGTCTACTAATGCGCTCACACCTGCAATATCAACATTTACTTCATATAATCGTCCCATGGGGATGATTTTCTACTGATTCTCCATCCTGAGCAGAATTGGATACCACTGTAGGATAGGTCTCCCCATCCTTTCCCATTTATTTTTTGGTAGAACATTCACATCGGACCCCAGATCCAAGATGACCTTGTCCATTTCATAATCACTTATCTACTCTGTTAGCCACATCTCACGTCTTGTTCGTGCCTTATGCTTACCAATGTTTCTAACTCTACATTGTTCCGTAGAAGTGTTTTCCTTATTGGCACACTTGTTGATGAAGTCTTTCAATCCTTCCATGGCCTTTCTGTTGTGTAGTAGCTTCATATAGGTTTCCAAGAATGTATTAAGCATGGAAGGATCAACCTCATGTGTCTCACTTGGTCCTGGTGTCTTGTCCTGGATTCCTGAGGTGGATGCCCCAGCTAAGCTCTTCTTTGCCTCCATGAATGTTTCCTTAGCGGAATTAAGGTCAAAGGTGGCTTATTTCTTAAGAGCTTTGTGGATCCATCTGTCTTCTTTAGGCTACTTACCCTTATCTGCACCAGTTGTCATACCACTTATTAGTACAATATTAATGCCATGATCCTCCTTGCGGAGCTCAACCCTCATCATTTGTAATTTTTGCATAGGCTACTAAGGGTATGCTTTCTTCTCTTTCATTTTAGCTATTAACACTGGAAATTATTCTATGGCATGGTCGAGCTATCTGCATTATTGACATGAAGGGTGTGTAGGATTCGGGAAATCTCACATGAAGGCCTCAGCTGTCCGCAGTTGTAGCAAATAATATTACCACAAACTCTACCAGGACCTCCTCCTTGTCCTCATCCTCGGCCTTGAAAACCCTCACGTGCTCCTCCTACGCCTTGATTTGGAGGCTGAGTTTCATCTTGTATACAATAAGTAGGGGTTATTTCCATTTGACAATGGCACTCATCGTGGCCCACATATTTACAGAAATTATAGGACAATTGCTGAGGTGTCTGAGCGAACTTCTGAAGCAAGTGGAAATTATCTGTCACATTTTTCCCAATGACTTGACAAATGGTGCACCATAGCGCAACTCTCATTCTTGGTTCAACTGAGGATTTTGGCTTCAAGGGGGCTAGCCCTCCACCTATAAGATAGTTCGCGTATATTGGACAATGATATTTATCATGCCCTTGGCCCTTTCACTTCAAGGACCAAACCTCTGCGTGCACTTTTGGCTTAGTCTCCTTTTCTTTCTTCAAACTCTGTAATTCTAGGTGTACGCTTGCTAATTGTGAGTGGATTTGTTGTACCCCTAGGTTCGTATCCTAAATAGGTGATGCATGCAACTTCATTGTGATCTCTAGGGCTTCTTCATGTGTTTCTATCTTCTACTGTGACATAGAAATTCTTAAATGGGGTAAAAGCGATGCAATAAACTAGGTGTGATGCTGGCAATCTGAGATTTGCATGTTAGCTTGTTTGATCAGGCACTTCAACCTCTAATCAAAGTCCCAAGGTGTCTCCTCAACCTTCATCAGGATATTCTTAAATTCAATTACCTAATTTGCCTCAGATT
The DNA here is from genome assembly GCA_031772625.1 of Pinus tabuliformis. NCBI lineage: Eukaryota > Viridiplantae > Streptophyta > Pinopsida > Pinales > Pinaceae > Pinus > Pinus tabuliformis. The sequence goes on along the minus strand of CM062820.1, from coordinate 314,730,763 downwards.
TAGGCTTACTAAACTCTTTGTTCAAAGTTGTTTGAGTTTCTACTAGATATGCATGAGGATTGTCAGCATAATACTTAGCGTACCAGGTTAGCGCATGATCCTATAAGGCAGTAACCAACTACACCTTCTTTATATTCTTTTCCTAAAACCCATCACCTTCCTGATTTAATCTCTTGGTGCCAAGCCAGGTATGACCCTATGCAAAGAACTGTGATGACTCAGGATGGAAAAATCTTGATCACCATTACTGCTCAGAGCATAAATCAAATGTTAATGATCCCTCCATCTGATTCCCTTAGCCATTTCTCACCTGCAACTCTCATGGACCTCTACAATAAACCTATCTTCCCACAGAGAGCTCTTATCTTTGAACTTTTCCTACCAGAATATGTTGAATTACCTAAGAGAAATCCACCATATTCATCTTCCATGTTTCCTGAAGCTACTAGACACATTATCTCTCTGTTATCATACCTCTTAGGTTATGAAAATGACCAATCTGTTCATGAGTCCATCCTTGTATTCTTTTCCATTTTTAACAAAGAATATAAGCCTACCTTCAAGTATAATTATAGCCACTTTTTCGCTGATAATATACATGAACAATTTATGAATTTGACCACTCAAGGAGTTTTTAGGTACAATTTAGTCATAATCCATTTAATTTTGTACAGGGAGATCTATTTCCCATTCAGCTAAATAGACAAGATGGGCAGGGAATGAATCATGAATCAGTGATTCACTGGATAGAGTTAGTAAGAGCAGGATCATCTAGCTTTACATTCTCTTAGTTCATTTATTCTCTTATACATCTAGTTCTTCATGGCTACTGGTTTTTGCGACATGGTGCTTCCACAATGTTTCAGACCCCCAAGGTTCGAAACCACAAACCATTATGCACCCCCTCGAAATCCGTTGCCAGTTTTATTCCATTCGACCATTGACTTCTTCCCATGCCATATACATGCATTTTATCCCATCCAATCACGAACCTCCACGTCCCCAATCCGTTTTGACTCACCCATTCACCGCCTGCCACATTATAATATCGTTGCTATACACTCCAAAGTCGTTGATGTGCCTAATTAACCGTTTAAACATTCGTTAAGCATTAATTTGCATCCTTCTACAAATTGATTGCATATGGCTAGATCTAAACAGTTAATTATGCCCAATTGAACCTATAAATTCTCCATGGCTCCAATCTTTGCCAATTTTTTTTTCCATCCATAAATCAAAAGCACTATTTTTCATTCTGTGTATTTTCGCCACTATTATCCATTTTTTATTAAAACAACTTTTGAATTTCCCCTACAGTAGGATGGATCCTAAAGCAAAGATACATAAGATTGTTGAAGAAGGGAATCCCTCCATAGTCTCCCTTGATCTCGATCATATGCCCCTTGTAGATTCCCTTTTTAATATAAATGACTATGAATGTTAATTTGATTTTTATGAATTACATTCATGGTTAAAATTGAAATATGTTGATAAACAAGATCCCATTCGCTTTTTGGAGACACTTCTGCCATTATATTCTTTTCCTAAAACCCATCACTTTCCTGATTTAATCTCTTGGTGCCAAGCTAGGTATGACCCTATGCAAAGAACTGTGATGACTGAGGATGGAAAAATATTGATGACCATTACTGCTCAGAGCATAAATCAAATGTTAATGATCTCTCCATCTGATTCCCTTAGCCATTTCTCACCTGCAACTCTCATGGACCTCTACAATAAACCTACCTTCCCACATAGAGCCCTTATCTTTGATCTTTTCCTACCAGAATATGTTGAATTACCTAAGAGAAATCCACCATATTCATCTTCCATGTTTCCTGAAGCTACTAGACACATTATCTCTCTGTTATCATACCTCTTAGGTTATGAAAATGACCAATCTGTTCATGAGTCCATCCTTGTATTCTTTTCCATTTTTAGCAAAGAATATAAGCCTACCTTCAAGTATAATTATAGCCACTTTTTCGCTGATAATATACATGAAAAATTTATGAATTTGATCACTCAAGGAGTTTTCAGGTACAATTTAGTCATAATCCATTTAATTTTGTACAGGGAGATCTATTTCCCATTCAGCTGAATAGACAAGATGGGCAGGGAATGAATCATGAATCAGTGATTCATTGGACAGAGTTAGTAAGAGCCAGATCATCTAGCTTTACATTCTCTCAGTTCATTTATTCTCTTATACATCTAGTTCTTCAACTACTCAACAGTGAGGTAGAGCCCAAAATTGGAGAAGAAATTAAAAAGACATTGCACCTATCAGAGTAGACCAAGATTGGTGACTGGTACCTATACCAGAATTACACTGAGATTAGGATATATGGCAGTGAGTTGGCTCCATAAAAACTGACTAAGTATGTGCCAATGATAATATTCTCACTGGAATACATTAGTTAGATGATAAAAATGGATGAAGTCCATTTTGTCTCAGGCAAGAAGAAATCATAGTTTAAACTCAAAGCCAAGGTAGGAATTTTTATTTGTAACACTAGGTATGAAGGTACAGAAGCAGACATATTACTAAAGAACATGAATCTCCAGCGAAGCTTTACCTGGTATTATGATCCTTTTGGGATCATTTCAATTCTGAAAGTGCAGTTGATGGCAACACTTTACAACCATACTCTGAGGTCAGAATTGGAAAAATTTATGAACTAGGAGCAATGGTCTGAAGTTACTCTCATAGAAGCTAATGAACATGTTAGATCAACTCCACAGATAAAGACTTCAGCTACACAAATTACTCAACATAAAAGAGCGAGAGATGAAACTCAGTCAGCTACAGATCTAGGTGAAGAGTACTATATCTTACAAAAGAAGTTGAAAACCGGACTATCAATGTCATCAGGAAGCAAGCCACCAGAGATAATTGATCTTGAAGAATTGGAAGATGTTTCATCAGCAAGGACCACTGAGCCCAAGCTACCTTCTAATTCTTCAACTCTTTCTTCAACTAAATCTATGGAGATTATTCAGTCAATCGAGACTAGCTCAGTAGGAGATGTTAATATCTTCTCAACATTTTTGGAAAAGAATGAAAGTCTTAAATCTCAAATTTACAATCAGTTTTGGAAACGGACATCTACTTCCCAGCATAGACTTCTCTCTACCTTTGATAGGGAAAGAGGAAGGATGAAAATGGCATTTTTGTAGGCTCAAATTCCATTTCCCAAATCCACAACAAACTACAAGAGGACCATCTTCGCATTTGATGTGAACCAGATACATCGCATTGATCAAATGGATTTGCATAGGCAATCAGGTGAGATGTTATTTTCAACAATGACTACAACTGCCATGTCTCTTTCCAAGCTCATAACTGCTTTGTCCAATGTACAATCATAGCTTAAGATTGAAAAGTTGTCATCCTTATCTAAAGATAACAAATTAAAGTCTTTAGAAGATATCATTATCAAGATTGGATATAATCCCTAGGACTGTAAAGCAATTGAAGAAATACTGAAAAATAATAATGTAGTGTTGGGTTGTGTTATATTCTTTCCATGACTAGCTTACGTAGTTAACCAGGGGGTTAGAAGGGGGGTGGAGCCCCCCCTTTGTTGTGTCGATTGCGTAGCAGGTGGGGGGATCATAAGGGGTTTCAGGGGTGTAGGTAACGCCCCTTTATAGGGTTTGGGGCAACGCCCTAGAAAATTTTGTTTTTGGGCCCTATATTAGGTTGGAGAGACCTACCTGTGGTTTTGTGCATGATTTTTCGCACATGGTTTTGGACACGATGGTTTTCGGTCCATGGTTTTGGACACGATGGTTTTCGGTCCATGGTATTGGATGCTTCGGCACGTATAAATATGTATTGTAACATTGAATGGAACATAATGAAAAATCAAGCTGGTAGTCTCGGTTTTGTGGTCCAAGGTAAAATCTCTGTGTATATGTGTTTTATGTGTTATGCTGTCACATTGTTTATTTTCTATGTTTTAGAATTCGTATGCAGGTAATTTTTGTACGGGGTTAAAACCTACATGTAGAGATTATAACCTTGAAGAAATATTTGAATCTTCCTTCAACTAAGGATCCACAGACCAAAGAAATGGCAGAAAATGAATAACACGAGGAGGAGATGTTCAAGTTCATTATTGAGAAAAAAATAGAGATCAAGAAAATGGAGGAGAAGATAGAACAACTGCTCAAGGAAAAAGAGACAACACAACTTGTTATGACCTCAATGACAACAATTCCAATGATAGGTGCATATTTAAGCTCATCTCCTACTGACATTGCTTCATCTTCAGCAACAGGTGAATCAGCAAGGTTACCACAGGAGCTACAAGCACATAAACAACAAAATGAGAATTTACTCCTAAAGTTCCAAACCTTGGAGTCACAGAAGGTAAAAAATGATACCTTGTATCTAGAGGAAATGCAAAAGTCACATAGGTTAGAGCTGAAGGTTAAATAGTTGGAAAGAACTCCAATGGAAGCTACTTTGGCCCAAGCTAAAAAAGACATCTAGTTAGACATTAGCCACTCTATAATAGAAGTATGGCCATCCATACAAATCATTTTTGAGCAGCAAGAACTAATTGCTAAATGCAGGGCATAGATAGAGACCCAGAAGGAAGCATTGGGCACGAAACCCAAAGAATAATCAAGGATGATCAGGGTACTAAACTCTAAAACTAGATAGCAGTTGCAAGAGAAGAACATTCTAGATAGGACAACTACTATTTTGGAAATTAAGAAAGTCCTAGTGAAGAAGATTCTGTTAACTCAGCTAAAAACAAAATGTGAAGATTTGAACACTATAATTAGAAGGTTTCATTCTAAATTTAGTATGTTTCATAAGAAAGGGTTACCAGAGATAGTGTCATCGAATGATCAGCTAGTAAAATTGGAGGATTACTGTGAGAGACTATATACTATTGTAGCAGACATCAGTCAATTTGCAAGGATGAAAAGACATATTACTGGCAAAGAGTTTTTGGAAGCCTTGAGCTCTGACCTCACCATCAAATATGAAGTTGGACACCTTTTTCACACTAAACCCAATTTTGAGAGATATACCAAAGTTGATGAGATATTTACAAGGATGGTAAATCTCGAGATACCTAGTGAGAAAAGGTGGAATCAATTGTGTGAAACAATTGATTAACTTTTAATTCCAATAAGAAGATACCCACAATAGATTTTGTAGGAACAATCATCAACAACTTCCTATTTAATAGGGACACATCATGTAGTAGTTTTTGTTTTCCTATCTTCTTTCAAGCTATTTTGTAATCAGTTTAGGATATTTTGTCTAAACTTGTATAAATAACTCTCTTCTATGAGTTATTAAAGGTGGTACATTTCCATAAGAAATTTTGTAATGCATTGATGTATAAGATTTTTCTAGATCACTGATAATAAGCAAAGTATTCTGAATTTGATGTCATACAGTCTCATTTTCTTCTGTAAGTTTTTCATGTGTTTCATTCATTATGTTTATTCTACATATGTTTAAATTTTACAGAGATATTAGGTGAGAATAAATGTGTTATAGTTATTCTTAAAATTCCTTCTGAAGTTATTATCATAAAGAGATTGATATATTGGACTGTCTGTCTGAAAGGCTCCCTCTAGATCATAAAATTGTCAGCATCTTATGTAATTTTAAGCATAGTTTGTTAAATTTTGAACATTGGACAAAGATTTTCCCAATTTTGATAATTTATCTTTCTGTCTGAAATCTAAATTAATCATATCTCCTTACTATTCTTTCTACACGCCTTATAAATTCAAATCACTATGTGAAGTTAAAAAGCAGCCCTTTGATTATCTATTAGTACTATATAAACAAGTTAATACATCATTCTTACAGTTTGTTCTATGTATTCGTCCTCCATAAAAACCAAAACCAAAACTCCCAAAAAAAATATCTTAGATGCTCTGACATGATCAATTGGCCAATATCATCTCAGAGGAATAACACAAAGTAAAACATATAGATTCACGTATCAATATAGCATTAAATCATAAACCTGATATTCAACATAACATAACTGTAGACATTCATAACATAAGTAAGATATCTCATACACAGATATCTTTAAAATAATTCTCTTTATTGATGGTTCAAATCTCCAATACAGACTCTAACTTCCCTATACACATAGCTACAGGTCTGCGCACTTAGTTGCGGTCTTCTACCCTAGGGCTCTATGCACTCAGCTACAGAGCCTCTTCCTACACTAAGATTCTTCACTCTTACCTCTTACATACCCATTACATTGATCAATTGCCCAAAAACTTAGAACTGAAGTAAGAACTGCCTTAGACTCTTCTAAGACTCCCTTTTTATACATTCCCATGGCCCGCCGACCAAGGGCAGATCTCATCAAGCCGAAAAAAGCTATCTAAACTAAGGGAGGAAAACCTTTTTGACTATTTACATCTTCACGCTTTGCGACCGAAAAATGCGGAGACTTTGAATTCTTTATACAAAACTTAGGCCTTTAGCCCCAAAAATTGGGCTTTTAACCCAAAAATTAACCCCAGGGGACCCATTCCCAACATTTGGTGGTAGATATGCAAAGATTTTCACCTTAATTGTTGCCTCCCTACTCCTCTTTACTACTTTTTAGCCATCAAATCATGAATAGTAACTCCAATATCCATTTTCTTGCTAGGCTACGCAACACCCTCCTCCATGGCGCAGTGTCCTAAGCGTAGCTTCAAGTGGTTCACCCTCATCAATTCTCCTATAGGCTGGTCACACCCTTGTCCTCCAAATTGGACAGTGTAGTTTATAGTACCGCACTCCCTTACAACTACCTAGAGGACTACAAGTATCTTGCTGCCATATAGTCATTGTGCAGGATCCCTAGTATATAGCTTCAACCTACTCCCATTCACTCTTCTTGGGAATGACTCCCCATTCATCTTCGCGAGCTGAACTGCACCACTATCTATAAATTTCCTTGAAAATATATGGTCATAACAAATACATTTGGAATTTACCTAGAAATTTAGTGAAATTACTATCATATAACAACATAAGATCATTTACCTTGAATGTGCATAGCTTGATATGGTGATCATGCCATGCTTTTTCGCGTTCCTTCTGTACTTGTTTATGGAATCCTACGAGAAATTGATCTTCCTCTAACTCCATTCGCTACGTGAGCTGTTCCTCCAAGGCCTCACGATTTTCCATATCTATCAAAGATGCTATGAACATACTAGGCACATTGTATTCCATAGGCATTACTACTTCAACCCCATAGACTAATATGAACGACATTTTTCCTGTCAGCTTCTTACAAGCTGTCCTATAGGCCCATAGCACTGCAGGTACGCGCACATCCCATTAATTCCACTACGCGTTACATAGCTTTGTCAAGGCATTTTCCAAGATTTTGTTAAAAGCTTCGACTGTCCCATTCATGTATGGGTGATATGGTGTACTCTTCTAATGGTAAACCTGGAATTCATCTGTCTGCGTGCTAACTATTTCATTTACAAAGTGCATTCCCCTATCACTCATTAATACTTTCGAGCATCTGAACCATGTTAAGACATGTTCAAACAACAAATTTTCTACCATGGGCCTCGTACAATCTTTTACTGGCTGTGCTTCCACCCATCTGGTTAAATATTTTGTCACAGTGATAATGTAGAGCGCGCTTGTTTTCTTTCCAGGTGGCTGAATTAGCCCAATAAATTCGATCACCCATTTCTCAAATGCCTGTAAAGAGACCTAAGGATGTATTGGTATTTCGTCCCTTCATAATGGTCTGCCAGTCCTTTGACATGCATCACATGCTTTATAGTACGCTTTGGAATCCTTGTGCAATGTTGGCCACCATAGTCCAGCGCACAAAATATTCTGTGTAGTTTCTTTGCACGCATAATGGCCTCCCGTAGCTCCCCCATGAGCTTCAACGAGAATACTTTCCCTCTCAAACTCTGGCACATATCTTTGTAAGATTTCATCTACCCCCATTTTGTACAAATGTCCCTCAATGACTGAAACATTGGATGCGCAAACCACTAATTCTTTCTTCCGCTGATTTGTATATCCTTCAGGAAACATCCATGTAATTAAAAAGTGAACAACGTCATCAAAATGGTCATCAGCTACATGTACCACAAAGAGTTGAGCATCGGGCAACGCTTCCTCCAAATTACTATGTTCTTCACCTGATTCAATTCTCGACAGATGGTCAGGTCCAACATTCAACTTCCATTCTTCATAATTACTTCAAAATCATACTCTTGAAATAATAACAACTAGCGACACATCTTTGCCCCTAACACAAGATTGTTGACCAGGTATTTTGAGGAAGAATGATGTGTATACATCTTGAAATGTTCTCCTAACAAATAGTGCCTAAATTTTTATAGCGCGTTGACCATGGCCAACCCTTCACGCTTTGTTGTTGAATAATTTTTCTTGGCCTTGGATTACTTCTTACTTGTAAAGGCTATGGGATGTTCTTGTTCTCCTTCGCTTACTTATGTTAGAACTGCACCGAGTGCAATGCAAGAAGCATCCACATGTACATGAAACTCCTTTTTCCAATCGAGAAATACCAAGATTGGCGAAGTTACCATATTCTCCTTTAACACATACGAGTTGTGCTAACATTCCTCATTCCAGCAGAATTTCACATCCTTCTTTAGAAGTTTTTCCATGGGCACAATAATTTGAGCATAAGCCTTAATGAATTTCTATATTATCCCGTGTGTCCCAGCATCATGTGCAGTTTCTTGACATTCCTATGGGCTTCCAAGATCACAACAATATTTGTAGGGTCCACCATCAACCCTTGCTTACAAACTACATGACCTAGCAAGATCCCAAAAGGAACATAGAATATACATTTCTTCAAATTCAGTACAAGCTGGTGTCTTCAACATGTATCCACCATCAGGTGCAGACTTGCTACATGGCATTTGATGAAGCCAAACACAGTCCAGTTATCAAAGTATACTTCCAGAAACTTATGGGTGAATTATTTGAACGCTACTATGACTACGCGGGAAAATATTGCAGGCACATTCTTTAAACCAAGAGGCATAACAATGTACTAAAAGCAACCCCATTCTGTTGCAAAGGATGTTTTGCTTCTATCCTCTGGTGTGATCTTGATTTGATGGTACCCAAAAAACCTATCAGTAAAGGAATAGGCCTCCTACCCACCGACATTGTCTAACACTTCATTTGTAAATGACGTCGGAAATGGATCATGAACATAGGCATCATTAAGCTTCCACAGATCTACGCAGATCCTTATTTCTCCCTTTTGTTTCTTCTCTTGGACTACCATCCGGCTCACCTAATTAGACTCTTCAATAGGTTCTATAATGCCTACCTCCAACATTTTATCCAACACTTGGCGAAACTTTTCCTTATACTTCGGATTGAGGCAATAAGACCTTTGTTTGACAGGCTTCACGTCCAGCTTCAATGTGATCCTCATAACGCCCAAATCACCAAGTATTCCCTTTAAATTCTAAAACTTAGTGGGGAATAGATCCCGGCATTCGCAAAGTAATTCAACAACTTTTTATATTGTAGCATCATCCCAGTAGTCTCCAATCTTCGTGAACTTCGGTTCTTCTTCAATGCCAATGTTTACTTGTCTTGTTTTTAAAGGTACAAAGATGTCTGGGTACTCTACTTGCGGTCCTTCTACCTCACGATGCCCTTCTATCTTTGAAATATTGATATTTCTTGGGTATTCTTCCTCCTCTTCAATGGTTGCATTATAAAATTCCAATGCATGACGAAGCTGGGTACTCCAATCCAGTTGGATCCATTCCATAGGTTCCTTCGGTGTTCTGAAGATCACCTATTTAATTTCTTTAAGCGCTTCATCGATGCTTCCAAATCCATCCTCGAAGGTGAAAGTCAATAAGAATAACTCCTTCAATACATCCCATTCTGCAGTGTCATGGAAGAGCTCTATTTTGAGGTACTAGTTCATGGGGATTATATTTGAGGTATGACAAAATATATGTACCCACTCTGGCTATGGTTCTGTCCCCCATGCCTTAGTCCAATTTTCCAGGTGATCGTGCAGATCATCCTTCCCATTATACTTTTTAGTTAGTCTTTCATTAGGATACCCATATCATAACTTCATCATTCTCCTGTAATCCATCCATCCAACAAAACTATCTTATGTGTACCCTACCATCGTGAGGGCCTAGCACGCAGTGCCAATTCCAATGCTTGGAAATGGTGGTCTTCAGGGACTTCACGCTCAAATTAATCTAGGAACATATCTACATCAGTTAAACCATCATAATAAGGTAACTTTCTTACCTCTGAAAAAACACAGCACAATGACTGCATTATCATAGTGCATTGTAATGTAGATAATTCATGTAAGTGATTTTCCAATGCTCTAATTCTTCATCTGAGCCAGAAGTGCAAGAACTCTACTAGTCCCATGTGATTTGTCCATCTGCCATTGGATTGATCCAATGCTAGTCTTACGTTGTTATCTTGTAGATTTTATCTAGCTCATTGTCACTTTCTACATAATCGTGGAATGATTCAGTATAGCATGCCCCTTCCATAGGATCCAGTGGTACTATAACCCTTAGTGACTTTCTTTCAAATGACATTGTCCTCTTCTTAAAATTAATTACCCCATTTATTTCAATAGCCCAGTTGATCTCAAGGAGCATGGGGTAACTATTACTGTCATCAACAATTTCTATAACTTCAAAGTCTACTAATGCGCTCACACCTGCAATATCAACATTTACTTCGTATAATCGTCCCATGGGGATGATTTTCTACTGATTCGCCATCCTGAGCAGAATTGGATACCACTGTAGGATAGGTCTCTCCATCCTTTCCCATGTATTTTTTGGTAGAAAATTCACATCGGACCCCAGATCTAAGATGACCTTGTCCATTTCATAATCACTTATCTACTCTGTTAGCCACATCTCACGTCTTGTTCGTGCCTTATGCTTACCAATGTTTCTAACTCTACATTGTTCCATAGAAGTGTTTTCCTTATTGGCGCACTTGTTGATGAAGTATTTCAATCCTTCCATGGCCTTTCTGTTGTGTAGTAGCTTCATATAGGTTTCCAAGAATGTATTGAGCATGGAAGGATCAACCTCATGTGTCTCACTTGGTCCTGGTGTCTTGTCCTGGGTTCCTGAGGTGGAGGCCCTAGCTAAGCTCTTCTTTGCCTCCATGAATGTTTCCTTAGCGGAATTAAGGTCAAAGGTGGCTTATTTCTTAAGAGCTTTGCGGATCCATTTGTCTTCTTTAAGCTACTTACCCTTATCTGCACCAGTTTTCATACCACTTATTAGTACAATATTAATGCCATGATCCTCCTTGCGGGGCTCAACCCTCATCATTTGTAATTTTTGCGTAGGCTACTAAGGGTATGTTTTCTTCTCTTTCATTTTAGCTATTAACGCTGGAAATTATTCTATGGCATGGTCGAGCTATCTGTATTATTGACATGAAGGGTGTGTAGGATTCGAGAAATCTCACACGAAGGCCTCAGCTGTCCGCAGTTGTAGCAAATAATATTACCACAAACTCTACCAGGTCCTCCTCCTTGTCCTCATCCTCGGCCTTGAAAACCCTCACGTGCTCCTCCTACGCCTTGATTTGGAGGCTGAGTTTCATCTTGTATACGATAAGTAGGGGTTCTTTCCATTTGGAAATGGCACTCATCGTGGCCCACATATTTACAGAAATTATAGAACAATTGCTGAGGTGTCTGAGCGAACTTCTGAAGCAAGTGGAAATTATCTGTCGCATTTTTCCCAATGACTTGACAAATGGTGCACCATAGCGCAACTCTCGTTCTTGGTTCAACTGAGGATTTTGGCTTCAAGGGGGCTAGCCCTCCACCTATAAGATAGTTCGCGTATATTGGACAATGATATTTATCATGCCCATGGCCCTTTCACTTCAAGGACCAAACCTCTACGTGCACTTTTGGCTTAGTCTCCTTTTCTTTCTTCAAACTCTATAATTCTAGGTGTACGCTTGCTAACTGTGAGTGGATTTGTTGTACCCCTAGGTTTGTACCCTAAATAGGTGATGCATGCAACTTCATTTTGATCTCTAGGGCTTCTTCATGTGTTTCTATCTTCTACTATGACATGGAAATTCTTAAATGGGGGAAAAGCGATGCAATAAACCAGGTGTGATGCTGGAAATCTGAGATTTGCATGTTAGCATGTATGATCAGGCACTTCAACCTTTGATCAAAGTCCCAAGGTGTCTCCTCAACCTTCATCAGGATATTCTTAAATTCAATTACTGAATTTGCCTAAGATTTAGGCTTACTAAACTCTTTGTTCAAAGTTGTTTGAGTTTCTACTAGAGATGCATGAGGATTGTCAGCATAATACTTAATGTACCAGGTTAGCGCATGATCCTATAAGGCAGTAACCAACTACACCTTCTTTATATTATCATCGGTGATTTGTTGTGTTGTCCATACAACATTCGCAAAAAATTAGAACTGCTTTGGATCTTCACTTCCTATGCCCTTGAAGATCGCCATCTTCATTGCATTAGCCATGTTGAATGGTGGTGATGGAGGCGGAGGTGTGGGTGAATGTGTATGTGGTGGAGGTGGGGGTGGAGGTGGAGTGGATGGATGATGTGTTCTAGGAATACCCTGAGTTATTAGCTGAAAAGTGCTTCGCGACGTAGTCTGCACTGCATCTCCGTTGTCACTTGAAGGAGGCCCAATCAATGGGTCATACTCTGGTCCTAATTCTTCAAAGTTTCTAAATAATCTTCTACTTCGCGTAGCTCCGAACATCAAGGTAATGGAATTATCTGCTTTTCACACAACAACATCTTAGTCCAAGTATTCAATGATCTGATGTACTTACCTCGCGGTCCTTTGAAGAATTTCTGCTTTTCTTTGTTATATATGAATGATGTGTCTACTGCAAATTCAGTAACAAATCCTCCCAAAACTCGATCAAGTCAGCGATCGATAGCCCACACTATCTTGTTATCAAATGTCTCTAATCTTTGCACCAATTTTAGCATCTACACTTTAGGGCCGTCGAGCTTCCACCTTCCTTGATTGTCTACAAATTTAGCTAACCACTCATATAATTCAATTGGAAAATTTCTAAATAAAATTTCATGTACCTCTGTATACAGATACCTATTCAACCAATCCTCCTTCGACAAGTGCAGATTCCTGTTTGCTTGAGCTGTAAACTCGTGAATCTTCTGATCTAACCACTTTTCAATTTCTTTCTTAGTCAGATTCTAATGATGTGACATCACACATCTCTTTAAGCAGATCTCAGTCCTGATAATGGAACCATTTTTTGGCTTAGGGGGTCTTGACCTAGGTTCAGAGTTAGTTGCACCTGTTACACAGTAATTTGTCACTGCCTTCCTGTCAGTCATCCTGCTGTGCCAATCACTAAGTTCATGCCTTCTGAACTGGCCCAAAAACCCATTCTTCTAAAGTTTTATTCATCAGCGCGTCTGTTTGCAAAATACCCGCGATGACCGGCACTCCATAGTGTATTCCGTGCGCTGCCAGCTCGGAAGGACATCACTTTTCCGCGCTGGTCGCCAGCGCGCCTTTCCCGTGTTCTTCCGCGCTGACATGACTATCCCGATTATGTACACGCGGCGACATCGCGTCAGTTGCCTCATAATCCGCGCTGATCCAGTTTGGGCGAATTTGTTCAAACAGCCAACCTTCCAGATTACTCCAGGCTTGGTTGTTAGCTTTGTGAATGTCGACTCCCTTCTATGGCATGTCTGTTCAACCCTTTGCAACCACTTCCCTTGAAGATAAGCTCATCCTTCCACCCTTTTAGGAGGCTCCTTCTCCTACATATACTTCCACCATTACCATGAGCAGCTAGTTAGACATAGCTTGGATTGTATAGAGCTTATAGTGCTCAGATTGCTGCTACTATAGGTATTTGGTGTGCTAGGTGTGGAAGTGATTGATTGCTTAGGGAAGGTTGTTTGTGTTACTTGTGTGAGAGAGAGAGTTGTTTGTCTTGGGAGAATCATCCTCAAAAGTGAATGCTTGAGATACATGCTGATCGGCCCCTCCTGAGAAGGTTACCGACGTCAGAACATTTGGTTGTACTCTTCTCTATTCTGATTAATAATAGATGACTGCTATTATTGTTCCATTCTCATTTGTACTTGCAATGGTTAAATGTGAATTACATCTTTTTTGACTGATGTATGGTTGCTTTTATTAGATTTCACGCTTGCGTTTGTTTCCTCTTCGTGTGTGCAGGTGTCTATTCGCGGGGATCGCGGAGGATTGTGACCAGCCAAAGCGAAGGAGCGAAGGCAGCATCTCTTCGTCAAACGATAGCGCTGGAATCCAAGTAGGTGCTCTTTACCTCTTGTTTAATTGTAATTAGGAACATGCATGGCAGCATTGTGTGATTGTTGCTAGACCCTTGCTGGGCTAGTAGGGATCGCCTCTATCCGTAGAGGGGATTTACCTCTCCAACAGTTTGGCGACTCCGCTGGGGATCAGCCTTTTTGTCTCTTGAGTCCACTTTTTTGTTTGACTTTGATTGGTCTCTTTTTCCGAGATTCTGGGATTGTCTCTCTGCTTATAAACTTTCTAGGTACATCTGGGAAGTGTCTTGATTGTTAGAAGACTCTTGCCTTTGGTTTGGGAAGTTTTTCTTTGGCTTTGCTTGTTTTTTTATCCTCAGCGCGTTTTAATTCAGAACAGTCGCGCTGACAACGCACCCCTGTTCCTTCGGTATCCTTTTCATCGCGCCTTTACTACTAACAGTCGCGCTGACCTCGTTTTTAGAGACAGCGCGCTTTATTCGTGTCCTTCTGCGCTGGCATCGCGCCCCCGCTTCTTTGTGATCTGTGCCATCGCGTCTGTGTGGTTTCTTTCCGCGCTGACCTCGTTTTTCTGAGACAGCGCGCTTTATCCTTGGCCTTCCGCGCTGACGTCGCAAAGTTTCTACAGGCCTCCTCCTGTCAGCGCCGAGTTGCTGAAGGCTACCCGCGCTGGTCCTGTAAAGTTCATTTTTGACCAAATTAGCCTCCTAAACCTCTTGCTTTGACTATCCCTTCTTTTCTCCACCTGCTTTGTGACTTGCTTTTCACTGTCTGAACCCTGAACTGCTTTATTGTGGAGTCTGGATCCATAGGGTTCCGTTTTGCTTAGTTTTTGGTTTTGCGAATACCTTCCCTTTTGCTTTCGCTGCTTGGTTTGTGTTTACACCGTCACTTTTTCGATTGCTGAATGGTTTTGAGTCTCTAATTGACTGGTTGTAACCCTCATCCTTCGGGTGTTTGCCCTTTTCTGTTGATTTTGCACTCTAGCCCTAGGGTATCTAGTGGCCGTGTGTGTGTCAAGCCTTCCGTAGGGATTTTGTTTTCTCGTTTGACCAGCCAACTTCAGATTTGTTTATGCACTTGTTCAGTGATTGTTGAAGTGCTTTGGGTTGTGTTTCCGAGTGTTTTTCGCTTTCTCCTTGCTTGCAATCCTAGCTTGACTTGCCGAGCTTAGATCACATAGCTCGTGCAGAACTTAGTTTTCCTTTTGATTTGGGAATATTTGTTGAGTGCTTTGGGAACTTTGTGTGCTTTCATTGGGCAATTGCATTTTGCTTGGTGTTCTGGTTCCTCCAAATTATTTTAGATGCTTTGTGTCACTGAAAGAAAATCAAACTAGTGGCTTTGCTTTTAAAAAATTGAAAAGGAAAAGAATGTTTCATTGATTTGCATTTTCAAAAGAAAAGTTTCCTTTCCTCGCTTTTAGTTGCATTAGGCTGTTTGATTGATTGTGTTCATTTTGTTTGATTGAAATCTCTTTGCCTTTCCATAGCTATAATTCATCGAACAAAATGATTCTCTTTGGCATGTAGTATGCATCTAGGTAATTGTGAGAGAACATACGATAGGACCTGAAATCGAAACTTAATCTCAAGATCAACTATAAAATGAACCGAATGAATCTAAAAACGCATTGGAACTAAACGCAAACATCTAGAGGTCTAGGTTAGAGACGTGTTCCCGCGTCTTTAAACATAGTCACTGTTGTTTCACATTACGGTTGGGTGATTCCTCCTTCTGTGATTCGATAGTGGTCTAACACGGATTGTGCTCCCACGTATCGTCGCGTATATAGGGAGACCCCACTAGGCTTTTATCCTTGATCCATAGGAAGCCGAGTTTGCCGCCTTACGATTCGCAATGCAGTGAACACAGCATTCACGAAGATTGACCACCCGTACCCTAAAAAGTATTCTGTGGTTTTGCGAAAAGTCTGGCACACCTTTTACCTAGAATCTCCAGAGCAGTCACTTTTGATCCTTTTCAGACTCCCTAAATGAAAAGGTGTAAGTGAGCGTCTTGTCACTTCGTGCTCATTAAACATTCGAAGGAGACTGGAGTCATCTTTTCGTCCTTTTCTCGACTCTTGAAACATGAAAAGGTCAAGTCTAATTCCAATGTCTTAAAAATTTATTCGGCCACGATAACATTTCCTGTTAGATCTTGTGTGCGCTAGTTTGAGTAGGGTTGTCTATCGTTAGTTTCCCTTAGGATTTTTGTGTGGGGTTTGTCATCCTGGCTGACCCATCCACCCCCGATCCAAGCGATCAAGGCTCTTCATCTTCGGTTGCCCCTGAGGTACCAGTTGTAAGCGATACTCTTCCTGTCATTCCGAGTATCCAACCCATCAACGTACGTGCCCCAGGCGACGTGGATTACGTAGAATATTGGATCCCTTCTTGGGAAGGCAACGAAGACCTTTTTCATACCCCTCCCGGTATGTCGTCTCCAATGTCTACATCGGGGGAGACATCTCCCAGTGTCAGTGAAACACCTGTGGTTTCAAGCGTCTCTACTCCCATCTCAGCCTCTGCCTCCCTCCCTCCTCGATATCGACAAATGAGGGATAAGATGGCTGCTAAAATGCCTGCATCGACTATGTGGGATCCTAATGTCACTCCTACAACTGGGCCGTTTGTTTCACAACCTCATACCACATCTGTTACCTCAGTTCCCACAACTCCAACTGTTTGTGTGGCCTATTCTACTCCAGTCGTTAGTGCTGTCACAACATCTTCATCTACAAACCCAGGAGCTGGCTCCTCTCACGCTCAAGTGAATAGTAGCCAACCTGAGGTTTTGTCTAGAGTCATCGACCCTGTCCAAAGTGCTCAACCCTCTTCTGGCGGTGTTCCAGGATCGGGGCCGTATGACGCCTTTGGGCAGCCTATTACGGATCCAGATTACGAAGGTCCGTTCTTTTATTATGATGCGAATGGTCAGTACCTCGAGAACGTTTCGGTCCTCCCTCATCGTCCTTTCGAAGAGAACGAGGAACCTTTGAACATGAGGTACGATCCAACCTCTCATGTTTTTTATGGGAACCAGGATCCTCCCGTGCAGCCTCACAGACCACCCAACCAAGGCCAGTCGCCTTATGTGCAAACCCCTCAAGGGCAACCACTTTATGGCCCGCCTTACCCAGGACAATCTGGGGGCCCACAGGGACAACCCTACCAGGGACAACCCTCGACCATTGGAGGTTCGTCGTATTCGTATCAAGGTCAACCTACTGGGTATCCAGGGCAACCTGGTACTCAGCAAGGCTACCCAACTGGACAACCAGGGTAGCCTTACGTTCAGCAAGGCCAACCCGGTTTCCAGCAAGGGTACCCATCTGGACAAACTGGATCAGTTTATAATCCTCAAAATCAACCAGCAGTCCAGCAGGGATATCCTCTTGGGCAGGGTGGGCAACCCTATGTTCAGCAGGGTCAACCCACTGCTCAATCCATGAATCCTTCTGGGCTGCTATACAGCAAGGCCAACCCTCTGCTCAGCCTATGCACCAAGGAGGGCAGCTTGCTATGCAGCAAGCCCAGCCCTCTGCTCAGTCTGGTCACCCTGGGGGGCAAACGGGCCAACCTTCTACGCAGCAAGGTCAACCCGCTGTCCGCCCTAATCGTCCAGCTGGACAAGCTGGCCAACCTCGGCGTCAACCAGCTATCTAGCCAGCTCAGTCATCCATTCCGCAAAGACAGCCCTTGGTTCCGCATGGACAACCTGGTGCCCAACAAGTTTATCCTGCTGGCCAACCAGGCCCATCTCAAATCCAACCAAGTCAACCTTCGGGACAGATGGTTCAACCCCAGCCGGTTCAAGGACATTACCCTGGGCCTCAAACTCAAACAGGTTATCAACCTCCTTACCAAGCGCAACCTACCTATCAGGCTCCGTATGGGGTCCAACAACCATATGGCTACCAGCAACCCCAGGGGCAAAATCAGTATGCTCTTTATCAAAATTATTAGCAACCATAGGTCACTCCTTACCAAAATTATCAATATGGTGCACCTGCGGGGCAAACTGCTAATACATGGGGTGCTGGGGGGCAGTATCAGGGGCAATCGTCCGCATATGGACAAAATCCGTATGGACAGAACCCCTCGGGGCAAGGTCCTTATGCGCCTGGCCCTTTTGGACCAGGTCCATCGGGACAAAGTTCTTATGCTCCAGGCCCTTTCGGGCCAGGTCCATCTGGACAAGATCCCTGGGGACAACCACCATCTGGTGGGAACCCTAATATTGCCTCGAACCCTCAGCCTCGGATGTCCTTTAATCCTCAGCTGCCATTTTTAGCGACATTGGAACTTCCGGATGTGTCCAAGTTAACAAATGATCCCATTTTGCATAATCCATATTGGCCGTCGGTTCCAACTAAAATACCTGGTGATTGTCCAAAGTTTGACGGTAAGGCAGGAGAGGATCCTCAAGCACATGTTATGACTTATCATCTTTGGTGTTCATCAAACTCATGGCTTGATGACTCTATCCGGCTTCGCCTCTTTCAGAGGACTCTCACCGGTGCAGCTGCCAAATGGTATATTGAGCTGAATCGTGGTATGTTTCAAGACTTCAACTCGTTAGCTATGGCATTTTTAACCCATTTTCAGTTGCCCATTCGGTACGAGACTGGGACTAATCTCCTCACGTCTTTGAAACAGGACACGGCTACGCATATCTCTGATCATATACATGAATGGAGAAGGCGTCGTCGTTTGATCAAATTCTGGATTCCTGATCAACTCCTGACCGACTGGTTTACAACCTCCTTTGTGCCCAAAATTGCAAAAGATATTGCCATGGGAGCTTGTGTAACTGAAGAGCAAGCGATCGCGCGAGCTCAGTACCTAGACTTAGTCTACTCTCAGTCAGGTACTTTATATGAGTATTTTCCAGATGCTCCGAGGCCTGGGCAGACCAAGGCTCCACCGAAACCATCAGTAGATGGAGTCATTGGCTCTGTCAATTCGTCGTCGAAGAAATCCTCCGCAAACCCTGGAAAGCAAAAGCAAAATGCTTCCAATGAAAATGCTTCTCAGGGCCCATCGAATTCTGTTAGTACCTCAGAGGTTAACGCCGTTCAGTCCACCGCGGCAGATAAATCCTCGAAAGGGAAAGGGAAGGGGAAAGGAAAACCGAAAAATGAAAATAAACAACCCAAGCAGGAACCTTCTAAAAATTCATCTGAAGATGGAGCCAAGCGAAAACCTAAGTACCCTTGCCTCATCTGTGAGGAAGATCACTATACCAAAGACTGCCCTAGGCGGTCCGAGGTTAGTTGGTTATTGAAAGGCGCTCCTGGACCTCCTGCCGTGTTGAAAGAACCTTTCCCTTCCCAACAGACACATCAGGTGGCTGACCCCTCTCAGTCCTCTTCCTCGTTCGGTTCTCAAGTGTTCATGGCTGGCACCATTCCCATCCATGTTTCGACTCGAGCAAAAGATTATCCTTCTTCAGCCGGGAAAGAGCCGGAGATTCCCTCCAGCGCTCCTCCGTCCAGTTCTGGTCCCCTTCACATCGAACGGCCCAGCGCTGAGACGATCCCCCGACCCCCTCCTAAAGGTGTACTCAGGAAGTCATCCTATAACCCCAATGCTCGTGCCGCCCAGCACTATAGCATTGTCGAGGACTTAGCTCAGTCTCCGTCTACTATGTCCGCGTTAGAAGTCCTCCAGAGCTGCCCCTCTCAGAGGAAGTCCCTGCTATCAGTCATTGGTGGCATCGACCCGGCAGATTCGGATTTGATTACTTTTGATCTCGAGGGTTTTTCCCAGAGACTGCCTCACCAGGTAGCATTCCTTATCCAGGTCATCATTAATAGCAAAACGATTCATCATACCGTTATTGATGAAGGTGCCTCAACCTGTATCATGTCAGTCGCTTGCTGGAAGGCTATTGGTTCCCCCGCTCTGAGTCAGTCTCCTACGACCCTAGAAGCGTTCGATGGAAGAGAATCTCGCCCTTACGGTATTCTCCAACGTTTACCCATTTCCTTAGAAGGCAAGACAGTCGAAGTAGAGGTAGAGGTCATTGACGCAAATCTCACGTACAACCTCCTCCTCGGCCGCAGCTGGACATATGCCATGCAGGCCGTAGCGTCCTCCTTATTCCGTGTCATTCGTTTCCCTCACCAAGGAAAGATTGTCACGGTGGACCAGCTCTCTTTCTTCGCCTCTTCCTCCGAAGGTAATGTGCCATTTGTGGAGCATACCTCCAGGTCCTTAGAAAGTGTGGGAGCCGGACTTTTCAAAGATCCTGCTTTGATGGGAGTTTTTCCCCTCCCACCTCCCAATTTCGCCTCTGTCAATATGATCTCTGTACGTTCAGATCCATGGGTTCTTCCTCCCTCGAATCAGGAAGACTCTTGGGGCGATATGATGCCATTGAGTCCCGCCGAGCTCAATTACATCGAGATTGTCGCTGCATCGACTCCACCCCCTGAACCTGCTCTTCCAAGTAGTATTCCCGATTCATATGATCATTTCCCATGGTTAGGAGATGAGCCTACTTCGGACCCTTTGAAAGAGATTTTCCCCTCCGATGAGGCCATTATAGAGATTATGTCTCTAGAAGAGCTCCCTTGGTCAGATCACCACCATCACTCTTCGTTTCTCCCTCCCCATCCGGAAATGGCCGCATGTCTCGAGCGGTTTGCTTCATGTGTCCCATCTCCGCCTCTCCAAACACCTATCCAGCTATATCAAGTGTCGTCGGAGGGCAATTTGGGAAATATAACGCAAACCCAGCCAATCGACATCTCTGTCAAACCAGGGATTGTCGAGAATATTTTCATTGGAGTCACATGCACTCCTGAGGAAGTTCAACTTTATACCGCTTTATTTCGTGAATTCCGGGATGTCTTTGCATGGTCTTACGAGGAAATGCCCGGCATCGACCCTAGTATTGTGGTGCACGAAATTCCTACTTATCCAGGCGCCAAGCCTGTTCGTCAGCGTTTACGTCCTGTGCACCCTCGAAAGGCAGCAGCCATCAAGGCCGAAGTTGAAAAGCTTCTTCGAGCTGGTTTCATTTATGCCATTCCCCTCACGGAATGGGTATCCAATATAGTCCCTGTAAATAAAAAGCAGGGTACCATTCGGGTCTGTGTTGACTACCGCGATATCAACCGCGCCTGTCCAAAAGATAATTTTCCTACGCCTTTTATTGATCAGCTTATTGATGACTGCGCGGGAAGCGAGATTTATTCGTTTATGGACGGCTTCTCTGGTTACAACCAGATCAACATAGCCCCCGCAGACGAGCACAAGACAGCTTTCATTTGTCCTTGGGGTACCTTCGCTTATAAGAAGCTCCCTTTCGGTCTCAAAAATGCCAGTGCCACTTTCCAGTGTGCGATGTCGTATGCTTTTCATGATATCCGACACATCGTACAGCCTTACCTGGATGACCTCCCAGCTCATTCAGCTAAACGTCAAGACCATCCATCTCATTTACGCGAAATCTTCCTCCGCTGTCGACACTACCGTATTCGACTTAATCCACACAAGTGTGTCTTCTGCGTGGAAGCTGGCCGACTACTCGGGTTTATCGTCTCCCGAGAAGGCATCCGCTTGGATCCCCTCAAAGTTGAGGCCATTTTGAATCTTCCTCCCCCTGCCTCTTTGCAGCAATTGCAGAGCTTGCAGGGAAAAGCTAATTTTCTTAGACGATTTATCCCGAATTATGCCGAGGTGGCTAAAGGCTTCACGCGGTTATTAAAGCGAGACACACCCTTTCGTTGGGATGCCATCGCCCAGGAGTCTTTTGAGCGCCTTAAAGACCTTCTTGTCTCAGCCCCGCTCTTAAGACCGCCGAACTATCACCGCGACTACACTCTCTATTTAGCTGCCGCTGACACCACCATCGGTATGGTTCTAGTGCAGGACGATGATGTTGGCACCGAGCATGTTATCTATTATCTTAGCCGCAACCTTCTGGATACGGAAACTCGCTACGCATACGTCGAGAAGTTGGCATTGGCAGCTGTCTGTGCCGTCCAATGATTCTGGCATTATATCCTGTTGCGCACAGCGACCGTGATCTCTGATTGCAACCCCATGACCTACATTTTGTCACGTCAGCTGCTGGGGGGCAAATACTCGAAGTGGATTGTAATCCTCCAAGAGTTCGACTTGGAATTCACTGTAGCCAAGTCTAAGAAATCTCTGGTCTTTGCTGAACTGCTCTGTTCCTTACCATCTCACTCTGCACCCTCCCGCTCAGAGGAGCATATTCCGGATGAAACTTTGTTTCTCATCAGTACCCTCGACCCATGGTATGGGGATATTATCGTATATTTACAAACATCTTCGTTCCGTCCCAATGTATCGAAATATGCTCGACGACGAATTCGTCACCAAGCTCAACCATATCGTATCTTGGGCGATACCCTGTACCGCCTCGGCGTCGATTCTGTTCTTTGCCGATGCTTAACTCTCGAGGAGGCTGAGCGAGTCTTGAATGACTGCCACTCCAGCGCTTGTGGCGGCCATATGTCTGGATATGCTACCGCCCAGAAGATCCTCCGGGCTGGTTATTTCTGGCCTTCCATCTTCAAGGATTGCATCCTTGCTGTACGTGCATGTCACGAATGCCAGGTTTACCACCGGAAGATGCGTGCACCTGTCGCACCACTGCACCCTGTTGTAACCGTAGGTCCATTTGCCAAATGGGGCATCGATTATACATCCTGTAACCCTCGTTCGGCCGGGGGGCATGGGTACATTATCGTTGATGTGGATTATTTCACCAAGTGGGCCGAAGCGATGCCTACATTGAACGAAGACGGTCACACAGCGGCGCAGTTTTTATTCAATCATGTTATCACTCGTTTCGAAGTCCCTCAGGTTATCGTTACAGATCATGGAAAGCATTTCCGAAATCATATGATGACGGAGCTAACGACCCAACTAGGCTTACGCCAAGATAGTTCGTCACCGTACTATCCACAATCTAACGGTCAAGTTGAAGCCGTGAACAAAGTTTTGATCACCATGCTTCAGCGCACCGTCAATACGCACAAGTCTAACTGGCACCTTATGCTTTTACCAGTCTTGTGGGCCTACCGGACTTCTGTGAAGGATGCCACCGGTTTCACCCCTTTCCAGTTGGTTTATGGACTGGAGGCTACCCTTCCCGTCGAATGCGAGATTCCTTCATTAAAATTAGCTGTCGAGTTACTTCCCAACACCACTCTGGTGGAGGAACGGCTTCTTTACCTAGAACGTCTAGACGAGACTCGTCGTTTGGCTTCTCTGGCTATCAAAGCGCAGAAGAAGAGAGTCAAGGCTCACTTCGACCAGAATATTCATCCTCGTTCCTTTGCTGAGGGAGATTTAGTACTGCTCTACGATCAAGCTAAGGATAAGCTGGGGGCAGGGAAGCTCGAATTTATGTGGTTAGGTCCCTACATCGTGAAAAGAGTTTTACAAAAGGGCGCATATGAGTTAATTGATTATGAAGGAAATCCTCTTGACAAGCCCCGCAACGGGCTGTATCTGAAGAAATATTATGCATAACTTCGCGCACTCACTTTGTATATACGTGTGTTTTGTGTGTTGTGCATGATTTCGTTTTTGCTTTGGTATGAAAGCGTGTTTTGCCTCTTATTGTGCTCTCTTTTTTGTGCATATGTCTAGTGCACCCTATGTTGGTTTCGCTGATGGCGCCTGCCGCAGCACTTGCAATTTGTCATCTGCGGCGTGGGTGATCTACGATCCTCACGGAGAATTGTTAGACCTTCAGGGCATCTGCCTAGGTCGTACCACTAACAATGTTGCCGAATACAGCGCTGTAATTGAATTACTTGCCGAAGCGGTTGACCTCGGCATCCGAGAATTAGTGGTGAACCTGGACTCCCAGCTGGTTGTCCATCAACTTAACGGGCGATATTCCGTCAGAGACCAACGCATACTAAGGTTGTACCTACGTGTAAGATTGTTGGAACGGAACTTTGATTACATTACTTATCAACACATTCCAAGACGATTAAATACGTTGACTGATGCATTGGCAAATCATGTGTTAGACAGACATTTGCGAAACAGATAACATCATACAAGAAGACATAGAAAGCATAATAGAGTAAAGCATATGTAAATAAATCATTTCAAGCATAGTGTGCATGTGTGTGCCTTTAAGCTTGTTTAAAAATATAAAATACATGGGTCATGTGTCGTGCAAATTCATACACAAGATCACAGTTGTACTGAACAAATTGCATAACATAAACAAAACATCATCACATGTAACCATGATCCATCCAAAAAGCCGGTATGTATATATATATATATATATATATATATCGTGTGGCGCACTAAGGCGCTCAAAAATAAGTGTATATGTCCAAAATATCAGGATATCTGAGTCATGTGTCTCAAAATAACAGTGGAAATAAAGCCTAGGCGACTATTGAGCCGGGTGGTGCTCTCTGTAGTACACAGTCGCTCGTGCTACCCGCCTCAGAAGGCGGTGCACCCTGGGTTCCACCCCCACTGTATGGATCTGGTGCTCTAAAGGGACCTCCTCGACCCCCTGGTAGTCAGGCACTCCCTCCAGCAACCCCTCAAGGTTGCGAGCTACAGTCTCTGACGTGTCAACCCCTGGAGGGACTAAGGCCAGGGCTCCAGCTCCCTGTCCCTCTCTCCGTGCCTCGGCAGCCAGGCCAATCGGTCTAGTGGGCCCCACATCTGCATACCATGACGTTTATTAGGACATGTACATGAAAAATTCAAAAACATTACAAAACTCAAAAAGTCAAGTGTTATACCTCCATCATCCCACTGTTCCCCTGGGGGCAACACTATATCAGGGTCATTGCGGAAATCCATACCCGCGTATGGCCAGTCCTCCACGAAGATAACCTGCTGATCTAGCCAGTCCCGGAAGAACGCTCCCCAGGAATGCGGCCGGCCACCGCCTCCGCGTGGCATGATGCGAGCCCATCGTGTGGCCCTCGTTCCCGAGGATCCCTAGGAGCATCCACGGCCATCGTCTGCAGCCGCATGGCTGGCACTCGCTCTAGGATAAGCGGGACTAAGATAGACTCATAGCCGAACTGCTTCGTCTCTCCGTGACGACAGTTGCTAAGCTGCCTCTTCATGTTGTTGGTCACCGCTGTGGCCCAATCGAACACAGTAGGCTCAAGGCAATCGAGAGCTAGCATAAGGTGAGTCTTCGAGGCCTCGTGGTTGGCCATGCTTCCCGCTGCCCGGGTCACCATGAACAGGATGGTGCGAAGGACTATGTTTCTCACCGTGGGGATTGCCACTTTCCCACTCCGCGTCTTCTCGGCTTCTGGACATACTCGAGCCATGAGATCGTCTAGAGGACCGCCGCCAGGTCGTTGTCCCTCTATGATGGGCCTTGCACCCCGGCGTGACAACCCAGTCAGAAAGAAAATGTCCATATGGTCGAATTCAATGTCTTGGCCCCGGATGGTGAATTTCCCGTCCACCGGGTTCCATGCCCTGATCAGTAGCTCGAGGAGATCATGCTGGGCCCTTAGGCGTGGTGTGAGGAAGAACTTCATGAACCCGCATGCCCGCATGGCATTGCAGCAGTCCACACTTGCAAAAGCGGCTATATCCTCAACTTCGTGAACCCTTTCCTGCCACTGGAAAGCCATTGCACCCTGCATAAGCAATGCAAAAAATTAGAAGTGCTGGCATTGGAATTTTTACGTTCGGAAATAGAAAAAACAAATCTTTCCGCGCCAGCGCGGCTGTTTTAAAAACAGCCGCGCTGGCCATGACAGCCCTTTGTTATTTTTCAAGGTCAGCGCGGAAGAACACGGGTTTTCCGCGCTGACCCGAAGTTGGGTGCGTTTTGTCCTAATTCAGCCAGCGCGGACCCGCGTGGGAAACCCGCGCTGACCGAGAGCGCATCCATGCTCAAGAAATTCGCCCAATTGGGCATATTCCACCGTTAAAAACTTGCTAAACATAATCAAAATGCAGGGCAAGGAGAGGAGAACCTACCTGGAAGAAACGGTTCGAAGAATGGTGTCCGTACGAGCTGGAAATCACTCCGTCAACTTTCTGGCTTCTCCACGTCCTTCACGTCCCAAAATGGTAAAATGGTAAAAATGATTTTTCACCTCCCCTATTTATAGTAAAAACTCATAAATGACCATATTTTTGGGTTTCTACCATCTTTTGCCATGGATTTAGCCCTAGCCTTATTGAATGCATGTTTTAATATGTTTTTTACACATATCGAATGGATTTATGCGGGTAGTGTTCCTGTGCAGGTTCGAATAGACGGTGAAAATCATCATGGTCCTGAAATCACTTGGTCCCAACAATGTCGTCTTTGATCTCTTTTCCAACATAAAACGAGAAAAGATGGTCGAGCCTCCTTTCATCTCGTTAAAGGGAACGAGAGGCGGTCATTTTAAGCTCTTTTTCCGATCGTATAACTTAAAAAGATTGCCGGGTGTTTGTCGTTTCGCACTCGTTATCGGCTCTAAAACGACGTGTTTTCGACCGCTTTTTTACTTTTTCGGGTCAAAAACACTATTTACGAAAAGTACTCCTCGATTGTAATGGTCGGGCGGTTCTTTCGAGCATTGTTTTATACTTTTTCGGGCTCGAGAGACACAACTGTACGAAAAAGGACCCCCCTGGAGTCTTCTTTTTGCTGTCTTTTCAGACTCTCTAAACAAGAAAAGACGCCGAGTTTTTCCTTTGTCAGGCTCGTTAAAACACTTGATGACATCGGATATTGTCGAAATGACATTCTTCAAGCATATGCTATCCCCGTCAAGCTTGTCATCCAAAAATAACCGGGGTACCTGTCGTGGCGGAAAAAGTCGTTTGTGCGGACACAACTGACCTCCCTAGGAGTCTAAACTCTCTAGCGACAAACAAGACAAAATGGAGCGATCTTTCTCTAAATACACCTTTTAAAACATGAAAACTACAAATGTTTAGGCTTACCTTATTCCAAAACGCTGTTGTTGTAGTCCGTCCTTGCCGATCCGGATGAGCTCCTCCTTCACATCAATTCCTGCAACCACAAACAATCAAACAATTACCAAGCACTTGTATCTCATATAATAAAACATATATTCAACATGCAGACCAAGGAACACATGAAATAACTCATTAACACAAGCTATTGAGAAAAATGAACCAGTTTGTATTAATAACGAAACAAAGAAACTCTTACAACCTGGCCTTGGTGTTGTGCAAGTTCCTCCCAGGGTCCATCAAGGGTTTTCCTCTACTTTGACAAAGCTCACCCACTTCCAAGTAGAATCAAGCAAAGACAATCTCTCCTCACAAGGTTCTAAATGGGAGTCCTAATTCCTGCAGCATTTACCCAAAGAAAATGTATAGCTTCAACCTCCTCTCCCTCTGGCTCAATGCCTTTATTTATAGTGCTGTAAAGAGGTTATTCAGGTCCACCATCAATGGGATAATCCCCCTCTTTGGGTGGGATAGCTCCCTTATTGATGGGATAAGTTCCTCCTTAATAGGGATACATGAACCAACTGGAGGCGCATCCATTTCATCAAACCGACCTCTAGAAAGTTCTAGAAGTAACCACAAGTAACTTTTTTAAGATGAAACTTGTGCATTTTGCCTTTTACAGAAGGACGCACCTGTCCCTTAACATACAGAGCGTCCAAGGACGCAGCCTTTGTGAACATTGTGAGCGTCCCCGCAGGTAAGGCTTGAGAGAACCTACGTCCCCAGAGATAAACACATTTTTTACAAGACTTTCTCTCTTCTTTGAGTTTGAGATGGATAGCAGAGGCATAAGACTTGCCTAAGAGGGTAGCATGACTGTTGATTGAGCCATACTAACTGTAAATAGTCATGGTGACATTTTTTAGTGTAACAGATTGCCCCCTAAAGTGCGAAGCCTGGAATAGATTAGGGTTTTGTAATTCTAGGAAGGGTGAAGCGCTTTATCATTTCAAGGATTGTCTTGTGGATGACCTGGTTGGAACCTACAATTTTCAACACAAAATACATGTATAAGATTATATCATCACTGAGGTAGGCATTCCCATACTCAGATTCAAAACTTTAACTAATGGACTAACTACTCTGATACAGGAATGATCTTGCAGTACATCATTTTTATAGACTTTTGTAGACACAGTATGGACGCAGCCATCTGTTTATGATTAGTCTACATAGATAATGAATACAAAATTCCTCGCATCCTGGATGGTAGAAACTAGATCCAGGGTCTTCACTTCTACTTCCCGAATTGGTACGATTCTAGCCATGTGATTAAATGATTTGATGTCGAACATGTTAGAAACCACTTGATTACCAGTCGATGATGTAAACTGTTAACAAGCGTGAGAGAGACCACCAGTAATGTCAATGGTTCTCAAAGTACCAAGCACAACCCGTGAAATGTGAATAGATGTTTTGATGTCGAACACTTCACGGAATCCTTTGATCGAAAGTCAATGATGTAAACTGACGTCAAAGGCGAGAAACCTGCCATTGATGCATGCAGACTTCAAGGTACTGTCGATTCCTAAGTCATCTTTCTAGATAATGTGTCGATGTCGATAGAAAGCGACCCGTTGCAGGCAAGCCCGCAACACGAAATCATTGTTCAAGTTGAAGAAATGTTGCTGTAAGGACTGACTCAGGGATGGTCAAATGGATGACAAGTATTTTGCAGATGAAAGTTTTTCTTGCAGACCTCTTGAACACATAACGACACGACAGATGGCTTGGTGACGAATAACTCAAATTTAATCCCCGGAACCCGGTTAAAGACTTTCAAAGTGGTTTGATCAACCGTGAGGTAAAAGATTTCCCAACCCAGGTGAATGAAAAAGTGTCGTGTTCAAGAGTGGTAATAAAGTTTCTTTTGAGACAAAAGGTAACAAACAGGTTCATTCTTCTCTCTTTTCCCCCACCATTTCTGGCAAGTACCTCTTTATTTTTAACAAGCTTGAGGAGGATAACATATGCTTGATTATAAGCTCATCCTTCGGACGAGTCCAACCTAGTTTAAATTCGAACCCTAGGAAGAAGTGGTTCGTTCCTGTTTGTAATTGAACAGGTCCTCTACTGTAAAAGTTTAACGAGCCCAGTATAGGAGAAACTCGGCATTTTTCAATTTTAGAGAGTCTGAAAAAACTAAAGGAGACTCCATAACTTTTTCATACATTTGTGTCCCTCAAGCCCGAAAAAGTATAAAATAATACCTGGGGGAACCGCTTGATCTTGCGACCAAGGAGTACTTTCATAATAGTGTCGTTGACCTGAAAAGTAAAAAGCGATCAAGGACACGTCGTTTTTTTTCCTTATCGAGTTTGAAACGACAAAAACCCGGCAATCTTTTCCTGATTTTGCGGTCAGAAAAGAGCTAAAAGGGGACCGTCTTTTAATTCCGTTTTAACGAGTGTAAAAGAAACGCTCGGCGATCTTTTCATGTTTTAGGAGTCAGAAAAGGGCTTAAAAGATGACTCTGATATTTTTGTTTGTGAAAAATGACAATTTCCCTCGAAATCCCTTTGTCCTGCACAAAAGCAACACATTACTCATACCTGTTTAAAATATGCAAAAATACATCGAAAAACATCTTTTCATGGTAAAAAATGAACTAATTCATCCAAAAAACCTATAAAAAGACCTTTTACCATGTCATTTTTACCGTTTGACTGTTGAGGTTGAAAAAGGAGCTTTTGACAAGAAACTTCCCATGGTCGCTGCGGAAACTCCGACCGTCGGAACCGAACGCCGTCTTATCCAGGTATTTTACACATCCTATTCTGCATTTCTATCCGTTTAGAATTAATTTTTAGGTCTTAGTTTCATTTTTTGGGGGGGTTTTGGTTTTGGAATGCGCCTCTTGGCAGACGCGGGTGCCCTTTGGGTGACCCGCGTCCCCCGAATTTTTCCTATACAGGAAAATGGTCGGAAGACGCAGTCCGCCTTCAGGCCAGCCGCATCCGGGCGCGCTGTGCTGTAAAGGCAGGGTGCGTCTTCCGTGAAACGTGCATTTCAAAACCCCAACCCCCTCAAATAACTATCTAAAAATTCCCAAATCAATTTCTAATGACTATTTCTGGTGTGCAGGGCATTAACCATGTTAGATTGGAGAGAAAGAGAGCATGTAGAGGATGATGAAGCTGCAATAAATCATCAACCTTCCCTGGATGCCCTAAGAGCATGCGGGTTATACAAATACTGGACCATATCGGGCATGAGGGGCCAGGTAAGATTCTTGGAATGGCTGGTTGAGCGATGGAACGTTCAAGAACAATGCTTTTACATAGGAGGGCACCAGCTCGAGATAGAGCCCTCGGATGTATACTTTCTCACTGGCTTGCCGAACAGAGGCGAGCAACTTAGTCTTGCGGGGACTAGGTCGGGTGGCCAATCCCTTGATAGTCTCCGCGACGAGTGGTGCACACCTGGGGCTCACCATTCGAAAGGCATAGAGATAAAACACATCATTCTGCGTGAACTCAAAGTCATAGCGTTCACGGTTACCAGAATTTGCGGCGCGGCCGCTTTACACATTGCTTCCGGATCCCAAATGCAGATGGCAATTGACTGTTACCAAGGCACCATTTTCAACTGGTGTGAAGCTGTGTCGGCTCATATGAAGAGCCAACTGACCAAGGCAAAGAACGAACGACTAAAGACTTTTGGATATGGGCCTCTAGTCGTGAGCTTTGCCTTGGAGAGAGTTCCAATGTTGATCCCTCAGCAACTCACTGTTGATATCTTGGGTCCTCGGGAGCCAAAGCTGATACGATGGGTTGCGGTGATGGCCCGGCATCCTGACGAGGGCACGGCGGTGGTTCGATTCTCAGATAGTTACTTTCACTGGTTAGAGGACCAGGTTTTTTCGATACAGGACTTTCCGTATGCCGGAGTGGATTTTAGAGGTGATCCGGACATGGTTCTTCCACCGGGAGAACAATGGGATGACATAGGTACTTTATTTTTCACAAGTTTTCTAATTATGTATTTTTTTATTTTTCATATATATCGTCTCAAAACTAACAATAAAATTTTCAAAATGCAGATGTTGGTCCACAGCGTCCAGCCAACCTCTAGCCTTTTGATAGACTACATCCAGCTGCACCGGTACCGGCCCCACAGGACGTGGCTGCAGAAGTACTAGCTGAGTTGGAGCATGATCTAGAGCGTCTCATGGCAGATATACCTGAGACTACTATGGACGACATTCCTACCAGGCTTCAGCGCTTCGTAGTCGCGGTCCCTGGACCGTTTAGGAGATTTTTGCGTAAGGTAGCCCGCACAGTGGTGTCATACAGAGAGCACCACCAGTGATTGACTAGTCACTTTTGTAGTCACATGTGACATTTTGACTTTTTGTACTATCATTTTGCCGATCATAAGGTGTTTTCAACCTATGATCGAAGACGATGTATATATTTTTTGACACACTTCTATCTATATATATCACTATTACCGGCTTATCCTGTTTAACATATGTGATGAAATGTTTTTAAATTTACTTGCATGATTATCGTAAATGTCTGTCCAACATTCGAGAAGCAATTGCATCTGCTAATGTATTCAAAGACCTTGGAATATGTTGATATTCAATGTAATCAAATTCACGTTCCAAGAGACGCACTCTCAAAAACAACCTTAATAACACAGGATTTCTAATGGCATAAACTCTATTAAGCTGTAATACAACAAGGTCAGAATCTAACCTCACTATCAAACGTCGAATTCCAAACGAACTAGATTCGGATAATAATTCGATCACTGCACTGTATTCTGCAATGTTGTTCGTTGTTTGACCGAGGCTTACCCCATGCATAGAAACTAACTCGTCAGAGGGCGAATAGATAACCCAAGTTGCGGAAGAGATATTCCGTGTACTACGACAAGCA
Organism: Pinus tabuliformis; assembly: GCA_031772625.1. NCBI lineage: Eukaryota > Viridiplantae > Streptophyta > Pinopsida > Pinales > Pinaceae > Pinus > Pinus tabuliformis. The sequence goes on along the minus strand of CM062820.1, from coordinate 314,698,568 downwards.
CCATCAGCAAATCCAATGTATGTTTGGAGAGGCATCGACATCTGCAATATCAAGAGTAAAACCAAGATAAGCCAGAATAACGACGAAAAACCACACTCTCTAAGCTAAGCACACTAACTAAACTAACACACTCGCTAGCTAGAAAGAAAATCTAACCTATCTAAAAATTTCTCCATACCCATCATTTAAGCATAATACCTCTTTAGGTAAAGTCCATTTCTGGGTTTACCCAAAGAGTCCCCATCAAAGTCAACTAGCTCATAAGCCCCTTTTGCTAGCTTTCTCTTTACAATGTAGGGCCCATGCCACATGGGAACGAATTTTCCGGCACCTAGCTTATCGTTAGCTTGATCATATAATAGTACTAGGTCTCCTTCCGAAAAACTTCGAGGGGTTACATTTTTATCATACTGAGCTTTCATTCGTTTCGCGTGAGTCTCGATAGCTAATGTAGCGTCACGTCGAGTCTCATCTAATTTAGCCAAGTACAATAACCGTTTCTCCTCTTTGGAAGTAGCTGGAAGTAATTCGACAGCCATTTGAAGTGATGGGATTTCGCATTCAATGGGTAACACAGCTTCCAAGCCATAAACTAGCTGGAAAGGAGTGAACCCTGTTGAATTTTTTACTGAGGTTCGATATGCCCATAGCGCCGAAAATAACATGTTGTGCCAATTCGTTCGATGGATACCAATGATCCGTCGAATCATGATGACTAGAACTTTGTTGATAGACTCAACCAAACTGTTGGCTTGCGGATAATAAGGAGTAGAGCTATCGTGGCGCAAACCAAGCTGGTGTGTAAGCTCAGTCATCATGATGTTTCGAAAATGGCTCCCATGGTCAGTAATGATTGCTTGTGGGACACCAAACCTAGTTATGATATGATTGAATATGAAAACTGCAGCTGTTTTTCCGCTTGCGTCGAATGTAGGCATCGCCTCGGCCCACTTAGTAAAATAATCAACCGCAAGGATGATATACGCATGCCCCCCGGCCGAGTGAGGGTTACAAGTAATAAAGTCGATACCCCATTTGGCGAATGGACCAGCGGCAATTATAGGGTGGAGAGGAGCAGGTGGAGCGCGCATCTTGCGATCAAACACTTGACAGTTGTGGCATTTCCTGACGGCAATGATACAATCCTTAAACATAGACGGCCAGAAATAGCCAGCGCGCAACACCTTCTGAGCTGTGGCATACCCAGACATATGACCGCCACATGCTCCAGAGTGACAATCATTCAAAACTCTCTCAGCCTCTTCGTGATTTAAACAACGTCGAAAAACTAAGTCTGCCCCCCGGCGATAAAGTGTATCTCCAATAATTTTAAATTGCTGGGATTGAAACCGAATTTTTCGACGTTCTTCTTTGGAAGCTTCAGGCCGAAAGGTTTGGGTTTGGAGATAGATGATTATATCCCCGTACCACGGATCTAAAGTACTGATAAGAAACAAAGATTCGTCCGCAATGGACTCCTCTGCCACAGTTTCTGTGTCAGCACTCGGGAAATCACACATCAACTCCGCAAAAACTAAGGATTTCTTAGACTTAGACTTCTCGAACTCCAAGTCGAACTCTTGCAGGATGACAATCCATTTAGAGTACTTTCCCCCTAGCAATTGTTTTGTCAAGATATAAATCATAGGGTTGCAATCCGAAATAACTGTAGTTTTATGGAGGAGAATGTAGTGACGAAAACGCTGGACAGCTTGAACGGCTGCCAGGGCCAATTTCTCCACATGCGAATATTTTAACTCAGTGGGATTTAAGGTCCTACTAAGATAATATATCACATGTTCCGCTCCGAACTCATCTTCTTGAACTAACACCATTCCTATGGTGGAATGCGAAGCTGCGAGGTATAAGAAGTAGTCCTGGTTGTAGTTGGGAGGATGCAACAACGGTGCATGGGTCAACGCGTGTTTAAGTGCATCAAAAGATTGTTGAGCAATCTCGTCCCAAAAGAATTGTGCGTTCTGTTTCAACAACCGTGTAAAACCTTTAGTGACCTCGGCGTAGTTTGGGATGAATCGGCGTAAAAAGTTCGCTTTCCCTTGCAAACTTTGGAGTTGGCGCAAACTCGAAGGAGGAGGCAATTTGATGATAGCTTCGACCTTTGAGGGATCGACGCGAATGCCAGTTTTTGAAACAACAAATCCCAGCAATCGACCTGTTTCTATACAGAAAACACACTTGTGGGGATTCAACCGAATTCGATAATGCCTACACCTCATGAAGATTGCTCGTAAATGGACAAGGTGATCAGCTCGATGTAAAGAATGAGCAGGCAAATCATCGAGATAGGGTTGCACAATGTGCTTGATGTCATGAAATGCATAAGACATCGCCAGTTGAAAAGTGGCCCCGGCATTCTTAAGCCCAAAAGGTAACTTGCAATAAGCAAATGTCCCCCATGGACAAATGAATGCCGTTTTTGGTTGGTCGGCAGGTAGAATATTGATTTGATTATAGCCTGAAAAGCCATCCATAAAGGAAAACAGTTCACTTCCGGCACAATCATCAATAATTTGATCGATATAAGGCGTAGGATAGTTGTCTTTTGGACAAGCTCGATTTATATCCCTATAGTCGATACAGATTCTTATTGTTCCTTGTTTCTTGTTAACCGGAACAATATTCGATACCCAATCCGTTAACGGGATCGGATAAATGAAACCTGCTTTCAACAGCTTTTCGACTTCTGCTTTAATCGCAGCTGCTTTTCGAGGGTGAATCTGACGCAACCGTTGCCGGACGGGTTTAGCATCCGGGTAGGTCTTTATTTCATGAACAACAATGGCAGGATCAATTCCCAGCATTTCCTCGTAAGACCAGGCAAACACGTCGCGGAATTCTTGGAATAGGGCCTTGTAAGTTTGGATTTCATCTTCTGTACAAGCGGCACCTATATGAATGTTTTCCTCGATTCCGGGCTTCACTGAAATATCAATGGGAATAGTACGAGAAATATTCCCCAAATTCAACTCTGAATCAGAATGTTTCGTTGGATCCTGAGCGTCTTTGACATATTCAGCGGTAAAGATAGATGAAAAATCATTTTCAAATGCATCATCCTTAGGTAAAAACGAAGATCTGTGATGGAGATCCTCCCATGGTAGATCATCTACACTTAGGATTTCGCGAAGTTGTTCGTCAGATGACACGACTTCGGGAAACGCTATCCGTTCTAAGGTTGAGGTGAAAAGTGATTCTTCACTGACCACATTCATTTGGTCGATTTCGGTTGAATGCGAGTCGGTAAAAGACATGACAGCTTCATAAGCAATTTCATATGGACTCAAAGGCATAGCATCACCGAATGAGTCTATCTCAGAGTCAGATGGGACAATCCAAGGATCGTCATAAATAATGTTTTCTGATGTAATCATATGAATTGTCGCAAATGAAGGGTCTACGTTGAGTGGAGGGAGAGGAAAAGTTCCCAGTAAACCGGAATCCTTAACTAAACCTACACCAACGTCCCTATAAGGGATTGTCGTCTTACCGACATGCTGGATACTCTCTGAAGAGGCTGGGTCGGATGAAAAGTATGTCAGCTGATCAATAGTCACGATCTTACCGTTATATGGAAACTTAATTACTCTGAAGACCGATGAAACGACCGCTGTCATAGCATATGACCAACTTCGACCCAAAAGAAGGTTGTAGTCTAGAGGGGCATCAACCACTTCCACATCCAGACTAACGGTTTTACCTTCTACCCCTATAGGCAATTCTTGTAGAATACCAAACGGACGGAACCCACGGCCATCAAAGGCCTTAAGGATGGTGGGGGATTGGTTCAACGAAGGAGAACCAAGCGATCTCCAACATTGAATCGACATAATACACGTAGAAGCTCCCTCATCAATCACAGTCCGATGAATAGGCCTGTTTTTGACTATCACTGGAATTTGGAAAGCCATTTGATGGGGGAGACGTGGCGTACTATTTTCTAGATCAAAGATTATCAGGTTCGGGTCCTGAACATCAACAGCTCCGATAGCCGACAAAAGTAATTTTCGTTGTGCTGGGCATGATTGCAGCACTTCTAACGCCGACATTGCTGAGGGTGAAACAGCTAAGTCCTCAACAATGTTGTAATTCTGGGCAGCTCTCGCATGTGGATTGAAAGCAGACCTTCGAAGTACACCCTTGGCGGGCGGTTTAATCACTAAGTCCGGGTTAGGTTTTTCGATCTGTAGTGGATCGGAACCGGGAGCTGAGGTTGATGGGTTAGAATGAGAAGATTCTGCTTCCTTACCATCAACAGGAGCCTTACTACCATAATCTTGTGATCGAGTCGCAATCCTCACATGAGACATCATCAAAATGGGTTCTTCACTGGCATTCGAAGAAGAACCTATCATCTTATTTTCCTGCTCTGGAAATGGATTTTTTAACACAGCAGGAGTGGGAGAACCTTTGACTATTTTCACAACCTCGGCCCGATGGGGGCAATCTCTCGTAAAATGATCCTCTTCACAAATAAGACAAGGATATCGAGGTTTGCGCTTTTCGTCATTGGTTTCCGACTTTTCAGTTTTCTCCTTTGGAGCCTTGTCTGCTTTAGCCTTCTTCTTTCCTTTCTTCTTCCCACCGTTTTTTGATTTGGCCGTAGATGACTCTACAGCGTGAATGTCGGCGGTAAGTTCAGGAGGAGACTCTCCTGTCGGAGAATCAGGCAAAGTGATAATTGGAGTAGTTGAAGCCTTGGAAGACTTCTTCTTGCTCTTCGTAGTCACGATACCAATCATACCATCAGCGGCATGAGATCCCGAAGGAGCAGCAGCGATTTGATTCGACTTTGGAAGATCCGGAATCTTCTCGTGTAACGTACCCGACTGAGTGTAAACTAAGTCAAGGTATTGTGCCTGAGCAATGACTTGCTCCTCAGTAACTACTCCGGCCTTAGCTACATCTTCAGTAATCTTCGGTAATAATGATTTGACAAACCATTCAGCTAAGATTTGGTCCGGGATAAAAACTTTCACTAATCTCCTTCGACGTCTCCACTCATGAATGTGATCAAAAATATACGTGGACGTCGATTGTTTTAGTGAAGTTAATAACTCCGTGCCATTATCGTATCTGACCGGCAACTGAAAGTGAGTTAAGAACGAGGTAGCTAACTGGCTAAAGTTGTAAAAAGAGGCCCGTGGTAACTCAATGTACCACTTGGCCGCGAGACCAATGAGTGTACGCTGGAAAAGACGTAAGCAGATCGAATCATCCGAGATAGAATTCGAAGCACACCAGAGGTGGTAAGTCATCACATGATTGGACGGATCCTCTCCAGACTTACCTTCGAACTTGGGTATGTCGCTGGGCAACTTATTTGGCATTGGCGGCCAGAACTGAAGATATTGAATTGGATCATTAGTTAGGCGCGTCAAGTCGGGTAAATCCAAAGTTGCAATAAACGGTAACTGCCGGTTAGGATCTCTAAAACTCTGGGTCACAATACCAGACCCAGGAGGAGGATATCCAGGATAACTAGGAACAGGAGTCGCATTTGGGATATTATATCCTCCTGGAAAACCAGGATTAACCAGACCGTACTGGGGTTGTTGAGGTTGTTGATAAGTGTACCCAGGATACGGTTGATACTGGTAAACCGGTTTTTGGACAGCTTTCCCATGTTGGTACTGTCCCTGGTACGGAGGTTGAACAAATTGAGGTTGAGTAGTGACAACCGTACTTATACCAGGCTGACCTACAGGCATCTGGACCGTGGTTTGAATCGTAGATCCAGACAACGGTAAAGATGTCTGAGGTGTGGTAACAGGGACAGTAGAAACTGGAGCCGTTGATACTCCAGAAGTAAGTATGGTAGATGTAGCGGTAGTTGCAGCAGCCGTTTGAGATGGAGTACTAGGTGCAATTGACGGCTGAGTAACTACCGAAGTTACAAAAGTTTGAACATTTGGCTGGACAGGTTGCGGTTGCTGGGTTGGACCAGAAACTACGGGTTGTCCAGCTTGAGGAACCATCTGTACACTTGGCTGCAACACCTGTTGAGCCTGTGATGGATCCCACACTAACATTCCAGGGTATTGACCCGTAACAGGTTGAGGATACTGAGATCCATAACCAGATTGAGGGTAGGATTGATAATTGTAAGGTGCAGTTCCAATACTTGGAACATATGACTGACCTTGAGGCGGTTGATAACCTTGACTCGAGTATTGACCTTGGGGTTGATAACCTTGGGGTAAATACTGATACTGGGGTTGACCTTGACCTTGAGGTTGGTACCCTTGAGGTTGATAACCTTGGGGTTGATACCCTTGAGGTTGCCATCCTTGAGGTTGCCATCCTTGAGGTTGATATTGATACTGAGGTTGACCTTGGGGTACATATTGAGGCTGAGGTTGACCTTGAGGCACGTATTGCACCATAGGTACATACTGACTTTGAGGTTGCCCCCCAGACACGATTTGTGTACCTTGAGGTTGCCCCCCAGGCGTTAACGGCGGTTGCCCCCCAGGCGGTAATTGGTCACCTTGAGGTTGGGAAACGGGAACTGAACCTGACATCATGTAAATGTCTCCTACACCCAATGGTATATTACCACTGTTTCCAGCAAATAACCCATGATCAACGGGTTGAGGAGATGCCCCTGCAAAGGTACCAGAAAGTGACTGATACCCAGTGGGAACAGAAGGACCGCCGTGTAAAAAAGATTCAGGACTTTGAGTAAACACGGACGACTGACCAGACATATTTACAGGAGTATAAATACCTCCAGGTGGAAAAGGAGTACGAGGTGTAGAAAAACCTACTGAGTTGTCTAAAAAATTGGTTAACGCAAGGTACCAAGAAGTACTTCTAGGAGGACTGTAAAAGATGGATTCACGCTCCCTTAGATCAATAGTAAGTTGACCTTCAAGGTGAGAGACACCTATATCCTCTTCTGGAGCAAGTTCTTCTATAGCAATCAAACCAGAAGGTAGATTTTCGGTGATAATTCTTTCTATTCTTGGTGAATCTGGAACACTAGAAGTTGGAGTAACAGGTTCAGATATTTCAGGTTCTTCGCCTGTATCACTAGCAGACGAAAAACTACCAACAAGCTCAGAAACTGAAACAGCTTCGGGATTATAACCTGTCTCTAAACTTTGGTAATCTAGATGGACTACCAAGGAAGATTCTCCTTCTTCAGGTGAACCTACTCTACTGTCACTAGGAGGAGTTACAAGGACCTTTAACCCTTCGTACTGACCCGGAATGTCTTCAGGAGATTCACCCCGCGATTTACGGAGTTTTCTTAACAAATCTATTCCGGTAACAATCTCAGGAGACTTGCCCCGAAGTCGACGGGACTGTCTCGGTAATTCCGCCACAATTAAAGATTTTTAACTACAACACACGAAAACAAAGTAAAAATTTCAAATCAAACCACCTAAAGTCTTCTAAAGAAGCAAATAAATTTCAAGCACACGCCTAAAGAATCTAGAGCGTCAAACCAAACACAAACAGTAGTCTTCCGGACCAAAAGCGCTAGTTGGTGATTAGGCCCAACCTCGCAGGATTCAGTACAGAAATGGCGGGTGGAACAGTTACCCCGGCAACCTGCTTAATGAATAGACCGGCACAAGTTCCTCCACTTTAACCGTCTCGAAGTGAAGTGAACCCCCCGGAAAATCCAAGTGAGTATAACCGACGTCTGCTCCAGGTACAGTGGGACCTTCCCTCCACCGTCACCTCGGTAGAACCCTAAAGATTATGGTCACTAAAGTTACCAATCACAACAATTACACCTGGGGGAACAGTCTAAACTCCGACAGCACGCAAGGGCAGAGTAACAAGCTCAATCCCCTTACCGGCTCCTTGACAGTAATCCAAGGTTTACCGATAAGTGACCCCTGGCTCCTCGACAATGGTTAATCCGAGGTTTACCGTTTGTAATACGTACTGTCTGGCGTCGTTCCCAACGAGGGGGGAATGATCCCCTCACTGGTTCGGACACGAGCTCGTGCTTCTCCTTTAAGAGGAGCTTTCCCAGAGTGCAATTGAAACAATTGGATTTATTCTACTCAAGATAAACTATCTGTTTGGTTTTGTAGTCTTGGAGAGTTAAGTACTCACCTACTCCAAGACCCTAGCCTAAGCTATGTTGGTGTTTCAGAGCCCTAGAAAAATAAAAATTACTAGATTGATTTTAATTTAAGCGTTACTTTTAAGGTTGTTTCTTAAGTCAAAAGGTGATGGAAGTGAAACCAGTGGTGTGTTGACTCGACTCGAAACCACTACAAAATGCACCTAAGATGATTTACCCACTACTTTACTTTTTCGATGAATTGCTTAACTAAAAAGTTGAGAGAATGCAATTTTTATAAAAGCAACTTCTTAATTAAAGACAATCAAAGAAACAATTCGTTCATCTTTTCCAAGCATAAAAACATGATCGCTCTTTACTTGCATGAAAAAACTCTTTTTCTTCCAAAAACTTTAAATGCTACTTGAAACAAAACTTTTAAAAGGAGATGTTTTTGTATTTTTCTTATTTAACGAAAAACATAAATCCATTTTAATAAAAATCAATTGCAAACTATGAAATCTATGAAAATTCACTCAAAAAAAACAAATCAAAAGGAAATTACCTTAATTAAACCTAATGAGGCAAAGCCAACAATGATTATTCTAAGGTGGTTTACTTGATCACAATCAAATCAAGGGCTAGCTTATTGCAGAACCAAAAACTAGTCAAAACAAAACTCTAATATTTTTGTTCTTTTGTAAAATGGAAATCAACACTTTATAAACAAGTAATTCGAAATTTGACCCAAAAGACAACTTAAATGGCAAGCTGCTCACACAAGGAGACTTTACGACAGGCCCGACTTCTAAGAAGGCTGACAAACCAGAGAGATCTAAGGCTGGACAACTTTCTACCGTCAAAGTCACTACAGGACCTATTCAAAAATCAAACCCTAGGCCTAAACTTCGTTGAAATCCACTAAAACACTCAAAGCTCACAAAACAAGTTCAGGTGAAATTTTTTGACAGGGCACTAAAGGATCTAGGTAGAAAACACTAAGAAAAAACAAAATATAAAAGCAGTTAAAGCAAAAATGGAGTTTTCCTAAATTTTTACAGGAAGACGCAGGCAACCCGTTAGAACAGGCGCGGGCCCGCTCTGTGCAAACGGCAACAGCGCGTCCAAAGACGCACTGTGCAGTACTCAGAGGGTGCGTCCTTCTGAAAAAGTCAAGAAAAACCAAATCTAACTAAATCTAAAGCTAAGCCACCCAAATACTAATTCTCACAGTCAAAAACCAGAAAATAAAAATGATTTTCTCAGAGAAAAGTTCACACAAAGGAAAAGACTTTCACATTAATGGCTTCCCCAGTATGGTCGCCAATTTGTCGTGGCGGAAAAAGTTGTTTGTGCGGACACAACTGACCTCCCTAGGAGTCTAAACTCTCTAGCGACAAACAAGACAAAATGGAGCGATCTTTCTCTAAATACACCTTTTAAAACATGAAAACTACAAATGTTTAGGCTTACCTTATTCCAAAACGCTGTTGTTGTAGTCCGTCCTTGCCGATCCGGATGAGCTCCTCCTTCACATCAATTCCTGCAACCACAAACAATCAAACAATTACCAAGCACTTGTATCTCATATAATAAAACATATATTCAACATGCAGACCAAGGAACACATGAAATAACTCATTAACACAAGCTATTGAGAAAAATGAACCAGTTTGTATTAATAACGAAACAAAGAAACTCTTACAACCTGGCCTTGGTGTTGTGCAAGTTCCTCCCAGGGTCCATCAAGGGTTTTCCTCTACTTTGACAAAGCTCACCCACTTCCAAGTAGAATCAAGCAAAGACAATCTCTCCTCACAAGGTTCTAAATGGGAGTCCTAATTCCTGCAGCATTTACCCAAAGAAAATGTATAGCTTCAACCTCCTCTCCCTCTGGCTCAATTCCTTTATTTATAGTGCTGTAAAGAGGTTATTCAGGTCCACCATCAATGGGATAATCCCCCTCTTTGGGTGGGATAGCTCCCTTATTGATGGGATAAGTTCCTCCTTAATAGGGATACATGAACCAACTGGAGGCGCATCCATTTCATCAAACCGACCTCTAGAAAGTTCTAGAAGTAACCACAAGTAACTTTTTTAAGATGAAACTTGCGCATTTTTCCTTTTACAGAAGGACGCACCTGTCCCTTAACATACAGAGCGTCCAAGGACGCAGCCTTTGTGAACATTGTGAGCATCCCTGCAGGTAAGGCTTGAGAGAACCTGCGTCCCCAGAGATAAACACATTTTTTACAAGACTTTCTCTCTTCTTTGAGTTTGAGATGGATAGCAGAGGCATAAGACTTGCCTAAGAGGGTAGCATGACTGTTGATTGAGCCATACTAACTGTAAATAGTCATGGTGACATTTTTTAGTGTAACAGTACCCGCCAGAAATGGTGGGGAAAATGGAACTGTAATCCTAGTCGTGTCGGCAGTATGTCGCTCTTGAACATGGCACTCTTCTGCTTCGTGTCTGGGTGGGACCATCTCATCCTATTTTTCACTGGCCTCCATGGGTTTGGGTTATCCTATTCGACCTCTCATCTGCTCATTGCCATCATTACTATACCCTCTGCTCATTTGATGTCAAATACTGCCAAACCCGCTACAGTGCCGCCGATATGTTCAAGAGAAGTTGGCCTCTGCAATAATACAACCTCATCTGCTATCTCACACAAATCATTTTTCCTCTGTCTCGCGTCGATGATGTGGGAAACAGTATGGCCCACCTTCGATCAAGGTCACTTCCTGTCGACTTCAGCTCATTATCCGGGAAGGTGACTTAGAGACTCCCTTCAGGTGCCTTAGAGCCTGCATGCCTCAATGGCAGGTTCTTCGTGTTCGACGCGAGGTTTACATCATTGGCCTCCGATCGAATGATTCCGTGGGTGTTCGACACCAGCTCATTGATTCACATGCCACGGATTGTACCTATAGTACCTTGAGGGCCATTGTCACTACTGGTGGTACCTCTTGCGTCTGTTAACGGTTTTCATCATTGACTGGTAATCAGACGATGTTCATGCATGTTCGACTTCAACCCATATATTCACATGCTTGAACTTGTACTTTGTTCGGATCGGGACGGAGCGCAAGACCCTGGATCCCTGTCTGTTATGGTCTAGGTTGCGATTTTGTGGATGATCATTACATGACTCATTGATGGATGGCTGCGCCCATACCTGAGTCTTCATGGATGGCTGCGACCATACCTTATCATTATTATGGTCTCTTTAGCTGGGTGGCTGCGTCCATTCCAACAGACCTTTTCGCATGTCTTTTTGGATGGCTGCGCCCATGCCTAGACTGCATGTACTTGATTATCAGAGATTTTCGGTCCTTCCTGGTGGTGTTCCAGTTCGGCGTGTGTTGTAAAGCATTTCACCCCTCCCACTCTCTCGGTCTTCATGCTTTAGGGGGCATCTGTTACACAGTAATTTGTCACTGCCTTCCTGTCAGTCATCCTGCTGTGCCAATCACTAAGTTCATGCCTTCTGAACTGGCCCAAAAACCCATTCTTCTAAAGTTTTATTCATCAGCGCTTCTGTTTGCAAAATACCCGCGATGACCGGCGCTCCATAGTGTATTCCGTGCGTTGCCAGCTCGGAAGGACATCACTTTTCCGCGCTGGTCGCCAGCGCGCATTTCCCGTGTTCTTCCGTGCTGACATGACTGTCCCGGTTATGTACACGCGGTGACATCGCGTCAGTTGCCTCATAATCCGCGCTGATCCAGTTTGGGCGAATTTGTTCAAACAACCAACCTTCCAGATTACTCCAGGCTTGGTTGTTAGCTTTGTGAATGTCGACTCCCTTCTATGGCATGTCTGTTCGACCCTTTGCAACCACTTCCCTTGAAGATAAGCTCATCCTTCCACCCTTTTAGGAGGCTCCTTCTCCTACATATACTTCCACCATTACCATGAGCAGCTAGTTAGACATAGCTTGGATTGTATAGAGCTTATAGTGCTCAGATTGCTGCTACTATAGGTATTTGGTGTGCTAGGTGTGGAAGTGATTGATTGCTTAGGGAAGGTTGTTTGTGTTACTTGTGTGAGAGAGAGAGTTGTTTGTCTTGGGAGAATCATCCTCAAAAGTGAATGCTTGAGATACATGCTGACCGGCCCCTCCTGAGAAGGTTACCGACGTCAGAACATTTGGTTGTACTCTTCTCTATTCTGATTAATAATAGATGACTGCTATTATTGTTCCATTCTCATTTGTACTTGCAATGGTTAAATGTGAATTACATCTTTTCTGACTGATGTATGGTTGCTTTTATTAGATTTCACGCTTGCGTTTGTTTCCTCTTCGTGTGTGCAGGTGTCTATTCGCGGGGATCGCGGAGGATTGTGACCAGCCAAAGCGAAGGAGCGAAGGCAGCATCTCTTCGTCAAACGACAGCGCTGGAATCCAAGTAGGTGCTCTTTACCTCTTGTTTAATTGTAATTAGGAACATGCATGGCAGCATTGTGTGATTGTTGCTAGACCCTTGCTGGGCTAGTAGGGATCGCCTCTATCCGTAGAGGGGATTTACCTCTCCAACATTGCCAACCAACAAAAAGCCTACACTGTTGGCCCTTTCGACAATAACCCGCATAGCGCAAACTGCAGTGTAACCCAAAAAAGTATTGGGGGATGCAAGAACCAAGTTTCTGCATTCAGAGACTAGTGTGATGTCTTTCGGCACCTTAGAATTGCCTCTGTGCAGATCGATAGATGTCTAGGGCTCATTCCTATAACTAAGTTAAAGCTGCCTTCAGACCTTCGCAAAGGTCCACGATCAGTCTTTGTGGACCTTAAGCAGTTGATTTACCTATTTTCGTACATCATCAAGCAACCCTAGATTGGAGTTCACGTAGATCTACTTAATTCATTAGAAAACATAAGAGAAATAGCCTGTAATTTCGTAGAAGTGGCTAAACATTCATTTCATACATTATTTAGATAGATTTAGTAAATTCGTGTAGCATTCAATCATTATTTGATAAAACATATCATTAATCGACAACATATAACATGAACAGATGCAATGGAAATACATAGTAATTCTTCAAAAAAATTTCTTTATTGATGTTTCATTCATAGGTTACAGAATCTCTTCCCTGTGCACACATGTGCAGGGGTCTGTGCACTCAGCTGTAGACTCTACCCAGGCCTCCTACGTAGTCAACTGCAGGATCTTCCCTCTCTCTATCTAAGCATAGGAAGCAGAGCCTTCCTGCCTTAGCTCTTGCTCAAGACAATAAAACCTCTTCAACATACTCCAATCTCTATCCAAAGTTATATCTAAGACTCACTAAGACTCAATTATTTATAGCTTTTCTAATACAATACCTTGGCCCTTGGCTCATGGGTGAGTCTTAAAAACTAACCAAAAACAAGGGGCTAAAGCCCCTTTTACTCTATCTATCCATGTACTCCACATCCACATTTCGTGGAGAATTTACATATTTTACAAAATTATTTACAAAAAATGACTAGTTTATTCAATTCTACCCATGGGGACCCCACCCCAACAGACCATTGTGGGTTATGCTGATGGCGCTAGTCATAGTAATCAAAATATTTCCTCTGTAGTGTGGGCTATAAATGCTCCAAGTGTCAAGTTAGTAAGTTCATAAGGGATTTGTATAGGTTTTTCTACAAACAACATGTTTGAGTATAGCATAGTGATCGAGGTATTCTTTGATGCTATTTCTCATGGTATCCATCGTATAGTTGTCAGACTTGACTCACAACTTACGGTACTACACTTGATTAATGTCTATTTGGTTAGAAGTCGAACTATGCTTCGTATGTTTTTCAGGGTCCACCTTATGGAAAGACATTTTTATTATATCCAATATCAACACATTCCTAGAAGTATAAACACATTGATAGATATATTAGCAAATCATGTTTTAGATAGACATTAGCAACATATGTAAATTCAATTCACATCACATATATTGAACAAGATAACAGAACCCATGAGAAATATTGATAGGTATATATATATATATATATATATATATATATATATATATATATATATATATATATATATATATATATATATATATATATATATATATATATTTAAAGTTTGGTCTCACAAAAATATTTTCTCGAGACAAATATGGGCACATGGTCTATCATATCAAAAGTACATTTGGTCAAAATATGGCTATATAGCCTCCTAGTAGACTAATCCTTATGATTCTCATGGTAGCACACAAATGCACAAGCTACTTTTCATAGTCGCTGACTAATATGCTTAAGTACGCCAATAATATGGCACTATAATCTCATAGGCATCTGATTGACCCTAGTCCCTAGATAGCCCTAGGTTAATCCCTCGACATGTCACTCAAACTCAGCAAGATTTTGAACCACATTGAGATCCTATGATACCTCTTCTAGCTGTACATCAACCTGTACTCCAATTTGTGTGTATTCTGGGTCTCCAATACCTTGAAGATAGGATAAACCCATTGGTCAAACAGGTCCAATCTCTTTGTGTAAAAACTCAATAATTACTCTTGGATACATGAAAATAGATTTTTTTTTCTAAAACTAAAAAATCAAAATGATCTTGTTTTACTTATACCACTCCATTGCTCACCTTTAGGTAGCAAGATATTTGTATCTCCACAATGGTATATCCCAAAATATGGATAGTCTTCAACCATAATGAGCTGCATACACAACCATCGAAAGAAGATAGGTGTGAAACTTATGGAAGGCATAAAAACATGTATAGAAATAAGGTCTACCCATCACCTCGTTCGTGGAGCTCTAGGATCTGGAAGCTTGTGTAAGATATGTTGTGGATGGAGTAATGGAATCCTCTCCATAGTGAATGATATCAAAATGGAACCATACTTGAATTTTTTCAATCACCCATCCTTTTCTGCCATTTGAACACTTAGGCTCTATGCACTCTAATGCATACTGCATTTGGGACCTATTAGCCAAATGCAAGGTAGTGATGTAAGCCAATCTAGAAATGATGAAAATTATTGTACTAAGAGGCAAAGGAAACACATTCTTTATCTCGATTTTTCCATATTTTGTTGGTTTGGATCGAGGTCTACAATGTGTAGGAATATAATCCTTGATATTCTCTCCACCCCTTCTCAAACAAAATAACATGATAGGAGCACCTCTCATTGATAAAAATGTCAAGAAATAGATGTTTTCCACTTGTACACTAATCATATGTGCTCCAAGCCTGAAGGATTGTGCTTTCACATTCCATCCCCTGACAATATACTCCAATAATTCCATTTGTTGTTTCATCCAAGAAGCCAAAAGAACCTGAGAAGGCCACATTTTCTCAATGCCTATATGGTTTTTGGATCATTTGTAACATCCATGTCTTATACTTCATGTTCTCTTTATCACCAAATCAAAGCCATTTCGTTATGATGGATACCTGAAACATGATAAGAGAAATCATTATAGTAAATCCCATGCAAAAATATCAGAGAAATTTGAGTGAAGAAAGCAAAACAAAATTTTCAACTATGCCCAATGCACCCTAATAAAGGGATATAGTGCACTGCAACACTCTCCAAAGTCAAATTTGTACCAGCCCAACACACTCTTCGACATTTTTGGGGTGTGCTAGAGCTAGGACACAAAATTAAAGTGCTAATTCACTCAAAACTTGAAAAATTTTGCATGAAATGAAAAACCAGGATTGTAAAAGGAAATAGGAAGGTAAGATATCCTACTTGGAAGTGACAACACCAAAAATGATCCACCAAATTAGCCACAATCAACTGCTGAAGATCGGGGGAAAAATGCACTCAAAGCTGACTCAGAGGTAAAATGTGAAATGGTAAAAATGAAATTTCTTTTCACCTATTTATGGTCATTTTTATAAATATTGTATTATATTTTATTATTTTGATCAAAATTGGACCTAATTTTACCGTGTATCATATATTTTTAATCTTTTGGTGATGTTTTGAGAAATTTAACATATGTTTGAAGGAAATTATGAAGTTTTGAGTTAAAATAAACCATTTGGACTATGGAGAATATTTTTATCACTTTCTGGGCTCTGTAAACTCATAAAAAAGGAACCCCCTGGAGTCCTCTTTTAGCTCTTTTCAAACTCCCTAAACATGAAAAGATTGCTGAGAACTTGTCTTTTCGGACTCGTTTAACTAAATGCAAAGACATATGCCTAATATAAGTTTAACCCTTTTTTGGACTAATTATTTAGAAAAAAAGAATACCTTAGTCGAACATGGCTAAGAGGTTCTCTTGCGTATTGCTTTCTACCTTTTCAGACTCAAGAGACTATTTATGAAAATGAATTTTTAGAGTTTTCTTTTTTTCCTATTTTTCAAACTCTCTAAACATGAAAAAATAGCCTAGTGACTCATATGTTGGACTGGTAAAAGAATCAAACAGTGATGGATTCGTCAAACATGACCTGACCGAACCAGCCCTTCTTAGGGTTAGTTAAAAATACTCATAGGAATTCATCCGAAGGATGAACTTACATATCAAGAATATGTTATCCTCCTCAATCTTGTTAAAATATAAAGAGGTAATGACCAAAAATGGTTGGGGAAAATTGGAAAATGTGATACTTGACTTATTAATGGAAGAAAGTTTCTCTTGAACATGACACTCTTTCACTTGCTCACTATGACTATTGGGTTGGGAAATATGTTTTTATTTTGGTTCATTACACCATATGAAAGCCTCCACATTTGGTTTTGGGTCAATGTTGCCAACTCCATTTAGTTTTGATGATATGATCAAGAGAAGTTCTTTAGTTGATATCTTCTATGATACTCCTAAGCTTTCATTCATGTTTGTTGTTCCTGAACCAATTCCACATCAACACCATTCTGTCTCCAAACTATTTGTACCCATTTTGTCTTATTGATGGGGGATACATAAAGGCCTTCTTATGATAGGTCGCTTCTTGTCGACATCAACTCATTATCTAGGAAGTTGAATTAGAAACTGCCTTCAATACCTTGGAGCTTGCATCCATCAATGGAAAGTCTCCTTTCTCTAGGTGATAGGTTTTTGTGATTTGCATTCGACCGAAATATTTTGTGTGATGTTCGACTTCAAATAATTTATTCACACCATATAGATAATTTGCGCTAATGTACCTTGGGAGCCATTAACATCATCGGCAGTTTCTCCCACATCTATTAACAACTTAAATAATTGGTCGGTAATCAGATGATGTCTACCATGTTCGACTCCAACTCCTTTATTCACATGGTTACACTCATATGTTGGATGATTGAATGAGATAGAATACCTCAGACCTAGTTCCATCCATCCGAGCTGCGATTTCAAGATTAATGCAAGATTAATGCAAGGAAGAGAGAGAATGAGAGAGATATGGAGAGAAACAAATGGAGTTGGAGGGGTGGAGAGAGGGAGGTAAAAAGAAAGACATAGACAAAAAGGTGGAGAGAGAGAGTGAGTGATAAGGAAGACAGAGAGAGAGAGAGAAGAGTAGGAAGGAAGAGATATAGAAGGGGGGAGAGAGGGAGGGAGAGATAAATATATATGGAGGAAGAGGGAGATAGAGTGAGTGATAAGGGTGATGGAGAGATAGGGAGAGAGGAGAGCACGAGGGAAGATAGATAGAAGGGGGGGGAGGAGAGAAGGGCAAGAGAGAGAGAGGGAGAGGAAGAGGGGGGATAGATAAATAGATATGGAGAAAGAGTGTGTATGATTTGGGGTTTATGTAGAGAGACAAAGGAGATACTGAGGGAGATAGAGGTATAGACGGAAGGTGAAGAGAGAGAAGAAGAGATAGATAGAGAGAGGGAGGGAGGGAGAGAGAGAGGTAAACATATAAAGAGAGATAGAGTGTGTGTGTTTGGGGGTTTGAGATAGAGATTCAAACAAAGAAGGACAAATGGAGGGAGATATAGATATAGAAGGATGGGGGAGAGAGGGAAGAATATTTCTTGGACTAGATGCATCAATTTTAGTGTAGATGGTGATTTCTAATCCTATTTTATTTCTTTCACTAGAGGAATTAATTTCATTGTAGATGTTGATTTCTAATCCTATTTGATTGCTTGCACTAACTGTATTGATTTCAGTGTAGATGGTGATTTCTAATCTTTTTTTTTTCTCTCCTACCTCCCTCTTTCTCCCCGATTAATTGTCATCATTAAAGGTATTAACAATATCTATCATGTGAAAAAACTAAGGTAACTGAGAAAATTTAACATTAAAATGACCATATTAATCTCAGACATATTTAACATATTTAAAATGATCAAAATAATTATATTTTCAAGAAATTTGGCGTGACTATGTATGAAAAAAGGCAACCTAGATCCATCTAACACCAAATCTATCATGCGTCGAGTGGGATTAAATCTCTTGAGGTGAAAACCTTTCCTCAAGTTCTACACTCATATAAATCTTAAGGCTATAAATTATAAAAAAAATAATTCAAGATATTAAGAAATAAATGAAATAGATGTGCAATATCAATCCTCTTGCAAACTATTGACAATATTGTCTCCCTTCTTAATCACCAACTAATTAATAACAAACAATTACATACACATATAGAAATATAATAGAACAATTGTAACATTTACAAACATTACCATCCAAATCCAAACACAAACACATAAACCACTCTAAGCATCCAGACACATACGTACAAACCATTCAAGGCAAGCAACACATACTAAATTAAAGAAGAGAATTATATGGTCATGTCAATTAAAAAAACACATAATGTAAATTTAAAAGTATGAATTTTATCTCAAACATATACATAATAATGATTATAAAAAAGGGTGACATTGTTTCCCTTGACTGGAACTAGCTTAGCTCCATCCAACTTAGGATCTATCATGTGCTGAGAGGGATAAAATTCCTTGAGATGCAAAACTTTCCTCAAATTTTACACTCCAAAAATAAGGCTTGCACCTTGAGTGATTTGATCCATCTTGGAGCATGATAGATATGGAGTTAGATTTATCTAGGATGGTCTATATGATGTTGATGACGATGATGATGATGAAATTAATGAAAATGATGAAGATAAAGATGATAGTGATGAGGGTGATGATGATGGCAATGATGACAACAACGATGATGGCGTTGATGAAAAATATGATGATGATGATGATAATGATGACGACGATGATGATGTTGATGAAGATGACAAAAATTATAGCGATGATGATGATGTTTATGATGATGATGATGATGATGACAATGATGATGATTATTTTAATAATGATGTTGATGAAAAATATGACGAGGATGATGATGATGATGATGATTTTGATGAAGATGACAAAGATGATGGTGATGATGACGAAGTTGACAATGATGATGATGATGATCATCATCATCATGTCACTTTGATTTGAACTTAGATTTGTCATTTATGAACTCTACGAACTAGCCATTTAAACTTAGGTTTGTATTTAGCCCCATTCATACGTCACTCTATGTGGGGTCAAAGCATAATTTCCACTAACTAGTAAATGGAAAACCTTGGAAATTATTATATGAACCAAAGTTAAAATTGGAGATGATGGTATAAACCTAAATAAGCTTCTCTTCGTTTCAAAAATAATATATTTTTTACTAGCAAGGCCAACAATGTGAAGGTGGAAGCTCATCTGGCCCCTGTGCCCCCTCACATCGCTCTCAATTCCCCAATACCCAATCTATCTACTATAATATATTTGAAAGAAACATAATAACAATAAAACATAAAAACCAGGAAAATACAAATTTACGGTGAATGAAAGAGAAAAAAACAACTAAAAGCATATAAACACATACCTCGTACATTTCAAAATTTTGATATTATTAATATCCTTCCTCATCCAACTCAACATGTATATCATCCAGTTCAAAATTCATGTTCAAAGGATTCACCACATCAGCATCATCAACATCATCTATATCATTATCCAAAACATGCTCTTCTACATTTGGTTCAAATCCTTCAAGTTCTTCATCTGACACATCGTCAATATCATCTATTTCATCCAAATTAACATTGTCTCTATTAAAATATCCTTGAAGTTATTCAACATCTTCATATGACACATAAACCCCTTGGTCCTCTACATCATCATATTCTTCAATTTCATCTTCTTTTGCTACATTATACTTTACCAACCTTCCTCTTAGAACATATCTAACAACATATGACCACCCCAATTTACCCCAAACATCTATGTAAAATACCTATTCACATTGACTTGGAAGAACATAGGGCTATGAAACTAGTTCAACATTCCTTTTATTAACCATGGTAAATATGTTAGCATGATCAATAATAGTTCTATCATGGTCACATTCATGAATTCATAGCCTGAGCCATTTCACATCAAACAAAACTAATTTGAAGGATTTAAATTCACACTCCAGTATATCATTTAGATACCCATAGTACCAATTTCTAGAGACTTTTGGATGTTTTTCACCTTTAGAGGCAATATTGATAACCTGAAATACTATAGTTGTCCCACTATCAGAACTTTTCATCTTTTCATCAAACCTTTTGTTGTGAAATTTGCGGACATTGCACCACATTTTCTTGTGGGGTTTGAACTACAATATAACAAACACATAAAAAAGTTCATTTTCAATTGATAAACATATTTATGTTTGGAAAACTTTCAAACTAACCAAAAAACATGTCATATGCATCAATATAATTGTAAAAAAACTAAGTAGTACCAGGGTGAATACGCTTGCTTGATACTTTTGTAAACCATATCCTATATCGATTTCCATTTGTGTAAGATTGGTATCTCCACTATGTTAAAATTATTTGACTAAGATAGACACACCATACCATGATAAGCTACCATTATTATCTTGTTTGAATCATTCAACCCATACCTTCATCCAATCAAGATTGTTTCCAATGTATAAATGTATTGCATCCCACTCTCGACCGACTGCTTTAAAATAAAACAATTCACATATATATAATTAGTTACAATGTTATACCTTCATAATAATGGATTATGCAAGAAGACTAAAAATTAAATAAGTACGATATACATAAAAACAAAAAGGTCAAATATACTATAAAACTCCACTATCTACTTACATCCCACTTTCTTCATTCTACCTTTCCCTAAAATGTGCTCCCTTGAAAATTTGTTCATGGAATTGACATCCCAAATGTGATCCAATACATTAATATTTCTTCCTATTCTAGGACTATATTGACTAATATAGATGATGGTTTGATATACCATATATCCTTCTACCATAGAACCCTCAATATGTGATCTTTGTTTGACCAAATCCTTTAGTGATTTCAAGTGCCTCTCAACCATCCACATTGATCTTGTCTGTATAGGTCCACACTTTTCAATCTCTTCGACTTGGTGTATGAACTAGTGTTCTTATGCATTGAAAATTTCCGAAGGTAGATAGTTTTGTATTTCACACATTAGACAATGATTTTGTTTGCTCCAATAATTCATATCTTCTTTATCAATTTCTTTACATGAAAACCATCTACAAATGAATCAAGTACATCGCAAGTTTCAACAAAAAATTATATAGTACATGACAAGTAAAACACATGCAGTTAAATATAAGTTTTACAACAAATTATTGAAAAAATTACACTTTGCACATAAATCTCCACTTACCTAATGTATTTGCCAAGATCATATATAACTTGTTTGAGATTGTTATGAAATTTGTTAGGGAGAGATAGAGGTAGAACATAGTGTAACAAAAATAATGATCAATCATTATTTCTTCCCAAATTAGTAAAAAATAATTCACTAACAAGATGTTTCATCAATGTAAAAATATATGGACCAAAACAATTACCTTAATGAATATATGCCAATCATGAATTTTTACCCCACCTAATTCACCTCTTTATTAGGATATTCTTTATGTTTCAAGAAAATAAAGTTGAAAATTTGATTTTTTTAAATAACCTCTTTAACATCCCTTCTTTGTTTCTCTGTAAATATCCATGGAAGGGCGCTTATATTTTGGCCATTTCCATCACTATTTGAATGAATCACACTTTTCATTGCATGATTGGCCTCCTTAATGTCATTACAAATCTTGACAATTTTCTCTTTATCTCTCCTTCCATCTAAAATTCACCATAAGGTCCTTGTTACATTCTTCCTGATGTGCATTGTATCAAAGAAATGAACAATTTCTAAATGCTCATAGTAGGGGGTCTATTGAATTGCTAACGATAATGTTTCACTCTTCATGGAAGTGCACTATTCTTAATGCCTTGGCGACCTACAAGGTGAATCATAGTTAAAGATATTATAACAAAAACACTTGTAAATTAGTGCGGTGAAGAAAATGCAATAAGAATATAAAATAAGACAAACATATCATGTATATAGATACATAGATTATTTGATACATACCTATAGAGACTATTATATTGCAACTTCCATGCACGAGGTGTAATTCTCTATGGTCTAAATCCAACCACTTATTTCCCATTGAATTTTTTTGATTTGATACATACCTATAGAGACTATTATATTGCAACTTCCATGCATGAGGTGTAATTCTCTATGGTCTAAATCCAGCCACTTATTTCCCATTGAATTTTATTTTTATTTCTTTTATTTTATTTTATTTTTATTTTTTATTTTTTATTTTTAATTAATTAATTAATTAATTTTATTTTATTTATTTATTTATTTTTTCCGGTACTTTGGTACCTATGGTTCTTAGAAAGAAACTACCTATACTCATCAAACACCTCCTTTCCTAAGCTTTTTGAATGATAAGATTTGATTTTAAGACCACAAACTGGACAAGGAAATTTTCCCTTTGTTTGAATACCTACAAGAGATGGAATAATTTTATATAAATTATTTTAAGTATGTACAATGACTGGAATATTTAAAAAACATACAAGAAACGAGCTTCATACAATTAAAAACTATTAAAGTGCTCCAGGGTAACAATATGACATACCACTGAAATGTGTTAGCCTTGGGGCATCATGAATTGTCCGTACAAGCATTGCATGGAATTCAAATTCCCTTTGTGCATGTACTAGTCTAGAAATATCATACATAGTGACATTGTTTCATAAGTCCACTAACTCATTGATAAGAGGCTCGAGATATACATTCATATCCTTGACCTAGTACCTACCTGTTAAGAAATGGCAATACGAAATTCTAGTTGAATTTGTCCTTGAATTAAACTGAGAATTAAAATCAGATTTTGTTCTCATAGCACCTAGTAAATAGTTAACTAAGTTTAATTAGCTTAATTATCTTAGGAATTTTGAGTTGGAAGTCTTTCTATAGTCATGTATATGTTCTCCCTAAGTTTTAGGGGTATAGTGTGAGATTAAATTGAGTTGGAAATTAGATCACTCAATTTACTGAGTTAAGTTTACTTAAATTAGTTCTAAATTGTTTTTGGAACTAATTGTTATGTACCTAGGGGGGATAATATGGGGTACCAAGGGTGGTACCCAAGGTAATAATGTAATAATGGGATGGGCCATAGTAATAAATAAGGTGGTTAACCCATGTCATGTAAGGGACCACAAGTAGTTAATAATAATGTAAGGGGCCCATGGTATTAGTTGATGGTATGAGGAAACCATGGTAATGATACATGGTATTGTATGTATGAGGCCTATATAAAGGCTAGAGACTCCACATGGAGGATATGAAGAGAAGTATTCTTGTATGAACAGGCATATGGCTTGTGGAGTGTTCTCCTTCCTTAAGGAGTGAATGTATGGTGTTGCCCTACCTTAAGGGTTTTGATAATAAAGTGAATCATTTCATATTATTTCTGGGTTATTTCGTATTCTCTATATTTTCATATCAGATCTATAATATCTTGGGTCAGATCTACAACAATTGGTATCAGAGCTACAACAATTGGTATCAGAGCTACAACACTAATAGAGGACTAACAGTCAGTTGGTGCACTAATGCATCCACTAGTGCTACCCCAGTTAAATGAAGATTCATGAGAAACTCATGCATGTCGATTCTGAGAAATACCTAGTTGAGACTAGAGTGTAGGGATAGTGTACTATCAGTTGTATTATTTAATGGAGTGTAAATATCATGCATGCATCAAAGATTGATCCTATGTTTGGATTACGTAGTTTTGGAAGCATGGATTCCCTTTAAGTATCGGTTATTCATCCTAGGAATTACACAAGAGATTAGGGGCTTGGAGAGCTGCTGAATAGGTTAAGGATTTGGCTTGAGCTAGCTTGTGAGTTGAGAGAGTTGAGCATATTTGTGTGGATTTTTTCTAGTGAGAACAAGCTTTGTATCTTCAGTCATATTTATGATATATGCAATAGAGATAGCAAGGTTTTGAGCAATGGCTTTCCTGAGATACATCTTTTGTTATGTGTCATTTATTTATCTTCTTCTTGTTCATATTTGTTTCATCGATCTATTGGCTTCCGTTGGTTAAAAGTAGAAGTAAATTCTTGTCCTGTGCTTTAGTACATTGTATGAGATTGTGAATATACAGGATTTCCTACATGGTATCGGAGCTAAGAAAAATATACTAGAGGAGATTTCAATGTTTTGAGTTGAGGGTTAGAGGTGAAATTCGGATTTGCAATACATACTTAAGGATCGATAGATGGCATTCTACGGTTTTTGGTTTGAGTATGTCTTGGAAGGAAACTTGAATTTTATAGCCAGGAGGAACATAATGGAGGTTGTTCTAGAGAATAATGGCTTGAAGGAATTCATTGATCAAGAAATTCCTAATCCAGTAGCTTCGGATGCATAAAATTTGGCTGAATTGAAGAAGTGTGTGGCAAAGGTGAGGTGCATAATCCTTGAGGGAGTTCGAGACCACATTGTCTCGAGTCCCCATGGCAAGGAAACTCTGTATGCTATGTGGAAAATATTGATGAAATTGTATCAGAATAGTAGTGACCAAAGGAAATTTGCACTAAAGGATAAACTACAAAAAATCAAAATGGAGAAAGGTGAGACTATTCGAAAATACTTGACCAATTTCACTCAATGTCGTGATCAACTTGGAACCATGGAATCATGATTGTCGAGGATGATATGGTGAGTCTTGCTCTTCTAGGACCCCAAAGAGTTGGCATAGCTATCAAGACTCTATCAATGGTCGGGGGAAGCTACCAAATTGAAATGACTATGGTCATATTTGATCCAAGAGGAGATTAGGAGGAACACCAAGGATGGCTCTTCATCAAATACTGATGATGAGGAGAACTTTGCCTTAGAAATTAAGGTGAAGAAGGGGAAAGGGAAAGATTCCCACACCAAATAAGATTCTTATCATGGAGGTAAGAAGAAAGACATGAAGAAAAGTTAATTGCTTTCATTGTCATTAGCTAGGCCATTTTTCTACAAATTGTCTACTCAAGGAGTCCAAGAAGAATTCCTTAGGAGGAGTGGCGAATGAGGCTTTGGCCTCTCAATTTGAATTGGAAGTTTCCCTCATTGCATGTATGGTTTCATAAATGATGGGAACTGTATGGTACTTAGATAGTGGAGGTTCATTCCACATGAATGGCTACAAAGAGTTATTCAGTGACTTGGAGGAGAAAGATCTCTAGATGCTTATGGAGATGGGTGACGATGGGAAGTATAGTGTTACTGGATTGGGAACAATTAATTTCCAGAGGGAGCATGGGACTCCACTCACCTTGAAGAATGTTATGTATGTGCCCGGGCTGAAGAAGAACTTGGTATTTGTTGCCATGCTTGAGTATAGAGGCTACGATGTGATCTTCTCGAAAGAAAAGGCATTCCTTTGACACATAGCCATAGGTCAAGTAAAGAAGATAGGGATTTGGGTGAAGAATCTCTATAAGTTGGAGGTAGAAGAGTGTGTTGCATTGAGAACAAAAGTAAAAAGGGTGCAGAGCCAAGATGTTTGCGAGTTGTAACACATGCGATTGGATCACTTGCATCATGGGGCTTTGAAGATATTGCAACAAATATCTATCAGTCTTACCAAACGTACACTTGAGCAAGTTGATATAGGAAATGGGTGTACTTTGGGAAAATACACCAAGCCTTCGTTTCACGATAGAGACAGTCGAGCATAGGCTATTCTAGAGCGAGTCCATTCAGATGTGTGTGGACCATTCCCGACAACGTCCAAAACCAAACACAGGTATTATGTTATATTTTTTGATGACTATTCTCGTAAATACTGGATATTTTTCATGTAGAAAAAGGATCAAACTTTGACAAAGCTTTGTGAGTTTAAAGCATTGGTGGAGAAAGAGACGAGAAACAAGGTTAAATCTCTATGGAGTGATAACAGTGGTGAGTATGTCTCAAATGAGTTTAATAACTTTTGTGTAGCTAAAGGGATTAAATGGGAGTTGATGGAACCCCATTACCCTTAGCAAAATGGGGTGTCCGAGAGGAAGAACAAAAGCATAGTAGGGGAAGCAAGGGAATTGTTGCATGATTAGGGCCTACCACTACACTTGTGGGCTGAGGCATGCAACGCAATGGTTTATGTTCATAACCATAGCCCACACCGGATACTTGAGATGAAGATACTAGAGGAGGCTTATTCTGGGAAGAGGCCAAATGCTGGTCACTTCAGGATTTTTGGGTCATCGATTTATTGCCATGTGACCAAATATGCACGGAAGAAGCTTGAGCCAATAATAGAGTTGGGGATATTTATGGGGTACACTGATACACCTCATAACTATCTGGTGCACTTGCCAACCAGTAGGATGACAATGGTTCACAGAGATGCTATATTCGATAAGGATAAGGCCATGTGAGTTTCCAGTGAGAGGTAGCTTGAGCTACATGCAGATGAGGAGATTTTAGCTCCTAAGGTTGAGGAGCCTCAGATTAATGTGGAGAAGCCACATGCAGAGGATCCAGGAGTGGAGATATCCACTCAGGAAGAGTCTTCCAGAGAGGGAATAAAGCACACCAAAGAGGTTGATAGATTTTTGGATGATGCACAAAACAATGTGGGAGCACCCACTTCTCAGTGTAGGAGAGGAGGTCACCAGAGAGGTACACTAGATACATGGCTCTTATGGACGAATGTATTGTGACAGAACCGTTTTCCTTTAAGGAATCAGTGCAGTAGCCGGTTTGGGTTGATGCCATGGTGGAGGAGTATGACTCCATAGTTCATAAAAGTGCTTGGGATGCGGTCCCGACACTGGAGGACAAGTCAGTGGTGAGATTTCGTTGGATTTGCAAGGTAAAGCAAGATGTAGATGGTAGTCTAGAGAAGCATCAGGCTAGATTTGTGGCTCATGGATTTTCACAGGTAGAGGGCATTGACTATGATGAGACCTTTTCTCATGTTGAAAGGTACTCATCAATCATATGTATATTTGCACTATTAACACAGATGGGTTGGAACATACATCAGATGAATGTAATGGAAACCTTCCTTAATGGCATGATTTAGGAAGAGGTGTACATAAAGCAGCCTAAAAGTTTTGAAACCTTTAACCGTGAGTCACATGTGTGCTAGCTCAAGAGAGTGTTGTATGGGCTAAGGAAAGAACCTCATTCTTGGTACATCAATATATATAGCTACTTCAGCGGGTTAGGCTTCACAAAGAGCGAAGTGGATGCGAACCTGTACCACGTAGTGGTGGAAGGTAAATTATTGATCATTGTATTTTATGATGATGATCTGATATTGATAGGTGATGATCAGCTGATCAAGTCTTGCAAGGATGACCTTGCAAGAGAACTTGAGATGAAGTACATGGGGATCATGCATTACTTTATTGGCATGGAGGTATGGAAGGGAGATGGGGATTTGTTTGTGTCTTAGGGAAGGTATGCCAACGAGATACTTAGGAGATTCCACATGGAGAGAAAAAAACCCATGCAGACTCCTTTAGAAGGTAATTGATGGAAGGAGGATGTTACTTCAGGAGAAGTAGTGGAAGCTATTGTTTATAGACAACTTGTGGGTTCACTCATGTACTTGGTGAACACACGACTGGATATGCTCTATGTAGTTCACTAGTTTAGTCAAGCAATGGTTAGGCCTACCAAGCTGTAATGGAAGGCAGAAAAGCATGTGTTGAGATACCTCAGGGGCACTTCTTAGTATGGATTATAGTACAAATGGATGGAGGGAGTAAAGCTTCAAGGCTTCACCAATGTAGATTGGGCAGAGATTCCATCTGATAGGAAGAGCACATCAGGAGGGATCTTCAGTATTGAGTCAGCAATAGTTTCTTGGTACAGCAAGAAACAAAGATCAATTGCACTCAGTTCAGTAGAGGCATAGTACATGGCTGCGAGTCAAGAAGCATGTGAGGCCATCTAGATGAGGAAGATCTTGGTTGGTTTGTTTGGTCAGTAGATGGATCCAACTGTGATTTACTGCGATAATCATAGCCCTATCAAACTCTCTGAAAATCCAGTTTTTCATGATTGGTCCAAGCATATTGATATTTGATATCATCATTCCAGATATTGTGTATTGAGGAGGATTATGTTGTTAGAGTACATTCCCGCATAGGAGCAAGATGTTGACATTTTGACAAAGGCATTTTCAAGATGTAAATTTGAGTTTCATAGAGACAGGATCGGGGTAGCTGATAATCCCTTTCTTGTTGAGAGGGAGTGTTGAGAAATGGCAACAAGAAATTCCAGTTTAATTTGTCCTTCAATTAAACTGAGAATTAAAATCAAATTCTATTCTCATAGTAACTTGTAAATAGTTAATTAAGTTTAATTAACTTAATTAGCTTAGGAATTTCGAGTTAGAAGTTTTTTTTGTAGTCATGTATATGTTCTCCCTAAGTTTTAGGGGTCCAGTATGAGTTTAAATTGAGTTGAAAATTAGATCACTTAGTTTACTGAATTAAGTTCAGTTAAATTAGTTCTAAATAGTTTTTAGAAATAATATAGGACTAAGAGTCAGTTGGTGCACTAATGGATCCACTAGTGCTAATCTAGTTAACTAAAGATTCCCTCATGAGAAACTCATCCATGTCGATTCTAAAAAAGACCTAGTTGAGACTAAAGTGCAGGGAAAGTGTACTATCAGTTGTATTATTTACTGGAGTGTAAATATCATGCATGCATCAAAGATTGATCCTATTTTTTGATTGCGTAGTTTTGGAAGCATGAATTCCCTTTAAATACGGGTTATTCATCCTAGGAATTATGCAAGAGATTAGGGGCTTCGAGAGCTGCTAAATAGGCTAAGGATTTTGCTTGAGCTAGCTTGTGAGCTGAGAGAGTTGAGAATACTTGTGCGGAATTGTTCTAGTGAGAACAAGCTTTGTAACTTCAGTCATATTTCTGATATATGCAATATAGATAGTGGGGTTTTGAGCAGTGGCTTTCCCTAGATACATCTCGTGTTATGTTCCATTGATTTATCTTCTTCTTTTTCATATTTTTTTCATCGATTTATTAGCTTCTGCTGGTTGAAACTAGAAGTAGATTCTTGTCCTGTACTTTAGTTCATTGCATGAGCTTGTGAATCTACAGGATTTTCTACATTACCTAATTAATTAAACATACAATACATAATTACTACATATATGAGTAAATAAAAAAAATATAAGACATAATTGAATATATATGAGTAAACAAAAAAAAAGAAATACATAATTATGAATAAAACAAGACAAATGAGATGTGATTGTGTTAGAAAATGTATTATAAATAAATTAATACCCAAAAAAATCATTTTCCGACATTATGTGCTCCCTCTTTATTGACATCCATGGAGGAATTCTATTATTGACACCAAAAACATGCCACACTGGGTAAGTAGATATGAGCTCTCTAAATTGATTGACACTGTTAGCTCCTAATGAAAGCCTAAGATTACAAGGTTGTTCTTTAAACTTTGGCAAAATTTCATCTATATTCATAAATACAGATCTATCTATAGGCATTCAAAAAACGCCATCTGCACTTCTTTTTGTTGCATGGTAATCCATAAAATTTTCTATGCTTTTTCACTAGAATAATTGTCGCAAATGTGGAATTATGGGAATGTAAAAAAGAACCTTGCGAGGCACCTATTTTGTTACTTTATCGGTTTGCTGTCTACTCTCATAAAATTTTGTGAATTTGTCTTTCGACACATGTTCTTTATAATATATAATATCATTATCAAGACATGCATGAATAAATTGATACTCCATTCCATTATCTTTCATAATGGCATGTAAATATAGTGACATAAGAGGTAAAACATTTGATGGTGGTAACATAAATTCACCTAACAATATACAACATAAAAAATCAGTAGTATTGGTTAATGTAAACAATATTAATCATACATATTGCATCCAAATGTTAAAAATCAAATGATGATCAACGTACTATTATTAAAAAAGAGGAAAAAATAATTTCTTTATCATGTTGTACTAAATGTCACAAAATATATTAGATACCTTAGGACTTGTGTCGCACATGTGTTTGAAAAACCATTCACCATCTTTAAGTCGACCAACAACAATACAAAAAAGAGAAGAGATGTTTCTGATCCTTCATAAAGACATTGACTTTCCCTCTCAATCACAAGTATATTATAAGAAACATCATATCGGTTGCCATCATCATCCATTACAATATTATTAAATGTCTCCTACATCAATCTATTTTTCCCATCTTCTTCAACTGTGTTATCAACATCATTATCTTCTTCCATAGGATCATTAGCTTGATCCTCAATATTGTCTCTATGTTCTTGAATAGGTGCTTGTACTACAACCACCTCTTCCTCATTGAGCAATTCGTAATATACAATTATAATCAATAAAGTAATATTAGTATATCTAGAAAATATTTAAATGATATTACAAATGTTTACAAATATAATATAGGATAAGAAAGACAACAAATACAAAGACAAAGACAAATTAGGCATGAGGGAGATAAACAAAGACAACAAATCAATGATGATTCTTGGGCAATTTATCAATATATTTAAGAATATGTTAAAAAAATCTAGGAAAGATGTTGTCTTGACATGTAGGAAGTGAAACACTTTCTGAATATATAGTTGCAAATATAATAAAAAACATATTGATCTTATTTTGCACTCATAATTATAATGTAATATTCTTTCCTAATTTCACTTCGAGACTAAAAGTTTTAAGAGGAGGGAAACTTTTACTGACCAAACATAGGAACCATTGTTTAATTTACAAGGGGTTGAGAATTGAGGGGTTACGGGATAACGTGTCAATGGTTCGAACATTAGGGTTTAGGGCTTAATATGGGGTAATTAGGGGTAAAGGATAGGGGTACTTAATGGTATAAGAGTTTATAAGAGCTCAAGGGATAAGGCATTAGGGGTTAATAAGTTATTGGTCATCCAAGGGTCAGGTTTACTTAGGATTTGGTATTCTATATCAAGCAACCATGAGCTTGGGTGAGAGAAAGAAGAAAATACAACAAATCAATGTGATCATGAAGCTTTTGTAATTTAGAAAGATGTTTAAGATTATGTTGAATTTTTTTAGGAACAATCACCTAACAATCATCAAACCCTTTTCATTCCATCACATTTACAAATGTACTGAAAGTACAAGGCTCAAACAATAATACCAATGAATTTAGGAAATACTAACCCTTTTCATTCCATAACATTTACAAATGTACTAAAAGTCCAAGGCTCAAACAATAATACCAATGAATCCAGGAAATACTAATTAAGTTCAAGTAGGAAAACCTCAAGGTGAATACTACAATATTATTCATAATGGCTTCCATAAGACAAGAGAGTTAGAGGGAAATGACAAAAAATGTATTTTATCCCTAGCTCCTCTCAAATCTTCGATTTTGAAAAGTGGAGGGTGGATCTTATATTATCTTTTCTAATCATTTTTTATTTTAAAAAAAAATATTTCTAAAAAGGATGTGGACTTTTAATTTTATATGAAAGGTATTCTCACAATGGAAGTTACTGCTAAAATTAGTTGGTGGCTAGATAAGTCTAGGAAGACACAAAAGGAAGATAAGTCTTTATTTATTTTTATTGTTTGGTCTTGTGTTTGTTTGTCTCTGATTATTATTTGTATACCCTTACGCCTAATTTCATATTTTTTGCATCATTTCTCCTAAATAGGTAGGCCTTATATTTTCTAGGTTAGATTATCAAAATTAAGGAAACAATTTTTTTATTGATCTAACTTATTATTTTCATTTTATTTTGTATTTTCATTCTATATTTTCACTTATAAACTTTGAAATCAATAAACAATGTAAAAAAAGTAGATAGGATCCCCTTTTTTTTAGGCGAGTGGTAGGGAACACACTAAAGACATTTTTCATAGGAAACCTTTTTTCGCTAAGGCACGAGGTAAATCTCTCCTTCTACAAAAAATGGGGGGTTCTTTGTTTTTGACTAGTTTGATTTGATCAAAATTTCAAAAATGCACTCATTTGTACTTAATGGTATGAGAATGCTATAGAATAAAAACATTGTGCCTACTTCAAGGGACATTCAAAATTGAATGTTCTACCTTGCATGAGTGATAATAAGTAATATAAATTTAACAAAAATGACCATTAATGATTTATCAAACATTTCATTAATCTACCCTTTTCCTAGAACTATTATAGCTTTGATATTACTTCACGTTTTCTCACAATTTACAACAACAAGACCCTTTACTTATCACAAAAAGAGAATTTATATTGAGAATTATTCACTCTATATCACTTGCACTTGAAAATTTCATTATCACCTAAAACATTTGAAACACCAAGTTCAAGGCTTGTATTCCATAGGTTTTTCCTTAAAAAATAAGAAAGATTATTTTATGAGTGAAATACATTGTGGTTAGGAACATAACATCACTCATAAATTTACAGTGGTAGGAGTGGCGGGAAATTTATGGTGGTAGAAATTGTAGGGTTTATCCACTTCCCCAATGAACAAAAATAGTTAAAAATTTCTCAAGTTCTATGGGAAGCCACCAACAACCAAGTTGAGTTATAAGCTCTATTGCATGGACTTAGATTACTAGAAGAACAAAAGCTGCAAAAGGTAATAGTTGTTGGTGACTCACTAATAGTTATCCAAAAAATCTGATAATGTTATCCTAAAGGGAAAGGAGGACTATGACGATTCTAGAAGTATTTTGAAGAATTTTAGGGTACTAAATTTGGTTCTCTTGTGGAATTCTAAACTATGGGAAATTGTTAAAGCTTTCTTTCTAGACTTTCAGACTGTTATTTTTGAAAGTTTTTGGATGATGTAACTAGAGCTGACTAGGTCCTTCAACATTTTATAAAACATAAAATCCATAGTCATTGTATTTAAAAAAAAAATCACAAAACAAAAATATGTATCCCTTTCCATAAATTATCACTAAATTAAAGAAAACCAAAGTGAAATGTAAATTTAAATTTTGGGGTAAATTTGATTTAGGAAACTCATTTTAGGTTGGTTGTAACATCCTTTTTATACTCAAATTTTAGTTGGAAAGTTTACATTATTTACCCAACCCATATATAGTTTTCCCAAATTGCTTTATAGTTTATGATTGAGAATTTCCTAGGTTGAACTAGGTGATAACTACTTCTTGTTTGCGCTCTTTCCATATTGTCCACATGAATCAACTATAGGAATTAATATATTGTAGGTTCAATTAGAACTTTTGACTTTTTTTTTATAACATTGCCTAAAACTTTTATTTGGCTAGTTAGTTTTAACCCTGGTTGACTTTAGAAAAAAATTCCTAACCATCTTCTAGGAGTATAAGAGCCATTACATCTTGTTTTCTCTCTTTTTCATAATGGTCAAAAAATCAATGTGCTTTTAACTCTCTTTTCTTTAAACATTTAGTTAGGTCTATAATATCAAATATTAAGTAAACACCCTAGAGACTTAATTCATAAATCTCTTACTTGCAATTCATAACACTTAACTAATATTAAAGATAACTCATTCAATTATAAATAAACCATATATTATAACTAAAATCAATTAAATAATTATCATAAAAATCAAATATTGTAATATTAATTATTTTCTAAATATTGAAACTATCTTATTTTAAGACAAATTCAAACAACCTTATAAAAAATGGTAAAATAATTTTAATAATTATCCACTTTCAATATATTTGTTTTCCAAATATTTTATAGATTCCATTCACATTCAAGATATCAATGAACCGTTGATATCAATGTGAATCTACTTTCATACCAGAAATAGTTAAAATGGACAATACTTTTAATTATCACACATTACTTCACTTTGATATTAGAGACAAAATTATAGTTTTATATGTAACAAAATATTTTCTAAGTTAATATTTTTATTAAAAATGTAATTTTATAACAAGAAAATTAAATTTATAGGAAAATTATTATTTTATATAATAAAAAAAAATTATAAATTTAATTTTTTTAATAAATAATGTATTCTCTTTTTTTATATAATTTTTTCATAAAAAATGGTTTTTTTATAATTACCATCTTACCTAAATAAAATGGACTCCTTTTATCTTGATCCAATCATATTTCTTTATAATAATTTTATTCTTAATCAAATTTTTATTTTATTAAATTTTTAATGATATTTATATATTTATATTTTGTCTTATAAAATTTTATTACAATTGTCAGTGTGCAATTTCTTGGAAGGTGTACCCAAAACACTTCACTTAAGTCACTAGGTGACATGTGACCCTAACAACAATTTGTGGCTACTTATGCTTCAGATCTATAATACAACTTGGAAAACATGTAACAAAACAACAAATACG
Organism: Pinus tabuliformis; assembly: GCA_031772625.1. Classification (NCBI taxonomy): domain Eukaryota; kingdom Viridiplantae; phylum Streptophyta; class Pinopsida; order Pinales; family Pinaceae; genus Pinus; species Pinus tabuliformis. Next base: position 314,663,810 of record CM062820.1, on the reverse strand, counting down.
ATCCAAAACAACAGACAAAAATATGTATATCCAATGTAATAACCCAAATGGAAAGAATTTTAAAATGAATAAATATTTTATTGATAGCAATTGGTGAAGGGGATGTACAAAAAGGGTCTGCAAATCCTCCTCTGTGGGATGGGTCCTTTGATGTCCTTGATGCTTGATCTGATCATCACCCTATGAATGACTACAGTTAAATATTTATTGAATAAAGGTATTACAGACTCATGTGCTGGTGTGTGTGTCTATGTTATTTATGCAAAGGATCGATTATATTGCAAATACACAGACACTTGAAATGGGAAAGACAGCAGAGAAACATAGTAAGCAAATACAAGAACACAATAAATTAATAAGGAATTCACCCTATCCTCCAGGGCTACATCTCCGGTCTAGCTTTCAGTGGTGGCCTTATTTTATTGTGTCTTATGTAGAGAATTACAATGCAGGGACTCAATATGAGTCTCTTGAAATAGGTTTGCTTGGCAGGGTGGTTCTTGGATTTCCCAAAACACTGGAGTGCACAGACTCTTTTGCCTACCAGCTCTTTGTCCTCTCGAGGATGGCTTGAATTTCTCAAGCTCTCTGGTGCTCAACGTTTCCTTTGGTTAGCTCAACCCTCTCTCTTCTTACTGCTTTAGCCTCACTGTCTTCTTTGCTTCTTCTTTATGTGTGTCTTATGTTATTTGTTCATGGCTTTAAAGCCATTTGTTCCCATGTTTGTTCAGTTCCTCTTCCTCCTCTGTCAAATCGCCTACTACAGTTGCACTTGGAGTTCCATGTTCAGCGTCATCACCAGGCTCACAGGGAGTGGCCACATACTACGCCAGCCTGCTTCGTCGGTTCAATTCTCCAGTTATGTCATGGAATGAGTCTTCCTCCACTGTGGCGGTCAAAGTAGACCTCAAATCCTTCTAAATTGTAGCTTATTCCCTCGTTAAATCCAGTCTTGTCATTGGGCGCGATGTCAGCCATCCGATCTGGATCCCCTAGATCCAACGCCATCCGCTCATTTTGTGCGGTTGACTTGCTTGACCGTTAGCACGCAATGAGCGGCGGTTTTCACTCTCTGCTCGCCATGTGTCGGGCGTTGAGTGGGATCGCTCCAATTTCACCAATTCCGCTTACCTCTCAAGGAACCCTGGATCAATACTGCCGGTTTCGGAGTGGGTCCCGCCTTTTAGCTTTAGCATTTTCCCCATGGTTCCCGGCTCTTCTATGCGACCGACACTCTGGGCTTCTCCATTTTGATGGTTTTCGCCCAACGATGAGTGATTTAAACCTCCTCTATTTCCCAATCTGGACCTCCCAGGGGCTAATTTTGCCTCCCGCGTAGTCTCCATGGGCCTCGGTCAACGCGCTTTGACCGAGGTCCTCATCGTTTCATGCTAGCTACCACTGCCACTGGTTTGAGGTGTTTTTGATCATTGTTTTGAATTCTTTGAAGTTTGTCCTAACCTGGTACAGCCATGGTTCTTTTGATTCTCCTTCATGGATCCAATTCGGATCACGTCCTTCCCACTGAAAAGCTTTTGGACCACCAAAAGTTGGTTTTCAAGCATCGACTAAGTGAGGGTGTTGTTTTCTCACTTGCCCAATCTCAATCCACTTTGCACTGCTTGGCTTTGAACCTTTGAGCCCAATCCTGAGGTACTCCACATTTCCCCTACACGTCATCCTCCCCTTCCTGTCCAGTATGGTGTCTTCCTGCAATTCATTAAGATATTCCGGTAGTAGGTCATCGATAAAAGGCAATTGACTCTGCTCTTCAGGGTAGTCAATCATTGAAGGTTCAAACAATCTCAAGCAATCTGCATTTACGATTAAGTAGATGTGCACATAAGCTGGTAAATCAAGGTGAAAAGAATTTTCACCAATCTTCTCAAGTATCCTAAAGGGTCCATACCTAAAAGGCTTTATCTTTTTACCTTCACCTTGCATCCTTTCCTTGCTAATATACTACCAGACCTAGTCAGCAACTTTAAAACTATGCTCCATCTGATGCTTGTCATGCCTAGCCTTGTATAAAGCTTGGCTCTTTTCCAGTTGTTCCTGTACTGCTTGGTGGATCTCCTGGATCTGTTCAATGAACCTAGTTGCCCTGTCCACATCACTATGTCCATCAACCATGGTATCTTTACCAAAGACAAAATCCAAAGGAGACCTTGGTGTGAAACCAAAACAGGTCTCAAAAGGAGATCTCTGTGTAGAAGAATGCTTTTCTCTGTTGTAAGCATGCTGCACATAACGCAAAAGTTCATCCCAAAGCTTAGGATGTTTGTTGCAATATCCTCTTAGTAACTGGATCACTGTCCTGTTAACTACTTTTGTCTGGCCATCATCTTATGGATGAAAAGCTGTGCTTTTCTTTAGTTTGGTGTCCATCAGTTCCCACAGACTTGACCAAAACTCCCCACAAATTGGGTGTTTCGATTAGATATAATAGAAGTGGGTAATCCAAAATGAACCCACACATGTTCAAAGAACAATTTTGTAGTCTGTTCAGTTGTAATCTATTTAGTACAAGGTATCAAAATACACATTTTGTTGAACATATCCACAACAACATATAGATAATCATGACCTTTCCTAGATTTAGGCAATCCTCCAATAAAATCCATGGAAATACTTTCCCAGGGGTGAGAATGAACTGGCAATGGAGTGTACAAGCCTAGCATTCTATTAGTGGGCTTGCTTTTAGCACACATAGTACATCCTCTCACATATCTAGAAACTGTCTCATTCATTTTCGGCCAATAACAAAACCTTTGCAGCTGTGAAACTATTTTACTTACCCCGAAGTGCCCTAATATCAGAGAAGTGTGTGCTTCCCTAATTATCTTTACTCTCTCAGTTTTTGGAATGCATAGTTTCCCACAATGGTATACGAGTCGGTCCTTCACATGATAGTCCAATTCTTCTACTCTTTTACCTTGACTCAAAGTTGCATAGACATCTTTAATGTCCATATCCTGAGCATATTGTTCAATGTAGCTTTCATGTTGTTATCGGGAAATCTAGTGTCCACTCAGATCTGCTAGTCCCACTAAGACTGGTAGCTATCTTAGAAACAAACAAACTAAAACCACTTTCGTTTTCCTTTATGAGAAGTAGATAAGATTGGAATGAAGGACACCAACCTCAGTCTTGCGCTTGGTTCCTTGCTTGATTCCTTGCTTGATTCCTCTCCTTTCTGACAGATCCTTGCCGCTTCTCCTTCATCTACCCAGCTTCAAAGAGCACCCGTGGAATCAAAGAAACATAATACTATCAAAGAACAGAGATCTACAATCATAAACAGTATAGGACCAGACATATATTGACCACACAAATACATATATCATCAAACATACAAGAATGTGGAGGAAAACTTGAATAGCTTTATTAATAATCAAGAATAGAAAAGAGGATTACAACCAATTGTTCTGACCCAGTGTCATCCTCCAGCATGAAAGCCCTTCTTTCACCTCATGAAAAGCTTAGATCACCCAACACTATGATATTCCAATGAGAAACCAACAACACTTCCTTACAAGATACAAAATTCCAGCCTCTGGATCTCTGGGATGAGGGATCCATATATAGATGATTATAGGGGGGTGAGTCAGCTTCTAGGATTTTGATTAGTGTTCTCTCTCTGATAGTTCTTGATTCCTCTTGGAGATTGATGATCTCTTACTCATCCCTGGGTGAATTCAGAGAGGCAAGTGTCATAGGAGAAGTTTCTGGAAGATTCCATGATCATCCACCTCACAAAATGGCTCTACCATTTGTCCACTCTCGCCCATCACACCCCATAGAAGGGATTTTCAATATTCATCGCACCTCCCGTGTGCATTAGGTGGGATGCATCGCACTTTGACCATGGAGCAGGTGAGATGGTTTAGTTTTGACGAGTTTTGAGCAGTTTTTCATGGATAACTTCTGGGAGATGATGTAATTAGCTGACCTTTTTCTTTTAGGGTATGGAACAACACTTTTAGGGACTTAGGAGCCCTTGGTTTATGGACATGTTTGATTAGGGTTGCAGTGCCAAAAAATGTCTATAATAGTTGCCCCCTAAAGCATGAGGTCGTTAATCTTTTGATGTCGGGTGAAATGCTTTATCATGAGGATCCGAAGTTTTTTCGTGCTGGAAGGCGACCTGTAATAAGATACAATACAATTAATTATATTCAGAATATTTTTTATGATCTAGCTGAGGTGGGCATTCCCATGCTTAGCTTTATAAATTCATTTTCATGTACATAGGATAGACAACCGTCTGTGCGGGAGACTGATGATTCTGTAGAGTCATCATCCTTTGATTCGGATGATCATCTGTACAGCAACATTGTACATTTGATGTCTTTATTTTCCTGAATATATCGCAGCCCGGATGGATGAAACTAGATCTGGGGTCTTCATACTCATTCAATCTTCACTCGGAGTACAAGTCGATCCATGTGAAAGATGTTCTGGAGTCAAACATGGAAAGACATTGCCTGATTACCAGCCAATGATGCAAGTTGTTAACAGGCACGAGAGGAATCACCGATAAATGATGACCCTCAAGGTACTACAGTACAATTTGCGTGGTGTGAATAATGGATTTGGCGTTGAACACTGTGCAAAATCTTTTGGTCGAAGGCCATTGATGTAAACCTGTTGCTGGAAGTGAGAAACTTGCCATTGAGGCATGCAATCTTCAAAGTACTGAAAGGGTTGTTCCTAAGTCGACTTCTTGGATAATGAGCTGATGTCGACAAGAAGAGACCCAACGTAGGAGGGCCTTAATGAATCCCACATCTACGACACAGAATGGAGTAAATGATTTTGGAGGTGAAAATGATCTGATGATACAGGGTTCAGGGTGGTGGTCATGAAAGAATGGAGCGTGAATGTATTGCAGTGGATGAGACACAAGTGAATCCTCTGAGCGACTTCTCTTGAACATACTGGTAGCGTTAACCCCAAATATGGATGGTGTGATGGCCCAATGGTGATATGACCAGTCAATGGAACAACCCAACCCAACTCGAATGCGGAGTGAAAGTGTCATGTTCAAGAACGACTTGCTACTAATAAAGTTTCTTCAGGTTTTCTTCCCAATTTTTCCCCAGTCATTTCTGACCAGTAACTATTTATTTTTTTCAAGCTTGAGGAGGATAACATATGCTTGTTCTATATTTTCCCTTCGGGAAAACCTGTCGCTATATTTTAACGAGACTAGCGACAGTGAAACTCATTCTTGTATGTATGGACAAGTTTGTCGCTATTCGGTTTTAACGATTTTAACGACAAAGATAACTTGGTCCTTTTCAATTTTAGAGAGTTTGAAAGGGACGTAAAGGAAACTCCAATAATACGTTTTCATCATATAATCCATTAAGTCCGAAAAAGAATAAAATAATACGAAAGGGATGAATTTTCAGTAATTTTAACGAGCCGAACAAGACAAGCGCTCGATCTTTTTGTGTAATAATCCCTCAGGTCCAAAAAGATTAAATCCTAGAGGAGGGATAGCACTTCCTGTCACTTTAACGAGCTGGAAAGGCCAATTGCTCGGCAATCTTTTCATATTTTACGAGTCAGGTGAAAAGAGCTTAAAGGAGACTCGTTTTTGAGGAACGAGCGATAATTTCAGGTGGCAGCTGATTCCAGGTAAGGTTTGGAATTTTACAATCACAGCAGTGTCACAAGGATGGCTAACAGGATCACTCTTCGCAGCTGTTCCTCAAAAGGGGTAAACAATCAAATGAAGGTGAATGATTAGCTAAAACAGAGTGGAGGTGATGATGAGAACACAACCAGGGCTCAAAAGCTGATGATAATACATTCACAATGGTTATTTACCAGAAATTCGTTTATTTTTTAATGAGCTTAAACTCTGGGGGAACGTTTGATCATTGCTTATGTTTAATTTTTAATGAGCTTGAACTCCAAAACTGCTCGTGGCAGGTTTATTTTTTAACGAGCTTGAACCCTGCGGTAACACTGCTCGCAGCGGGTTTATGTTTCAACGAGCTTGAACCCTGAGGTATCAATGCTCATGGTGGGTTTATTTTTTGATGAGCTTGAACCCTATGGTAACACTGCTTGTGATAATTTTGCATGCCCCCAGCATAATAATGCAAATCGAGGTGCATGCCCCCCAAGCTTCATTGCATTCAACTCGGTGGTTGGAATGAAGGTTTACCTTCGAGATCTTTGAAAGGCTCGATTTGGAAACGGAGTTGTTTCATTTTTTAATGAGGTTGACACAGTAAAATAACTATCCTCATAATCCACTGTATTTACAGTATTTGATAGAAAATAAAAAACTAAAGATGATTAAGGTTGTTGGAATAATCTTCATGGTAATCCAGAAGATGGGAACGATGGTGGTAATCTTCCCATGGTGCCTCTCCTATCTTCATTAATTGAATGATTCCTTCGTCTATAGAGTGTACATGTGACCAGGGATCTGAAGAGGTGCCAAATTCCTTAGAATTCTGTATTTAAACACTCAATGAGTGTTGACTTGAGTTTGCCCCCCGGGCCAAGAAAATTGATTGCTACAATATTTCTATTAGGGTGATGATCCATGCTGACAAAATGTTCAGGAATCTTCTGAATCGAGAAGATATCATATTACAAGTTCCCACCATGGCCACTTCCGCCAGATTGTTTGGAGGTGGTAGGGAAAAATTACCCATCAATGTAGGGTCTTTTAGTAGGCCTACTCCGATATTTTGAAGCGACTGAGAGCTTCCGTGGATCATCAGAATGCTTCCCATAACTTGTGAACTGTTGGGGAGAAAGGTTTGTTGGTCAACGATTGTAATTCCTCCTTGAAAGGGAAATGAAATCTTCCTGAAATAGGTCGACACAACGGTTGCCATTGCATATATCCAGGGCCTTCCTAGTAGGATGTTGTAATCGAGGTTTCCGTCAATTACTTCAACATCTATTTCTACTGTTTTTTCCCCCAGTTCGACTTGCAAGTTACTTAAAATCCCATATGGGGTGTATGTTCATCCATCAAATGCTTTTAATGTCATCGAAGATCGCGACAAGGGTGGAGATCCTAAAGTTTTCCAGCAACTCATCGACATAATACATGTAGATGCCCCCTCATCAATAATTGTTCGATGAATAGTTTTGTTGAGGGCTTTCACTTGAATGAGGAAAGCTAGTTGAGATGGTAACTGAGGGTCATATCCTTTGTGATTAAAGGACACAAGATTGGAATCCGTTGGGTCAATCCCACCTATTGCTGATAATAAAGCCTACTTTTGGGAGGGGCAATTTTGCAGTACCTCAAGTGTCGACATAGTGGATGGCGATTGGGCCAGATCCTCCACTATATTATAATGATGTGCTACTCTGGCACGAGGATTAAATGTCGATTTGTGTACTACTCCCTTTGGCGGCTTTATAGTTAGTTCAGGAATGATGGGTGGCACAACTTTGGTCGAACTTGTTGTTGAACTACTGGGTTGATCATTGGCCTTGTTTTCCGACAATTGTGGATTCCCGTAATCTTTATTCCTTGTCGCTATCAAAGCATCATTTTGCTACTTTGAAACCGACAACATTAGCACTTGGGATGGGGAAGCATTGTCACTAGCAACCAGATTTGTTCTTGGATTTGGAAACGGATCAGTTAATACTGCCGAGGTTTTTGAATTCTTGAAGAATTTCTAAGCTCATATTTATAAGGACACTCTCTTGTCCAATGATCCTCATCACATATTAGGCATGGACGATTTGGTTTCGTATATCTAGAAGGGTTTGCAGAATATTTTTCAGGGGACGACTCTTCCTATTTCTTCTTCTTCCCTTTCTTTTTCTTCTTGCCTCCTAGTTTCTTGCTTTCTTTGCCTTTGTCAGTCGATACAACATTTAACTCTGAGGCGAGAAGTTATTCATTTTCATTTTGACCTGAAACCGTACGAGCTTTCTTCGACTTAGCCTTTACAGTTTTCGTGCTGGTCATTCCTATCACACTGTCCCCGGCATGAGAGTATTTGTTTGATTTAGGAGATGGAGGAACGGAAAATTCCAGTTTAGGAGCATCAGGGATTTTATCATAGAGCGTGCCAGACTGAGTATAGACCAAGTCTAGATATTGCGCACGAGCAATTACTTTCTCTTCAGTGATGACTCCTCCCTTTGCCACATCTTCCATAATAGAAGGTAACAATGACTTAATAAACCATTCAGCCAATAGCTGATCAAGAACATATGTTTTTACCATTCTACAGTGACATCTCCACTCATGAATATGATCAGATATGTGAGTGGCTGTCGTTTGCTTGAAATTGGTAAGAAGCTCTGTTCCCATTTTGTACATTATAGGTAACTGAAAATGGGTTAGAAAGGTTGTGGCTAGGGCGCTGAAGTTATCAAACTAAGCTCTAGGAAATTCGATATACCATTTTGTTGCTGGACCAGTTAACATTCGCTAAAAAAGGTGAAGCCTGATCAAAACATCATTTAGAGTGTTAGATGAACACCACAGGTGAAAGGTCATCACATGATTCGACGAGTCTTCACCCGGATTTCCATTAAATTTAGGAATATCTGACGGAAGTTTGTGAAGAATCGTTGGCCACCAAGGAGCATAAGCGACTGGATCGTTTGTTAGCCGATTCAGATCTGGTAACTCTAAAGTTGCCACGAAAGGCAACTGTTGATTCAGGTTCAGCGAAGCATACCTAGGATAGGATGGGATTTCTTGAGCATTGGGTCTTTGCATACTAGCATAATGCATTTGATGTTGATAACTTTGATAAGGTTGATGGGCATAACCATTATGAAATGGTTGATGTTTCCCATTTTGAATATAGGGCTGCCCATTACTCACAAAGACTTGGTGCTCAGATCCTTGGTAAGCTTGTTGGAATTGTGGTTGTTGATATTGCACCAGCCATGGTTGTGAGACCATGTGTTGTTGCCCCATACTAGCCGTTTGACTGAGATGAGGGGTAATGGTACCCGTTTGAGCCTCGGTCACTCCAGTTAATGAGCTACTAACCGATGATTGTGGTGGCGTCATAGGGACACGGGGTTGTTGGATTGTGACCTAAGAGACTTTAGGTTGGCATACAACAGGCAAAGCTTATACTTGCAACACAGTCAGAATAGCTGGTGTAGTGGGAATATTTGACATAGGCATACTCTGTTGCATTGTGTATACAACTCTTGGTTGTTGGGGCAGTATTGGCATCCAACCACTGGATGTAATTCCAGCATAACCTGAATTCTGTTGGGAACCCTCGTATGTTTGACCTCCTAGAGGAGACAATGAAAGGGCATATTGCCCCCCATACGGCGGTAATCCGGTGCTTAAGGGAATTATTTGCCTATGACTGCCCAAATTGACATTGAGAAGGATCAATTTTCTGAGACTCAACATAAGAGATTCCAGATATTATTCCGGAAGAACAAACGGGAACAGACCATATTGTCGAAACAGCCCCTGGATGGATCCCATCCAGTGATTGTGGGCTAGTTGCGACAGATGGTACGCTGGCGAACATTGTCGGAATAGCAGCAGGAAGTTCTGCCACTGCTGTGTCAGATGACATAGTCCTAGATGTCGATGGTTGTTCACACATATCTAGTCTATCCAAAAGGTTTCCTAGTGATTCTACAGTAACTTCCGATAATGGTAGACTAATTTCTAATGAAGAAGGATATAGAGTGACCCCTACTCCAAATTGCGATGGAGTACTTGATGGAGGTTCCTCTACAATCTCTTCTATGGCAATCAAACCAGGTGGAAGAGGTAGACCGTCAAGTCCGTAAAATATTTCCGGTGCTGAAGAAGGTATAGATTCTGTAGCGACTGATGTTTGGGGAACAACACCTTCCAAATCAGCTATGGATGTAGCCGGTTCAGGTATAGAAGTGTGTACCTTCACACTAGGATCAATTCTATTGTCCTCTTGTGGCTGCGGAACTTCTTCTGTAATGGAAGGGGTACCAGAAATGTTTGGATTAACCGGAGTCTCCGAGGGTGTCGGAACACTTGTTCCAACCCAACCAGGGGACTTTGAGCCGGTTAGACGAGTTTGCTTTGTCGGGAATAGTTTTGATTCTGGGGACAAAGACGATTGACTCGTAAGTCTTCGCAAATGATGGGGTTTCAATTGACTTTCTTCCACGATTGCGGATTACTCGATCAACTAAAAATAAAGGGGAAAATGTTTCTGAATTAAATGAATTTTAGACGCTTTGACACAACTTATTTTTTCAATTTTTAAGAGTCGAGAAAAAGAAAAATATGACTCTAGTCGCCTTCAATTTTTAATGAGCTTGAAGTGACAAGTGCTCAGATGGACCTTTTCTTTTAAGGAGTCTGAAAAGGAATGAAAGAGACTACTCTAGAAATATAGACAGAGGGATTACCAAACCAATCGCAAAACTGCAGAATACTTTTTACGGTACGGCAGTCAATCTTCCTGAATGCTGTGTTCAATGCATTGCAATCGATAGGGCGGCAGACACAACTTCCTGTGGATAAAGGATATAGCCTATTGTGGTCTCCCAATATATACTCGACGGTACGTGGGAGCACAAGTCCGTAGTGGCACTTGTTGTCTCAAAGAGGAGGAATCACCCAACCAACAGTGAAAGCAGCAGTTACCAGGTTTTACGATGCCGAAATACGTCTCTAGCCTAGACTTCTAGATGTTGTGTGTTAGGTTCCAAAACGTTTTTAGGTTCATTAAATTTATTTTACAGTTGATCTTTCTTAAGAAATTTTCCTTTCAGGTTCACCGCTTGTTCTAGATGTACAATTCCTAAAATGCAATCTAAGATGATAAACAATCATTTAATATTCTTTTTGCAATGAAAATCCTAGCTACTAAAGAAAGAAAGATGATATTCTTTCAACATAGAGCAGAGAGCACACAGTGGATGCACTGTCCTAAATCAAACCAACAAGCAGTCTAAATGCAAATGCACACACATGTATTTGTTTTTAGCTTTCTTAATGTGTGAATGACAAGAAGAATGCTAAGTACAAATCTAAATTATCTTTTCAAAGCGACAATACTAACAAATTTATCTTCAAAAGCGAAAGGAAGATAATGACGACCCTTTACTATTTTGAATTGAAAACTGCTTTCGACCATCAAGAACAATAGAATTCCTTTCTTTGACTAAAAACGACACTTGCGACACTTTCAAATCAAAAGACGATAGTTCGTCTATGCTACTACTTTGTACAAGAGAACTGAAAATGGCGGAAAATACATAAAAACATTCATAGTTCTTTGCACAATGGAGGCAGAATGATGGAAAGAAAGGGGGTTTCCACAATGGTATACTGATCACAGACAACAAAACTCCAGAATAGAGCTGAAAAGAGTGAAGAAAAACCAAAACCTGGAGGGAAAGTTAGCCTTTTCTGATCATCGCACCTGTAACACAGGTAAACAGGGATGCATCCTACCTACTGCACACGGGAAGTGCGATGCATACATATTTCCTTGAAGAGAGGGTGCGATGGTACCATGAGACGAGACTTTACTTGGCTTTTGGTCATAGTTTGCGGCTCAATTTAGGGATTTGGGCCGAGCAAATGATGTACAGTAAATAACAATCATAGGGGCTGATCTAATGAGGTTACTAGAGCCACCACTAGGGAAATTAGAAGGTTTGAAAATCAATTGTTCAGTTTATAAACAAAACCTGGAGATAGACTGAAGCAACATTAATCTACTTTGCACTTGCATAGCAAATGCAGTTTGAAGGCTAGCTGGCTTGACTTCAGGCTCCGTATGTAAGTTTATAAAACAAAAAAATATAGACAAACAAACAATCTATTCGCTCCCCAGTGGAGTCGCCATTTTGTTATCGGGAAATCTAGTGTCCACTCGGATCTACTAGTCCCACTAAGACTGGTAGCTATCTTAGAAACAAACAAACTAAAACCACTTTCGTTTTCCTTTATGAGAAGTAGATAAGAGTGGAATGAAGGACACCAACCTCAGCCTTGCGCTTGGTTCCTTGCTTGATTCCTCTCCTTTCTGACAGATCCTTACCGCTTCAAAGAGCACCTGTGGAATCAAAGCACATAACACTATCGAAGAACAAAGATCTACAATCATAAACAATATAGGACCAGACGTATATTTACCATACAAATACATATATCATCAACAATACAAGAATGTGGAGGAAAACTTGAATAGCTTTATTAATAACCAAGAATAGCAAAGAGGATTACAACCAATTGTTCTGACCCAACGTCATCCTCCAACATGAAAGCCCTTCTTTCACCTCATGAAAAGCTTAGATCACCCAACACTATGATATTCCAACAAGAAACCAACAACACTTCCTTACAAGATACACAATTCCATCCTCTGGATCTCTGGGATGAGGGATCCATATATAGATGATTGCAAGGGGTGAGTTAGCTTCTGGGATTCTGATTAGTGTCCTCTCTCTGATAGTTCTTGATTCCACTTGGAGATTGATGATCTCTTACTCATCCCTGGGCGAATTTAGAGAGGCAAGTGTCACAGGAGAATTTTCTGGAAGATTCCATGATCATCCACCTCGCAAAATGCGTCTACCATTTGTCCACTCCCGCCCATTGCACCCCATAGAAGGGCTTTTCAGTATGCATCGCACCTCTCATGTGCATTAGGTGGGATGCATCGCACTTTGACCATGGAGCAGGTGAGATGGTCCAGTTTTGACCAGTTCTGAGCAGTTTTTCATCGAGAACTTTTGGGAGATGATGTAATCAGCTGACCTTGTTATTTTAGGGTACGGAACAACACTTTTAGCGACTTAGGAGCCCTTGGTTTATGGACATGTTTGATTGGGGTTGCAGTGCCCAAAAATGTCTATAACACATGTAGTACATAATTATGCTTAAGTATGGTAGATGCATTTATAATGGGTCTAGATAACATGTCTGCAACTTTGTTATGTATGCCCTTTTTATATCTGATGACTAAATGAAACTTTTGTAGAAAACCCATCCATCTGTAATGCCTTGATTTCTGCAACTTAGTTTGGGAGTGTAAATATTGAAGTGGTCGATGATCAATATGTATTACTGTCTCTTTGCCCATTAAGTAATGTTTCCACTTTTTCACACTTTGAACTATTGCATACAATTATTTATCATATGTAGGATAGTTAACTACTGTAGGATTAAAAGTCTCAGAATGATAACATATGGGTTTACCATGTTGTGTCAACACTACTCCCATGGCATAGTCACTGGCATTAGTTTGGATCTCAAATGGTATTTTCAGATCAGGCAGTGCTAGTACAGGTGTTGTACTAATCTTTTCTTTCAAGGTGTCGAAGGATTTCAGATGTTTTCCTCCCCACTGAAACACCTTGTTCAATCCTGTTAAAGCATGTAAGCGAGCCGCAATTGAGGAAAAGTTAGAAATGAAATTCCTCCAATATTGTGATGCTCCTATGAAGCTTCTCACTTTTGTAGCAGACTTGGGTTTAGGCCAGTTTACAATGACTGCCACTTTAGAGGGATCTATTTTCAATTCACCTCCCCCTACTATATGACCCAAGTAGTTTAGAGATGTTTTACCAAATTCACATTTTGAGAGTTTAACATAAATTTTTTCTCTTTTCAAAACATCTAGTGTCTGCTTAACATGCTTTAAATGTTCTTCCCACGTTTTACTAAAAATCAGAATGTCATCCAAGTACACAATAACAGAATCATCAAGAAAAGGTCTGAGTACATCATTCATTAATCTCATGAAAGTAGCATGAGCATTAGTTAAGCCAAAAGACATAACCAACCATTCATACAATCCCTGCTTTGTTTGAAATTAGTCTTCCATGCATCTTGCTATACAACCCTGACCTGATGATATCCACTATGCAAATCCATCTTGGTGAAATAAACAGCTTCCTTCAATTGATCTAAAAGATCATCTATGCGAGGAAGGGGACAATTATTTTTTATTGTTATCTTATTCAGTGCTCGGTAGTCAATGCACATTCTCCACAAGCCATCTTTCTTTCTCACCAAAATGATTGGTGACCCACATGGTGATGTGATAGGTCTGATGAACCCCTTCTCGAGCAACTCCTGCACCTGCTTCTTGATTTCAAAATTCTCTAAAGAAGACAACTTGTACATTCCAATGTTAGGCAATGAAAGATCTTGCTGCAAAATAATATCATGTACTATTCCCTTTTTGGGTGGCAGACCTTTATTTTCTTGGAATAAGACATCATACTCTGAAACAACCTTTTCTATATCAGCTTGTTGTTCAGCATTACAACCCTCAATGACATTGGTTTTATTAGGTTTCCTTTCCTTCACAACCATCAGTAAGAACTATTTGCATGACTTTATCATTCTTTTCATCTGCCATAAGTTTATGAGAGTATAATTATTCTTTAGCTTATTAGCTCTTACAAAGTATTCTATTCCATCTTTAACAAGCAGATACTTGTTCTTAGCTCTATAGAAAATAGCCTTTCTATCATACAACTAAGGGCTTCCTAAAACAATTCCACATATATCCAAAGTAATTATGTCTAACTCATCCTCATCTACAAATGCTAACCCAAAAGAAAACTTGAGTTTGCATTGTCTAGTCACTTGTAGTTGTGCTTTATCAATCAATCATCCTAATGGGTAGGGTTTCTTATGAGGTGTAGTTGCTAATCCCAATTTCTTTACAATTTCTTCAGAAATCAAATTTACTTGTGAGCCACTATCAAACAAAGTATCAATCTTTTGATGTTTGGAAATAACTCAAATATGGAAAAGCTCATGTCTTTTTCTCCAATTTTCTTCATCAATAATAGGTTGAGCAGAATTACTAGTAGATGCTTCAGAATTCTTACCTTGTGTACTTGTGGCTACAATAGTTGTTTCATCTCCTGAGTCTGACCCCAAATCTTTCTGAATAGCTGCAGCAGTCTTCTTCTTCTTGCCCTCGGAATTCTTAGGTCTCAGCTCTGGATGAAAAATACAACAATGCTCATCATCATGCCCATCCTTTTTACAGTGAGTGCATGAAGCTTTGATTTTCTATGCAGAGTTAACCTTCCTTACTTTCCACTTCTGCTTTCTTTTCTCCTTGCTCTTGCTTGCAGTGGGTTGGGATGGTCCCCCAACTTCTGGATTTCCATTCTTTCCTCTAGCTTTTAGATGGGTATCTTGTAAAGATATCTCATCTATACTAGTGGGATTAAACATGAGGATGATATGCCTCATGTAGCTATGTAGACAACCAATGTACTTAAAAAGGGTTTCCGGTGAGTCTAATGAGATCCCTAGAATCAATGCTCTCTTTCTAAATTCCTGAGTGTACCCTTGCACACTTTGCCCTTTCAACTGTCGAAGAGTTTTCCAACTCATCATGGCTTGTTGCATATAGGCCAATGGATAAAACTGCTTTTTGATTGCAGAAACAAAGTCACTCCAGACAGATAGAGTCTTACCATATCTTTTCGTATCATCTTGGGTCCTGCCTTCCCATCAAACCAAGGCAGTGCCTCATAGGCATAGGCTTGCCAGCTGAATATTGCTTTTTTCCGAGTCTATGTTCTGTACTCTGGAATAAACATCAATGTCTAATCCAATTGTCCAACTTTTCAGCATTTATCTCTCCATCATATATGGGCAAATCAAATTTAACATCTAGCTTGATCAAATATGCTTTCTTATTATGCGCAGGGATATTGGGAGGTGTGAGAAAGCTTTCCTCTTTCCCTTTTCTGTTGTTGGGAAAAGTATCCAATACGGAATGACCCTATCCCACTCTAAGGGTGATAGTACCTCAGCAACAATCAAAGCAAAGCTATTTGAGATTACTTCTTTATGAGATGTAAGAGAGAGGAGGAAGAGGTCCACTAACCGATGTCTTCCGCTAATGATTGATCCAATCTTCTCTCTTTGCTGCTTGCTCCCAGCTCCTTGCTATTTCACTGGCCCAGCTACACCAAGATCCTGCAAAATGGCAAGAAAAGGAAACTACAAGAAGCATACATTCATAACTGATCCAAGGATTAGAATAAATCAAATACACAAGTATAGCAACACATCATTGAGATACATGCATATAGAAGAACCAAAATGCTTTATTAATGGAAGAAGTAAAGTTCAGGAAGTGATACAACCATAAAAGGCCCAATCCAGCATCACCTCCCAGCAGAAAGAAATCTCCTCTTCACCTCCTTCAAGCAAATCACCCAATAGTTCTATACTCAAACCAACAGCACTTCCTTACATTCACAAGATTCCAGCCTCCTTAGACCTCATGAGAGAGCTCTATATATAGGAGTTTTGGAGAAAGGATGAGTTAGCTTGAGGCTGGCATGAAGCTGACTAGTGTCCTCTCCCACTTCAGTTATTCTTCAGTTCTTGAGTCCACTTGGAGGTTCTTGCTTCCACTTGGAGATCTAGATCCTCTTACTCATCACAAGTCGAATTCCCTGATCCAAGTGTCATTTTGGAAGCTTCCTGGGAATTGACACCTTGAGGAATGACTGTGCCACTTGGCCAAACTCGCCCAGCGCAGGTAGCCTTCTTTGCAGTTGACATTCAGCGCAGGTACATAGTGGAGCAGTTGACATTCAGCGCAGATGCTCAGTGGAGCAGTTGACATGATCCATAATTAGCTTGTTTTTGAGTGTTTTCAAGTGGAGAACTGATATTCAGTGCTGTGGTTTGCTGACCTTGTTCCTCTAGGGGCAGGAACAACATGTTTAGGGACTTTGGATCCCTTAGATTATGGACATTTCATGCTTCATGCTGTAAGGCACAAAAATGTCTATAACAGTTGCCCCCTAAAGTATGAGGTCGTTTATCGGGTGAAATGCTTTATCAGGAGGATCCGAAGTTCATTCAATCGCTGAGAGGTGACCTGTAATAAAATACAATACAATACATTATTTTTCATTCTGCTTTCATGATCTAGCTGAGGCGGGCATTCCCATGCTCAGCTTTATAAATTCATTTTGGTACATAGAACAGACGATCGTCTGATGGTAGACTGATAATTCTCTGCTGAAATTATCATCCTTTGAGTAGGATGATCATCTGCTGCAATGATGTACATGTCAAATGTCTTTATATTTCCTGAATATATATCGCAACCCGGATGGATGAAACTAGATCCGGGGTCTTCAAACTCATTCGATCTTCACTCTAAGTACAAGTCGATCCATGTGAGAATTGCGCGGAAGTCGAACATGGAAAGACATCGCTTGATTACCGGTCAATGATGTAAACCGTTAACAAGCGCGAGAGGGATCACCGATAATGATAATGACCCTCAAGGTACTGCAGTACAATTCACGTGGTGTGAATAAAGGACTTGGCGTCGAACACCACGCAAAATCTTTTGGTCGAAGGTCATTGATGTATACCTGTCGCCGGAAGTGAGAAACTTGCCATTGAGGCATGCAAGCTTCAAAGTACTGGGGGGGGTGTTCCTAGATCAACTTCTTGGATAATGAGCTGAAGTCGACAAGAAGCGATCCGTCAAAGGAGGGCCTTAATGAATCCCACATCAGTGACACGGAACGGAGCTAATGACTTTAGTGGAGGTGAAAACAATCTGTGAAATATGATTCAGGGTGGCGATCATGGGTGGATGAAGGATAATGTATGGCAGTGGATGGGACACGGATGACTCTTTCTGAACAACATCTCTTGAACATATAACGACACTGATGCGATGGATCGGTAGCATTACCCCAAATGTGGATGGTTTGGCGAAGACCATGGTGATGAGACTGGTGAATGAAACAACCCAACCCGATGTGATACGGAGGAAAAGTGTCATGTTCAAGAGCGACTTGCTACCATTAAAGCTTTGAGGTTCTCCCAATTTTTCCCCAGTCATTTCTGACCAGTACCTCTTTATTTTTGTCAAGCTTGAGGAGGATAACATATGCTTGTTCTATAACCTGCCCTTCGGGCAAGCCCATCGCTATGTTTTAACGAGCCTAGCGATAGGGAAACTCGTTCTCGTCTAAAGACAAGTTTGTCGCTATTTAATCATTTTAACGAGTCTAACGACAAGGAAAACTCGGTCCTTTTCATTTTTAGAGAGTCTGAAAAGGTACAGAAAGTTAACTCCAAAATTCCTTTTTCGTCATCTAATCCCTTAAGTCCAAAAAAGTATAAAACAATACAGAAGGGATGAATTTTCGATAACTTTAACGAGCCAAATAAAACAAGCGCTCGACCTTTTTGTGCAATAATCCCTCAGGTCCAAAAAGATTAAAATCTAGAGGAGGGATAGCTCTTCCAGTCATTTTAACGAGCTGGAAGGCCAAAACTCGGCAAAATTTTCATATTTTACGAGTCAGATGAAAAGAGCTCAAAGAAGACTCGTCTTTTGAGGAACGAGTGATAAACAGGGATAGCAGCAGATTCCAGGTACAGGTTGGAATTTTCCAATCACGGCAGTGTCACAAGGATGGCTAGGTGAAATCACTCTTCGCAGCTGTTCCTCAAAATGGGTAAACAATCATATGGAGGTGAACGATCGGCCAAATGGAATGGAGGTGGCAGGTGCAAAACACGACCAAGGCTTTTATGGCTAATAAATTTACGATCACAATGGTTATTTACCGGGATAGGTTCATTTTTTATTTAACGAGCTTGAATGCACCAAAAACACTGCTCAATCTTATGTTTATTTTTTAACGAGCATGAACTATGTGCTAAAACTGCTCGGATCTCGCTTTTCTATTTTTTAACGAGCATAAATTCCGCGGTAAAACTGCTCGAATCTTGCGTTTATTTTTTAACGAGCATGAACTTTATGCTAAAACTACTCGATTATATGGTCAAATTTTGATTTTTACCATATCACTATTTACTGTTTTTATTCATAATGTTGCTATGCTTTATTCTATCAAGACTTTTAATCTTACTCTTGGGTGCATGCAGATGTCGGTCCTGTTCATCCAGCAGTTCGTCCGAGACCGCCAGTCGCTGCCCCGGCAGTGGAGCCTGCTAGGAGAGTTATTCTTCGCGACCTTGACGTTACTGAGACCCTTACAGCTGTGCAGGAGCAGGTTGAGAGCCTTACTCTCGGCATTCCCGATGTGAGGATTGATGAGTTACCTTTACAGCTGCAGCGACACACTACTGGTGTGCCTAGACGATGGACTCGTCTCTTGCGCATGATTGCACAGGCCGTGACGTGCTATCATGAGCACCACTAGGCTAGGGTGCCCCCTAGCATCTTTTTGAGTTTTAGGTCATATGACCAATTTTTGTCTTGGTTACAGAACATTATGTATGAACTATAAACAACTTATATATATTTTGATTTTCGAGTTTTATTCTGGTTGAGTTATATGATCCATATGTACAATCATTGATGATGTGTCTCTTTTATAAATGTCGCAAATGTCTATCTAACACATAATTTGCTAATGAGTCGGTTAATGTGTTTAAGTTTCTGGAAATATGCTGGTATTGAATTGACTCAAATTGTCTTTCCAAAATCTTAACTTTTAGGAACATGCGATAAATAGCTGGATTGCGAACGGGGTATATACCATTGAGTTGTAGTATTACGAGCTGTGAGTCTAGCCTGACAATTAATCGGTGTATGCCACGTGTGATGGCATCAGAGAGTAGTTCTATCAACGTGCTATATTCAGCGATGTTATTCGTTGATTGCCCAATACACACACCTCTGAAACTTACTAACTCGCCGCTTGGATCAAAAATGGCCCAGGCCGCAGAGGATAGGTTCCGCGAACTACGACTCGCTCCGTCGGCATATCCGACACATGTCTCTAGAAGGTTCGACATCTGCCACAAATGAAAAAGGTGGATCACTCGACCGGAATAAATACTTTAGCGAAAACAAAATACAACAAAAGCATGCAGGTTACTATTTAAGCATAGTAACGCTTGAGGTACAACCCGTTACGGGGCTGCGCCAGCGGAATTCCGTCATAATCCATTAACTCGTAGGCTCCTTTTGCTAACACCCTTTTAACAATGTAGGGGCCCATCCATAAGGATTTGAATTTACCTGCTCCCAATTTATTGGATTCTTGGTCATAAAGCAAGACCAAATCACCTTCTGAGAAGACACGGGGTTTGACATTTTTGTCGAACTGAGCCTTGACTCGTTTCTTATGGGCTTCGTTAGCCAAAGCAGCATCACGACGGGTTTCATCCAACTGGATCAATTCCAAGAAACGAGCCTCTTCCTCTGAAGTTCCGGGGAGAAGATCAATTGCGAGTTTAAGCGACGAAATTTCGCACTGGATTGGCAAGACTGCTTCCAGGCCATACACCAGTTGAAAAGGTGTGAACCCGGTTGCGTTCTTTACCGACGTTCAGTAAGCCCACAAGGCTGAGTACAGGATTAGGTGCCACCTTCTTTTATGAACCCCGATCATCCTTTGCAGCATACGCTTGAGGACCTTGTTGATTGCTTCAACTTGTCCGTTGGCTTGCGGATAATATGGGGTAAAGCTGTCGTGAGATAGCCGTAGCTTGGCAGCTAATTCGACCATCATTTGGTTGCGAAAATGCGACCCATGATCTGTCACTATAGCCTGTGGTATGCCGAACCTGGCGACTACATGATTGAAAAAGAAAAGGGCAGCTGTTTCACCAGTGTTATCCAATGTAGGCATCGCCTCAGCCCATTTGGTAAAATAGTCAACAACGACTATTATATACCCATGCCCCCCGGTCGAGGTGGGGTTACATTGCATGAAATCGATGCCCCACTTGGCGAATGGCCCAACAGCAACTATCGGCTGTAAAGGTGCGGGTGGTCGTCTGGTTTTGCTATCAAAAATTTGACAAGCATGGCAACTTCTGACTGCGGTTATGCAATCTTTGAACAATGTTGGCCAGAAGTATCCTGCTCGTAAGATTTTTTGTGCCGTTGCATATCCAGATTGATGCCCCCCACACGCGCCTGAATGACACTCATTCAGGGCTTTTTCAGCCTCCTCATGGGTAAGGCACCTCCTGAGAACTGTATCGATACCACGACGGTAAAGTGTATCACCGACGATCATGTAGTCTTTTGCTTGGTATCGTATACGTTTTTGTTCGGAGCGAGAGGTGTTAGGCCTGAACTTCTGGGTTTGGAGATAAACTATGATATCTCCATACCACTCATCGCTTACAGATATCAGAAACAAACTTTCGTCCACGATTGACTCTTCTGATGTTTTATCGTTGGACAATGATGGGAGATCGCACAATAATTCTGCGAAAACTAGAGCTTTCTTTGACTTGGATTTTACAAATTCCAGATCAAACTCTTGAAGGATCGCTATCCATTTTGAATATTTGCCCCCCAGCAACTGTCGCGACAGTATATACGTCATGGGGTTGCAATCTGACAAGATGGTAGTTTTCCGAAAGAGGACATAATGTCGAAACCTTTGAATCGCTTGAACAGCTGCAAGCGCTAGTTTTTCCACATAAGAATATTTACTTTCTGTATCATTTACGTTTTTACTTAAATAATAGATAGGATGTTCAATTCCATCGACTTCTTGAACTAAAACCATCGCAATGGTCGTATCCGCTGCAGCCAGATACAGGTTAAAATCTCTTTGATAGTCCGGGGCGTACATTAATGATGCTTTTACTAGACAATCTTTCAGAGCATCAAAGGAAGCTTGCGCCACCTGGTCCCAGACAAAAGGTACATCCTTTTTCAAAAGACGAGTATAACCTTTAACAAGTTCTGCGTAATTTGGAATGAACCTCCTCAGAAAGTTTTCTTTCCCTTGGAGTTTCTGAATCTGAAGCAAATTTGAAGGTGGAGGCAAATTGATGATTGCCTGAACCTTACAGGGGTCAAGACGAATCCCATCCTTAGAGACTACAAAGCCAAGTAAACGACCAGAACTGACGCAAAACACACATTTGTGCGGATTGAGTCTTATCTTGTAGTGTCGGCAACGTAGAAATATCGCTCTTAAATGCTGCGGATGATCAGTCTGCTTTCGCGAATGAGCCGGAAGGTCGTCGAGATAAGGTTGAACAATGTTCTTGATGTCATGGAAGGCATAATTCATTGCCCTCTGAAACGTCACCCCTGAGTTCTTTAAACCAAAGGGTAATTTTCGATAAGCGAATGTGCCCCACGGACAAATAAATGCAGTCTTTGACTGGTCCTGTGGGCGGATATTTATTTGATTATACCCGGAAAATCCATCCATAAATGAAAAGATTTCACATCCGGCACATTCATCAATTATCTGGTCGATGAAGGGTGTAGGGTAGTTGTCCTTCGGACAAGCTTGGTTTACATCCCTATAATCAACACACACTCTGATTGTCCCTTGTTTCTTCATAACAGGGACAATATTCGATACCCAATTGGTTAGAGGGACCGGGTAGATGAATCCAGTATGGAGGAGTTTTTCAACTTCCGCCTTAATGGCAGCGGCTTTCTTGGGGTGCACCTGCCGAAGCCGTTGTCTTACTGGTTTGACATCAGGATACATTTTAATTTCATGTTCAACGATACTCGAGTCAATGCCTGGCATTTCGTCATATGACCAAGCAAAGACATCTCTGAATTCGCGAAAAAGAGCGTTATATATTTCCAGTTCTGAAGGGGAACAACCTCTGCCGACATAAATATTCTCTACAACATCTGTTTTAGTCGAGATATTTATGGCTATAGTCTCTTCAATATTGGATAGGTTTCGCTCGGAATCCACCGTATTTACATTATTTGTTAGGAATTCAAATACTGAAGGGTGATAAAGGTCACTTTGAGTATCTTCTTCATATTCCGGAAGAAGGGAACGATGGTGGTGATCATTCCATGGTGCCCCCTCAATCATCATTGGTTGTAAGATTCCTTCGTCAGTCCCATGTACTTTCGACCAAGGATCTAATGGGGTTCCATATTCTCTAGACCTATCTACCCAAACGCTTGACGAGCGTTGATTTGGGTTCGCCTCCCATGCCTGAAACATTGATTGCTACAATATTTCTAAAGGGCTTGGGGGCAAAACCATTGCACGATCCATGTCGACCTTCGTGGAAGATATCATGTTGCAGGTCGCTACAAACGGTACATTTCCTGTGTAAAAAGGAGGTGGTAGCGCGAAAGTTCCCATTAGTGTGGGGTCTTTCAATAATCCTACTCCGATATCTTGAAGCGAATGGTTGCTCTCATGGATCATGGGAATGCTTCCTGTAACTTGTGAACCATTAGGAAGGAAATTCTGTTGGTCGACGACCGTAATCCCACCTTCAAACGGGAATGCGATCTTCCTAAAATAAGTCGACACAACAGCTGCCATGGCATAAATCCATGGTCTACCCAGTAGGATGTTATAGTCAAGATTCCCATCAATGACTTCAACATCAATTTCTACTGTTTTTCCTCCTAGTTCAACCTTTAAGTTATTAAGGATCCCATACGGGGTATAAGTCCTTCCGTCGAAAGCTTTTAATGTCGTCGAAGATCGCGACAAGGTTGGAGATCCTAAAGTTTTCCAGCAACTCATCGACATAATACATGTTGATGCTCCCTCATCAATAATCGTTCTGTGAACAGTTTTGTTGAGGGCTTTCACTTGAATAAGGAAAGCTAATTGAGCTGGTAACTGAGGATCGTATCCTTTGTGATCAAAGGATACAAGATTGGAATCCTTAGGATCAACCCCACCAATCGCTGATAACAACGCCTGCCTTTGGGTTGGACAATTTTGTAGTACCTCGAGAGTCGACATAGCGGATGGCGATTGTGCCAAATCTTCCACTATGTTATAATGCTGCGCCGCTCTGGCGCGAGGATTAAATGTCGACTTGTGTACTACACCCTTTGGTGGTTTTATTGTTAATTCAGGAATGATGGGTGGTACAACTTCTGTCGAAGTTGTTGTCGAACTACTTGGTTGATCTTTACCTTTTTCGTTCGACAGCTGAGGATTCCCGTAATCTTTGTTCCTTGTCGAAATCAAAGCATCATTCTGCTGTTTTGAGACTGACAACATAAGCACTTGAGACGGGGAAGCATTTCCACTATCAACCAGATTTTGACCTGGGTTGGGAAATGGATCAATTAACACAGCTGAGGTTTGGGAACTTTTAAAGAACCTCTTTAACTCGGCTTTGAATGGGCAATTCTTTGTGTTATGATCCTTATCATCACATATTAGACATGGATAATTTTGTTTCCCTTTCCCAGGAGGGTTCGAAGAATTCTTTACAGGG
Source organism: Pinus tabuliformis (assembly GCA_031772625.1). NCBI lineage: Eukaryota > Viridiplantae > Streptophyta > Pinopsida > Pinales > Pinaceae > Pinus > Pinus tabuliformis. Next base: position 314,639,638 of record CM062820.1, on the reverse strand, counting down.
GATGACTCACCTTGTTTCTTCTTCTTCCCTTTGTTTTGCTTTTTCTTGCTTCCTGGTTGATTGGTTTCTTTGCCTTTATCTTTTGATATGGCATTTACTTCTGAAGAAAGAATTTCTTCTTTTGCATTTTGATCCGAATTCTTACGGGCTTTCTTTGACGAAGCCTTTATCGATTTCGCGTTTTCCGTGCCAATCACGCCATCACCGGCATGAGAGTCACTATTTGATTTAGAAGGGGGAGGAATTGAAAATTCTGGTCTAGGGGCGTCGGGTATTTTGTCATAGAGCGTGCCGGACTGAGTATAAACTAAGTCCAAATACTGTGCACGAGCAATAACTTGCTCCTGTGTTACGACTCCCCCCTTGGCCACATCTTCCGTAATAGCAGGAAGTAACGACTTTATAAACCATTCAGCTAATAGCTGATTGGGAACGTATGTTTTCACCATCCTACGATGACGGCGCCACTCATGTATATGATCAGATATATGGGTGGCAGTCGTCTGCTTGAAGTTGGTTAATATTTCTGTTCCCATTTCATACCTTATCGGTAATTGAAAATGGGTTAAGAAAGTCGTGGCTAGGGAACTAAAATTGTCGAAAGAGGCTCTTGGCAATTCAATATACCATTTAGCCGCTGGACCTGTCAATGTCCTCTGAAAAAGGCGAAGTCTTATCGAATCGTCGTTTAGGGTGTTCGACGAACACCACAGATGAAAAGTCATCACGTGATTCGATGGGTCTTCACCTGGATTTCCATTGAATTTAGGAATGTCAGATGGAAGTTTATGAGGAATCGCTGGCCACCAAGGGGCATAAGCAATCAGATCGTTGGTTAACCGGTGTAAATCAGGTAACTCTAAAGTTGCCACGAATGGTAACTGTTGATTCAGGTTAGGCGAAGCATAACCAGGGTAAGACGGAATCGCTTGAGTAGTGGGTCTTTGCATACCAGCATAATGCAATTGATGTTGGTATGACTGATACGGTTGGTGGACTTGACCACTATAAAGTGGTTGGTTTTGACCGTTTTGGATATACGGTTGTCCACTGTTCGCAAAGATCTGCTGCTCAGAACCTTGGTACAATTGCTGGAATTGCGGTTGTTGGTATTTCACAAGCCATGGTTGTGAAGCCATGTTCTGTTGTGCTATGCCAACCGTTGGACCGAGGTGTGGGGTAATTGTACCCGTTTGGACCTGTGTCGCCCCACCAGTTGGCGATTGTGGTTGTGACCCATGGTCAAGCGGCTGTTGCATTACAACCTGAGAAATCTGAGGTTGACATGCAACAGGTATCGCTTGAACTTATGACACTGTTACAATAGCCGGTGTGGTTGGGATGTTCGTCACAGGTACACACTGTTGCATAGAATATACAACCCTTGGTTGTTGAGGTAGCATAGGTACCCAACTACTTGATGCAATTCCAGTATAACCTGAATACTGTTGAGAACTGCCATATGGATATCCTCCCAGAGGAGGTAACGAAAGGGCATACTGCCCCCCATATGGTAGCAATCCGGAACTCAGAAGGATTGTTAGTCCTTGAGGACTGGATGGCCCAAATTGACCTCCATGAGGATCAATCTGTCGAGTTTCAACGTAAGAGTTGCCGGATATTACTCCGGATGAACAAACTGGAACAGACCATACTGTCGAAATAGTCCCTTGGTGGACTCCTTCTAGCGGTTGAGAGCTAGTTGGGACAGCTGGTATGCTGGCAAACATCGTCGGAGTGACGGCAGGGGCTTCTGCTGTCGCTGTGTCGTTTGACACAGTCCTAGATGATGACGGTTGTTCAGACATCTTAAGTCTATCCAATAGATTGCCTAGCAATTCTACAGGAACTTCCACTTGTGGTGGATTAACTTCTGATGAAGGAAATAGAGTGACCCCGACTCCAAAATGAGTTGGAGTACTTGCTTGCGGATCCTCTGCAATTTCCTCTATCGCAATCAAACTCGGTGGAAGAGGAAGACCGTCAGGTCCGTAAAATATTTCTCGTGCCGAAGAAGTGGTTGCTTCGACAGCGACAGTTGTTTGAGGAACAAAACTCTCTGGACCGGTTACAGATGGAACTGGTTCAGTTATACAAGTATTTGCCCCCAGACTAGGATCAATATTACTGTCCTTCTGTGGCTGTTGAACTTCTTCTATAGAGGCAGGGTTTCCAGAAATGTTAGGAGTAACCGGAACCTCAGATGCAGTTGGAACACTTGTTCTAACTTTTATAGGAGATTTTGAACCGGTTAAACGAGTTCGCTTTGTCCGTACTGTTTTCGATTCCGGAGACAAAGACGGTTGACTCGTAAGCCTCCGTGAACGACGGGGTTTTAATTGAATTTCTTCCACGATTGTGGATTACTCGATCAAACAAAATATTAAAAGGGGAAATTTGTGTTTCCGAATTGAATGAATTTTATTAGACGCTTTTAGACACAACTTGATTTTTCACTTTTTAAGAGTCGAGAAAAAGCTAAAGATGACTCTAGTCTCCTTCGATGTATTAACGAGCCTGAAGTGACAAATGCTCGGTTGGAATTTTTCAGTTATAGAGTTTGAAAAAGGCCAAAAGAAACTGCTCTGGAGATCTAGGCAGAGGGTGTGCCAAACCTTTCGCAAAACCACAGAATACGTTTTACGGTACGGGTGGTCAATCTTTGTGAATGTTGTGTTCACTGCATTGCAATCAGTAGGGCGGCCGACATGGTTTCCTATGGATAAAAGATATATGCCTATAGGGGTCTCCCAATATACGCGACGGTACGCGGGAGCACAAGTCCGTATTAGTGCCACCGACTCTCAGGAGGAATCACCCACCTTCTTCGAGATCGACAGTCACTACGTTTAACGACGTCGGAACACGTCTCTAGCTTAGACCTCTATGTGTTTGCGTTATGTTTCAAAGCGTTGTTAGGTTCATTCAATATATTTTAAGTTGATCTTTTTTAAAGTTTGCCTTTCAAGGTTCACCACGAGATGTTTGATACAAAATCCTAAATGCAGTCTAAGATGAGAAGCAAGCTTTTCAAATCTTTTCGACTTATGAAAATCTTAACTACTGAGGGAAAAGAAAGACATCATCTTTTCACACAGATCAAAGAGCATACACTAATGCACTTTTTCCTAAATCAACAAGCAAACTTATCAAATACGAAATGTACAATGCAGGTATTTCTTTTCTCTTTCTTAATGTTGATGTAATACAAAAAGAAAGCTGTTGTATAACTTTGAATTCAATTTCAAGTGAAAGCAAACAAGCTTGTCCAAAATCAAAAGACACCTTAAGATTTACTTGTTTCGACACTAGAAATATATAAATTCAAACCATATGACGAAAGCAAAAGCTTAATCAGCTATGAACAACAAACAAACTAACTCTTAAGATCAAAACGACACTTATCACAGGTCTAGATCTAAGAGGCCACAGCAAGACTAGTTCACTTTCGTTATGGGAAACTGCAAATGATATAAGAAATACACAAAGAACAAACGTAGTTTCTTTATACAACCGAGGCGGAATAGTGGCAAGGAAAGTTGGTTTCAGATAGGTACATTGACTGATAACAGGCTGCAAAAACAAGGGTGAAAACAGGGCAATAAACAAGAGGGAACCCCAGTAGCACTAGGCAAAACTGGTTCAGCGCAGGTAGTACACTGGCAGTTTGACCTTCAGCGCAGGTAGCCCCTTCGGGAACTGTGCTGAAATGCAGACTGCCTTCACAGTGCCTGCACTGAAGAGATAAACTCTCGTTTTTCTCAGTTTCCGGGTCACAGATTGCTCAAAAATTCACAGTTTTTGGCCAAATCAGAAGCTATCAATCAAGTACACACTAAGGGATGAAAAGGAGGATGAAAAGCTATCACTAAGAGCTGTTTAGAGTCCTTTTGGATCAGCTCTTCAAATCATAAACATGCCCAGAAACTGAGCTAGAGTAGCTGCCCTCTACTTTGCATTTGAAAGATCCAAATGCAGTTCGATTCGGTACTCCCTGTGTTTATGAAATGAATAGCAAAAACACAAACAACCAACAAGATACGATCCCCAGTGGAGTCGCCAATTTGTTGTTGGTAAAAGTATCCAATACGGAATGACCCTATCCCACTCTAAGGGTGATAGTACCTCAGCAACAATCAAAGCAAAGCTATTTGAGATTACTTCTTTATGAGATGTAAGAGAGAGGAGGAAGAGATCCACTAACCGATGTCTTCCGCTAATGATTGATCCAATCTTCTCTCTTTGCTGCTTGCTCCCAGCTCCTTGCTATTTCACTGGCCCAGCTACACCAAGATCCTGCAAAATGGCAAGAAAAGGAAACTACAAGAAGCATACATTCATAACTGATCCAAGGATTAGAATAAATCAAATACACAAGTATAGCAACACATCATTGAGATACATGCATATAGAAGAACCTCAAATGCTTTATTAATGGAAGAAGTAAAGTTCAGGAAGTGATACAACCATAAAAGGCCCAATCTAGCATCACCTCCCAGCAGAAAGAAATCTCCTCTTCACCTCCTTCAAGCAAATCACCCAATAGTTCTATACTCAAACCAACAGCACTTCCTTACATTCACAAGATTCCAGCCTCCTTAGACCTCATGAGAGAGCTCTATATATAGGAGTTTTGGAGAAAGGATGAGTCAACTTGAGGCTGGCATGAAGCTAACTAGTGTCCTCTCCCACTTCAGTTATTCTTTAGTTCTTGAGTCCACTTGGAGGTTCTTGCTTCCACTTGGAGATCTAGATCCTCTTACTCATCACAAGTTGAATTCCCTGATCCAAGTGTCATTTTGGAAGCTTCCTGGGCATTGACACCTTGAGGAATGACTGTGCCACTTGGCCAAACTTGCCCAGCGTAGGTAGCCTTCTTTGCAGTTGACATTCAGCGCAGGTACATAGTGGAGCAGTTGACATTCAGCGCAGATGCTCAGTGGAGCAGTTGACATGATCCAGAATTAGCTTGTTTTTGAGTGTTTTCAGGTGGAGAACTGATATTCAGTGCTGTGGTTTGCTGACCTTGTTCCTCTAGGGGCAGGAACAACATGTTTAGGGACTTTGGATCCCTTAGATTATGGAAATTTCATGCTTCATGCTGTAAGGCACAAAAATGTCTATAACATTTTCCTTTGGAGTGGTCATGGAAGTGAGACTCATCTTCTTCTTTGTCTTGTTCAGAACCTGATGAATCTTCATCCTTATGCTTTCTGATGTCCTTATACATTTCTTATACCATAGACTTTATAGCTAGGAACTTTCTATGAATTGAGGGTCTGGCCCCACAAAACCTTCTTCTGACATTGTCTTCTAAGGATAGCCTCTCCCAATTTCAAGATTAATTTTGACCAACTCTCCTTCTTCTAATTTAAGCTTTGATCTAGTGAGCATTCAACAATTATACCAACACAAGCTTGTCTAACCTTACAACCTAAAGCTCTGATACCACTTGATATGATCATCACCCTATGAGTGATTGCAGTTAAAGATTTATTGAATAAAGGTATTACAAACTCATGTGTTGGTGTGTGTGTCTATGTTATTTATGCAGCGGATCAATCAGATTGCAAATAAACAGACATTTGAAATGGGAAAGGCAGTAGAGAAAAATAGTAAGGAAATACACGAACACAAGAAATTAATAAGGAGTTCACCCTATCCTCCAGGGCTACATCCTCGGTCAAAATTTCACTGGTGGCCTTATTTTATTGTGTCTTAAGAAGAGAATTACAATGCAGGGACTTAATATGAGTCTCTTAAAACAGGTTTGCTTGGCACGGTGGTTCTTAGATTCCCCAAGCTATTGGAGTGCACATAATCTTTTGCCTACCAGCTCTTTGACCTCTCTGGTTTGACAGATCCTCTCGGGGATGGCTTGAATCTCTGAAGCTCTCTAGTGCTTGACGTTGCCTTTGGTTAGCTCAGCCCTTTGTCTTCTTACTTCTTTAGCTTCACTGTCTTCTTTCCTTCTTCTCTCTATGTGTCTTATGTTCTTTGTTCATGGCTTTAAAGCCATTCATTCCCATGTCTGTTCAGTTCCTCTTCCTCCTCCATCGAATCGCCTACTGCAGTTGCACTTGGAGTTCCCTGTTCGGCGTCATCACCAGGCTCACAAGGAGTGGCCACATTTCCTCTTGTAACTGCCCCAACCTACTTCGTCGGTTCAATTCTCTAGTTACGTCATGGAATGAGTCTTCCTCCACTGTGGTGGTCAAAGCGGACCTCAAATCCTTCTAAATTGTGGCTTATTCCCTTGTTAAATCCGGTCTTGTCATCGGGCGCGATGTCAACCATTCGATCTGGATCCCCCAGATCCAACGCCATCCGCTCATTTCGCGTGGTTGGCTTACTCGTCCGTTAGCGCATGATGAGCGGCGGTTTCTCTCTCCTCCACTTGCCACGCGTCAGGCGTTGAGTGGGATCACTCCAATTTCACCAATTGAACTTACCGCTCAAGGAGCCCTCGATTAATACTGCCCATTTCAGAGCGGGTCCTGCCTTTTAGCTTTAGCATTTTCCCCACGGTTCCTGACTCTTCTGTGCGACTAACACTCGGGGCTTCTCCATTTTGAGGGTTTTTGCCCAGCGATGCACGATTAGCACTAGGCACTAATTTCACATCAAAACCTCCTCTGTTTCCCAATCTGGACCTCCCAGGGGCTAATTTCACCTCCTGCGTAGTCTCCATGGGCGTGAGTCAACGTGATTTGACCGAGGTCCTCGTCGTTCCACGTTGGCTGCCAATGCCACTGGTTTGAGGTGTTTTGATCACTGTTTTGAATTCTTTGAAGTCAGTCCCGACCTGGTATAGCCATGGTTCTTTTGATTCTTCTTCATGGATCTAATTCAGATCAATGCTTCAGTAATCAATTCTCTCTCTCAATGTGTGAAAAAACCCAAAATAATGTGGAGAACTAAAATGGGAGCTCAAGTGAAAAGAGACAATAATGGTGACGATGATAATGATCATGGTGAAGAATGAGTTGAAAGCCCTCCTATTTATAACAAAGTATTGAGTTAGTCTTGAAAATGGAGAATAATAAAATAATATTGACCAAATCAAGGTATAACTGTTAGGAATACTTTATTATATTTTTTTGGAGAGGGAAAATATATTAAAAATGGTCAAATATCTTTATTTAGAAATAATTAACAAATAAAATGATTTATTAATTATTTCACGAGGATTAAGAATGACGTGAAAATGAAATAATTATTAAATAGTGATTTAACAATTATTCCAGTAATAGAAATAAGTAATAATAAATAAATATGATTTATTTAATTATTCCTAGGGGATTTAGTCAAATGTCACAACGAATAATTATCAAACAATGATTTAATAATTATTCCTAGAGAAAATTAAATAAATAATTATTTATTCAATTATTGTCATGGGATTTATATATTATAATAAGAAATGATTTAATAAAAATAGTTTACTAAATTATTTCCCATGGTGAAAGTGATTTTATTATGGAAAAATTAATCCTATGTGGTGTATTTTGATAAACCTAGTTAGAAATGGCTAGGTGATCATTTTTTGGTGATAACAGATTTTCCCCCAACGTATGAGTGTTAGGATCAAATTGTATGATCAAAATACACTATAGGTTACACTCCCATGAGACACCAAATGGGAGAGAGAGAGAGAGATAGTTGAAGCAATGTAAGGAAGGAAAAAAATGGAGGAGGCAAGACCTACTAAATTAATAGAAGTCTCTTTTTATGTTGGAGTACATGATCTCAAATCAGGTGGGGGAGGCATACCCATATCCACTGAGATAATTGAGTACAAAGAAAAATGGCGAGCCCAACAATGTGGGACTGAGCTACAAAATACATGGTACATGATATGTTGGCATCATTGGGCCAAAAAATAATACAATGGATAACATATACATAATGTACCTGGAAATACCTAGGCCAAGACTGAATACAATAACATGTGAGTACATGAGACATAATTTCCCTCAACCTGAAATGATGAGGGGGGATCACAACCAAAGAATCTCTACTAAACAGAAAAGGGCTCTGAAGATCTGAATGGATCATTTGAAGGAGACATGCATGTTGTGGGTGTTGCAAGCAGTTGAGACCGAACCCATCACATATGTAGAACTACATCCAAGGCTGGATCAACATCTATGGACATCCAGGAATGTGATGGGCTACCTGAAGGGACACCCCCTCATGAGGTCTGGAACATCTCACACTCACCCGAGAATCACTAGGACAATCGTCTGGATCACTAAAACATCAAGTGTATGATTCTTAATCGTGCAATAAGGAGTTGGCATCAAGCACATGAGAAACAACCAAGTCAAGGGGCAATGATGATTCCCTTTGCTTGAACCAAGGCACCAAAAAAAGATGAAAGTTGGAACCAAGGTACACCACCCTTTATACCACTCTTCAAGAATAAGTGTGCTAAGGTCGACAGAAGAGGGCCTGCCAAAGTTAAGGTAATAAGGAATTTTTAACGAAGGCACGAGGTATCATAGTAGAGTGACTGATGGACTGAAAGCAGGGATGAATATAGAATGAAACAATGTGAGTGGTGGACTGACAACTTCCATTTTCAGAGCATGATATGTATAGTTGACTTGGCAGCGACTGACCCGATTCAGGAGGGGATGGTAAATGACTTAAATGGGGGTTTGGAAAAGATGAAGTAGTAGATATGGAGGCAAAATATGAATATAATGGGATGGATGTGACACAATGATGTATGGGACACTGTAACTAGACTCAAGAGGATCAAAACAAATGCCATAGATACAAGGCTGACTCATCTTAGAGGCTCTAAACAAGGGTGACTCGATGATGCTGCCACATGGGGGACGCTAGGAGGGGACCATAAAAACATGAGTAAATAATGGCTACTCATGATGAAAAATAAAAACGTGAGACAACCAATGCAAAGGTAAAGTGGTACCAAAGTACAGGTGGCTCAAATGAAGAAATTTGATTTTAATACGTGGCAAAGTGAGACCTCATGGAAAAAATGGCTTTGTGTTGAAGTGTCAAATTACTAAAAAAAAGGGGAGACCCATTATATAATGCGGCAAGTTCTTTCCAACGGTGCTGACGATTCCTTAAACAGAGCTATGGTTTGGTCACAGTAGGGGACAAAAAAAGCTATGTTTTTTCCTATAAAAGGCCTTTTTCCCTCCAAATCCAATTCATTTGCATAGTGAGTTGTGGAGAATTGTGAGAGGATGAGAAGGCCCAAAATCTTATGGAGATCATAGAAAAAAAATCGATCATTGGAATCATGATCTGCGAGTTGGAGTAGGTGGCCTAACCTTACCCATCATTTTTGGTGGATTAGACTTTTAGATTAGGGTTTCAACTCACTATGGTGGACCCTTGCTTATCCTCATGTTCACAATGCACTTTTGGGGGCCTGTTATAAGTTCTAGAACACAAAAACTGCGCTGATAAGTACATCTAGCATAGTTTTGAAGGCCAAAACTATGTTATGGGCTGAGAGGAAAAACAGGATTGGTGGTCTGTGGTGATATGAAGCTAAGAACCAAACAAGCATGCCTTTGAATCTGAACTAACAAAACATAATGGTATTTTTTAGGTATGGGAGAGCTAAAGGTTGCATGGCAAGAATGAAATTTGGAGACTCTTCGTGCTAAGATTCAGGGGAATTAAGTAGTGAGATAGATTCTAGCATAATATGGCATGCTAAAGTTCTTGGAGAACCCTTTGATGAGAGTTGGTCAGCCCTTGTTGTCTAGGATTGTGAGCTACTGGGACCCAAATCAGGAGGCATTTGTAGTATAGGGGCACAAGATCAAGATCAAAATCAAGGACATACATTTTCTGACAATATTTCTTCCCCGGGGGTAGTGGGGGTTCCAGTGCTGCCTCATGGGAGGCATAGAGGTGAGTTTGTTGATTGTCACTGTATATGAAGGGTTCATGCAAAGGGAATGACCATTCATATCAGTGAACTAGAGAGGCTTGATATATGAGCTTGGCCACAACAGTGTTGCAGATCTTGGGTAGTCATGCCTTCCATAACATCACTGGGGGGAAGATGATACTAGTGGAGAGTGTGTTGATAAGGATCTACTATGGGTGGGCCTAGATTATTCTGTCATCACTGAAATGATAGTTGACACTATGGAGGTGAAGAACCAATGATAATTGTTCTTTTGGGATAGTGTTATGCTGATTCTTATTTTAGAATATCTCGACTATCCATCCTCATGTACATATCTGTGATGGGGGCAATAGGAGCCCAGGATGTGTCGCTGGTGGCAGCTACTATGACAAGATGGAGGAGGGGGAGTCGGATGAGTGTTTCCACCTGAGTATTTTTCACATTAGGACTAGATTCCACTATACATATATGATTATTTGTATAGTGGAATGAACTATCAAGGGGATCCTGACTTACCACTTCAGTCGAGATGACCATGAGGTTCAGATGGTTAGTGAAAGTTTCTATATATTTGATTCATTTATAGTTTAAGAAATATGTGTATCTGGTATTGATTTCTAAACTTTGTGGTATGAAAATATAAAATCGGTGGGGATAGCATGATATATGGGACAAGTCAGAGCACCTGGGGTTGCAAATCAGGGTGGGGCCACATCACAACAGAGATTAGGTAATTATGCTCTACTAGAGGATCTTCGATGTAGATTTGATGTGCTATTGACTGGGGTGACATAGCATGGGTGACATGAGTTAGAAGATCGATATAAAATGAGTGCATTGTGGTGAGGAATCACACAGTTCATTTTTATGGCTGGTTAAGCAGTATGAGACCTACGAGCTGGTGGGATGGAGCCATTGACTTGAGAGCCTCCAAATGATAGTGATTAGGCATAGGGAGATGTGGGTCCCCATTTTTGTTTTGGGATAACATGCAAATGAGCATATCAGATGTATTTAGAATAGTGTACTCAAAACACTATATATTGGATATTATGATACATAATTATGGTTGTGCATATTTTGTGACGATTGTTGTTTACCATTTTTTTATGTTGTGGATGTCTTCTTCTATATACATGTGATAAATGCCAATAAAGAATATTATTTTCAATGGTATCTACATAGTGATTCTAGGATCTAGGAAAATGACTGAATGTAATGGATTCAAATTCACGTGCAAAATTATTAACTCGAAGATCTTTTCTAAATAGCACAGGATTATGTACATGATAAACATCATTCAATTGCATGACAAGTAGCAAGGAAGCAATAAAAAAATTAAGGTGAAGGATTCAACGATCAGGGGCTTCGACTAACAAACCTATCACAACATCATAATCGACTTGGTTATTGGTGGCAAATCTAATGAAGATGCTGTTGGAGTGGACTAATGAATGCAATGGGGTGAAAATGGCCCAAGTTGGTGAGGCTAGATTCTTGGTGAAGAGAATCACACCATCGCCATAACTAATATAATGTGTGGATGATGGATCCATCTGAAGGACATAATAAGACAATCTATAAGATGGTGGGGGATGCAAGCTACCTAAATTCAAGAAAAAGAAAAATATAAACGTATTGCAATGGGAAATTCAATGTGTAAAATTTCTTGAGGTAGAGTGCACTACGAGGGTTGGGAAGCGTTTATCCTTCTGGACCCTCTAAAAGGTATGCCCCTTTACCCAAACATTGGGTATCAATGTAATGGCCATAAGGTGGATGTGGATCGAATTTATGGGTTATTGAACCAATTGACCTCATCATGGTTAAAGTCTTTGGACTCCACAATATATTGATCATGGGTTTGTTATGGAAGGAAGTATGCATGATGGTTCATATCATCCCAAGGATAATCAGGGGTGGTCATGGCTTCCATGATGTCTTCATTAGAATGGAAGATGGGGGGACTAGAGGAAGAGAGACCACATGATTAAGATGAGCTACCTGAGGCATCTTCATGAGAGGCAAGGTTCACATACGCACCTTCAAGGATGGGAGATAGGTGACTAGTAGATGTGACATCTACTGATGTTGAGACTGAAGTGTTCATTGAAGAAGGTTCAACAGAATCACAATAGGAGACATCAAGGGAGTCTCAATACGTCGACCTCATGGATGACGATAGTTAGAGAATAGGAGTGGTACCATCTGTAATCTCAACATCGGGGGAAGGATCATGATGGGTGGTTGAGAGAAATCCTTCTCTGACATAGGAGTAGGATGAAAATATGCATTTAGAGGAGAGGTGGAATCACTACGAGTGACTTCTATTTCACGAAGCACTTGAAGTTTATCATGAAAGGCTTCGAGATGGGGATAACGATGAGAATATTGGCTATAATTATCACACAAAGCACATGGGTGATTCATATGTAATGATCTGTTCTTCTTAGCTGACTCGGGTAAGGTGACATGGACCTAAGGAATGTTAGAATCGGGGAAGGTATCAGAGACCACATTCTTTATATGAGGAAGTTTAGGACAATTATGGGTCTTATGACCAACAAAATCACACAAAGCACATGGAGTAATAGGATTTGATGGCTTAGGAGGAGATGGAGTTGTTGGCGGTGTCTTGTCTTTGGTTCCCTTTTTTTGGGTTTTCCCCCCTCACCAGATGCTTTTGTAACTGGAGTAGGTTCCTGTTGAGGTTGTTGTGTAACTAAAGAAAAGGCGGGGGTAGGAACAACAGGTTGGACATTTGTCAAAGCAGTGTAAGGTTTAATTTTAATTGGGGGAGTGTTTGCGGGACGATCAATGTACCAAATTGGGATCCCCAAGGTAATGTTAGGTAAACTCAACGTAGCCATGATAGGTGTAGAATAAAATCCAAGGGTGGGAATAAGAGCGATATCTAACCAAAAGGGTAATGACCTAGCGGAACTGCTCTGGGATGGTTAAGAGCTGGGGGAATAGTTCCAGGCTAAAAATGACTATGAGAGATACTAGTAGAAGGAAGGGGAACTTGAGGAGTGATACCAAAAGGCTGGGTCGAGTTGGTAACAATAGTTGCATAGGTGTTGGCTATTGTGAAGGCATACTAGACCATTTATGGGTGGCATTTGATGCTTGGAACATGTAAACACTAGATGACCTAGGCTCTGAAGGAGTAGTTGGTGGACCATAATAAGAACCAAGAAAAGTGGAATCTTTGTAGACACTAGGAGAGAAATTAGTGAGGGAAGAGAAAGTCTTATTGTTAGTCACTGATGAGATATTAGACCGATGTGAAGTCTGAGATTTGGGATCATAGTATGTCAGTTTATTGATAGTGATGATATTTCCAGCATGAGGGAAGCACATATTACGGTGAACCACATATGTGACAACTGACATAGCAGAGGTATAGTAAACTAACTAAAACGATGTTGTAATATAAGGGGTCATTGTTGACTTCAATATCAATAGAGAAGGTATTGCTTGAAACAATTATAGGAAAGTTGTGATATGATCTAAGGGATGTGAGGGATTACTGTGCCAAGCATGGAGAGTGATGATGGAAGTAAGCAGGCCAAGTGAACCAAGTTGCTTCCAAACACTAGCAGCCATCACAGGGTGGAGGCACCTTCATCTATGATACACCAATGAAACGTGGTGTTTCTTATGGAAACTGGTATTTGAAATGAAACGAATGAGCTTTTTGTTGGGATGGGCACATCTGAAGGACTTCCAACATTGCAGTAGATTGCACCATGTTATATACTATGTTATAGGTATGGGCAACTTTAGCTAAAGTAGCATTTCGACGTAATGGACCTTTAGGGATCTTGGGAATAACATCTACCTTAGGCAGAGGGATTTGTAAGCTACCATTGGATGATGACAGAGGCTCAATGGAAACTTGGGGTTGGGACTCAGTCACTAACTTAGCGGGTGGCTTGTCATATTGGTACGATCAAGTCTATAGGTTGACTTGTGCGGTATTGACCTCATCAGAATTCATCATAAGAATCTGATAATCATGGTGACGAGATGGTGGAGCTAGCTAACCTTGTGTAGGTTGAGTAGAAAGATATCCTTAGAGAGGAAAATTATTAGTAAGAACAGCCAATTGAGATGAAGCAAGAAGGGGAATAGGAGCTATGGGTTGTGGTCCTCTAGACGTAGCTACTTGAGCTTCCCATACATGATGCGTTTTAGGTAAAATGAGACACTCATGAGTATAATGGCCATATACATCACAACAAGCACAAGGTTTGTTCATATGAATACCTTTGTTTTGCTTGGGTTTTCTACTTATTGTTTTGTTGCGGGATTAGGCTGGGGTCCCTGAGGTGCATTGGGTGGTGGACTGAGACTACCTTGATTACCTTGATATTGCTGGTTCTGATTACGTTTCCCATTGTTCCTTTTCTTGGGTTTGGGGGGATTGGTTTAGATCTGCTGAGCATACACTTAACCTTACGAAGGAAGTTTCTATTATGGCAGAAGTGGAGCAGGCATGGGGGGTTGGGGTGCTAGTGTCAGAGGGGTAGAAGCACTAGGCAGTGCATATGGATATTATGGAGATGGGGAAACATTGGGATATATAGGTGGAGAAATAGCTAGCCCTGTCATCTATTGATGTAGATGGGGATATGTGTATGACGTGATGGGACATCGATAAGAATTGCCATGCGGAAGATTGGTGGAGGGATAGATGTAAGAGGAACTGGCCCCTCCTTGAGGTTGACTATAAATCATCAAAGGTGGAGCATATGGTTGAGGGTGTGAAATGGTTCCAACGATACCATCCATGACATGAGATTCCCCCAATGCATTAGCAGCACCAGGAAAATTGGGGATGACTGTATAAGAATAACCTAAGTGGGCATAGATCAGATCAAATTTCAAGGTTACATGGAGAGCATCTTCCTCAGACTTGGGAAAGTGTGAAGTGAAATATTTAGAAATGGAGGGCTAAAAGTGATATAAGTAAACAATTGATATAGACACAGTCTTTGAATTTAGGAGCTCTACAGATGCTCCTCCTTCTACACCATTCCTGAACATGGTTGAATAGGCGAGTGGCAGATGTTTGATAGAAAGAAGTCAATAGTTTGGTACCAATGTCATAATGGAGAGGTAATTGAAAATATGCAAGAAAATATTTGGAAAGAGTCACAAAAGTGTAGTGCATGGCTCTAGGTTTATCGACATACCACTTAGCAACAACTCCAGTAAGAGTGCATTAGAATAGATGAAGATAGATGGAGTCTTCAGTAATAGAATTCAATGAACACCACATATGGAATTAGCAAACATGATTTGTGGGATCTTCTCTAGGATTACCTTAAAACTTTGGGATGTCTGAAGGAAGTTTAGTAAGCATAAATCGCCAATGGGGATCATGGAGAAGAGGATCGTTGATGAGCTGGCTGAAATCAGGGAGACTCAAATGAGCCACAAAAGGAAGCAATGCAGGAGGAGCGACCATATTGGTGGACGTTCCTCTTGTGGGGTTACCCTGGTTGGTACTTAGGTTACCACCTTGGTTTTCTACATGCACGTTGGTGCCTGACATGGTGGAGGTATGAGGTGGAGAAGGCACAAAATCAAAGGAAGAACTAGAAGAATTAGTAGAATCAGAATCAGAATGATGACTCTATGGAGGATTGGGAAGATTTACTCTAACTCAATGGGGAGGAGTAATATGTCCGAAGAGAAGCTAAGAGTGATGGCCTCTAATTATCCATGAAAAATTCCTAGGGGGTGAAATGATGTCAAGACAATGATGACTCTAAGGACTAAGGGGTGATGATAGGAGTAAAAGAGCAACAAACAACAAGCAAACACCTAGTGTAGTGGTGCCAAGTGTAAACTAACTATATTAATGATGTGACTCTAATATAAGCAAGCATGTCCTATCAAAGAAAAATAATTATAGACTATAGGTGGTCTAAATAATCAAACAATCATAAATCTATTGTTTTAGATGGCCTTCCAAAGAAATTCTTACTTGACAAAATCTCATTCCTGCAAGCACATCTGTTGAGAGAAAGGTAGGGTAGAGAACCAATTTCTTCCCACAACTAGTCCTATATGGTGTTTTCCTAATATTGGTCACTACAATTAACTTCGTCCCATGAGGGTGGTTGAATATTGAGCTTCTTGGTAGTTAGCCAATGCATGGGATTCCTTGCCATGGATTGTGTTAACAATTCGGTTGTTCCCTTTGACTCCTAAGGGAATACGGCCGAGGTAACCTCTAACCAATATTTTGGCTTTAGGTCCTAGCCTACCTGTAACCAGAGAGGGCTCTCTCTTTATGATTTAACTTTGTTTTGATAAGGTTTTAGGCCAGCTATGATGCACAGGTTTTGTTTTGAATTTGTTGGATGATGATTCCAGTTAGAACAAGTATGTTTTTGCAAGGTGATCTAGGCCATTGGGCATGGAGTCCGTCATGTTTGACTGCTTGATATGTTTGTCTTGAAACACCAGTGATGTTACAGAGCCAGATAAGTGTCTATGGAACAATTCTTTAAAACTGTGATTGGATGGGATGAAATCAGGGTGTGAAAGGCAACTAAGGATCTTTCAGTAGGATGATATGGAGAACAGTGGGAACATTACTTAGGAGCATTCAAGAATTCCTGAATAACATTCATGTTGATAGAACCAATACAAACATGAGCAACTAAGAATTCATGCTTATGATTAATTATGAAGAAAACGTATTCAACAACAGAGATTGAGCACAGGGTGTAATCAAACATTTCCTATACCATTCCTTTTCTCTATTGTTAGACTAGTGAAACATGTATGTGATTTAAGTAAACATAAGAAGACAAAACATAGTTCAGGATAACTTATTGTTCCAACAGACAGCACAGGAATTCTGTAACAGCACGCAGAGCATCATTGAGACATCAAGCCTTCAACAGAGAATGAACTTTCCAGCTTTTTGCATTAGATTAACTGAAAATATACAGTATATTGTCCCAGAGAGAAAATCACCAACCCCAAATACGTTGCAAGGGGAGGTATATATACAAAATTTAGATACAAAAATATCTAGCCGATGAATTAATGGCTCATAAATACTGTGCCAACTCCTGAAGAATTACAGCTGAGAGAGTAAATGTTGTAATAACTGCTTGGTGCATTAGCTGTCCAAAACTGTTAGAGAATTTTGACTTTGTGACCCACTGAGTCGGTTGGAGCCATGTCGCCCAAAATCTGTGCATTTCCCTTGTCTTGGCTTGCTGTCGTAGTATTATGCTGAGTCACTTCTTTTATCCGCCCTGCCTGCTGTCCCCACGTTGCTTTTTGACTTTGGTTGACTCAAAGATGATTAGGATAGACCAAGCCGAGTTTATTGAGGCAAAATTTGCAGCATTTCCTGCCACCAATCTTCCTTGGGCAGTTGGTGTCTTCATATCTTTATGAAGGTTTCATCCGCTTCTGTATACCTGTAAAAATTTGGTGGGACCTCAAATAAGTGATTAATTTCATGCTCAATATAGAACAGATTCTCAAGCTTGTCATAGAGGCTCTGCCCTGATGGAGGTCCTGTTTCTTCAGAAGTACTGGCGGATGCTGTGATCTGGTTTTCAATAAAATTTGTCATCCTAGAGGCATATTGCTCACGGGTGAGCAGTCTTCCTATGCCGGTCAATAGGCTGGGCAATCCTCTGTTTTGCAATGCTCCCATTTTAAGCTTGTAGTCATCCACCTCAGCCTGCATCTCATGACATTTTCTCTCCACAGTTTGCACAAAATTTCTGAGGGTCAACACCTTTTTCACTGTTAGGACAACATCTGTTCTGTTGATAATGTTTAGGGCTGCCAGCTCCTCCTTGGTCTGATTATTGAGAAAATGTATCATCCTGTTGGCCTGCTCAGGCCTATTCCCCAGTGTTGTTCTGGCTTTCTGGCTTTCAATTTGTGCTTGGCCTATTAATTCCATCTGTTCATGTACTATTTTGATTGACTTCCACTGTCTGGTAAGGGAGTGGTCAATCCGGGCCCACAAAATCCTTTTTATTTCTGCCAGAGTATTTTCTAGTTTTAGTTCTTTCTCTAAGGCCTATATTTTTTCCTTTAGGGCCTTAATCTCTCTGGTCTGCTCTGCTACTGTTATCTTGGATTTGTCATACTTGGCTTCCATCTCTGCCAATTTCTCCTTGGCTTGTTTCATCTCTATCGCCTGAAGCTCCATCTCTTTGATAACTTTTGTCAATTCATTCATGTTTAAGCTGGACTCAGGAGTTGTTGTTGTTGCTGCCACATCTGTTGTTGCTGTAGTCGTTGCAGGGGTCGCTGCTGCCTCTGTAGTTGTGGCAGTGGTTGGGGCAGTCTGAGGAGGTTGGGAGGTTGATTCTCCCTATTTGTCTTGGAGTGCCCTTTCTAGCTCCTTTTCCAGATCAATCACTCTTTGATTCAGCTACATTATTAGGTCCAGTTGATCCTCAACTTCCTTTTCTTTTTGTAATTCTGTTGTTTGAGGGTGCTCAGTAGGAAGAAATTTTAGTCTCTTCTTCAATGCAACAATATCACCCTCTTTCTTTTTCATAAGGGCCCTCACACCCTTAGGATCCTTAGGATCATGTCATAAGTCCACAATGATGTCCTCTAGTGTTTTGATCCTGTTGTCTTTGGCCGTGGAGGACAGTCTCTCCAAGTCTAGCTGAGTATTGGTGTTCTTCAGAGACTCTTTTAATTCATGGGCCATTGTGGCCCTGTCTACCAGTATGGCATAGACCATTTCCCCTGTTTGCTTATGCAGTTCTATCTGATCCATAGGGTAAATTTCTTTTTCCATGACCTCCAATTTTGTTTTAACAAAATCCGCAGTTGACTGAGGCTGCTGTACCTTAGGCTGAAAATGAGTGAGGATCATCTTTTCCTCTTTGATGTCATATGCTGCCATCAACCTTTCTTGTTTCGCAGGTGTTGCCTTGAGGAATTGTTCATATATCTGCTTTTTCAGCAACTCATTATGTGCCTTGATTTCTTTGAAGGAGGGCTTGGTGCTGGATGGCTTCTTGCTTTGCTGAGTGGAGGAGGATACCTCCATGCCAAGCTGTACTCCTTGCTCTTGTTGAAAAGAGCTTGTGGTTGTCTGCTGGCTGTCTTCTCTTTCTTTCCTTAGGCTCTCAAGGATCTCCTCGCTGATTTCTTCTATGATCGGAGAATCAACCCTTTGTCTTTTGGCCTCGGGTTGCTGAGCGGATCCACTAGCAGGTGTGGACTCCTCTCGGTCCCGTTTCTTGCCCCTTTCCTCATGTGCAGGGGTCTGTAAGGCAGGCACTGTTGCTGCCTCTGTTTGTGGTGGAGGAGTTTGCTCTTGCTGCTGCCCAATTGAGGAGGCAAGTTTATCTATCACTACTTCCTTTTCTGCACCCATTATCCCCTTGCCTTTTTCTGTACTTGATGCTGATGTAGATGGCCCGTGGGTGACTGGTGCGGTTGCAGAAGTGGATGTACCTTCTCCAATTGGATGTGGCTGCTTGAAAGTTACATGCTGCACAGAATCTAAGTCAAGAGTTTTTTCTAAATCCAAATTTGCCACTGAATTGCCTAAGGAACTCCTAAATCCATTTTTGATCATTCAACGTTGTAGAGAATAAATGAATCCATGTTAGAGTGTATTGAATAGATTGGGAAGTTTTGGGGCTTCTCTTGACTACTTACCACATATTTCATTAATGTTTCGCGGTATAATCTCTTTAGGTTCCCAAAGACTGAAATGGTAGCGTAGGACATGTCTAATTGCAAAGATCCTTGGAGTTTGGTCCCCCAGGATCTGGACAAGAGCATACCATACTTAGGAGGTATGTCAGCTACCACTACATCCATCAAAATTGTTTTGGTGGGGTATTGGACCAGGGAGACACATAAATCTTTAATCAAGCCTAAGAACCTTACTTGGCTTGAATCGAATGAGAATAGATCTTTATAAGGTCTTGTGATGTCTAAGTCGAGTTTTTCCATTACAGATTTGGGCATTAAGTTGTGTGAGGCCCCGGAATCAAACATTGCATTGTGTAGAACCTTGTCATGAATTTTTAAACTGACATAGAAGGGTGGAACCCCTCCATTTGTTGTTTTTCCGTTAACCTCAGGACCAAACAGTAACTCAGGTTGATCATCTAAGACATTCACAACATCTTTATTGTCTGATATTTGGAGTCACCTATTAATCTGTTGTCTGTACACTTGAGGTTTAGCCAATTCAGAAAGAGGGACTGATATCTTTAGCTTACTTATTTCTGTTTCCAGGTTAAAGGGCTTCTCCATTTGAATTTTGGCATTAAGTGCAACATATTTTTCCTATTTAGCTGGGTTTTCAGTGGTCCTTTCTTCTTGGTTGGTATGATTTTGAGTGAAATTGGTTCCATATTTATTTTCAGGGATGGTATTTGACCTTTCCTTCGAAGGATGGGGTGGGGCTGGCTGGTTTTCAGAGGGTTGTTGTTCTGAGATATCCTCCACAGTGACTTCTGTGGTATGTGGGTTTGAGTTGCCAGCAGATTCTGGAAGAACAATCTTGTCATTGGTCTTTTTTGGCTGCTTACTAACCCTTGGTTTAAGAGGTTCAGGTACATCTATAGTTCTACTCCTTAGTTTATATTGTTTATGTACCTCATAGACTACTGCATCATAACCTTCTCTAAAATCAAATGATTCTCCGGACTTAGTGTGAAATTGATTGTCATTATAAAGCTCTTGATCTTCTTGTGTTAAAAAGACCTGATGTTCACTGTCTAAACCCATTAGGTTGATGTGAGGCTCCTCAGTTGGTTCGCTAGATGTTGAGGCC
Source organism: Pinus tabuliformis (assembly GCA_031772625.1). NCBI lineage: Eukaryota > Viridiplantae > Streptophyta > Pinopsida > Pinales > Pinaceae > Pinus > Pinus tabuliformis. Next base: position 314,618,927 of record CM062820.1, on the reverse strand, counting down.
TCAGCATAATTTTCTTGGAAAGGAGGTCTAATGTGCTGGTCAAGATCAGTCCTTCCAACATTTGGATTTTGATTCTTTCTAAAATTTGGATTTCTAGTCGTACTTGTTTGACCTTCCCATGATGATTTTCTTTCTATGGTTTCTACCCTGTCCCCAAGTCTGTCCATACCTTTGATGATTGCATCTAGCTTTTGCTCAAATGCTGAAGGTTCTTCCTTAAAAGTGGTTCTTCTTTCAGCTCTTGCCCGATTTCTTTTGGCAATCAGATTTGCCTCTACACTTATAGCTATGTTTTGCATGTCTGCCAGGGTCGCAGGGGATCTTTCCCTTAGTTGATATTCCATATCAGCATCAAACCCATTCGGAAATTTGATTAAGGCTAAATCAGGTGGAGGCCTAAGATTTTGAGGAATGGCATCATAAACAGTGTTGAATCTGGTACAATAATCTAGGACAGTTTCTTGTGGGCCTCTCCTTATGGTGTCATACTCCGATAAAATGTGTAGAGGATCCTTTTTCTTTTCCCATCTGTTCAGGAAGGATTGATAAAGAGCGCTCGAATTAGCTACGGAATTTGGAGCAACTGCTCTGAACCAAGTTCTTACTTCACCTGTTAAACTTTGGACAAAAATTTTCATTCTCACATCATCATCGTCTATTTCATAGTTTTCAAAGTAATCTTGTATTTTCTTGGTATGCTGTAAGGCAGTGTATGTATTGATTCCATCAAAATAAGTGATCTTACTTTGGTAGTCCTGAGGCATAGCCCCAGGATTAGCAGGTAGCTGAAGGGGGGCATAACGATTAGCCATATTTGCAGGGATCAATGGGACAACAGGTAGAAGGGGAACAACTAGAACAACAGGGACAAGAATAGCAGTTTGTGTATTGGGTGGAAGTGTTAATAGTATGTTTTGGGAAGTGGATGAGGAAGAGGGGGAAGACTTGGTTATGTGAGGATGAACCGATGGTTTAGCAGGGGTTGGGATATAACTTTGCTGAACTGCCTCAGGGCTGGAATCAACAAATTCTTTTGTTTCCTTTTGGTTCCTAAGAGCCTTGGGAATCAAATTAGGATTATCGAAAACAGGTGGAGGATTTGGGTCAGGATTTGACCTGGTATGCCAGCTTCCGAACTTGTTTTTGGTATTTTTAAGAATATTTTCAGAATTGTTAAGGAACTACTCAAATTTTGGAACCACTATCTAAAGCAGACATCAGTTGAAAAATTCGTTTTGTCCCCAGTGGAATCGCCAATTATGTTAACACTCAGGTTGTTCCCTTTGACTCCTAAGGGAATATGGCCGAGGTAACCACTAACCAATCTTTTGGCCACAGGTCCTAGCCTACCTGTAACCAGAGAGGGATCTCTCTTTATGATTTAACTTTGTTTTGATAAGGTTTTAGGCTAGCTATGATGCACAGGTTTTGTTTTGAATTTGTTGGATGATGATTCCAGTTAGAACAGGTATGTTTTTGCAGGGTGATCTAGGCCATTGGGCATGGAGTCCGTCATGTTTAACTGCTTGATATGTTTGTCTTGAAACACCAGTGATGCTACAGAGCCAGATAAGTGTCTATGGAACAATTCTTTAAAACTGTGATTGGATGGGATGAAATCAGGGCATGAAAGGAAACTAAGGATCTTTCAGTAGGCTGATATGGAGAACAGTGGGAACATTACTTAGGAGCATTCAAGAATTCCTGAATAACATTCATGTTGATAGAACCAATACAAACATGAGCAACTAAGAATTCATGCTTATGATTAATTCTGAAGAAAACATATTCAACAACAGAGATTGAGCACAGGGTGTAATCAAACATTTCCTATACCATTCCTTTTCTCTATTGTTAGACTAGTGAAACATGTATGTGATTTAAGTAAACATAAGAAGACAAAAGATAGTTCAGGATAACTTATTGTTCCAACAGACAACACAGGAATTTTGTAACAGCACGCAGAGCATCATTGAGACATCAAGCCTTCAATAGAGAATGAACTTTCCAGCTTTTTGCATTAGATTAACTGAAAATATACAGTATATTGTCCCAGAGAGAAAATCACCAACCCCAAATACGTTGCAAGGGGAGGTATATATACAAAATTTAGATACAAAAATATCTAGCCGATGAATTAATGGCTCATAAATACTGTTCCAACTCCTAAAGAATTACAGCTGAGAGAGTAAATGCTGTAATAACTGCTTAGTGCATTAGCTGTCCAAAACTGTCAGAGAATTTTGACTTTGTGACCCACTGAGTCGGTTGGAGCCATGTCGCCCAAAATCTGCGCATTTCCCTTGTCTTGGCTTGCTGTCGTAGTATTATGTTGAGTCACTTCTTTTATCTGCCCTGCCTACTGTCCCCACGTTGCTTTTTGACTTTGGTTGACTCAAAGCTGATTAGGATAGACCAAGCCGAGTTTATTGAGGCAAAATTTGTAGCATTGCCTGCCACCAATCTTCCTTGAGCAGTTGGTGTCTTCGTATCTTTATCAAGGTTTCATCCGCTTCTGTATACCTGTAAAAATTTGGTGCGACCTCAAACAAGTGATTACTTTCATGCTCAATATAGAATAGATTCTCAAGCTTGTCATAGAGGCTCTGCCCTAATGGAGGTCCTGTTTCTTCAGAAGTACAGGCAGATGCTGTGATCTGGTTTTCAATAAAATTTGTCATCCTAGAGGCATATTTCTCACGAGTGAGCAGTCTTCCTGTGTTGGTCAATAGGCTGGGCAATCCTTTGTTTTGCAATGCTCCCACTTTAATCTTGTAGTCATCCACCTCAGCCTGCATCTCATGACATTTTCTCTCCACAGTTTGCACAAAATTTCTGAGGGTTAGCACCTTTTTCACTGTTACGATAGCATCTGTTCTATTGATAATGTTTAGGGCTCCCAGCTCCTCCTTGGTCTGATTGTTGAGAAAATGTATCATCTTGTTGGCCTGCTCAGGCATATTCCCCAGTGCTGTTCTGGCTTTCTGGCTTTTAATTTTTGCTTGGCCTATTAATTCCATCTGTTCATGTACTGTTTTGATTGACTTCCACTGTCTGGTAAGGGAGTGGTCAATCCGGGCCCACAAAATCCTTTTTATTTTTGCCAGAGTATTTTCTAGTTTTAGTTCTTTCTCTAAGGCCTTTATTTTGTCCTTTAGGGCCTTAATCTCTCTGGTCTCCTCTGCTACTGTTATCTTGGATTTGTCATACTTGGCTTCCAGCTCTGCCAATTTCTCCTTGGCTTGTTTGATCTCTGTCGCCTGAAGCTCCAGCTCTTTGATAACTTTTGTCAATTCATTCATGTTTAAGCTGGACTCAGGAGCTTTTGTTGTTGCTGCCACATCTGTTGTTGTTGTAGTCGTTGCAGGGGTCACTGCTGCCTCTGTAGTTGTGGCAGTGGTTGGGGCAGTCTGAGGAGGTTGGGAGGTTGATTCTCTGTGTTTGTCTTGGAGTGCCCTTTCTAGCTCCTTTTCCAGATCAATCACTCTTTGATTCAGCTGCATTATTAGGTCCAATTGATCCTCAACTTCCTTTTCTTTCTGCAATTCTACTGTCCGAGGGTGCTCAGTAGGAATCAATTTTTGTCTCTTCTTCGATGCAGCAATATCATCCTCTTTCTTTTTCATAAGGGCCCTCACACCCTTAGGATCCTTAGGATCATGTCTTAAGTCCACAATGATGTCCTCTAGTGTTTTGATCCTGTTGCCTTTGGCCGTGGAGGACATTCTCTCCAAGTCCAGCTGAGTATTGGTGTTCTTCGGAGACTCTTTTAATTCATGGGCCATTGTGGCCCTGTCTACCAGTGTGGCATAGACCATTTCCCCTGTTTGCTTATGCAGTTCTATCTGATCCATAGGTTGAATGTCTTTTTCCATGACCTCCAATTTTGTCTTAACAAAATCCACAGCTGACTGAGGCTGCTGTACCTTAGGCTGAAAATGGGTGAGGATCATCTTTTCCTCTTTGATTCATATGCTTCCATCAACCTTTCTTGTTTGGTAGGTGTTGCCTTGAGGAATTGTTCATATATCTGCTTTTTCAGCAGCTCATTATGTGCCTTGATTTCTTTGAAGGAGGCCTTGGTGCTGGATGGCTTCTTGCTTTGCTGAGTGGAGGAGGACACCTCCATGCCAAGCTGTACTCCTTGCTCTTGTTGAAAAGAGCTTGTGGCTGTCTGCTGGCTGTCTTCTCTTTCTTTCCTTGGGCTCTCAAGGATCTCCTCGCTGATTTCTTCTATGACCGGAGAATCAACCCTTTGTCTTTTGGCCTCGGGTTGCTGAGCGGATCCACTAGCAGGTGTGGACTCCTCTCGGTCCCGTTTCTTGCCCCTTTCCTCATGTGCAGGGGTCTGTAAGGCAGGCACTGTTGCTGCCTCTGTTTGTGGTGGAGGAGTTTGCTCTTGCTGCTGCCCAATTGAGGAGGCAGGTTTATCTGTCACTACTTCCTTTTCTGCACCCATTATCCCCTTGCCTTTTTCTATACTTGATGCTGATGTAGATGGCCCGTGGGTGACTGGTGCGGTTGCAGCAGTGGATGTACCTTCTCCAATTGGATGTGGCTGCTTGAAAGTTACCTGCTGCACAGAATCTAAGTCAAGAGTTTTTTCTAAATCCTTGACATTTCTTTCCATTATTTCTTCTTGAGTTAGTTCCTCAATTAATGTGCCTTGCAACCATTCATCTTGGTTGGCATACTGCTCAATTTGTGGATATTTACAGTGCTCATACCCTAGCAGCCTGTATTTGACTCTTCTAGCACTGATGAAGCCTTTGGGGTCATAAGGGACCCACCAGAAGCTTCTCTTTAGTTTGTATTTATCTCTGAGAATTTGATCAGCCTCTTGCCAACCCTCTTTCTTATTCATGATAAAGGGGCCCATGTGGTCTTTGAACTTGAGATGGGCTTTCTTCTTGGCACTATGGAAGTGGGTGAGGTCAAAGTTAATGAGTTGCCTGTAGTATTCCAAGGCAAACATTCTCATTGGTACATATCTTGGGAGCCTATATGGACAGAGCTCACAACCATAAATTCTGATGACTGTATGATTTTGGTATAGGTACCAATCACCTATTTTACAGTTCTTGGACAGCTGCAAAGTTTTCTGAATTTCAAATGACAGTCATGGAGGAGGGGATCTCATTAATAGGCAAGAGATTGGGTAAACAAATTCGTCAATAAATTCACAGTAAGTATATGGTGAATCTTGGACTTGGTGAAAAACTGATGACCAGAAGATGATAGACCTCCTCTCTCCCCTAGAATCCAGTTTCTTGATGGGGCATTGAAAAACTTCAGACTGATAATACATGAACAAGTGGTAGATATATGATGAATATTTGAACACACCCTCCCTATCCATTTTCAAAAGCTGGTCATGTATTTTGTTGGCTATGAACTTGGAAAAGTTATATTTGTAGGCAGGAGGCTGGCCTAGGCTGTAAGCAGCTAATAATACCAGTACTGTCTCATCAATGTGCTCACTGGTTTTGTAGCCCAACACATAGGAGATCATGTCCACCAGGAGCTTGCCTGCATCAGTGAAATGGACATACAAGAAAGGAGGTGGCCCTGTAGGCTGGCGGTTAGCTCTCATGAATGTCTTGGTGACCTTCTCAATGTCAGCAGTGGAAAGTTTGGCACCTGCATCCAGTAAATAGTTCATGGATAAGGGAAACAGCAGCTGAGTTTGCTTGAAGTTGAGCATTTGGTTGATGGAGTCAGGATTGATGTGGAGGAGTATGCTCCCAGATGGAGACTTGACAGTTCTCTGAGTTGGATCATAATTCTCAGCACATAAGAGGATGATCTCTGGAAGAATATTAACAGATGGGAGGAAATAGTAAGGTAGATTGGACTCCCATATCCCATATGTATCATTGTTGCTCAAATAGATGTCTCTCAATTGGCGAAAGGTCTGTAAATGGTTCCTGTCACCTACAAGGTCTTGGATGAGGTAATCCCTGTGAGCAAGAGGCATGGCCTCAAGCTCCTTGTTTGGTGGATTCATAGGAGCAACACTGAGAGTTGATGGTGTAGCCATTGTATAAATTTCAGGTGTTATCTTTAGAATGCAGCTTCTGAGTGTAACAGGCTAAAGATGACAGCTTATGAGGATTTGAAGAGGAGTGGCAGAATGACTGTAGCTGAACTCAAAATATTCAATGTTTTATGGCTGTATTGAAAGGACAATTTACAGAGTTTGATTTGAGCTTCAGTTTCTCTTGGTGAACTCTTAGAATTTGTAGACAGTGAGGGCAATTGCAGATGAGAAAAAGGATTGCAGCTTAGAATAGTGAGAGCTTGAACCAAAACTCGGCAAAAGGGAACAGTGCCGGGCAGGCGTGAGAGTTTAGCGTGTGTTTAAGCCTAAAACGACTGTGTGACAGTGAAACTTAAACAGAGGGTGCTTAAGATATTTTTAGGCTAATCATTAACAGGCCAACATCATTAATTTAGGAGTTCCTTAGGCAATTCAGTGGCAAATTTGCAGAGAATGGGAAGAATCACGGCAAATGGGTTGGATTTGGCGAAATACCTAGATAAACTAGCGCCGAGGGCTGCCGAATTGACTGGAAGATGGAGAATGTTGTTGAATTTGCAGGTGGCAGCGTCCGAATCATCTAAATTCGAAATCTGGAGGCAATTTGGCGTAAATGGACAGAACAACGCACTTGAACTTTTGAATGAAAATGACCCAAAACAGTCATTTCCGCATTTTTAACGATAAATTTGGCGGATATGGCTTTTTGGCGGTTTCCCGCGATGACGTCATTAGCGGGCCCCGGGTACGGATGGTGATGTGGATGCTGACTGGGATGACAGCATGCCGAGACACGGTGGAGGCATGCGGAGGTGGCAAGACAGCGTGGAGGGCAACGTGGCGTAGTGGCGGGGGCCTCGGGCGTGACATCACAGTGACGAGGAGCTGACGTAACGGGGGTGGCGGTTAGCAGGAGGTGGTTTCCAGTTTCCCCGCACTGCCTTTGGGGGAAGGTGGTTTCGGGGGGGAGGGCTCCAAACAACCCCAGCTGCCGACACGTGGCCCGTGTACGGGAGCAAAACCACCCGCTCCCCGGACGGTAAATATCGACACATCCGCTGCCTAGATTACCCGCCCACCGTTGGATCAGGCGCGGTGGGAGATCGACGGTTGGCGGGCGCTCTGACGTGGTGTGGGTGTTTGTGGCACGACTCGCCCGATATTTAATTAATATTGTATGGCGCGGGCTCAAAAACTTTAGCTTTGGTGGGTTTTATGGGGTTCAAAATAGATAAGGGTTAATGCGACGGGGTTTCATAAAAAATATTTAAACATTGGGTTTTTGACTTTAAGGGGTGATCATTTTTTAAGGGTTTTTAGGTGAATGGGGGTTTAGTTGTAGGTTATTAATATTAACCAGGGGTTAGATTAATTCCAAGGTAAGGGTTGACTATAGTCCCAGATGGGCTAAGGTCTCCCATGACATGTTATTTAGCTATAATGCTAAAAAAGGGGGAATATTTACATATTTTTTGGGTTTTTGCAAAAAATGCTATAATAGTAGGGGGAAGGGGGGCACTTAGGGAGCTATATAGTAAGTTTAGAAATTAATATGGATTTGAGATGTGAAAGAGGAACAGAGAGCTAAGTTTAAGGAGTAAACTTAGATTTAGAAGGAGATGAGAGTGAGAAATGAATTTAGACAAGGAATGTGGCTTCTTTTCGGAGAAGAAGGTCACAACTTGACATGAATTTCACAAATGAGAAATGCAAGGAGGACTGTTTAGGAAGATCCTAAAGTCCTCAAGGGGATGTTAGTAAGAAAGCTTTTGAAGGGAATGAGGGAAGTTAGACATGCTTGATGGTTTGCCACATAGATCATTGTTCTTGCCTTTCTCCTATTGGTGAGACCAGATATGATTTTCCATATATCATGTGTTTAGATCTTGTTTTTTGCAACCTCCAACTGCCTACCCTGTCTAATAGGCCTAACATTTTTTCTTCTTTTGGATGGGTGCACTTAGCCTTGCAGACCCTGATAATCCTCTTTTCTTTTTGCTGCCCTCCTATCTAAGTCTACCCTTATGTCCTCCAAGGGCCCAGATTAAGCAGTTGGGCTCCTTCCTTTCTCTATTCAACTAATCATCTGCCAAGCTTGAACTGTTTGAGCAGGTATTCTCTCTCTAGTCTAGAACAAGCAATTTAAAACATGGTATGGCCCAGCTTGAACTGTTGGACCATCCATCAAGATAGCAGTGGCATTTTGGCTTAGCCACTTTCATGGTCTTTCTTTGGGGTTCATTTCAATTAATTTTTCTAACTAGTTCATTTTTCTTGCCTTTTGATCATTCTTTTAAGGCATACCCTATTTACATTTTTTAATTGTCTGTTTCTTTCACAAAAATGGAACCTTTGTATCATTGAAGATGAACATTTTTGGCACTTCCACTGTCAATCATGAAAAATGAAAACCTATTGGTATAGGAGGCTAACAGTGGCTCCACTTGGGGATGGCTTTTCCAGATGAAAAGCCGAGAACAGCAGGTCAGATTGCCTTATTTCTCCATTCTTGCTACAGTCTGCATGTTTCTTTTGTTGGAGACCCTTGCTCTGAATCTTAGATACTTGTATGAAGTATCCACTGAGCTGATTTGTTGTGAAATTTCAGCTCTGTTTTTTACCTGTTTCTCTGAGTTTTCCTCATCACCTTGATAGTTCCCAAGTGTTTTCTCTTGCTTTCCAATGATAGGACCAAAACATATATCAAAAATGGTGCAGTAGCTTGATCTTTCTCAAAATCTGCTCCACTTGGTGCTTTATTTAACTGCTGTAAATGAAAATACTGAAAATACACATATTTATGTACAACATATGACTGTGCAGTGTTTCATCAAAGGGGGTCAAAATAATGCTTGAGCATCCTCCCATTGACTGGGCCTTCCTCAGTGTTTGAGCCATCCAAGCTCTTTAGAAAATAGGTGTTATTACCTTGTACAACATAAATTATATAAGGCCCCTTCCACAAGAAGTCAAATTTACCATGTTTTCCTTTCTCCTCCCTCCTGGAATCCCATCTCAGCACTTTGTTTCCTATAAAGAAGTCTTCAGCTTTGGTTCTTTTGTCGAATACACTTTTGAGCTTTTCTTGCAGTACTTGGGTTCTTTGATAGACTTCCTCTCTTGTTTGCTGTAGGTGAATTGTCTGATTGATACTTCTTTGAATTTCATTGGGCTCAGCTTGTATTTCTTGCAGCAACTTGATTACAGGAATACCTAGAGATGAAGGAAACCTTGCTTCCATTCCATAAACTAGTTCATATGGACTAGTGCCAATGGATCTCTTGGTGGTCAGTCTGTTTGCCCACAGTGCATTCACCAACTTCTTATGCCAATTCTTTTTATTTTCCTCCAAAACTTTCTTGATGATGTTGATGAGGCTTTTATTGGAAGACTCAGCTAGGCCGTTACCTTGAGGATAGTAAGCAATGGAATGACCTAAGGTCATATGGTATTTGTGGCAAAAGTTGATCATTTTTTTGGACTTGAAAGCAGCGGCATTGTCTGTGATAATTTTGTCTGGACAGCCAAACCTGGACAAGATGTTGGTTTCTAGAAATTGTATAATAATGGAGTCATTGGCCTGCCTACAAGGGACAACTTCTATCCATTTGGTGAAATAGTCTGTAGCAGTCAGAATCCACCTATGTTGGCCAGAGGATGGAGGGTGAATTTCACCAATAAAGTCTAAACCCCATTGCTGGAATGGTCTCTCAGTTGAAACAGGCTTGAGTGGTAAAGGCAATAGCTTTCTCTTGCCTTCAAAAATTTGGCATTTGTGACAAGACATTACAAATTTTCTCACATCAGTAAACAAGGAAGGCCAATAAAATCCAGCCCTTAGGATTTTATCAGCTGTGGATTTCCAGTATAAATGCCCTCCACAGTCACCTGCATGAAATTCCTTGAGGACATTGTTTGTTTCATCCAATATTAGGCAATTAAGTAAAATTCCTTCATGATTCTTCCAAAATAAAGCATTGTCTATGATACAAAATTTTGATGCTTTCATTTTCAAAAACCTTTTCTTAGTTCTGGACAACCCTGGAGGAGCTTGCAGGTTTAACAATACAAAACATATATCAGCATACCAGGGAGATTGCATAAAGGCTTGGTTGATCTGTGGAGTCGCCATCTCCTGTTCGTTGTCCAGTTCATTAATGTCAAGGGCTTGAAAATTGGTTTCAGTCATCAGCTTGGCTAGACCTTGTCCTTTTATTAGTTTGGTAGGCTTGATTTCGATGTCATATTCTAAGATATTGGCAATCTATTTGCCCCTTTTGCCTTCAATTCCTTCTTGGGTTAGAATGTCCTTGACCATTGCATTAGGGACACAGGCAATTACATGAGAGTACAGGATATAGATTCTAAAGTATTTGATGGCTTTTACCAATGCATAGGCTTGCTTTTCCATGATTTTATATTTCAAGGGAGCATCTCTAAGGGCCCTACTGAAAAATGCAATGGGCTTTTCACATCCTTGGTCATCTTTTTGTAATAGAACAACAGCAATTGTATGCTCAGATGCAAAAGAAAAAATGATGAAATCTCTATCAAACCTAGGGCTTGTTAGGACTGGTGTGTTTGTCAATGCTCTTTTGATATCCTCAAAGGCCTGTTTAGCTTCTATGGTCCATTTGACCTTGGAATCCTTCTTCAACATATTGTTCAACAGTCTTATGAGCTCGGCCAAATTAGGGATGAATCTTCTCAAGAAATTAATCTTACCTAAAAAACCTTGCAGTTCTTTGATATTTCTTGGATGGGGAACCTGAAGGATAGCTTGAATTCTGTCCGGATCAATCCTAATACCATCTCTTGAGATTATGTGCCCTAAGAGTTTACCTTCCTCCAGGCCGAACAGTGATTTCTTTGGATTCAAAGATATGCCATATTTTCTGCAAATTAAGAAAATTTGCCTTAAATGTTCTAAGTGTTCTTGATCTAATTTTGAAAATGCGGTAAGATCATCGAGATAAACAACTAGGAAATCATGGAGTTCTTTGGCAAAAGCAATATCCATTGCTCTTTGGAATGTGGCCCCTGCATTTTTAAGCCCAAAAGGCATTTTGACATATTTGAAAGTTCCCCAAGGCGTTGTAAATGCAGTTTTGTCTTGATCATCCGAGTGTACTAAAATCTGATTGAATCAAGAGAATCCATCTAATAATGAGATCCTAGAGGCTCCCACAACCCTTTGTAGGATATGATCCATTTTTGGTAAGGGGTAATGGTCTTTGAGAGAGACTTTATTCAAATTCCTTAGGTCAACACATAGTCTAATCTCTCTCGTCTTCTTCCTAGTGGGCACTAGGTTTGAAATCCACTCTGAGAACCTGATTGGAGCAATGATTCTTGCTTCATACATACGTTTAACTTCTTTTTCAATGAGGGGAAGGAGGACCGGATTCACTCTCCTAAGCTTCTGTTTAAAAGGTTTTTGGTTTTCTTTCAAAGGTATTGTTTGTTGGATGACTGTGGTATCATAGGACTTGAGGTCCTCGTAACTCCAAGCGAAAATATCTTGGAATTCTTTGAACAGTTCAATGTATTTCATCTTCTGATCAGTTGGTAGTGCCTTGGATAATTTTATCATTTTGGGATTGTCTGTGGTTCCAATGTTACAGTTTTCAATTTCTGCATTTAGAGGTTGCATTTTTGGTTTTCTTGAGATATCATTTGAATCAAACAAGTCCTCTAAAGGGGTTAAACTTGTGGGCAGAAAATTGTACTTTAGATCAATTACTTCAGCTTATGTTTCAGTTGTTTCGTCAAAATCTGTTTGCTTCAGCTCCTGTACATTTTCATTGTTAAAGGTGTTAGGATGCAAAACCAGATTTGCTGTTTCAGCTGATATATTTCGTGTAATTGTGTATGCCTATGGTTGATCATATCTAGTGCTAGTATCAATGTTTATGCCGGAAAATTCTTCCTTTAAAGTGAGGAAGTTATTTATCTGTGTGTCACTCTCAAAGACTTGCCAATTCTTGACGTTAACCGGGACTATAGGTCTATGTTTGATTTCAGCAGTAAAGGTGTGATTGGGTTTGAACGACAGCTTGCAGGTGCTGGCAAAGGTTGCCAGGCTATGAGCATGTAGATTGAGCTCTCTAGAAACTTTAGTTAACTGGGATTCTGAGAAGGAATCAAGTACTTGGATAGCTGCTCCTTTATAAACTCTTAACCTTAGATCATTTGTGATAAAGTTTCCTTTTATCTGCTATATGATCAGATCTGAATCTCCTAAGATTGAAACTTTGGTTGCACCTAAATTTTTTATGAGTTTGAGACCTAACAGAAGGGCTTCATACTCAGCCATATTATTTGTGCATCGAAAATTTAGTCGATATGCATGACCTCCGGCTCTGTCATTCTGCATATTGTGGATCCAGACTCCTGCTCCAGCTCCTAACTTGTTTACAGAGCCATCAAATTCTAAGTACCATAAGGTTTCATGATCAAGATTTGGATTGAGATCTTTAGAAAGTTGGATCATGGGCAGATTGGTTTCTTGCAAGTTACTTGATACATCATGCTCCTTTTTTATATCAATTATACCCAAAGTCCTTTGGTCTTGGGAGGCCGATTGTTCATTCAACTCCTCTGCCTCTGCTGCCATTAATAGTTCAGAATAAGCCTTGCTGCAGATGTCAGCATTGTAGAGAATAAATGAATCCATGTCAGAGTGTATTGAATAGATTGGGAAGTTTTGGGGCTTCTCTTGACTGCTTACCACATATTTCATTAATGTTTCGCGGTATAATCTCTTTGGCTACCCAAAGACTGAAATGGTAGCATAGGACATGTCTAATTGCAAAGATCCTTAGAGTTTGGCCCCCCAGGATCTGGACAAGAGCATACCATACTTAGGAGGTATGTCAGCTACCACTACATCCATCAAAATTGTTTTGGTGGGGTATTGGACCAGGGAGACACATAAATCTTTAATCAAGCCTAAGCACCTAACTTGGCTTGAATCGAATGAGAATAGATCTTTATAAGGTCTTGTGATGTCTAAGTCGAGTTTTTCCATTACAGATTTGGGCATTAAGTTGTGTGAGGCCCCGGAATCAAACATTGCATTGTGTAGAACCTTGTCATGAATGTTTAAACTGACATAGAAGGGTGGAACCCCTCCATTTGTTGTTTTTCTGTTAACCTCAGGACCAAACAGTAACTCAGGTTGATCATCTAAGACATTCACAACATCTTTATTGTCTGATATTTGGAGTGACCTATTAATCTGCTGTCTGTACACTTGATGTTTGGCCAATTCAGAAAGAGGGACTGATATCTTTAGCTTACTTATTTCTGTTTCCAAGTTAAAGGGCTTCTCCATTTGAATTTTGGCATTAAGTGCAGCAGATTTTTCCTTTTCAGCTGGGTTTTCAGTGGTCCTTTCTTCTTGGTTGGTATGATTTTGAGTGAAATTGGTTCCATATTTATTTTCAGGGATGGTATTTGACCTTGCCTTTGAAGGATGGGGTGGGGCTGGCTGGTTTTCAGAGGGCTGTTGTTCTGAGATATCCTCCACAGTGACTTCTGTGGTATGTGGGTTTGAGTTGCCAGCAGATTCTAGAAGAATAGTATTGTCATTGGTCTTTTTTGGCTGCTTACTATCCCTTGGTTTAAGAGGTTCAGGTACATCTATAGTTCTACTCCTTAGTTTATACTATTTATGTACCTCATAGACTGCTGCATCATAACCTTCTCTAAAATCAAATGATTCTCCTGACTTAGTGTGAAATTGATTGTCATTATAAAGCTCTTGATCTTCTTGTGTTAAAAAGACCTGATGTTCACTGTCTAAACCCATTAGGTTGATGTGAGGCTCCTCAGTTGGTTCGCTAGATGTTGAGGCCTCAGCATAATTTTCTTGGAAAGGAGGTCTAATGTGCTGGTGAAGATCAGTCCTTCCAACATTTGGATTTTGATTCTTTCTAAAATTTGGATTTCTAGCAGTGCTTGTTTGACCTTCCCATGATGATTTTTTTTCTATGGTTTCTACCCTGTCCCCAAGTCTATCCATACCTTTGATGATTGCATCTAGCTTTTGCTCAAATGCTGAAGGTTCTTCCTTAAAAGTGGTTCTTCTTTCAGCTCTTGCCCGATTTCTTTTGGAAATCAGATTTGCCTCTACACTTACAGCTATGTTTTGCATGTCTGCCAGGGTCACAGGGGCTCTTTCCCTTAGTTGATATGCCATATCAGCATCAAACCCATCCGGAAATTTGATTAAGGCTAAATCAGGTGGAGGCCTAAGATTTTGAGGAATGGCATCATAAACAGTGTTGAATCTGGTACAATAATCTAGGATAGTTTCTTGTGGGCCTCTCCTTATGGTGTCATACTCCGATAAAGTGTGTAGATGATCGTTTTTCTCCTCCCATCTGTATAGGAAGGATTGATAAAGAGTGCTCGAATTAGCTATGGAATCTGGAGCAAGTGCTCTGAACCAAGTTCTTACTTCACCTGTTAAACTTTGGACAAAAATTTTCATTCTCACATCATCATCGTTTATTTCATAGTTTTCAAAGTAATCTTGCATTTTCTTGGTATGCTGTAAGGCAGTGTATGTATTGATTCCATCAAAATAAGTGATCTTACTTTGGTAGTCCTGAGGCATAGCCCCAGGATTAGCAGGTAGCTGAAGGGGGGCATAACGATTAGCCATATTTGCAGGGATCAATGGGACAACAGGTAGAAGGGGAACAACTGGAACAACAGGGACAAGAATAGCAGTTTGTGTATTGGGTGGAAGTGTTAATAGTATGTTTTGGGAAGTGGATGAGGAAGAGGGGGAAGACTCGGTTATGTGAGGATGAACCAATGGTTTAGCAGGGGTTGGGATATAACTTTGCTGAACTGCCTCAGGGCTGGAATCAACAAATTCTTCTAGTTCCTTTTGGTTCCTAAGAGCCTTGGGAATCAAATTAGGATTATCGAAAACAGGTGGAGGATTTGGGTCAGGATTTGACCTGGTATGCCTAGTTCTCTTTTTAGGAGCCAGCTTCTGAACTTGTTTTTGGTATTTTTAAGAATATTTTCGGAATTGTTAAGGAACTGCTCAAATTTTGGAACCACTATCTAAAGCAGACATCAGTTGAAAAATTCGTTTTGTCCCCAGTGGAGTCGCCAATTATATTAACACTCAGGTTGTTCCCTTTGACTCCTAAGGGAATACGGCCGAGGTAACCACTAACCAATCTTTTGGCCACAGGTCCTAGCCTACCTGTAACCAGAGAGGGCTCTCTCTTTATGATTTAACTTTGTTTTGATAAGGTTTTAGGCCAGCTATGATGCACAGGTTTTGTTTTGAATTTGTTGGATGATGATTCCAGTTAGAACAGGTATGTTTTTGCAGGGTGATCTAGGCCATTGGGCATGGAGTCCATCATGTTTGACTGCTTGATATGTTTGTCTTGAAACACCAGTGATGTTACAGAGCCAGATAAGTGTTTATGGAACAATTCTTTAAAACTGTGATTGGATGGGATGAAATCAGGGCGTGAAAGGAAACTAAGGATCTTTCAGTAGGCTGATATGGAGAACGGTGGGAACATTACTTAGGAGCATTCAAGAATTCCTGAATAACATTCATGTTGATAGAACCAATACAAACATGAGCAACTAAGAATTCATGCTTATGATTAATTTTGAAGAAAACATATTCAGTAACAGAGATTGAGCACAGGGTATAATCAAACATTTCCTATACCATTCCTTTTCTCTATTGTTAGACTAGTGAAACATGTATGTGATTTAAGTAAACATAAGAAGAAAAAACATAGTTCAGGATAACTTATTTTTCCAACAGACAGCACAGGAATTCTGTAACAGCACGCAGAGCATCATTGAGACATCAAGCCTTCAATAGAGAATGGACTTTCCAGCTTTTTGCATTAGATTAACTGAAAATATACAGTATATTGTCCCAGAGAGAAAATCACCAACCCCAAATACTTTGCAAGGGGAGGTATATATACAAAATTTAGATACAAAAATATCTAGCCGATGAATTAATGGCTCATAAATACTATGCCAACTCCTAAAGAATTACAGCTGAGAGAGTAAATGCTGTAATAACTGCTTGGTGCATTAGCTGTCCAAAACTGTCAGAGAATTTTGACTTTGTGACCCACTGAGTCGGTTGGAGCCATGTCGCCTAAAATCTGTGCATTTCCCTTGTCTTGGCTTGCTGTCATAGTATTATGTTGAGTCACTTCTTTTATCTGCCCTGCCTGCTGTCCCCACGTTGCTTTTTGACTTTGGTTGACTCAAAGCTGATTAGGATAGACCAAGCCAACTTTATTGAGGCAAAATTTGTAGCATTGCCTGCCACCAATCTTCCTTGGGAAGTTGGTGTCTTTGTATCTTTATCAAGGTTTCATCCACTTCTGTATACATGTAAAAATTTGGTGGGATCTCAAATAAGTGATTAATTTCATGCTCAATATAGAATAGATTCTCAAGCTTGTCATAGAGGCTCTGCCCTGATGGAGGTCTTGTTTCATCAGAAGTACTAGCGGATGATGTGATCTGGTTTTCAATAAAATTTGTCATCCTAGAGGCATATTTCTCATGGGTGAGAAGTCTTCCTGTGCCGGTCAATAGGCTGGGCAATCCTCTGTTTTGAAATGCTCCCATTTTAAGCTTGTAGTCATCCACCTCAGCCTGCATCTCATGACATTTTCTCTCCACTGTTTGCACAAAATTTTTGAGGGTCAGCACCTTTTTCACTGTTAGGACAACATCTGTTCTGTTGATAATGTTTAGGGCTGCCAACTCCTCCTTGGTCTGATTGTTGAGAAAATGTATCATCATGTTGGCCTGCTCAGGCCTATTCCCCAGTGCTGTTCTGGCTTTCTGGCTTTTAATTTGTGCTTGGCCTATTAATTTCATCTGTTCATGTACTGTTTTGATTGACTTCCATTGTCTGGTAAGGGAGTGGTCAATCCGGGCCCACAAAATCCTTTTTATTTCTGCCAGAGTATTTTCTAGTTTTAGTTCTTTCTCTAAGGCCTTTATTTTGTCCTTTAGGGCCTTAATCTCTTTGGTCTGCTCTGCTACTGTTATCTTGGATTTGTCATACTTGGCTTCCAGCTCTGCCAATTTCCCCTTGGCTTGTTTGATCTCTGTCGCCTGAAACTCCAGCTCTTTGATAACTTTTGTCAATTCATTCATGTTTAAGCTGGACTCAGGAGCTGTTGTTGTTGCTGCCGCATCTGTTGTTACTGTAGTCGTTGCAGGGGTCGTTGCTGCCTCTGTAGTTGTGGCAGTGGTTGGGAGGAGGTTGGGATGTTGATTCTCCCTATTTGTCTTGGAGTGACCTTTCTAGCTCCTTTTCCAGATCAATCACTCTTTGATTCAGCTGCATTATTAGGTCCAATTGATCCTCATCTTCCTTTTCTTTCTGCAATTCTGTTGTTTGAGGGTGCTCAGTAGGAAGAAATTTTAGTCTCTTCTTCAATGCAACAGTATCATCCTCTTTCTTTTTCATAAGGGCCGTCATACCCTTAGGATCCTTAGGATCATGTCCTAAGTCCACAATGATGTCCTCTAGTGTTTTGATCCTGTTGTCTTTGGCCGTGGAGGACATTCTCTCCAAGTCCAGCTAAGTATTGGTGTTCTTCAGAGACTCTTTTAATTCATGGGCCATTGTGGCTCTGTCTACCAGTGAGGCATAGACCATTTCCCCTGTTTTCTTATGCAGTTCTATCTGATCCATAGGGTGAATGTCTTTTGCCATGACCTCCAATTTTGTTTTAACAAAATCCACAGTTGACTGAGGCTGTTGTACCTTAGGCTGAAAATGGGTGAGGATCATCTTTTCCTCTTTGATGTCATATGCTACCATCAACCTTTCTTGTTTGGCAGGTGTTGCCTTGAGGAATTGTTCATATATCTGCTTTTTCAGCAGCTCATTCTGTGCCTTGATTTCTTTGAAGGAGGCCTTGGTGCTGGATGGCTTCTTGCTTTGCTCAGTGGAGGAGGACACCTCCATGCCAAGCTGTACTCCTTGCTCTTGTTGAAAAGAGCTTGTGGCTGTCTGTTGGTTGTCTTCTCTTTCTTTCCTTGGGCTCTCAAGGATCTCCTCGCTGATTTCTTCTATGACCGGAGAATCAACCCTTTGTCTTTTGGCCTCGGGTTGCTGAGCGGATCCACTAGCAGGTGTGGACTCCTCTCGGTCCCGTTTCTTGCCCCTTTCCTCATGTGCAGGGGTCTGTAAGGCAGGCACTGTTGCTACCTCTGTTTGTGGTGGAGGAGTTTTCTCTTGCTGCTGCCCAATTGAGGAGGCAGGTTTATCTGTCACTACTTCCTTTTCTGCACCCATTATCCCCTTGCCTTTTTCTGTACCTGATGCTGATGTAGATGGCCCGTGGGTGACTGGTGCGGTTGCAGCAGTGGATGTACCTTCTCCAATTGGATGTGGCTGCTTGAAAGTTACCTGCTGCACAGAATCTAAGTCAAGAGTTTTTTCTAAATCCTTGACATTTCTTTCCATTATTTCTTCTTGAGTTAGTTCTTCAATTAATGTGCCTTGCAACTACTCATCTTGGTTGGCATACTGCTCAATTTGTGGATATTTACAGTGCTCATACCCTAGCAGCCTGTATTTGACTCTTCTAGCACTGATGAAGCCTTCGGGGTCATAAGGGACCCACCAGAAGCTTCTCTTTAGTTTGTATTTATCTCTGAGAATTTGATCAGCCTCTTGCCAACCCTCTTTCTTATTCATGATAAAGGGGCCCATGTGGTCTTTGAACTTGAGATGGGCTTTCTTCTTGGCACTATGGAAGTGGGTGAGGTCAGAGTTAATGAGTTGCCTGTAGTATTCCAAGGCAAACATTCTCATTGGTACATATCTTGGGAGCCTATATGGACAGAGCTCACAGCCATAAATTCTGATGACTGTATGATTTTGGTATAGGTACCAATCACCTATTTTATAGTTCTTGGACAGCTGCAAAGTTTTCTGAATTTAAAATGACAGTCTGGGAGGAGGGGATCTCATTAATGGGCAAGAGATTGGGTAAACAAATTGGTCAATAAATTCACAGTAAGTATATGGTGAATCTTGGACTTGGTGAAAAATTGATGACCAGAAGATGATAGACCTCCTCTCTCCCCTAGAATCCAGTTTCTTGATGGGGGATTGAAAAACTTCAGACTGATAATACATGAACAAGTGGTAGATATATGATGAATATTTGAACAGACCCTCCCTATCCACTTTCAAAAGCTGGTCATGTATTTTGTTGGCTATGAACTTGGCAAAGTTATATTTGTAGGCAGGAGGCTGGCCTGGGCTGTAAGCAGCTAATAATACCAACACTGTCTCATCAATGTGCTCACTGGTTTTGTAGCCCAACACATAGGAGATCATGTCCACCAGGAGCTTGCCTGCATCAGTGAAATGGACATACAAGAAAGGAGGTGGCCCTGTAGGTTGGCGGTTAGCTCTCATGAATGTCTTGGTGACCTTCTCAATGTCAGCAGTGGAAAGTTTGGCACCTGCATCCAGTAAATAGTTCATGGAGAAGGGAAACAACAGCTGAGTTTGCTTGAAGTTGAGCATTTGGTTGATGGAGTCAGGATTGATGTGGAAGAGTATGCTCCCAGATGGAGACTTGACAGTTCTCTGAGTTGGATCATAATTCTCAACACATAAGCGGATGATCTCTGGAAAAATATTAATAGATGGGAGGAAATAGTAAGGTAGATTGGACTCCCATATCCCATATGTGTCATTGTTGCTCAAATAGTTGTCTCTCAATTGGCGAAAGGTCTGTAAATGGTTCCTGTCACCTACAAGGTCTTGGATGAGGTAATCCCTGTCAGCAAGAGGCATGCCCTCAAGCTCCTTGTTTGGTGGATCATAGGAGCAACACTGAGAGTTGATGGTGTAGCCATTGTACAACTTTCAGGTGTTATCTTTAGAATGCAGCTTCTGAGTGTAACAGGCTAAAGATGAAAGCTTATGAGGATTTGAAGAGGAGTGGCAGAATGACTGTAGCTGAACTCAAAATCTTCAATGTTTTATGGCTGTATTTGAAGGACAATTTACAGAGTTTGATTTGAGTTTCAGTTTCTCTTGGTGAACTCTTAGACTTTGTAGACAACGAGGGCAATTGCAGATGAGAAAAAGGATTGCAGCTTAGAATAGTGAGAGCTTGAACCAAAAATCGGCAAAAGGGAACAGTGCCGGGCAGGCGTGAGAGTTTAGCATGCGTTTAAGCCCAAAACGACTGTGTGACAGTGAAACTTAAACAGAGGGTGCTTAAGATCCTTTTAGGCTAATCATTAACAGGCCAACATCATTAATTTAGGAGTTCCTTAGGCAATTCAGTGGCAAATTTGTAGAGAATGGGAAGAATCACGGCAAATGGGTTGGATTTGGCGAAATACCTGGATAAACTAGCGTCGAGGGCTGCCGAATTGACTGGAAGATGGAGAATGTCGTTGAATTTGTAGGTGGCGGCGTCCGAATCGTCTAAATTCGAAATCTGGAGGCAATTTGGCGTAAATGGATAGAACAGCGCACTTGAACTTTTGAATGAAAATGACACAAAATGGTCCATTTCCGCATTTTTAACAATAAATTTGGCGCATATGGCTTTTTGGCACTTTCCCGCAATGACATCAGCATGACGTCATCAGCGGGCCCCGAGTACGGACGGTGACGTGGATGCTGACTAGGATGACAGCGTGGCGGGACACGGTGGAGGCATGCGGAGGTGGCAAGACAGCGTGGAGGGCGACGTGGCACAGTGGCGAGGGCCTCAGGCATGACATCACAGTGACGAGGGGCTAACGTAACGGGGGTGGCGGTTAGCGGGAGGTGGTTTTCGGTTTCCCCGCACCGCCGTTGGGGGAAGGTGGTTTCGGGGGGGAGGGCTCCGAACAACCCCAGCTGCCGACACGTGGCTCGTGTACGGGAGCAAAACCGCCCGCTCCCCGGACGCTAAATATCAACACATCCGCTGCCCAGATTACTCGCCCACCGTTGGATCAGGCGCGGAGGGAGATCGACGGTTGGCGGGCGCTCCGACGCGGTGTGCAATTTTGTGGCGGGACCCGCCCGATATTTAATTAATATTGGATGGCGTGGGCTCAAAAACTTTAGCTTTGGTGGGTTTTATGGGGTTCAAAATAAATAAGGGTTAATGCGACGGGGTTTCATAAAAAATATTTAAACATTGGGTTTTTGACTTTAAGGGGTGATCATTTTGTAAGGGTTTTTTAGGTGAATGGGGGTTTAGTTGTAGGTTATTAATCTTAACCAGGGGTTAGATTAATTCCAAGGTAAGGGTTGACTATAGTCCCAGATGGGCTAAGGTCTCCCATGACATGTTATTTAGCTATAATGCTAAAAAAGGGGGAATATTTACATATTTTTTGGGTTTTTGCAAAAAATGCTATAATAGTAGGGGGAAGGGGGGCACTTAGGGAACTATATAGTAAGTTTAGAAATTAATATGGATTTGGGATGTGAAAGAGGAACAAAGAGCTAAGTTTAAGGAGTAAACTTAGATTTAGAAGCAGATGAGAGTGAGAAATGAATTTAGACAAGAAATGTGGCTTCTTTTCGGAGAAGAAGGTCACAACTTGACATGAATTTCACAAATGAGAAATGCAAGGAGGACTATTTAGGCAGATCCTAAAGTCCTCAAGGGGATGTTAGTAAGAAAGCTTTTGAAGGGAATGAGGGAAGTTAGACATGCTTGATGGTTTTCCACATAGATCATTGTTCTTGCCTTTCTCCTATTGGTGAGACCAGATATGATTTTCCATATATCATGTGTTTAGATCTTGTTTTCTGCAACCTCAAACTGCCTACCCTGTCTAATAGGCCTAACATTTTTTCTTCTTTTGGATGGGTGCACTTAGCCTTTCAGACCCTGATAATCCTCTTTTCTTTTTGCTGCCTTCCTATCTAAGTCTACCCTTATGTCTTCCAAGGGCCCAGATTAAGCAGTTGGGCTCCTTCCTTTCTCTATTCAACTAGTCATCTGCCAAGCTTGAACTGTTTGAGCAGGTATTCTCTCTCTAGTCTAGAACAGGCAATTTAAAACATGGTATGGCCCAGCTTGAACTGTTGGACCATCCATCAAGATAGCAGTGGCATTTTGGCTTAGCCACTTTCATGGTCTTTCTTTGGGGTTCATTTCAATTATTTTTTCTAACCAGTTCATTTTTCTTGCCTTTTGATCATTCTTTTAAGGCATACCCTCTTTACAATTTTTAACTGTCTGTTTCTTTCACAAAAATGGAACCTTTGTATCATGGAAGATGAACATTTTTGGCACTTCCACTGTCAATCATGAAAAATGAAAACCTATTGGTATAGGAGGCTAACAGATTGGGTAGACCCGAGGAGAATTGCTCGCACAATGACCTAGCCTAACCCCCTCGAAATCAGGTTTCTGACGCACTCTGGCTTTGGACTGTGGGATGGTGAAATCTTTTAAGCTCCCTCATATGTCAACTTCTATGTCTCAATGAAAGCAATCGATGGGTGTTATTGTAAGCCTATCCCAACAATCCTACACCTAAACTACAAAGATTCTTTGGCCCTAGTGTCCAAGTATGCTTAATATATGTATTTTGAATTATAAAGGTGTAGTGTTTCAAGTCTAGAATTGGAGGTGTTAACCAAGATCACGTTCGCTTACGGCGCGAGTGTGTGAAAATAATGTGCCAAGTGGATGAGTTAATTGAGCATTTTTTATGTTGTCATGTGTTGCTAAAAATAAAGTGTTGAAATACTACAAATAATGTTGAAAATGACAAAAAAATAAACAACCAATCAAGCACACAAAACCCCACCCAAAAAGGCTATCAAGCAGCTAAGGAAGAGAGGGAAAACAAGCTACTCAAAGAAACTCAAAATGCCTAAAACACCTAATGTCAAAGGGACTAAGATCTAGAGGCACTAATCTACTATAAATGGTGTAGACAAACAAAAAAAATTAGAGGTAAAAAATGTTGCAAAGGATAGGTATGAAGCTCCAAAACATAAGATGCTCAAGGGGATCCTAAGGGGGAAAAGGAAAAAACCAAAATATAAAGGGAGAAGAGGTGAAATAAACCTATACAAAAGTGCTAAAAAGTAATGGATTAGAGTTTGAAAATCAGTGGTTAAAAATGTTGAAATCCTAGACTCCTAACCCAGCCAATTTTTCCTAACAATGTGGAGGTGTACTCTAAACCTTAGCAGCATTTTTTTCCCTACCTCAAAGAGAATAAATAAGAGAATACAGGCCTATGGGAGATTGAGGTAGAGATAATAAACCATTCACATTCTATGCACAACACTCTTAGTAGATCTAAAAAAATTATTAAAAATTCTCATAAATGTTCAAAACACAGGTATTGACCTTAAACAGTGGAAAACACAGTTTTTGGGCCAAAAAGTGTGCTTTGGAATGTAGATATGGGGCTAAAAAGTGTATCTTTCTCCTGGGATTCTCAGTCGATAGATCTCGCATGGATTTTACCCTCTCCTGCTTGGTTGGTACCTGTGATGTATGAAAAGAACCAGAAAACCACCAGGAATGTAGATATGGGGCTAAAAAGTGTATTTTTCTCCTGGGATGCTCGGTCGATAGATCTCGCATGGATTTTACCCTCTCCTACTTGGTTGGTACCTGTGATGTATGAAAACAACCATAAAACCACCAGAATTCAAAAGTTTGACAAAGAAAAAAATAATACTATAAATAGAAATTGAGAGGCTAAAAATAGTTGTACAATACCCTAAAATTCACTGAAACTTCAGTCACCCAAGAAAATTGTTATTTCCCTAATGGAGTCACCATTTATTAGTGTGAAATTTCTTGGAAGGTGCACCAAAAACACTTCACTTATGTCACTAGGTGACACGTGACCCTAACAACAATTTATGGCTTCTTATGCTTTAGATATGTAATAAAACTTGGAAATCCTGCAACAAAACAACATATATGATCCAAAGTAGCAAGCAACAATGTATATATACAATGTAATTACCCAAATGGAAAGAATTTTAAAATGAATAATCTTTTATTAGTAGAAATTGGTGAAGGAGATCTGCAAAAAGGGTCTGCAAATCCTCCTCCGTGGGATGGGTCCTTTGATGTCCTTGATTCTTCAGTAATCAATTCTCTCTCTCAATGTGTGAAAAAAGCAAAAGCAATGTCGAGTACTCAAATGGGATTTCAGGTGAAAAGATACGATAATGGTGTTGATGATAATGATCATGGTGAAAAATGAATGGAAACCCCTCAATATTTATAAAAAAGTATTGAGTTAATCTCGAAAATGGAGAATAATAAAATAATATTGACCAAATCAAGATCTAACCGTTAGGAATATTTTATTACATTTTTTTGTAGAGGGAAAAGATATTCAAAATGGTCAAATATCTTTATTTAGAAATAATTAAAAAATAAAATGATTTATTAATTATTTCATGTGGATTAAGAATGGTGTGGAAATGAAATAATTATTAAATAGTGATTTAAAAATTATTCCAATAATATATCTATTTATTTATTCCTCAGGGATTTAGTCAAATGTGATAAGGAATAATTATCAAACAATGATTTTATAATTATTCATAAAGAAAATGAAATAAATAATGATTTATTAAATTATTCTCATCGGGTTTTTTTTTATTTTAATGATGGATAATTTGATAAAAATGGTTTACTAAATTATTTGCCATGGTGAAAGTGATTTTACTATGGTAAAATTAATCCTACATGGTGTATTTTGATCCACCTAGTTAGAATTCAGGTGATCATGTTTTGTTGATAACAACAATATATTATATAATTATATTCTTCTTTCCTATAAAATTGTATTCACTATGTCCATATTTTAAATGTGCATAATATAAGTTAAAAACTTATTGATAATTCTCCTTAAAAACCCATTAACCTCTAAATCCTCTGTCTCCTAATTAATCCCCTAAACATATATTAACCCCCTATCACCTCAACCCCATTCCCTTAACCCCTTAAACCACTAAACCCTAATACCTTAACCCGTAACCTATAAACCCTTAAACCACTAACCCCTAAGCCCTTAACCCCTAACCACTAAACCCTTAAACGATTACCCATTATCCCTAAGCCCATAAAATAATTAACCCCTAACTCAACCTGACCCATTAATCGAACCTAACCATAATAATCAAATAATATTTCTCCACATCAAGATGACAACATAGGTAAAATATCTCCCAAAAGAATATATTCATTTATAATATACAAACAATACTATTTACAATACAAATACATATAATCTAAAATACGATATACATATAAACATTTACAAAAAAAATCTACAATAGACAGGCATATAATGAATAACTTACTAATGAATGATATTTATGCGTTCCTTCAGTGTGTCCATAGTATCTACAGTGCCTTTTAGGTATTGTTATTAGAGGTCTCCTTATCTTCAAGCCCTTGCATATTTTACAAGGGACATAACAGTTTGGATCCTTTGACACCCATGATGTTGATCCCACATCTCGTTGGCCTCAAGGAATTCTATGTAACATTTTTCCTCACCAAACTTTTAGTGATGATTTTATTAAAAAATTAAGCTCTAAATAAACCTACAACCTTTCAAAGCCATCACAAGTATAACAACTATGTCGAATTTTATTTTAGCATGGATGTTTCCATAGTCAATAAATTGTTGTTGATGAGAAATTTTGTGTGTTACGATTATTGTATTTCCCAACGTTTCAGGTGAACCCTTCACCCATCTTTAGGGACAAGAAGCTTACCGATGATGTGAAGAGTGTTGGACCTCTATAAATATAGGATGGTGTAGAAATATAGTCTTTATAGGAGGAAGAATTATAGCCATTATAGAAGGAAGTTATAGCAAATAGGATATTCTTTTATTAAAATAAAATAATATCGGAAAATGAATTAGATAATAAAGAATTTAAATAAATAGAAAATTTGAATTAAATGAAAAAGTCAATTCAAGGGAGAACAAAAAAATATTTAAAGCTAGAAAACCAAAATTTTTATTTTATTTTAATTTATAATTATTTTATTTTATTTTATAGATTGATCAAAGTTAATAATAATGACTAATCATGATAGGATAACAAAATATTAATTAATTTTTTTTTTCAATTAAAGAGTATTCAAATATTAAAAATATAAATTTGGTCATAAGAATATAATGAAGAAGTTTTGAAAAATATTTAGGAATAAAGAATATAATAATCAATGAAAATATAATCAGTAAAATTAGATTGGTAAAATTAGATTAATATCAGAATTAAAAGAATTGAATTTAGGTCAAAAGATTTAATTTTGTTTCAAGTTTGTAAAGACTAATTAGGAAAGGTGTAGGAAATAAAAAGGAGAACTAAATTAAATTAAATAAAACTTTATTTTTAATAAAGTTAATAATCTAAGAATTAGAATTAAATTATTATTTTTTAATTATTAATTAAACTAAAAATAAATTAAAATTAAAATGGAAAAAGAAAGATAAATAATAGGAATATAGAAGGGGAACAAACCAAGGGGGAATAAAAACGACATATTAAATATAGATGGAAGGGAAATATAGTCAAAGGGATCGAAAAGGGAAGAAAACAAGAGATAGAGGAAGAAAATGAAAGGGAGCGATGGTGTTAGGAGGGGTTAGAACTTGAAATTAGGGTTGAGGTTTAGAGGACAAGAAATGAATAGTGGATTTCTAGGATTGGCTTAAATGATATCCATCATCCTGATTAAAGTTGTTAGGTTGTTTTTCAAATGTCGAGTGCTTCCCTAATGACTCGATTGGTGTGGAAGGGAAGAGAGGGTAAGATTTTGGTTTTATCAAAACTAATAAGTGCTTGGTATTATGGGAGTGCAGATGATGACGAATTTAGCAATGTGATTATGGTAGGTGTTATCCATATGTTACTTGATTCAAGATTTAAAGGATCTATCTATTTGTCTTATGTAAGACATTCCACAGTAGCAAGGGATTTCATAGACGTTGAGGCCTAACATAGGGTCATTTTATCCTTAGTCGATCTAACGAACTGGTTGGGGTTTTTATGGGGTTTCAATAAGGTCTTGATGCTCTGTTTAGAAATAATTTTGGAAATATGATTGACGAAACCTTCAATGTAGTGTAAGGTTATACGATAATCAATGAAAAAAGCCATTAATGGTGGAATTTGGCATTATTTGATGACCAAACTAAAAATTTAAAAAAAGGCTCATAAGGAAAGCATAGATCTCAAATATCTTTAGTCCAAGAGGCCTAATTTATATCCATATTGACTCCCCTAACCGACCCAAATGTGACTTGGAAAGAGTTATGGTCCATACATCATTAGCTCAAAGCGAATACTTTTTTTGGCCTCTTATAAGAAGAATATTCCTTCTGGAATTTGTCAGATATTCAACGTCGTCAAACTAATGATCAATTTTTGACAATAAAGGAAATTACGTTAGATATCTAATGTTCATTGAGATTTAAAAAAAAAAAAACATTGAAATTATGATAGTTTTTCTAATTTTATTCGTACCATCAGATTTTCGGCCCATGTGTATTAGTGATCCTCAAATATTTTGAGGCCAACTTCCTCACTCTAGTGGCAAAAAAAATATAAAGTGGAGGAACCCAATGGATATAGGCTTGTCACCCTCTGCAATGTTCTCTATAAGATCATTACCAAAATCATAGCTAATCCACTCAAACCTCTTCTCCCAAAAGTCATCTCCTTCGAGAACACAAGCTTTAATGAGGGTAACCAAATATTAGATGGTATTATGGCAGATCATGAGGACATACATTATGAAAATCATAAAGAAACTTGGAATTTTGTTTAAATTATACCTCTCAAAATCTTTTGACACGTTAAACTAAAAATACCCATGCAACACTATCAAAGCCTTCGACTTTAAATATGATTGGATAGAATGGTTCAAAAACCTTGTTTTGACTACTTCCTTTTCCCTTCTAGTCAATGGATATCATACTACCCATTTTAAATCCCCTCATGGTATTTGGTAAGGCAATCCACTTTCACCTTTTCTCTTCATTCTTACATTCATGGAAGGGTTGGGGTGACCCCTCAAAGTGACAACTTCAAAGAATAAACTTAAGTTCTATGCCTATTTGAGGAAAATATCCCATTAACTCATCAACAATTGGTTTATGAAGTTGTGGGTATGGGTACCCCAATAGCTCATAAAGCACAAGAATTCATGTGAATATTGGAACAATTCTCTCTCACCTAAAGTATGGAAATCAATAAGACTTCATCTCATGTTTTCTTGTTCAATACCCCAGTTGTAGTCTAGAGACATATTGCCCAAAACTTGGGTTCTTAAAAATGTAAGCTCCCCTTGAAATACTTTGGTTCCCCATATCTACTAGCTCCCTCAATTGAAGCTTATGGGAGGAGTTGTCCAATTTCAATAGAAAACTAATGAGTTGGGCCTTATGTTTTGTTAATGTATCTAGAATATTGGTCATAGTAAAAGTAGTGCTTCAGGGAATACCCAATTATTTATGTTCAACTATAATGGATCTGACCTTGATCATACAAGAAATATGTTGAATTAAGTTCACCTTCCTCTGATGAGGCTCCCATATAGAAAATAAATGGTCCTTGGTGGCATGGGGTAAGCTCTATAGGCCAAAACTAAAAGGGGGATTCAGGCTATGTGAATCCATGCTTATAATGACAATCTTGGGAGAAGAAATATAATGGATATGGATACGAGGAGGCTCAAACCTATGGAAAAGAATCTAGAATTGAAACTATGCTCCCCATAAACCTTCCCAACACCTCATCTGAAAGCAAACCATGACCCTTGGTTTTTCCATATGATCTCTTACTATAAAAAGTATGCACTTAATTCAAAAAAACTACTTCTAGGAAGTTAAAGATGATCACATTGACTTGTTTTGGAAAGAATTTTGGTAGTATCTTCCCAAAATATATGATAACAAATAACTAGATATGTTGTGTTTCCAAATTACTACTAAGGGACCAACACAACTTGTTAATTATTAGACAAATATTAATACCAACCTATAATGGCGACAATAGCTACCATCAGAAGCATAACATCCAACGCTAGAGGATGGAATGTGGAAAAAATCCTCGGGAAATATTAAATAAAGGTTGATCCCCTTTTTACCCCAGCTAGAAAAACTTCATTTGGGATACACATCAAAAGGAAAATTTCTATACATGAATATTATCATTTAGAATCAAGGAATCAATCTTTACAAACTAATGATGTTTGGAACAAAATATGGAAGAAGAACACTGGCCGAAAGGGTTCATTCTTTCTGTGGCTCTTGATCCAGAAAAACACTCTAACGTGGGAAAATATTCAAAAGTTCAATTAGTAAAGACTATCTTGATGCAAACTCTTCGTTTCACCATTAAAAAAACCTGGAACATCTCTTTCAACAATTGTGATATGGACCAAGATGGAAGAATTTTTTACTTGCTTAGATGGGAACCCCTCCAACTCTATTCTCAATCAAATATGGATGTCATCCCCTAGCTTCTTCCATCCTCCTAGACACTCTTTAGAATTCCCCTAGACTCTCTTTAGAATTTCAAGGGTTCTTCCATTCCCCTAGACTCTCTTTAGAATTTCAAAGGTTCCTCCATTCCCCTAGACTCTCTTTAGAATTCCATTCTCTGTAACATCAAAGAAATCATTCTTATGCTTCCCTATTTTCCATAGTGCTAGAATTCTCATGGAAGTGTGTAACACCCCTGCATCTATGTGACCTCTCTAAACATTTTGCATGACTGAGTGACTCAATGTAATATCTGATTAATTACAGAAGTGTCTTTTCTCTCGATTTTGGTGATTAGGGAATGCGTAACATGAATCGTACTTTTGACATTTGAGGAAATAACTAACCAAAATTAATCATAAACAAAAAAAAAAAATCATCAGTCATACATCTATCTAAACCACCAATCAATAATGTTTAAATAATTACAACTAAAATATATCACAACGAATAATAATCTAAAATTGATAATTATTAATTAAACTATAAATAATATATGTTATCATCACTATTATAATTAGATAAAGGATTCTTTCAACATAAATCCCTTCCGCCGACAGAAGTGATATCCCTAGGTTCAATGGCTTAACCTAGAAACAACCAAACAAACTACATTATCTTTCCCTAAAGATATTTGAAATATAAGAAGAAACCCTACCTAGTGCTTAGTACAAGCATCCTTCTTCTCTTCACCTACTCACTCAATCTCCAATTTTAACTCCCAGAAGTAGAGCCTCCAAATTAGCCATGACAAGTGAAGAGATCAATATATACAACACAATCTATTCAAATCGCTCTAAAAAAGAGACCAAGGAACCTTATTCTACACATGTATAATCAAAGACATGATGTATCGGAAAGAAAATGCACTTTGTATTAATGATAACAAAGAAAGATTACAACCCTTGTTAAGGTCTTGATGTTACAAATCTCTCCTACCCTTGTTGTTATTCCTTTGCCGCAATGATAAAGCCTTCAATCTCACCAATGCATAATCATGGATTATGGACCTCCAAACTCAAACTAATAGCATAAGGGTAGAATCAGAGTCTCCAAAATCCAACCTAGACTCTATAGCAGGTACTTCTTTTATAGTAAAAATGAGGAATTTTTAGATCCACCATATTAGGGCTAGATCCATTTTGAAAGGAGGTAAGTTCCATGAGATAAAGGATAAATCCTCATTAGTAGGAATTTGAGATCATATTCAATAGAAAATAGATGAATCAACTCTTGAAGCTTCTAGAGAGGGAAGATTCAAAATTCTGTCTCATTTTCCTCATTTCCAGATGTCATCTCACTTTTAGTAAAGGCAACCTATGCTAACTAGTGAAAGTTGCATCTATGCGGTATGTGCCATCACAGTTTGTCATGAATCTAAGTGTTATGGAGTTCTAAATTAGGGTTTTTAACCTATTTAATCTAATATTCTTATAATTTTTGGAGGATCGCAATTCACTTAAAGTACTCCCCCCCAAGTAGTTGTTGCGATAGTATATAACTCATGGGGTTGTAATAAAAAAATGTAGTTTTTCGAAGCAATATATAATGGAGAAATGTTTGAATAACATTTACTGTTGTGAAAGCCAACTTTTCTACATGTGGATACTTGATCTTGGTATATGTCGAATTTCAACTCAAGTAATAAATTACATGTTCGTCACCCAAGTCATCCTCTTGTACTTATACCATAGCAATAATAGTGTCAGATGAAACAAGATATAAGAAGTAATATTGGTGGTAATTAGGGGGATGCAATAATGATGCATGAGCTATTACATTTTTTAAGGCATCAAATGATTTTTGGGCAACATCATCCCAATGGAAGGGTACCCCTCTTTTCAACAGTTAGGTAAACCCCTTAGTAATTTTAGCATACTCAAGGATGAACCCACATAGAAAGTTTTCTTTCCCTTGTAATCGTTGTAGTTAAATGAGCTTTAAAGGAGTAGGAAAATCGAGTATTTCCTAAACCTTCAATGGATTGATATAGATACCATTCTTAGATATAATGAGACTTAGGAGTTGACCAGATTATACACAAAATACACATTTATGCGGATTCAAATGTATTTTGTAATGTCAACATAGCAAGAACACTTCTCTAGGAAGAATAAGGTGATCTCGACGATGTTTCAAATGGACAAGAATATCATCAATTTATGGCTGCATGATTTCATTAATATCATGAAAAGAGTAATTCATGACTTGCTAAAAAGTTTCCCTTGCATTCTTTAGTCCAAAGGGGAGTTATCGATAAGAAAATGTGCTCCACAAAAAGATGAACATGGTTTTAGGTTGGTTAGAAGGGAGTATATTTATTTGACTGTATCCAAAATTCCATTCATAAATGATAATATTTCGCTTCTAGCATAATCATCAATAATCTGGTCTATAAAGGGTGTAAGATAATTGTCCTTGGGGCAAGCACAATTATTGTCCCTATAATCGACACGTACTTGAATGGTACCCTATTTCTTCATCACTAGGACAATATTCGAAACCCAATGAGTTAGTGTAATAGGATATATAAAGTCAAAACGTAGAAGTTTTTCAACTTCTTCTTTGATTATGGGAACTTTCCTCAAGTGTACGATACATAATTGTTGTCTAATAGGTTTTACATCTGGGTACATCTTGATTTCATGTACCACAATTTTTGGGTAGATTAAAAGCATCTCTTCATAATTCCAAATGGATATATCACATATTTCTTGAATTAGGACCTTATAAATTTGAATCTCATTGCAAGAACAAGAGGCTCATATGTGAACATTTTCAACAATTTCGGGCTTCACTAAGATGTTGAATGGATTGTTTTTCTTGATATTCCCAAAATTATTTTTAGAAATTACTTTGTATATG
Organism: Pinus tabuliformis; assembly: GCA_031772625.1. Taxonomy (NCBI): domain Eukaryota; kingdom Viridiplantae; phylum Streptophyta; class Pinopsida; order Pinales; family Pinaceae; genus Pinus; species Pinus tabuliformis. The sequence continues at coordinate 314,586,460 of CM062820.1, read as the reverse complement.
GGAATTAGATTCTGGGGATGCTCAGTAATCTTAAGTGAAAATAAGTCATCGAAACTATCCTTAACAATGTCCCACTTAGGTAAAAGGGAGGAATGATGATGGTTATCATCCCATAGTTTCTCATTTGAAAACATGATTTCCATGATGCTCTCGTCAGTAGGAAATACATCATTGGAATGATAAGAATGTCAAATTAAAATTAATCCCAAATTGTGAGAATTATTGCCAATCATGTTCACTTGGTTCTTTGTTTGATTAATTGTCAGCTAGGCCAAGTGAATAGCTTCATAGACTAATTCAATAGGGATGTGTAGCATACGGTCACCAAAAGATTCAATATTAGAGTCATCAGGTACAATCCATGGAGCATATGGTTCTTGAGATGGAACAATATTAGATGTGATCATGTTGATTGGGGTGACCATGGTTGAAACATCAGGAAGCAGAAGTGTAAAAGTTCCCATTAAAGATAAATCTTTTAATAACCCTACCCCAACATTAATGTAAGGAAGTGACATTTTATCCACAAGTGGAATCTTTCCAATGGTTTGAAAATAAATAGCATAAAAGGAAAGCTGGTCAACAATCATGATTTTTCCTTGATGAGGGAAGAGGATCATTCAAAAATATGATGAGGGCATAACTTCCATAGCATAAGTCCATTATGACCTAATAGGAAGTTATAGTCTAATGGTCCATTAACGAATTCTACCTCTACTGACATTGTTTTACCTGCTAATTTGATGGGTAAAGAGTTCATAATTCCACAAGGATTGAATCTTCTCCCGTTAATTTTGTTGAGAGTCATTGGGGAATGATTAATAGGTGGAGAGGCCAATGCTTTCCAAATGGATAGAAACATGATAGAAGTGGAGGAACCTTCATACACTACTATTTAGAATACACTCTTGCCTCTAACAACAACTTAAATCATGAATTCAAGTTGATCTGGATGTTGGGGCATATGTCTTTCTAAATTAAAAATAATCAAGCCTGAATCTAAAGGATACACCCCTCCAATTACCACTAATAATTATTTCCTTTGTGGAGGATAATTTTGTAAGACTTCAAGGGTAGACATAGCTGAAGGATCCTAGGCTAGATCTTCAACTATGTTGTAGTTCTTGGAATCTCTCACATGATGATTAAATGACAACTTATAAATTACTCCTTTAGGAGGAGGTTTAATTTGCATTTCAACATCTAGTCTCTCAATTTGTAGAGGACTAGAGCTAGGTGGAGTAGAAGTCGAAGGTTGATCAGTAGCCTTTCCATTTGATGAATTCACAAACCATAGTCCTTATTCTGGGTAGCCACTAAGACATCTTCCTCACACATCACTATGTTGGAATAATTTTGGGAAGAGGAGGATGAACCTTATTGTTACACTAAAATTTTTCACCATGACTATTTGCAGTTAGTATGGCTCTATCAACTATCATACTATCCTCCTTGGCAAGTCTTATACCTCTGCTCTTCATGTCAAACTCCAAGAAAGAGAGAAAGTCCTTAAAAAGTCAAATAACTCTAGTTACGCAGTTTCTCTTAGCCTTACCTGTGTGTACGCACCCCAAGTTCACAATACCTGCGTACTTGTATGCTCTGTCTATAAAGGGGTGGGTGCGTACTCCTCTAAAGGTCAAAAGGCGCAAGTTTCACTTCAAAAAAGTTACTTGTGGTCATTTCTAGAGCATTCTAGAAGCTTGTTTGACGTGTATTGAGCGCCTCCAGATGGTTCATGTATCCCTATGAAAGAGGAACTTATCCCATCAAGAGGGGAGCTATCCCATTCAAGGAGGGGCTTATCCCATTGATGGTGGACCTGGTTAACTTCCTCTAAATCACTATAAATACAGGCATTGGGCCAGAGGGAGGGGAGGTTGAACGCTGAACATTCCTAAGGGTAGATGCTGCTGGAATTAGGACTCCCTTGTAAAGCTTGAGAGGAGAGATTCCCATCCTTTCCTAGCCTTATTTGGAAGTGGGTGAGCTGATCAAAGTAAAGGAAAACTCTTGCTAGACCCTAGGAGGGACCTGCACAACACCAAGGCTCAGGTTGTAATGGTTTCTTTTGTTTCCACTTAATACAAATAAACTCATTTTTCTCAACAAATTGTTATTCATGATTTGTTTCATATACTCCTTGGTCTGTATGATGAATATGTGTTATTTTATAAGTTTGTCAGGTGCTATTTAATCTTTTGGCTTGTTAGTGAATGCAGGTTTCGGAGAGAAGGAGGAGCTCATCCGGATCGGCGAGGCTAGACTACTACAAAGCGTTGGATTAAAGGTATGTTATAAACACCTGTTTACTTATATTCTAAATGCATATTTAGAGAAAGGTAGTGTTTATTTGTCTTGTTTGTCACTAGAAAGCCTTAGCTTCTAGGGAGGTCGGTTTTGTCCGCAAAATTGACTCTTTCTGCATGACAAAATGGCGACTTCGCTGGGGAATCCATTGATGTGAATGATTTTTCCTTTGTGTGAAACTTTGATTTGAGAAAAGTCGTTTGTTTTCTGGTTTTTGGCTGTTTGAATGTGTATTTGGGTGGGATAGCTTAGGGTTAAATTAGATTTTAGTTTTTCTTGGTTTTTCTAGAAGTACGCAGCCTCTGTGTTAAGCACAGTGCGTACCTGTATGCACTTTTGCTGTGTACACAGAGCGTGGCCACACCTATGCAAACAGGTTGCCTGCGTACCCCTCTCAAAAGCTTAGAAAATTTCCATTTTTTCCTTTTTCTCCTATTAGATTTTGTTTATAGCTTGTTTTTGCTGCCCAAATCCACTGTTCACCTGTCAGAAGCTTTCATCTTGTCTAATTTCATTGGAATTCCTGCTTTAAGCTTTCATCAATTGGGTGTTTTGAGTCTCTTTTTTGAGAAATTCTTAATTTGATTTCCTTTGGTCATTACTTGGAGGTTTGACTCAGTCTTTTCACAATTTTGCATCTTTTTGCTTTTGTTTTTGCAAAAAAAAATTCCCCCTCATTCGCCGGGGGGGGGGGCGCTAAATTGTGTATGATTGTTAATCGCCTTTGAGTGTTTTTATTTTTTGATCTTTGGAACTCTCACCCAATTTTCTTTACTTGCACTTAGTTGGTTCTTAGATCACATTAGAATCGTCTTCTGTTTGAGAATTCTCTTGCATAGATCACATTTGCATAATTAGAATTCTCATTTTCAGAATATTAATGAAAAATGTGCATAGATTACATTTGCATACTTTTCAAGTGAATTGTGCATAGATTACAATTGCATAGTTTACATTATGAAAAATCAATCGTAGATTTAGATCAATTTTCTTTGATTTGAATTTACACAAAAATAAAAAAAAATAAAAAATGGTTTGAAATTGATTTGCATTAGTTTTTCTTGATAAAATTAGTGCATTAGAGAATTTGTTATATTTTCTCTTAGTGATCAATTTTTTGCATTGTTGGAAGTGAATGGAAACTATCTCCTTACTTTAGTTAGGATTCATCGAATTGAAAAGATTACATTATCATATTCGATTTCATTCAGTTGAGTCGGGTCATAACACCATTGGTTTCGTATCCATTTACCCCTTTGAGTAATAACAACCTTGATAACACAGCGCTTAATTAAAATTCATCTAGTAATTTTTACATTTCTAGGGCTCTGATACACCAACATAGCTTAGGCTAGTGTCTTGGAGTAGGAGAGTAATTAACTCTCCAAGACAGCAAAACCAAACAAGTAGCTCATCTTGTGGTAGGATAAATCCAATAGTTACATTTATGCTCTAGGAAAGCTCCTCTTAAAGGAGAAGCACGAGATCGTGTCCGAACCAGTGAGGGGATCAATCCTCCTTCATTGGGAACGACACCAGATATGCACGTACTACAAACGGTAAACCTCAGATTATTGTCGAGGAGCCTAGGGTCACTTGTCGGTAAACCTTGGATTATTGTCAAGGAGCCGGCAAGGGGATTGAGCTTGTTACTCTGCCCTTGCGTGCTATCGGATCGTAGACTGTTCCCCCAGGAATATTTGTTGCTGTTGGTGACCTTAGTGACCATTATCTTTAGGGTTATACCCAAGATGACGGTGGAGGGAAGATCCCACTGTACCTGGAGCAGACGTCGGCTAGACTCACTTGGATTTTCTGGGGGGTTCACTTCACTCGAGACGGTTAAAGTGGAGGAACTTGGTCCAGTCTATTCATTAAGCAGGTTGCCGGGGTAACTGTTCCACCTGACACTTCTGTACTGAATTCTGCGATGTTGGATTTCATCCCCAACTAGTGTTTTCGGTCCGGAAGGTTACTGTTTGTGTATGGTTTGACTCCTAGATTTGATAGCGCGTGTTAATTTGTTTGTTTTTACTTTTAGAGACCATAGGTGTGAATTGTGAATTTTAATTGTTAGGTGTGAATTGTGAATTGTTAATTTTAGTTATAAATTGTTAATAAAATTCACTGAAGTTGAATATAATGGCAAACGTTCCGGAATTTACCAACCTAGGAACCCCTCCTAACGAGAATCCTAGTACTTTTCCTTACTTTGGAAATGTTGGTCCTCCTTATATGGCTACTTTTTCATTACCTGGATTTACAATAGGATTACCGATATGGTTATTTTCAACTTCGTTGGCCCAGAATACTCTAATTGTTCCACCTCAAGCGAATGCTTCACCTCAACAGAGTTCACCATCTCAACATCACCAACCTTCTGTTGACCCTTTACCTTCTTCGCCTAATTTTTCTTCCTCCATTTCTTCCTCTTTGCTTGGTAAAAGCCTTGATGCTAGTAACCAGGTGTCTAAGAAGAAGAAGAAAGGATAGAAGAAAAAGAAGAAGAAGAAGCAAGATAAGAAAGAAGTCAACCAACCAACCATGGCTGTAAGTGTTAGTTGTGTTGAGGAAAACTCCAACATGCATCGTAAACCAAAATACCCTTGCAGGCTTTGTAAGGGTGACCACTTCCTTGTCAATTGTCCTGGTATTCCAAAGGTCTTGGAAGTATGGTTAGAAAAATCTCATCAACTTTCCATTGATCCATCAACCAGTGATCGTCAAGTTCCTGGGAAAAAGGGTAAAGTTAGGTTTCCTTGTAAGTTATGCAAAGGGAGTCATCAAACTCACATTTGCCCTCACATGGATGAAGCCTCAACACTGTTGGAAAACCTTACTGTTCCACAGCAAGAATTTCCAACTGGTTACCGTAAACTTTCTCCCAACCTACCGTCAACTGACGGAGTGATTGATCTAAATTCAAGTACAGTCGATCACACTCTCCCATTGGAGAGTGAAACTCATGTCACTCAGGTTGATGATCCATTAGTTGATCAAGTGATCGATTCAATTTCACATTCGGTCGATCCCACTTTCCCTTTAGAGAGTGAACTTCATATCGCTGAGGTTCTTTTTGTTACATCAGATTCTTCTACGCTGGGGGGCATTTCACCTGTTTCTACAGAACCCCCTCCAAGTACTGAGGTCTTTTCCTTTGATTGGAATAGACTGACAGAACCTTGTCTTCCTTCCTCCATCCCTTTCCAAATCATTATTAAGGCTGGTGGTAGGGACATACATCGTACTCAGGTAGATGAAGGTGCTTCTGTTAGTATTTTATCCTCAACTGTTTGGAAAGCTTTGGGTTCCCCTCAGCTTGTGCCTATTACGCAGAATCTGAAAGCTTTTAACAGAACCATTAGCGAACCTTTAGGGATCCTTCCTAAGTTTTCTATTACCTTGGAAGGTAAAATTGTTTGTATTGATCTTATGGTAGTTCGAGGCCCCTTGGATTTCAATTTACTCCTTGTGCGAGACTATGTTTATGTAATGAAAGCTGTCGTATCGACACTCTTTCGTGTGATGTCTTTCCCTCACAATGGCAGTATGTGACTGTAGACCAACTTTTGTTCCCTAGTCTTGTTTCAACTACCCATAATATGACAGCCCTAAATTTTCCTGATTCTAAAGTGGTATCTACCCTGCCACGGGTTAATTATGTGGCAACTGGTCCCATGTTTTTAGTTACCGATGTAAGCGAACCTCTCACTGTTTGCTCATCTTCCTTTGATTTAGATCCGGTAATTGACATGGAAAACTCTATGGGATTACTTGAACACGATGTTCTTATCCCTTTTGAGTCCCTTGACATGTGTTCCTTCCAGAGAAGTATTCTTCCTTCTGATGAAGACCTCTTGGAAGCCATGATCAAGGTGTGTCCATTGACATGTATTTCTTCCAGTTGGAAGCCATGATCAATGTTACGAGGATAGTTTTGTTCCTGTGTCAACCTCATTAAAAAATGAAATAGGCTGCCATGAGGACATTTCTTTTCTTGTGTCAACCTCATTAAAAAATGAATCAGAAGTGAGGATAGTTTTTTCCTGTATCAACCTCGTTTAAAAATGAAACAGGCTGTTACGAGGAAAGTTCCTTTTAATGTGTCAACCTCGTTAAAAAATGAATCAGTGAGTACGAGGACAGTTTTTTCCTGTATCAACCTCGTTAAAAAATGAAACAGGCTGTTGCGAGGATAGTTTTTTCCTGTATCAACCTCGTTAAAAAATGAAATAGGAGGTTATGAGGAAAGTTCCTTTTACTGTGTCAACCTCGTTAAAAAATGAATCAGTCAGTATGAGGACAGTTCTTTTCCTGTGTCAACCTCGTTAAAAAATGAATCAGTTGGTCAGAGGATAGTTCTTTTTACTGAGTCAACCTCGTTAAAAAATGAATTAGGTACGAGGATATTTTTTTCCTGTATCAACCTCGTTAAAAAATGAAATAGGTTGTGCGAGGATAGTTTTGCTCCTGTGTCAACCTCGTTAAAAAATGAAATAGGCTAGCATGAGGATAGTTCTTTTACTGAGTCAACCTCATTAAAAAATGAATCAGGTAGATTTTAGGATATGTAGGTAGATTGTAGAAAGTAGGATTTTGCGAGGACAGTTCCTGTTACTGAGTCAACCTCGTTAAAAAATGAATCAGGTTAGAGGATAGTTCCTGTTACTGAGTCAACCTCGTTAAAAAATGAATCAGGTGTGAGGATAGTTCTTTTCTTGTGTCAACCTCCTTAAAAATGAAACAACTCCCATTTCAAGTTAATTATTTGAAAGTAAACCTTCATTCCATCCATCTGGTTGAATGCAATGAAGCCTGGGGGGCATGTACCTCGCTTTGCATCATTATACTGCGGGCATGCGAACTTTTGGAGCATAGTTCCTTGTCTTGTGTCAAGCTCGTTAAAAAATGAATCAAGGTTTTTAGAGTAGAGGTTTTTGTTAGTTAGATTGTAGCGAGTAGTTATGAGCATAGTTCCTTATTTTGTGTCAAGCTCGTTTAAAAAATGAAACAAGGGTTTTGAGGATAGTTCTTTTCCTGTGTCAACCTCACTAAAAAATGAAACAACTCCCACAAGTCTTTCCAAGATTTCGAAAGTAAAGCTTCATTCCATCCACCTCATTGAATGCAATGAAGCTTGGGGGGCATGTACCTTGATTTGCGTCATTATGCTGGGGGCATGCGAACTTATAACAAGCATAGTTTTTTGTTTCAAGCTTGCATAAACATGAAACCGAATCCGAGCATAGTTCTTTTCCTGTGTCAAGCTCATTAAACAATGAAACAAATCCTCCTCTACTTGAGTCGAGAGATTGACTAGATCCCATAAATGTTAAGTATTTAGGTTAGTTATTTCAGTGTTTTGCATAATTTTCTTACAGTTTTAGGTCGAGTCTTTCAAATGATCTCGTAACTCAACCTTCATTTCATCCAACTGGTTGAATGAAATGAAGCAGGGGGGCATGCGCTCTAGCAGTTATGCTTAGGGGGCATCAAGCACAGTTTTCTCTCTGTTTCAAGCTTGTGTAAAAATGAAACTACTTTGAAGCATGGTTTTTCTCTGTTTCAAGCTTTTGTAAAAATGAAACCTATTTTGAGTCAATTTCAGTTATTTTCAAGACTCGTTAAACTCATGAAAATCCTGAGATTATTTTGCTATCTTTCATTCTCGTAAAACAAATGAAAAATGCCGAGTTCTTTCCGTCTTTTCCTGCTCGTAAATTAAATTGAAAGTCGGCCATATGAGTACATTTTTATCCCTTTTTCGAACTCATTAAACTTTATGAAAAAGTGAAAACCATGAGTACATTTTTATCATTTTTTTGAACTCGTTAAAACTTACGGAAAAGTGAAACCTCAGAGTCATCTTTAAGCCCTTTTCAGACTCCTAAAATATGAAAAGATTGCCGAGCGTTTCTTTTACACTCATTAAAACGGAATTAAAAGACGGTCCCCTTATAGCCCTTTTTTGACCATAAAAACAGGAAAAGATTGCCGGATTTTTGTCGTTTCAAATTCGATACTGGTAATAAAACGACGTGTCCTTGATCACTTTTTACTTTTCAGGTCAAAGACACTACTTATGAAAGTACTCCTTGGTCGTAAAGATCAAGCGGTTCTCTCAAGTATTATTTTATACTTTTTCGGGCTTGGGAGACACAAATTTACGAAAAAGTTCAACCCTGGAGTCTTCTTAAGTTTTTTTCAGACTCTCTAAAATTGAAAAATGCCGAGTTTCTCCTATACTGGACTTGTTAAAATTTCACAGTAAAGGACCTGTTCGATTACAAACAGGAACAGACCACTCCTTCTTAGGGTTCGAATCTAAACTAAGTTGGACTCATCCAAAGGATGAGCTTATAATCAAGAAAATGTTATCCTCCTCAAGCTTGTAAAAAATAAAGAGGTACTTGCCAGAAATGGTGGGGGAAAAGAGAGAAAAATGAGCCTATTTGTTATCCTTTGTCTCAGAAAAACCTTATCACCACTCTTGAACACGACACTTTTCATTCACCTGGGTTGGGAAATCCTTTGCCTCATAGTTGATTGAACCACATTGAAAGTCTTCAGCCGGGTATTAACTTTGGGTCAAATGTCACCAAGCCATCTGTTGTGTTGTTATGTGTTCAAGAGGTCACTGCAAATAAACCATTCATCTGCAAAATACCTGTCATCCATCTCGACCATCCCTGGGTCAGTCCTTACAACTACATTTCTTCAACTTGATCTATGATTTCGTGTTGTGGGCTTGCCTGCAACGGGTCACTTTCTATCGACATCAACACATTATCTAGAAAGATGACCTAGAAATCGTCAGTACCTTGAAATCAGCATGCATCAATGGCAGGTCTCTCGCCTTTGACGACGGTTTACATCATTGACTTTCGATCGAAGGATTCCGTGAAAAGTTCGACATCAACTCATTCATTCACATCTTATGGATTGTACTGGGTACTTTGAGAACCATTGACATCACTAGTGGTCTCTCTCACACTTGTTAACAGTTTACATCATCAACTGGTAATCAAGTGGTTTCTACCATGTTTGACATCAACTCATTTATTCGCATGGATAGAATCGTACCTTTTCAGGAAGTAGAAATGAAGACCCTGGATCTAGTTTCCACCATCCAGGCTGTGAGGAGTTTTGTATTCATTATACAGTAGACTAATCATAAACAGATGGCTTCATCCATACTGTGTCTACAAGAGTCTATGATTATGATGTACTGCGAAATCATTCCTATATCAGAGCAGTAGTTAGTTTGTTAGTTAAAGTTTTTGATCTGAGTATGGGAATGCCTACCTCAGTGATGATATGATCTTATATATGTATTTTGTGTTGAATATTTGCAAGTTCTGACCGGGCTCTCCACAAGATAATCCTTAAAATGATAAAGTACTTCACCCTTCCTAGATGCTATGACACCCTAATCTACTACAGGCTTCGCACTTTAGGGGGCAATCTGTTACACTAAAATTTGTCACCATGACTATTTGCAGTTAGTATGGCTCTATCAACTGTCATACTATCCTCCTTGGCAAGTCTTATACCTCTGCTCTTCATGTCAAACTCCAAGAAAGAGAGAAAGTCCTTAAAAAGTCAAATAACTCTGGTTACGCAGTTTCTCTTAGCCTTGCCTGCGTGTACGCACCCCAAGTTCACAATACCTGCGTACTTGTACCCTCTATCTATAAACGGGTGGGTGCGTACTCCTATAAAGGTCAAAAGGCACAAGTTTCACTTCAAAAATGTTACTTGTGGTCATTTCTAGAGCATTCCAGAAGCTTGTTTGACGTGTATTGAGCGCCTCCAGATGGTTCATGTATCCCTATGAAAGAGGAACTTATCCCATTAAGAGGGGAGCTATCCCATTCAAAGAGGGGCTTATCCCATTGATGGTGGACCTGATTAACTTCCTCTAAAGCACTATAAATACAGGCATTGGGCTAGAGGGAGGGGAGGTTGAAAGCTGAACATTCCTAAGGGTAGATGCTGCTGGAATTAGGACTCCCTTGTAAAGCTTGAGAGGAGAGATTCCCATCCTTTCCTAGCCTTATTTGGAAGTGGGTGAGCTGATCAAAGTAAAGGAAAACTCTTGCTGGACCCTAGGAGGGAGCTACACAACACCAAGGCTCAGGTTGTAATGGTTTCTTTTGTTTCCACTTAATACAAATAAACTCATTTTTCTCAACAGATTGTTATTCATGATTTGTTTCATATACTCCTTGGTCTGTATGATGAATATGTGTTATTTTATAAGTTTATCAGGTGCTATTTAATCTTTTGGCTTGTTAGTGAATGCAGGTTTCGAAGAGAAGGAGGAGCTCATCCGGATCGGCGAGGATGGACTACTACAAAGCGTTGGATTAAAGGTATGTTATAAACACCTGTTTACTTATATTCTAAATGCATATTTAGAGAAAGGTAGTGTTTATTTGTCTTGTTTGTCACTAGAAAGCCTTAGCTTCTAGGGAGGTCGGTTTTGTCCGCAAAATTGACTCTTTCCGCAAAATGGTCTCCTAATACGGGAAAGGATCTGTAAACACAAGAGGTTCAATAGATGTAGACTTTAAGAATTGATTGATTTCTACAGAATGCATACATTCCTTGGTGCAGGCTTTGAGTGCTCACGGGAGAAGGCTTCACATTGGATTGAATAGAGGGCTTATTCACTAGTTGTTAACTAATGGAATCAATCATAACATCAAAAACATGTGATTGTGATAAAGGAGTGTGTGGAAAAATGTGAGATGGTTGTGGGGCATTAGGTATTTTATGGTAGAGCGTGCCCAATTGGGTATAAAATAGGTCTAAATACTAAGCGTGAGTAATAAATTTCTATTCAGTAACAACTCCTCCCTTGGAAACATCCTTACTTATATCATGTAGCATTGATTTAACAAACCATTATACTCTTAACTGATCTAGGATATAGATTTTAAGCAAACGACAACGATGTCTCCACTCATGTATATGATAAGATAAGCGAGTGGAGTTAGATTTTTTTAGAGAGGTGAAAAGATATGTACAAGTTTCATAACAGATTAGTAATTGAAAATGGGATAGAAATGTTGTTTCCAATGTGTTAAAGTTATTAAATGAAGCTCTCAATAATTTAACAAAGCATTTGATTTCCGAACATATAAGAGTTCATTAGAAAAGACGCAAATGAATAGAATCACCATTTAAGGAGTTTGAATAACACCATAAACGATAAGTCATAACATGGTTTGGAATGTCTTCCCCAGGGATATCATTGAATTTGGGAATATCGCTCAAAAATTTAGGTGGAACGGTCATCCATGAAGGAGAATGATAGATTAGATTGCTGGCAAGTCGGGAGAGGTTTAGTAACTCTAACATTGTGATAAATGGAAACTACCTATTAAAGTATGATTGAGGGGGCTGGTAACCTTGTGAATAAATATTGACTATTGGTGGAGGATATCCTAGGTAAGGTGGAATGGGTTGGGCCATTAGGATTTTCATTCCACCATGGTAAGAATTGGTTTAAAAACCAAGATAATTATGAACAAGTTACCCTGTTCTAGGAAGGATTTGATAAGGTGGAAAAGACGGACACTTGATGTATTGATATTGATGAGGTTCCTGTGGTATAGTTGTTGGTTGTCCAGTGCAGACCTACAGTATACCTTGAAAAGGTTGTCCAAATGTAATCTAAGGTATGCCATGAACAGGTTCACTAACTTGTCCCTAAGGCATAGTCTGACCAAGTTGACTATATGGGGTCTATTGTATACCCTTCTCAAGTTATAGAAATTAGAATTGAGGTATCCCTTGTATTGTATCACTTGTTTGCACTTGAGTATGGCTTGAGTATGTTGATTGGTTTGTACTTGAGGTATATCTTGGAGAGGTTGACTAGTAGGAACTTGAGTTGAAAACTGACTAGGTTGAGTAGAAGCAACAAGGGAAACATTCCAAGGAGTGTTATAAATTCCTAAAAATGGGGCACTAGTAGAAATATGACTTGTAAAAGGCAGAGCACCGACTTATAATATTTACTCAAGAGATGGGAACATACCAGCAACATGTTTTCCCCTAGCTGGATAATAAGGGTTATGAGAAGGCCATTACCCTCTAGTGAGAGGATACCTAGGGTAAGATGGAATGGATATGGTTTCATTTGTCCTATTCAACTAAGAAAGAAACCATATTGTTGATCTAAAATATTTGTAGGCACAATACATTAAATAGGTTGTGGGGTGCTCGATAAAGATGAAATAGATGGTATTCTAGATGAGGAAGGTAGTTGAGAAGTCCAAAGACTACTCAACACTCCAGAAAATGCCCCTGACAATGATTGATCTCCCAATGGTACTAATGGACCACCATAAAGATGAGTTTCCAGTGAGGTGGTGAAGATAGAGTTCAATGCAACTTCAATTGATTCACTCATAATGACGAACACATGTTGGGTGGTTGTCGTTGAATCTATCATGGTTGGATTCTCAGGACAAGTGTGTGCGTGTGTGTGAATATACTGAGGAGAATTAAGGAGATAATTATACCAAGGATTTTGACGTAATGGAGAATTATGTATAGGATTCTAATGTAATCGAATATGAGGTGTATAACTAAGAAAATCTTGATACAAAAGAGGAAAATGGTGATGCAAAGGTATTTGAATATGAGATCAATAACTAGGAGAATATTCTTTAGTAACATCCTCTACACTCAATAAACCAGGTGGAAGTACTTATGTTTCACTACCCAAAGATGGAAGTGGAGGATGAGATAAAGGAAAATATGTAGAAGGATAGATTTCTGAAGTTACTTGCTCGGTAACTTAAGGTTATTCTATTTGAATTTCTTCAATAATCAATAATCAATAATAACGTTATATGTAAAAATATCTAATGGACAAGAAGAAGAAAATTTACTACCAAAGAGCCATTTGTTGGAAACCAGGACACTATTGAGAGGGGTGGTGAATTAGTAGTGTAGGAATTTTAACAAATTGAAATTTTATTTTACTTCGTACACATCATGAAATACTTTAGCAATAACGTAAATAACCATATCAAATATTAATGTCAACAATCACAATGGAACACACAAGAACAAGTAATTTTAAGAATTTCTCTTCAATTCATTCATAGGGCAAGCTACAACTCCCTGATTTTTCAACCACAACTAAATGGATCTTCAACCCAACTATTCTCCACAGCCCATTGGAAGGAGCTCTAACCCCTAATCTGCAAGCTACAACTTGCTTTAGACACTCAATGTTTCATCTTTCATCCATTTTCATATTAGGATCAATGACTATCTTTTCTCCTTTAAAAAATAATTAAATCACAGTCACCACTCAAAAATCACCTACACCATACCAACACCTCGCTGCTCCAGAATCTCTTTCTCAGAAAGATTTTCCAATTCTAATTTATCATGCCTTCTTTTATAGTTTTTTATTTTGCTAATTTTGGCTTCTTGGATTTCTGCATGCATCAATATTTTTTTCCTTTGTCCTATTCATATTAGTCCTATGACTCAGTTTAATATTGATATGTTGTTATGGGATCAATCTCCAAGTCAATCTGCTATTTTTCTACTTATTTTAGTTGATCTCGAGCTTTTACAAGATTTAGTAGTGTGCCTTCTATTTTTAGCTACAGATTAATTTGGCTTAACTTCCAAAATTTTGTAAAAACTGATTATTCTTCCTTTATTCCTTTAAGACACTTTTGTCTAAGCTCCCTTACCTATTTTTCCGCCATATCACTGGTCTCAAAAACCACGACTTAATACTTGGGGAACAAATCCCTTTTAAGCCTTGTGTGGACCAATTCCTTTTATAAATAGTCCTCGTGGTTGGTCACGCTTCTATGAAAAGCGATCAAGAAGTCGACACTTAGCTGCTCCAAGAGCCTTTGTGGCTCTATATATCCTTAGCACCCCCAGTTCCTACCTATGGCATAGGTCCTAGTGTGGTTGCTTAGACCGTAGGCCCCAACATCCCTACACTTTTGTTTATGTGCACCCTTGAAAACTTGTAGGGGTCGATATTCTGAGTCAACCTATCGAGTGGGGACTGCTCGTCACCCTTCATAATTAGCTGTTGGTCTGCCTTCATAGCCCGGTGCCTACTTCCCGATTCCTCCGCTAAGAACTATTACTGTTGAGGTAAATCCTACGGGATGAGCTATCCTATGGGGTCCTCCCAATACTCTTCTCATTTGATGACCATTGTTATGCTATTAGTGTCGATGTGTCCCGATTCCCGCTACTTTGAAACACCTCTTGCACACTTATTTAAATCCTCTAGGATGATGTTGCTAGGATGACATCATGTTGATAACACTAGGGAAACGTGATGCCTCCAGAGTGATGACATGTGTCACTAGGAAACAACCCACTTGGGTACCTAAAAATCCCAAATCTACATGACAAGTGTCAACGTCTTATTGGCTGGTGCTAACGTCATCACTTGATCCAGGTGGATATTGGTGGCCAACCACCTATTCCACCTAGACCCCCCAGTCAGTTTCATCTGTTTCATTATTCATTTCAACATTTACTATTTTTAGCAATTTTTCGGGTCCTGAACTTCTGGAGCAATTTTGACACCCTAAATGTCGTTTTTTCGGAGTCCACAATAGGCCCATAGCCATAGGAAAGGGTCTATGATGAAATCTGTAGTACTTGGTGAGACCTTTCCAACAAGGTATCATATGTGCCAAACAAAGATAATATGACCAAGTTACAAACTCGAGAAGTTGGCTGCCCAACTAAACCCAATGGGGCCCACAAACTCTTGTTGTTACATCTCTTGGGGTTAGGGTTTTGGTTGTTTAGGGTTTTCTCATGTTTTTGAATAATAAATAGGCCCTTGAGCCTCATTGTGATAGTTCAGAGGCATGTAGCCACCACATATCTTATTATAAATAAGCTACCATCACCCTAGCTATCTTATTTCCATTCTATTTGTAAGCATAGTTGCGTATTTTTCTATTAATGAAATGAAGTGGTTTTCTGCTGCATCTATATGTTTATGATCATATCCGTAAGTTGTTGTGTTCTTGTTTAAGTTCGTATTAGTGGTATTAGAGCGGTCTTCTCTTTCTCTGTTTTTCTTTGCATTTCCCCAACAATGTTCTGGTATAAGGAGTTAGGGCTTGATCTAGTTGAACCATTCCAAGATCAGCCTTGCAAAACCGGACGACCTCCCATGGAGGAAAAAAAATAAGGATGAGGGGGCATAAGATCCTTTCAAAATGTTGTTGAAGGAAAGCTCGAGCAAAAGAGGGACATGATGATGGATAATTTTGCCTACATCCTTCGATGACTACCCATAGGCGATGCATCTTCATCCAACAGCCATTCTAGAGGCACCACTCCTTTTAAGGTACAAGCTAACTTCGATATTCCCATATTTGAAGGCCTGATAGATGCAAACACTATAGATAAATGGTTAAATATATTGGAATTTTTAGTTCATGACATTTCCAATCAGGAAAATACTACTTTTTCACTTCTCAAAGCTGCCCCACATGTCAAGGACTGGTGGGAAACCTTCTATGAACAAAATATGAGAGTGAAGCCTCGTTGTTTTCAGCCACACCCACTTGGAATTCTTTTCGAGACGCCATAAAGGAAAAATATTATCCTGTCAGAAGCTATGAAGACAAATACATAAAGTGGACCACGCTATGACAAGGAAGGGAACAAGATGTGGCAAAGTTCACAAATATTTTTCATACCCTTCACATGAATTTGGGTATCAAGGATACTGAGTGGAATTTTCTTCTCAAGTCTCGCAACTGTCTACACAATTACATCTAGGATGTGATAGAGTTCTTGGACATTTCCTCGCTTGACACGATGTATCGATACGCTGTCAAGATTGAGCATAATTTTAAACAAAAGAAATGGGACTTTGGATCTGTGAATCCAAAGCAAGGAAAGGGGTGCCCAAACCACAAAACAAAGGACCAAGCCAAGACAGGGCTACCTAGGATAGCCTGCCAAATCTGCAAGAAAATAACAACACCGTGAAGATGAAGAAGGACACCGGAAAATGGTGTGAGTTCCATAAGATCTCTATTCATAATACAAGTGAGTGTCAGGCCAAGCAGTCACTGGTGGTTGAGTTGAAGGCTTTCGAATCAAACATAGGTTTTGTCTTGGAATCAGAGCCCAATAAGGGAACTGACAATGGAAACGCCCCCACCAAGATCCAGAAGATTAAGCCTGAAGATCCATAGGAGGGGGGATGCCTCTTCCACTCATATATGTGGGTGAAGGGTTCTCCGTTCTAGTTCATTGTCGACATAGGGAGCCAAAAGAACCTCATTTTAGCAAGGAGGCCTAAAGACTACATCACGTCCACAGTTGTACACCATCAGGTGTCTTCACCAAGGATGAGATCTTCACGTCAGCCAGCAGTGATGCCTTCCCTATAGCATCAAGCCTTTCACGAATGACGTATTTTGTGGCATTTCTCCTCTTGATGTTTGTGCTGTATTGTTAGGAAAGTCATACTTGTGGACAGGACATGCTGTATATGAGCCTAGACCTCGCTCTTTTATTATTACTTTTGCTAATAAGTTATACAGGATATCGGAGGAAGCCCTGCCTACTTCCCTCTCTTTGTTCATTACAAAGTAATGTAGTAAGATCATTTCCCAGACTAGGAAATTTGTTTTCCTTATGATTCGCCCCCAGGGCAAGAAGAAGGTTATGGCCACAGCTTCCAGACAGGGCTCCTCTGCACAACAACAACATATGGACAAGGTCGTGGAGGAGTACAGGGATATTTTCACCTCACCTACAGGGTACCTCTATACCTTCAGGTCAAGCACTCCATCGATTCGACCCCAAGCGCATGGCTGCCCAATGGACTGATCTATCGATGCTCTATTTTGGATAACGATGAGATCAAGAGGTAAATTTAGAAACTATTGCATAAAGGGCACATTAGGCCAATATCATCACCTTATGGGACCCCGATTGTATTGGTACAGAAGAAAGATGGGACCTGGAGGCTCTGTATTGACTATCAGGCACTGAACAAGATCACTGTTCGGAATAGGTACCTAATCCCATGGATTGATGGCCATCTAGACTAGCCCAAAGGGGCCAAATATTTCAGCAAGGTTGACTTGAAGTTAGGTTATCACTAGGTGCCTATATAACCCTCCGATGTGTGGAATACTACCTTCAAATCCAAGGAGGGCCTTTTTGAAAGATTGGTCATGTCATTTGGATTGACAAACGCATCTGCAACCTTCATGAGACTTATGGACGTCATATTGTGACCCTTCACCAATGCATTCATGGTGGTGTATTTAGATGATATCTTGATCTTTAGCCAAAGTTTGGAAGAGAACCTCCACCATATTTGGCAGGTCCTTCAAACACTACGACAACACAAGTTGTGTGATAACTTGGAGAAATGCACCTTTGGCCTGACTCATGTTCAATATCTGGGATACATCATTGATAAGCAGGGTGTACATGTGGACCCATCCAAGATACAAGTCATTCAGGGTTGGCCAGCCCCAACAACTCTAACAGAGCTCCACAACTTTTTGGGTCTTGCCAATTTCTATTGTAGGTTCGTGTTGGGGTTCGCTCATATCACTTGGTCTTTAAGTCAAGTCACCACTAGCAGAGTGAAAGAAATAGTTTTTTGGTCGGAAACCCAACAAAAAGTGTTATCTGAGATGACAAATCACCTATGTTTTTCACCAGTTCTCACATTACCATACCTGCAACAAACATTTGAGATTGAGACAGATGCCTCCAACTATGCTATTGGTGCATTTCTTACTCAGCATGGGCATCCAATGGCTTACCATAGTGAGACACTTTTAGAAATAATCTGAAAGTACCCCACTTATGACAAAGAAATGTATTCCATTGTGCAGGCCTATCGTCAATGGAAGCATTACATTCTGGGGAAGGAAACGGTCATCCACATAGATCATCGACCTTTGTAGTTCATACATACACAAGGGAAGTTGCATAATGATCACCATCGAAAATGGTCCACCTATCTACAACAGTTCCATTTGAACATTAAGTATAAGAAGGGTAGCACCAATAATGTTGTTGATTGCCTCAGCCGACCACCGGTCATGGTGCTGATCACTGTTCTCAACTCCTGTGGGCGCGAGACATTGAGGTGGATGCATAATTACAAGAGCGATCGAGAATTCAACAACATATACCAAACACTCCTAGAAGGGAAGAATGTTCAAAATTTTCACCTTTATGATGCACTATTATGCCACTTGGGACATATTTGTGCTCCTTCAAGTGAGCATGCCAAGATTATTTGGGAGGCGCATTACAGTTGGTTGCTGGACATTTTATAATAGAGAAAATAGTGGCAGTATTGCAAATATTTGTATTGGCCGAAACTTTGTCAGGATGTTGGGAAGTACATTAGATCCTGCACCGCCTGTGGTGTTGCCAAACCAATCATCAAGAAGCAAGGCATATATACTCCTCTACCTACTCTTAGCTAGCATTGGGAATCTATCTCCATGGATTACATGTCGGGCATTCCTTCTACTAAGCATTACAATGATTATGTTTTCGTGGTCATCGACAAATTTTGTAAGATGGCCATCATGGTGGCCTGTAAGAAGAGTATCAGAACAGAGGCCACTGCTAATCTCTTCTTTAAGCAATTGTGGGTACACTTTGGGATCCCACAGTCCATTGTCTCAGGTTGGGCCAGTAGATTCCTCAGATAATTTTGGTCAAGTCTCTGGTTGATCCTGGATACAAAAATTACTAATTCCACGGCTTTCCATCCCCAAACTGATGGCCAAACAGAGGTTGTCAATAGGATGATCGTACACATTCTGTGCATGTACAACTAAAAGCATCCACACACGTGGGATGAAATTCTCCCCTATTTCCAACACAGCTACAACAAAGCTCTCCACATCCCAATAGGCCACAACCCCTTTCAGGTAGAGTTAGGATTTCAACCATTATGCCCCATTGATGTGGCCATACCATTTTCAGCCACTCAAGTAGATTCGGACCACGTTCAGTTTGAACCTGAAATTGCTAACAACTTCATTGAGCACATTCAATAGATCTGCCCAGAGGTCCATGATATATTTCACAGAGCCAACGCTAAGTACAAGCAACACCATGATTAACATTGAGTGTCACATAAGTTCCAGGTGGGCGACAAAGTTTCGCTACATTTGTAGAAGAAGCGCCTTGCTGGACCCCACCACAATCTTCGCCTGCTTTGATATGGGCGATACACCATCACAAAGGTTTTTGGTGGAAATGCCTTCGAGCTCAACATTCAACTACTCCTTGGTCTACACCTAGTGTTGAATGTGGATCACCTTCAGCCATACTTTCCACCATTGTTGGACACATATGACATTGTATAACAACTCACACCAATAGAGTTCAACCCGTACTGCATGGAATAGGCCACAACTAATCAGATCATGGACACATAGATCAAGAACACTCACCAACAAATTATACACTTATATCGAGTTGTCAAAGCAAGTCAACTCCTTCACCAAGGCAAGTGTTTCACTAGGGACGAGGTTCAACAGAAATTTCCTCACCTCATGGAGGCTCTGCATGCAATGGGGACCGTTACTTCATAAGGGGGGTGGAATGATCCAGGTGGATATTGGTGGCCACCCACCTCTTCCACCTAGACTTCCTTGTGAGTTTCATTTGTTTCCTTGTTCATTTCAACATTTACTACTTTTAGCAACCTTTTAGATCTTGAACATTTAGAGTAGTTTTGACCCCCTAAACAACATTTTTTTCGGGTCTGCGGCATGCCCATAGCCATAGGCAAGGGCATGTGGCAAAACCTATAGTACTTGGTGAGAAATTTCCAACAAGGTATCGTGCATGCCAAACAAAGATAATATGACCAAGTTATGACCCCAGGAAGTTGGCTGCCCAACTAACCCCAATGGGGCCCACAAACTCTTGGTGTTACATCTCTTAGGGTTAGCGGTTTGGTTGTTTAGGGATTTCTCATGTTTTCCAATAATAAATAGACTCTTTAGCCTCATTGTAACAGAGTTCAGAGGCATGTAGTCACCACATCTCTTCTCAAAGATAAGTTACCATTGCTCGAGCTATCTTATTTCCATTTTGTTTGTAAGCATAGTCAAGTACTTTTCTATTAACGAAATGAAGTGTTTTTTTGCTACATCTATGTGTTTATGGTTATATTTGTAAGTTGTTTCATTCATTTTTAAGTTTGGATCATCTCTGTCATCATCTAGGCCAATCACATGCTGCCACTTGTCTTTTGTTGGAGGAGAGAGAAAGGGTCCCAAGGTGTTGGTTTTGTGACCAATTCCTTTGTTAATTTGTTTTTATGGAAACCATTAGGTTCAAGCACTTCTCTCCTTGAAACCACTCTTGAGAGGATTGTGGTTATAGGAGGAGTGACTCTAGGTTGGTTCTCCGCCATTGATCAGCGTGATCAACAGTGTGGGAAACCATCTCCCATGACCACCACAATTTTCTAAAGAGTCATCTTACATGCCGTTGAAAAGCCACTCCGTGGCCTGATGCTTAGTATTTTGTGCCCTATACAATCTTCTGGGGTGAACCCACTGAGCAACCTTTGTTAAGCTAGACTGTACTGTGGGCTCTGCCTCGAGCCTATGGGAGGGCTCTCTACTTCTGTTGTGGCTTCCTCATATGCTCTTCTTCAATTCTGTGCCCTGAGACCTTCTTTGACACTTGTGCCACCTATTGACTATAATGAACACTTTGTTTCCATCACTCTGTTGCCATCAATGACAACATTTTTCAACAATATCTCCCTTAGACATTGATTGCAACACCAAAATAAAGTAAGACATCCCTTTACCTTGTAGAAACATACCAAAATAGTTTGTCTCCTTTGAGCGCTACCCCCCCAAGATTTTTGCTACTATAGTACTGTTGTTGGTATTGATGTTGGTATCTCATAGGTATCCCATTTTTATTTTTATTTATTTTTTATTTTGTTTGATTTCATTTCTTTAGGTCTCTCCTCCTTTGACATCAATGGCAGAGACACCATCATGCTCCCCCTATTACCATACTCCATATTTGTTATAGACATTTTTGTGCCTTACAGCTATAAGCATGAAATGTCCATAATCTAAGGGATCCAATGTCTCTAAACATGTTGTTCCTACCGCTAGAGGAACAAGGCTAACAAACCACAACAATTCACAGAAGTTCTCCACCAGAAACTGCTCAAAAACAAGTCAATTCAGGATCAATTCAGAGGCTCCACTAGCTGTCTGCGCTGAAATGCAGAGATTACACTGGCTAGGTGCACTGCAACGCAGGTAGAAGCACTACCAGGGTGCACTGAGCGGGAAGTGACAAATGGAAAGTTCATTCAACGAGGTGGAAAGACCCTGGAAGCTTCCAGAAGCTTCTCTAATGACACTTGTCTCAATGAATTCGACTAGTGATGAGTAAGAGGCTCTTAGTCTCCAAGTGGAAGCAAGAACTGACAGAGGGAGAGGACACTAGTCAGATCTCAAGCTGACTCATCCTCTCTCCAAACATCTATATATGGATCTCTCCTCCATGAGATCCAGGAGGCTGGAATTTTGTTATTGCAAAGAATTGTTGTTGGTTTGAGATTGGAATCATTGGGTGCTTAATGCTAAGAAGGGAGGTGAAGATAGGAATTTCATTTGCTAGGAAGGAGATGCTGGATTGGAACTCTCTTAGTTGTATCTCCTCCTGAACCTTGTTATTCATCAATAAAGCTATCTTGGTTTCTCCTATATGCTGATGTGTCTTTGATGTATGATTGCATTAGTGTATTTGGTTTATTTCTAATCCTGAACTAGTTATGAATATGAATCTATGTCTTTCTATAGTGTTCCCTTCTTGTGATCTTGCAGGAACCTGTTGAAGCTGGGCGAGCGAGAAGGCAAGTAGCTGGGAACTCTCAAAGAGAAGAGAAACCGGATCGAGGGACAAACAGAAGACACCGGTTAGTCCATCCATCTCTCTTCATTCTTAACTCATAAAGGAAGAATACTAGAATAGCTGTGTCTGTTTGTTGCTAAGGCACTGTCACACCTTAGGTGGATAGGATCGTCCTGCATAGGCATTTTTCCCCACAACAAATTGGCGACTCCGCTGGGGAGATCTGTTTAGTCATTTTATTTGTGTCTCTATCATTGTTTGTTTCATAGACTCAACAGAAACAATCGAACTGCATCTGCTATTCTCAGATGCAAAGTAGACAGCTGCTGCTTTGATCCAATCACTGGATTTGTCTATGATCTGAATAATGGACTCACAAATGATTTGATGATCCTTTGTGCTAGATCTTAGTCCTCCTTCAAAGCATCCCTTTGATTGTACCTTGCTTGTTGCTTTTATTTGGCCTGAAACTGTAGATTAATCAGCAAACTGTGACCCAGAACCTAGAGAAGAACTCTCGTTTCTGCTTCAGCGCAGACTCTATGAAGAGGTTCTGCATTTCAACGCAGGTCCCGTGAAGGCTACCTGCGCTAAATGTCAAAACCTCTGTGTTGGGAGTGCGCTGATCCAGTTAGGCCTTGTGCAGCTGGGGGTTCTCTGCTCTGTCTTGCCTTGTTTTGATCTCTGATTTCTACAGCCTGTAACAAGCATAGGTACCTGTCTGATAACTCCTTTTCTCTGCTTAAATTTTGCCTCCTTTTGTACAAAAAGAATGTGAGTGTTTTTATGTGTTTGTGGCATCATTTACAGTTTTCCTTTGCAAGAGTGAAATAGTCATCCTGTAGCCCTTGATTCAGATCTGTTGATTGTGATCTTAGGAGAGAGTTCATTGGCTGTTGACAGATTGATTATACGTTTACTTTTGCTTTTGGTTTGAGTTTGTCTCTTTTAAGTGTCGAAACAAGTGTTCATTTCGAAAGTCGTAAAGTGTTGTATTCTCTTCTACCCTTTCTGATTTCGAAAAAGTAAACTTGTTTGTATTTTTCATTTAAAAGCAAATTCAAAGTTGTACAAAAAGCTTTCTTTTTAGGCATCAATATTAAGAGAGCGGAAAACAAACACCTGCATTGTGCATTTGCATCTTGATAGTTTGCATGCTTGATTTAGGAAAAGTGCATTTAGAGTGTGCTGATTGCTCTTTGAGAAAAGATGGTGTCTTTCTTTTCCCTTTGTAGCTAGGATTTTCATTGTTGAAAAGATATAAAAGCTTGCTTATCATCTTTAGACTGCATTTCGGAATTGTATCATACATCTCGTGGTGAACCTCAAAAGGCAAACTTCTAAAAAGATCAACCTAAAATAAATTGAATGAACTTAACAACGCTTTGTAACTTAACGCACAACATAGAGGTCTAGGCTAGAGACGTGTTCCGGCGTCGTAAAGCCTGGTGACTGTCGATCTCGCTGATGGTTGGTGATTCCTCCTAAGGGACGATAGCACCAGTACAGATTTTGCTCCCACGTACCGTCGAGTATATATTGGGAGACCCCTATAGGCATAAAACCTTTATCCTTAGGAAGCCATGTTGGCCACCCTACTAATCGCAATGCACTGAACACATCATTCAGGAAGATTGACCGCCCGTACCTTAAAAAGTATTTTGCGGTTTTGCGAAAAGCTTGGCACACCCTCTACCTAGAACTCCAGAGCAGTTCCTTTTGGCCTTTTTTAGACTCTATAACGGAAAAATTCCATCCGAGCATTTGTCACTTCGGGCTTGTTAAAACATCGAAGGAGACTAGAGTCATCTTTAGCTTTTTATCGACTCTTTAAAATTGAAAAAGCAAGTTGTGTCTAAAGCGTCGTTAAAATTTATTTTAAACGGAACAATCACCCCTTTTTTCTGCGTTGATCTTTAGGTTGAGAAAATGGAGCACACCAACCAAGGAATTCCCCTTGGTGGAAATCCTAGTCCCTTCTCCTCTTGGGGAGATGTTGGTGCACCCCATATGGCCACATTGTCACTTCTAGGACTGACAATTGGCTTGCCGGTCTGGCTCTTCTCAACCAATGTCGTTCAGAACACCACTATTCCTGAATAGTCGAATCAACAGTTAGACCAGACCAGAGTTACCCACCAGCCTTCTACTTCATCTAATTCTTCCTCTCCTCCTTCCTCTTCGCTTGACGGAACTGGTAAAACAAAAAACCAAGTTCCTAAGGAGAAGAAGGAAAAGAAGAAGAAAGAGAAGAAGAAGAAGGAGCCAAAAGCGACTGGGGGCAAACAAGTGTCGTCTGACAAAAATCCACACACATCACTGACTAGGCCTAAATTGCCATGTGTCATATGCAAGGGAGACCGCTTCCACAGAGATTGTCCCTGCATCCCTCGGATAGTAAGGGAATGGTCTCCCCGTTTGCACAATTAGGTGGCGTCAACCTCTGATAGCCATGTTGACAGCACACCATCGACTAGTGAAAGTGAAGCCACAGGACAGAGAGGGAAAGCTAGATTTCCCTGCAAACTGTGTGAAGGCGACCATGCCATCCACCGTTGTCCCTTCTTAGACGAGGCTAAAATAGTTTTGGAAGATCGCCCGGTTTTACCAGCACGACTTCCTCCTGGATATCAAAAACTCCTGCCAAGTCCTTCACCAGTTGAGAACCCGGCTGGCCCTCTCAGGTGGTCAGCCGAAGCACCTATCATTGAGGATGAACCGTCCGAATCCATACCTGACGAAAGTCAAAAGGTCGAGGTGGCAGTTGACCTAGTCTTGCCTTCAGAGGTTTTATCTTCGAATGATACCATCACATAAGAGAATAAAGACGACACCGTCCAAATTCTCTTCTTCAACACAGACTCCGACGAACAAGGGGGCAATCTGCCCATTCCTTTATCGCAGGAAGGAACTTCGTCAGAGTCATACCCGGCCGTATATTCGGTCCCACCACCAAGAAACCTAGTTGTATCCTTCGATTGGAACCAACTAGGCAGACCCCGGTTGCCAGCAAGCATACCATTCAGAATTATCGTTCAAATATACAGAATGGTAATGGCTGGCACCATCATTGATGAGGGGGCATCTGTGAGTATCCTTTCCTCTATTGCATGGAAAGCGCTTGGTTCGCCAGCGCTTTTGCCTGAAATGAGAAATCTGACAGGTTTTGATAAAGGAACCAGTCGACCTTTAGGGATCCTCCCCAATGTGCCTATCACATTGAAAGGGAAGACCGTTCAAATGAACGTGATGGTCATTCAAGGACCCTTGGATTATAACCTACTCCTTGGAAGAGACTATATATATTGCATGGGAGCCATCGTCTCCTCACTCTTTAGAGTAATGTGTTTTCCGCACGAAGGAAGAGTGGTCAAGCTCGTGGACTAGCTTTCATTTCCCGGATCACGCATCGCAAATAATCATATACCTTCCCTAAATGGTCTCTTCACGCAAGAAATGTCTCAACCCACGGTCCGTCCTCTCGATGAGAGCGATTAATTCGGAGGGATATGACTGGAACCCAGGGGGCATGCGTCCTGGTCTGCTTCGGCAGGAAAACTTTGGGTATAGGGTAGGTTTCCGCGGGAGAATATGACTAGTCCGTACCCCATCCGTGGTTGGAAGAGGGGTCGTTTTGGAATAAGATTCTTTTGTCAAAGTTATGTGAGTTGGCGGGCATCATCGCTCACCTTTGTTTATCTCGGTAGACATCGTTGAAGGAGTGTTTTGTTTGAAAGATTAACGGTACAATCTTTGGGGTAACCTGAAAGAGGTAGGCCTCTCTCGGTAAAACAATTGTTTTGGCGGAAGTGAAGTAGAGGTAACCTTGAAACTCTATTTTATACCTGGGGGCATGCAAACCTTTTGGAGTGCAAGCAAGGGGCGACTATTTATTTTTTTAAATTTTTAGGTCCTCCCTTTAAACCTATAGGTCTAACCCTTTAAACTCGTAGGATTAGTCATTTCCGAACTTGCATAACGAAAGGATGCGGGGCATAGCTTTGGTAAGGCGCAAGCTCCATAAAAATGGAATCTTACATGAGACATTCTTATCATATGACTGGAAAATCGAGCAGTTTTAGCACACAGTTCATGCTCGTTAAAAAATAAACACAAGATCCAAGCAGTTTTAGCACATAGTTCATGCTCGTTAAAAAATAAACATAAGACTGAGCAGTATTTTTCCGCGTTTAAGCTCGTTAAAAAATGAACTATCTTCCGGTAATTAACCATGGTGAATGTAGCATTAGCAGCACTTAAAGCCTTGGTCGTGTTTGCACCATCACCTCCACTTTTCCATTGGTCGATCGTTCACCTCCATATGATTGTTTACCCATTTTGAGGAACAGTTGCGAAGAGTGATTTCACTAGCCATCCTTGTGACACTGCCGTGATTGGAAAATTCCAACCCGTACCTAGAATCAGCTGCTAACCCGTTTTATCACTCATTCCTCAAAAGACGAGTCTTCTTTAAGCTCTTTTCATCTGACTCGTAAAAAAAAGATGAAAAGATTGCCGAGTTTTGGCCTTCCAGCTCGTTAAAGCGACCGGAAGTGCTATCCCTCCTCTAGATTTTAATCTTTTTGGACCTGAGGGATTATTGCACAAAAAGATCGAGCGCTTGTTTTGTTCGGCTCGTTAAAACTATCGAAAACTCATCCCTTCTGTATTTTTTTATACTTTTTTGGACTTAAGGGATTAGATGACGAAAAAGGACTTTCGGAGTTGACTTTACGTACCTTTTCAGACTCTCTAAAAATGAAAAGGACCGAGTTATCTTTGTCGTTAGACTCGTTAAAAACATTAAATAGCGACAAACTTGTCTTTAGACGAGAACGAGTTTCACTATCGCTAGGCTCGTTAAAACATAGCGATGGGCTTGCCCGAAGGGAAAGTTATAGAACAAGCATATGTTATCCTCCTCAAGCTTGAAAAAAATAAAGAGGTAATGGTCAGCAATGACTGGGGAAAAATTGGGAGAAACTCAAGAAAACTTTGATGGTAGCAAGTCGCTCTTGAACATGACACTTTTCCTCCGTACCACCGTCGGGTTGGGTTGTTTCATTCACCGGTCACATCACCATGGTCTCGCCATACCATCCATATTTGGGGTAATGCTACCAATCCATCGCATAAGTGTCGCCATATGTTCAAGAGAAGTTGTTCAGAGAAGTCACCCGTGTCCCATCCACTACCATACATTATCCTTCATTCTTTTCATGACTGGCACCCTGAAGCATATGTCATTAGATCGTTTTCACCTCCATCAAAATCATTAGCTCCGTTTCGTGTCATTGATGTGGGATTCATTAAGGCCCTCCTTTGACGGATCACTTCGTGTCGACATCAGCTCATTATCCAAGAAGTTGATCTAGGAACACCCCGTTCAATACTTTGAAGCTTGCATGCCTCAATGGCAAGTTTCTCACTTCCGGCGACAGGTATACATCAATGACCTTCGACCGAAAGATTTTGCGTGGTGTTCGACGCCAAGTCCTTTATTCACACCACGTGAATTGTACTGTAGTACCTTGAGGGTCATTATCATTATCGGTGATTCCTCTCGCGCTTGTTAATGGTTTACCTCATTGACCGGTAATCAAGCGATGTCTTTCCATGTTCGACTTCAGAACATTTCTCACATGGATCGACTTGTACTTAGAGTGAAGATCGAGCGAGTTTGAAGACCCCGGATCTAGTTTCATCCATCCAGGCTGCGATATATATTCAGGAAAGATAAAGACATTGACATGTACATCATTACAGCATATAATCATCCTACCCAAATGATGATAATTTCATCAAAATTATCAGTCTACCATCAGATGATTGTCTGTTCTATGTACAGAAAAATGAATTTATAAAGCTGAGCATGGGAATGCCCGCCTCAACTAGATCATGAAAGCAGTATGAAAAATAATGTATTGTATTGTATCTTATTACAGGTCTCCTCCCAGCATTGGATGAACTTCGGATCCTCCTAATAAAGCATTTCACCCGATAAACGACCTCATACTTTAGGGGGCAACTGTTATAGAAATTTTGTGCCTTACAGCTATAAGCATGAAATGTCCATAATCTAAGGGATCCAAAGTCTCTAAACATATTGTTCCTACCCCTAGAGGAACAAGGCTAACAAACCACAGCAATTCACAGAAGTTCTCCACCAGAAACTGCTCAAAAACAAGTCAATTCAGGATCAATTCAGAGGCTCCACTAGCTGTCTGCGCTGAAATGCAGAGATTACACTGGCTAGGTGCACTGCAACGCACGTAGAAGCACTACCAGGGTGCGCTGAGCGGGAAGCGACAAATGGCAAGTTAATTCAACGAGGTGGAAAGACCCTGGAAGCTTCCAGAATCTTCTCCAATGACACTTGCCTCAATGAATTCGACTAGTGATGAGTAAGAGGCTCTTAGTCTCCAAGTGGAAGCAAGAACTGATAGAGGGAGAGGACACTAGTCAGATCTCAAGCTGACTCATCCTCTCTCCAAACATCTATATATGGATCTCTCCTCCATGAGATCAAGGAGGCTGGAATTTTGTTATTGCAAAGAATTGCTGTTGGTTTGAGATTGGAATCATTGGGTGCTTAATGCTTTGAAGGGAGGTGAAGATAGGAATTTCATTTGCTGGGAAGGAGATGCTGGATTGGAACTCTCTTGGTTGTATCTCCTCCTGAACCTTGTTATTCATCAATAAAGCTATCTTGGTTTCTCCTATATGCTGATGTGCCTTTGATGTATGATTGCATTAGTGTATTTGGTTTATTTCTAATCCTGAACTAGTTATGAATATGAATCTATGTCTTTGTGTAGTGTTCCCTTCTTGTGATCTTGCAGGAACCTGTTGAAGTTGGGCGAGCGAGAAGGCAAGTAGCTGGGAACTCTCAAAGAGAAGAGAAACCGGATCGAGGGACAAACGGAAGACACCAGTTAGTCCATCCATCTCTCTTCATTCTTAATTCATAAAGGAAGAATACTAGAATAGCTGTGTTTGTTTGTTGCTAAGGCACTGTCACACCTTAGGTGGATAGGATCGTCCTGCATAGGCATTTTTCCCCACAAAAATATTTCAACATTGTTTCTATGTCATGTTGATCTTGTGGACCTGGAAGCTTCATCTTGATATGTTGATAATGCAACAACTACATTTCTTTGTCCTAAAGGAATAGATAGTGGAGGGAAGCAAGAGGCACAACTCCCAATTTTCACCTCAAATACTCAAATTTTTCTCTAGTAAGTGGCTTGGTGAATATATCAACAACTTTATCTTTTCTAGGTACATACTCCAGCTTCACAATCTAAGTTGCAAAAAACTCTCTCAAGAAATGATACTTGACGGGGATATGTTTTGTTTTGGAGTGAAAATTTGGATTCTTTAACATGCTTATATCACTTGTGTTGCCACAAATAATGGGAATAGGTTGATCATAGTGTTAGTGTTAGTATCTGCATACTTCCATCAGGGATCAAAATTCATTCTTTCCATTTTCATTTTAGGGGTCCCATACTAAAGATTTTGCATCATTCCATTAGGTCATGATATACTGATCCACTGATGGTTGTTTTCTCTTCAGAAAATCTAAATTTTTCCCTCATAGAGTATACCTGCTAATCCTTCTTGAGAAAGTCTTTAGTTATGGTTTCATAATCAATCTGCAGTCATGATTTCATTAGGTCATAGGGCATGATTTCATTAGGTCTTAGGGTTTTCACCACCAAGGTCAAAATTTTGATGTTAAGAGGTAAATAAAGATTAGCAAGGGTATGAGGATGAATAATAAAACAAGCATGATGATTTGTAAGTCATAAGCTACTCAGTTGTTACATTCTTTAACCTAATGTAATTTTCACCTCAAAAACATGTTTTTGAGGTGAAAATAGAGTAATTTAAGTTTATTTGTATTTCATATGTAATTTTAAGTTCCTAAATGTAATAATGGATCTCAGCTACACCAGAGCATTTCTCCTTGCTGCAAGATAGACGAACACTGCAAAATTCAAGTCAAATTGAGCATTTATCCACCTGCAAAGACACAAAAAAGCAAAAGCATTAAAGCAGAGTTCAAAGGTGAAAGTGACAAAAAACATTAGCAAAGGGGGTGTGAGGAGCTAAATATTAAATTCAAGGGTATATAAATATCTTCTTGCCTTCAGATCTTCTTTATTTCCCTTTTACCCCACATTGAGCAAACTCCAACAGTGTTTTTTACAATTTGAGGTCGAATTAGCAAAAATAGTGGAGGCATTGCGCATTTCCTCTTGGCACTACGCACTCCCTTCAGGTGTTGTGCACTCCGCAGAAGCACTGCGCACTTCCTCTGGGCATTGTACATTTGGATAGTTTTTCCCATATTCGCTCTTTAGCATTCCTAATACCTCCTCATCCTCAAAACAAGTAAGTATCCTCTTCAAAAAATCATTTTCCCTCTCCTCAAACTTATTTCCTCAATGTTTGAGGAATGAAATCAAGATTGGTGTTAGTCCGACATCCAAAACCCTAGTTTTTCTCCTAAACCCCAAATTTTTCAAGAAAGCTTCCCATTTCCCAAAAATACCTAATCAATACCCTATATCCCCTTTCAGATACCTCTATCCCTACACCCATTGGACACCCATCTACCTTTCCCTTTCTTTTTCCTTCCTAGACACTTGCATTCCCCTACCATTTACTTAGGGTTTCATAGCAAAGACACCATGGTTGATGAAGGATACATGCCACACGATGAAGAAGAGGGATCAGACAGAGAGGGAAACATAGGGTAGAGAAGGCCACATAAAGGAGGGAAAATCCACAAGTTTGAGCCCACAGATCTCAAAGAGCTCCTAGCTTCTCCTATGACAGTGACATCCTTCAAATGGTTAGGGTGTTTTGAGTTTTGTGAGCAGGTCCAAGCAGTCCAGTACCACCCTGAGTTGACTAGGCTTTTCATAACCAAAATTCAAGATAATCAAGTCACTCTTGTAGGCATAACCTTCACATTGTTTGCTACCATCATATCAGCTGCCACTGGGATTCTAGAAGTTGGGGAAAAATGGTTCAAGCAGGGTGAAATAGAAGCACATTTTTATGAACCATACATCAAACCTAGGTACAAAAGTGAAAGAAAAGGCTATTTCCCTTTCTCATACCTCCTTGACAGATATGCACCTATGATGAAGATTATAATGAAGTATTTTTCATGTGAGGGTAGGTTCTCTAGGGTCTATTCTTACCACATCCAGTTACATATGCATTTCACTAGGGTTAAAGTTCTCAATATGCCCTACTATCTTTTCAAGAGTGTTGAGAAGATGGCTTACATTGTCCAAAAAAGAGAATACAAAGATCAAATGAAAAGCTTATTTCACCATTCCCTCATAAAGATCATAGTTCTTTATCACCTTAAAGAACTTAACATTGCATGGAGTACATTTATAGGTAACCCCATTTTCACTCAAGTTTCCACTCAAAATGTTCAAGACATTCCATCATCATCTCATCCACCAAACTCCATTCCTCCATCTTAGCCTATGCACTATTCATCAGTCACACCATCACCCCCATTATCACCATTCCATGGACCTATTTTTTCATCTGACAGGAAAGAGGACAGTGACAAAGAACAAAGTGATTAGGGTCAAAGCAGCAAGCTTGGAGGGACTAATTTAGGTACTATGTTGCACACCTATCAAAGAGGAAATAGGCAAGTGTTTTCCCCATAGTTTGTGGGAGGCACCTTGCTCTCTTCATCAACAAAGTAGGTATAGAAAGGAAAGAAAAAATGGTTGAAACAGAAATGCAAAAACAGGAAGAAGACCCCCATGAAACTGAGCAAGATTTTGACATAGTGGACTTAGATGAGGAAGATGAAAAGGAAAACACAAAAATGATCCTCAAAGAGCAAGAAGCATTGATAGGTGAGTTGCAGGTGAAACTACAAAGAGCAAAATACATTATATCTTATTATGAACAAGAAAATAGGCAAATGGAGACGAAGCATGAGCTTATGGAAGTTCAACTCATCAAAGCTAAGAGGGAAGTTGAAAAGATTAAAATCCAACTTTAGGAAGCCTATGGTGACTATGGTGAGCCCATGGAGGAAAGAATGCCCATAGGAGGCCTAGGACTAGAGGTCTAAAGCAAGCTTTAGAGCTTGAAAGAGAAAAAGAAGCTCAACTTGCCAACCAACTCACCTTAAATGAAAAATTTGGCATAATGATGAATGAGAACCGGGAATATTGGATTGAGAGGGCTAACACTCATCTTGAGAACCTGTTACCTAAAGCTAACAGAGATACTAGGGTTCAAAGAATAATGGCCAAATACTATGCCATGAGAAACAAAATTGCTAGAGCCAAGCTCAAAAGGGCTCATGCAAAAATTGAGGCCTTAACTCATCAGAAGAAGAAGGAAAAGCTTGACCTATTGGTGTAGGATTTTATCCATGCTTAGTCACCTTTAACATCAGCTATGTCAACCATATTTGAAGACCCTGAACTTAGTTTTTTTGCTTTTAGCATTTCTTGTTTTCTTTAGGTAATTTTTGTATCAGTCCCTTGGTCAGCGCACACTTTTTTGGGGCATCTTTTGGAGGAATGGCCACCACCATTGGATTCAGAAGACCATTTACACTCAAGAAAACCATGTTTCCAGGTTTGAAAGTCAAAACTACTAGGTGGAAAAGGCAAAAAACCACCTAAAAATCATGTTTCTGCCTATTTTCTGAGCCAAGCGCTGCACATTTGAGCAGTCTTGGGAGATTGTAGTTTTGGAGGGGCAAATCAAGCTCAATTTGGAAGCTAGGGGCATTTTTGGAAACTAGACAGGATAAGATTTCCAATGAGCTATCCTGAGCTAGATTTGAACACCAGGAAGGAAGTCAAAACTCACCCTGAAAATTGTGCTGCACACCTCATTTAGGGACTGTGTGTTTGACACTAGCGCTGTGCATTTCACAAGCAGCTAGATTTTTCACTATTTCTCTTAGAAAATGCTTTTCACCTGTGGGATTTTGATTTTTCACTGATGTAATTCATAATGATGATGTAATTAAATTGTATTTTTGTTACCTAGGGTAGATACATCAGATGAATGGCCTAAGTGGCATGTAATGAATTAGTTTGCTTCATATTAGGAATGATTCAGTTTGACCACCCTAGTCTTTAGCTATCAGTTCAGTCTTTTGTGTAACTGTTCCTCCTCTCATGGATTTGACCCCTAAGGCTAGGATTAGTTGTTTTGAGGCCTATATCATGTATTTTCTCAGTCCTTTTGTTGGTTGGACTCAGTGTGGATGCTTAGAGCTTGATTGTACACCTTTGCAAGCAGTTTGGCAGGAAATTAGTAAGAATTGTAGCTATTTTTATGGGATCCCTGTGGTATGGAGTTTTAGTACAATTTCTTCTTCTGTGATTATATGTTTTTATGTTTTATGTATGCCATCAATAATTTCATTGCTTCTAGTTGAATGTTTTCAAGTTTGATAGGTAGAATCCATTGTATCAGTGCTCTGCCTTGGGAAACCATTCACCATTTCATGTTTTCTGTAGTCCAGGAAGGATCCATGATTGTCACATGCCCTTCTTAGCTTCTCACCAGTATTAAACATCTCACCTCATCAAGCCCTAAAGTGCTAAAGCCTATGCCTACCTTTCCCCATATAACACCCTGCATATCTGACCTAATTTCCCAGAACTAAATTTCCCATCTCCTCCTGATCCGGAAAAACCCCTACAAAATCTAATCAAAACTTTCATGCTACTATACCTAGCCTAAAATCCTTTACCTGATCCAGTCATCTTGACTGAGATCCTTACGGAGAGAGCCCTCTCCCGGCCTAGTAGGGCTAGCTACTTGGCTAAGCTTGGTTTGTGGTTACCCTGGCATTGCCTCCCTTCAGCCTGAGGTCAATCTAGGTGATAACATAGTGGCAACCATACTGGGGAGTGAAATATTAATCACCCCGATAATATATTTCATTTAAATTCTTGAACTTTGGATGATGAGTTTTAGAATTTACTAGGCTGAAATAGAAAGTTGTAAAGAAATATACAAACTTCAAAAAATTTGAGCACACTGGCTTCGAGAAAGTACACTAGGGCCAATCCAGATCGAAATCTCGCCCCAGTAGTGGATAATCCTAAATTTATTTCAAGAAGACTCAAAAGACAAGAAAGTACAGTTAGCTTGACACCTTCGATAAAAGTAGATTCTTGCTCGTATGAGTGGTTGTTTTGAAAAGATCTCCCTTTTGATTTGTCGTTTGACCTTTCTCTATTTAGGACCAAATCTGAAAGTGCACTTGACGATATAGTTCTAGACCCGGAGTTTATTGCAGATCTCGAAATTCAAAAGGCAAACCGGTCAATTGATGAGTATATCCTAAATTCTCCTCAATCGTCCCTTACTACTGCTAAGATCCCTGAGTTTTCTGAACCAACGTCCACTACCCTCAATTCATCATTATTCCCATCAACCTCTGAAGTTCATTCCCAACCTCTGTTTATACCTAGACTTCCCCTTCAACCTATCAAATCCCATCAAACACCTATTACCCCTACTACTCCATCAACCCCTAGTAGTCCAATCATTGTTTCAAATCCACCTCAAGTCATGGATGCCCAGTATGCACCCCTTGTTTTACCTCAGAATCTTGGTGATATGCCCACATATTACTAAATTAAAATACCTCTTTTTGATGCCACTCAAAACATTACAGCTTAGCAACATGTTGATAAAATGAATGACTTCTTTGACCTTCATGAGGTAGAGATAGAAGATGTGACTATGAGATTGTTTGTCCAAAGCTTTGGAGGTGAAGTTCGAAAATGGTTCAGAGCTTTACCCACAACCTCTATCACCACTTTTCCAATTCTACATAGGAAATTCCTGGATCGGTGGGAGGTAAAGAAGAATCCACTCCAAATTTTGTCTGAGTATGAAAATATCAAAAGGAATGTCGGTGAAAGTGTTCAAGATTATTGCGTGAGGTTTAATGCAGTATATAATTCTATTCCAGCCAACATTAAACCACCAAAGGGGTTATCTTTACTCATGTTTCCGGATGTTTTCGATACTGATATGGCATATCAGTTACGGGAACGTGATCCCACCACACTAGAAGACATGCATAAGAAATTTGTAAGTGTAGAAGCAAATCCGCTGCCCAAAAGAGCAAGAATGAGATATGAAAAGAGAGTGACCATAAAGGAGGAAGCATCTACCTCAGATGTCAATATGGATACTTTGATTTGAACAGTGGAGAGGATGGTTGACCGGTTGACCATCACATATAGACCTAAACCACGAATCAAGAATCCAAATTTTAGAGGACAGCAACAGCCCCAATTTCGAATCAAGTAGAGGGAACAAAAGGCACTGGACCAACCAACACAATAATAGCATATCAGAACTCCTTTGCAACAGAATTATGTTTAGGGAATGGAAAAAGAAGATGGCGATGATCTGGTAATTGAAGAAAACCATTTTTCCACTACCGATGGTATGCCCATTTTTTTGACAAAAGATGAAGAATATGCAGACGTTCTAGACATTTAAACGGATGAAGATTACATTAGCAAAGGATGTAGTTCTGGAGGCTGAATCTAATGATTATCAGTGAGGTTATGTGAATGCTTTGACAGCATAGTAGAGGCAGTATTATTTGAGGAGCAGAGATGTACTGATCAATCCCATTCAGAAAAAGAAAGATCTGCAATCAAAGAATGAACCCTAAAACATTCAGAAGAAAGGGGAAGAGCCTACTGATCCTAGTTCTAGCAAAGTACCATCAACAAATATCATTGCAAATGAGAAGAAAATCAGCAAAATTCCACAAAAGAGAAAGTAGAGAAGAAGGACATTACTGTCAAAGAGGTAGAAAAAGTTTCATCCTTTAATTTAGAAAGTGAAATTGCTAAATTAAAAGTGTCCATTCCTTTGACTGAGCTGGTAAATAATAGCAATTATAAACACCATGTATCTATAATTTTGCAAATAAACCCTTTGTCAGACATGGTAAATGTCGAAGATTATCATCCTAAACTCATTTTTGGTCCCACCCTAGAAGGTCAGCCTGAAGATAGTGAAGTTCCTCCCTTTTATCTGAGTCTTAGATTACATGAGTACATTATCCATAATGCCATGTTTGATTCCGAAGCTTCTCATAATTTGATGCCTAAAGCCATTATGGAGAAGTTGGGCATGGATATTACTCAGAAATATCATGCTTTGTACTCCTTTGACTCTGGTAGAGTTCGTTGCATTGGTATTATCAAAGATCTGGTAGTGTCTTTAGATCAAATCCCAGCCAAAAATGTTTTGATGGATGTGGTTGTTGTTGATATTCCACCTCGATTCAGTATGCTCTTGTCTAGATCGTGGGGTGCTAAAATCAAGGGCACTTTACAACTTGACTTTTACCATTCCCGTTTTTGGTCAATTAAGGAAGTTATACCAGGAGAAGAAAATGAAATACATGATCACCAGTAAAGAGAAGCCTATGAATCATCTAATAAATGTTGTACATACTGATTTAGAATCATTTTTTTGGTACTTTGATAGCGGGTTAAATGATGTAAATAGTCATATTATAGAAGTAGATGATGTACCAGAAATTTCAGAGAATTTTAGGGCAATCCTTAATCAAGAAAAGAAAAAGTAGCAAGTTCTTCTGAGCAGTCTATACATCAGCAAAAGGTCAGTGAATAGTAGAAAAATGAAGTAATTAGTCAAGGTAAGGTAGAGAAGGAAACATAATTTCAGCATTTAGAAGATGAAGCTAGCCTTTGGAGCATGGATTTCAATGGTCGTGTGGGTAAGGATGGTGCTGGTATAGGAATTTGGATTCACAACCCTGCTTTCCGTCCTACCAAAGTCCCAAGTAATGTTAGAATATGTTCTTACAAGTTGTCTTTTTGACTGCTCTAACAATGAAGCGGAGTATGAGGCTTTGATTACAGGTCTTAAAATTTTGAAGAAACTGAATGCAAAAAGGATTTATGTCTATGGTGATTTAGATCTGGTGATCAAACAAGGGAGAGTATCAAGCAAAGAATCCACGGATGAGAGCCTACAGAAATGAAGTCCTAGAAATTTTGAGAATGTTTCCTGAATATACCTTGAGAGCAGTACCCCAGACTCAAAAAATTATTGCAGATTCACTCGCCACTGCGGCAAGCAATTTGAAGATCCCAATGAACTCCAACAACAAGTTTTAAATTCATGTCAAACATCGGCCCGCTGTTTCGGATAATTTAAGGTATTGGCAAGCATTTTGGGATGATAATTAAATCAATGCCTTTTTGCAAAATGAAGTAAAGTTCAAGAGTGCCTCCATTGATGATGATTGTGATACCGATGAACAAGAGATTGAGGTGAATCAAATGGACGTATTACAACTGAAGGATAACATTATTCCTAGAGGTCTCATACCTTTAGAGGAACTTTTTGATAAGGATGATGTTACAAGAAAACCGAGCTTGGTTCCTACTGAAAAAGGAGTTGAAGATGTCAATCTCAGAACAGCTGACAAGCCCAAGCTTGTAAAGCTGTCAAAAGCATTGTCTTCTATGGTAAAGGCCCAATATGTTAATTACTTTCTGAATTTTCTGATGTGTTTGCGTGGGATTATTTAGATTTGAAGGTGTATGATAAGGATAATATAATTCAACGTACTATTCCTATCAAGCCAAATCAAAAGCCTTTCAGACAAAAGTTGAGAAGGATCAATCCAAATTTGTTGCCATCCATCGAGAAAGAGGTAAAAAGATTGTTCAAAGCTAGCATCATTTTTCCGATCAGATTTTCTGATTGGATTTCGAATTTGTTCCCTATACGAAAGAACATTGGAGAAATAAGGTTGTGCATAGATTTCGGAACCTCAACAAAGTATCCTTAAAGGATAATTACCCGCTTCCAAAGATGGACCATATTCTGAAAAGAGTAGTTGGAGCATCACAGATGTCACTACTCGATGGTTACTTAGGCTATAATCAAATCTTGGTGCATGAAAAAGACCAAGACAAAACTGCCTTCACAACACCTTGGGGAACTTTTCAGTATGCCAAAATGCCATTCAGATTGAAGAATGTTGGAGCCACTTTCCAGCGAGCGATGGACATTGATTTTTCTAATGAGAAGGATGTTTTCTTGGTTGTTTATTTAGATGATTTGACGGTATTTTCTGGTTCTGATGATGAACACTTGCACCACTTAAGGATTGTCTTTCAGAAATGTAGGAAGTTTGGGATTTCTCTCAACCCCAAGAAGAGTCTTTTTGCCATGGACGAGGGTAAACTCCTTGGTCATATCATTTCTAAAGACGGTATCCACATTGATCCTTCAAGGGTGGAGGCAATTCAGCATATAGACTTTCTGCGCAACAAAAAGGAGATTCAAGCTTTCAATGGTAAGATGAATTTCTTACGCAGATTTATATCCAATTTGGCTGAACATTTATGTGAAATAACTAATATGTTGAAAAGGGAGAGCACTGTGAAATGGACCGAGGATGCCATGAAGTCATTCAATTTGGTAAATTTTGCTTTGATCACAGCCCCAGTCTTGATTAGCCCTGATTACACTCAATATTTCATTATATTTTCATTTGCATCCGAGCACACCATGGCGGCAGTATTGATGCAAAAAAGAGATCAGGTTGAGCAACCCATTGCTTTTTTCAGTAGGACTATTCAATATGATGCCTTGTGGTATAATATCATTGAAAGACAAGCACTGACTCTCATAAAAGCATTCAGGGATTTGAGAGTGTACATTCTTCATTCACATACCATAACATATGTTCCTAATGCAACAGTAAAGGATGTTCTGATGAAAATTGATCCAGAGGGAAGAAGAGGTAAGTGGATAGTAGCAATGTTGGAATATGATCTGGAGTTTAAACCCACTAAACTAATCAAGGGACAAGGATTAGAAAAACTGATGGCAGAATCAAA
Organism: Pinus tabuliformis; assembly: GCA_031772625.1. Lineage (NCBI taxonomy): Eukaryota > Viridiplantae > Streptophyta > Pinopsida > Pinales > Pinaceae > Pinus > Pinus tabuliformis. Next base: position 314,547,287 of record CM062820.1, on the reverse strand, counting down.
TTTGCATGCTCTAGCCATAAATCTCATTCCAGCAACGTCGGAGGATGAAGATGGTAGCTCACTCATTCAAGTCTCAGAAACATTTCTCCAATCACCATGGTATTCTGACATAGTTTATCTTTTTAGAGATTGAGTTGTTTTTTTTTTTTTCAAGCTCTTTGATTCTTAAATTTATATTTAATATACTTATTTATTTATTTATTTTATTTTACTTTTATTCCTTAGATTTAAATATATATATATATATATATATATATATATATATATATATATATATATAGATATATATATATATATATATATACAAGCTCTTAATTAGAATTAACATTTTTACTTTATTTTTATTTTTACTTATTTATTTATTTATTTATTTTTATTTTTTTTCAACTTCTCTTATTCTTAAATTAAAATGAATAATTTTTTTTTTCATATATATATATATATATATATATATATATATATATATATTATTTTTTGGGCAAGCTCTTTGTTTCTTATATTAAAATTAATATTTATTTCTTTATTTTTACTTTTATTTTTTATTTTTTATTTTTATTTTTTTTATTTATTTGTTTATTTATTTATTTATTTTAACCCTTAATAAACTATTAAGTAAATATTTTTATCTGGTTATTGTTTGACTGTGATTATGAAACTTACTTGTTCTTTTTTTTAAGAATTAACTATTCTATTAAATAGTATTTATATAACCTCGTTGATTTATAATTAATTTATTTTAAGATTTAAATCTCCCTTCATCTGATATTTTATTTGAAATATAATTAACTTATATTTATTTTTAATTACTCGATTATTTTATAGTTTATTAACTCATTGATTTTAATATATATTTATAAAATTGTCTATTTACGTTAATAATAACCGAATTAACTAATTTAAATAAAAATAAATATATAATTAAATATTTTGGTCTAACTAGCCATTCCCTGGTCAAATGTAGCCGTTACCTGGATATTCTGCCCGATCTATTTATATTGCATAGCAAGATCTGCTCATTCAACTTGTCCTGACGATGAACCACACTGGTTGGTTCGAAACGCGTCGACAAAAATTGTCTCTATGTGATTTTCGCTGAAGATTCTTCTCTAAATTGATATGGATCAAAGAAACCTAAATTCAATAATAGTTTATCTTCTTCAGCGTCTTTCACCACCTCCTGGAATGTCAAGAATCAAAGGTAAATCATTAAAACTCAAATCAACGAACTTTTGCATTTTAAACAATTCTCTTTATTGGAAAGATCTAGGAGGGGTTCTTCTTAATTGTTTGGTTGAAGACGAAGCTTAGCAAGTAATGCATGATTTTCATAGAGGTGATTGTGGTGGTAGTTTGTTTTGGAAAACAATAGCTAACAAAGTGTTGAGAGCAAGATATTATTGGCCGACTTTTTTTTCAGATTTGTATAAGACAGTGATGCGCTACCATGAATGCCAAATTTTTCAAGGAAAAAGGAAGTTGCTTCCTCTTCCTTTGAAACCAGTTGAAGTAAATGCACCTTTCCAGTAGTGGGGACTTGATTTCATAGGGGAAATCCATCCTATATCATCAACACAATTTAAGTCCAAGAATATGGTGGAGTTTTGCAACAAGTACAATATTACATTGGGTCATTCCACAACATACTACCCACAGGGCAATGGATTGGCCGAGTCATCAAATAAGTCCTTGGTGAATATAATCAAGAAAATGTTAGAGGCAAATAAGAAGAATTGGCATCGAAAGCTTGTTAATGCCTTGTGGGCTGATAGAGTGAGTAGCAAGAAATCCATAGGTATGTCACCTTTTGAGTTGGTTTATGGTACTGATACAGTATTTCCTACATCACTTGTAGTCCCGGTCATGAGACTACTATAGGAAGCTGGCAGCGAAGAGGATGATATTCAACGCAGAATTAATCAAATGATTCACCTTTAGCAAACAAGAGAAGAGGTTTCCCAAAACACTTTCTAGTTGCAAGAAAAGATAAAGAAGATCTATGACTGCAAAACCAAAGCAGAAAATTTTTAGCTAGAGGATGTAGTGTTGCGGTGGGATGCACAAAATGAGGAGAAGGGAAAGCATGGTAAGTTTGAAAATCTATGGAAAGGACCGTACAAAATCTCAGCCTATTGAGGATAGAATGCCTTTTTGTTAAAGGAAATGGATGGTCAGGGTTGTTTAGGAGGGCCAGTGAATGGTAGGCTCTTGAAGCATTACTACTTTTGAGGTTGTTTCCTGAAGTTATTACACCTTCATTGTATATACCAATTTGATTTTCCTTGCAATTTTTCAAGTACACTGTCATTTGAGCATGGGGAATGAAGTGAAGGCTATAAATTTTAAATGATTAGTGTCAAGTTTGGTCGAGTTGGTTTATAGTCAATTTTTGAGTCAGTTTGGTTGAGAGTCAGTGTCCAGTTGTATTGAGTCATTTTTCACTTTTCTTTTGGTTTTGACCTTATTGCCCAATGGATGAGGCACTTGGTCTCCAGTGTTCTTGACACCTCCAAGGAGCTGCCATCCCCAATAAGGGCAATGTTAGTGTTAGTATCTGCATACTTCCATCAAGGATCAAAATTCACTCTTTCCATTTTCATTTTAGGGGCCCGATACTGAGAATTTTGCATCATTCCATTAGGTCATGATATACTGATCCATTGATGGCCATTTTCTCTTCAGAAAATCTAAATTTTTCCCTCATAAAGTATACTTTTTGATCCTTCTTCATATTGTCTTCAGTTATTGTTTTGATAATCAATATGCAGTCATGATTTCATTAGGTCATAGGGCATGATTTCATTAGGTCTTAGAGTTTTCACCACCAAGGTCAAAAGTTTGATGTTAGAAGGTAAACAAAGGTCAGTAAGGGTATGAGGATGAATAATAAAACAAGTATGATGATTTGTAAGTCATAAGCTACTTAGTTATTCTTTTCTTTAACCTAATGTAATTTTCACCTCAAAAACATGTTTTTAAGGTGAAAACAAAGCATTTTAAGTTTATTTGTATTTCATATGTAATTTTAAGTTCCTATATGTAATAACGGATCTCAACTGCACCAGAGAATTTATCCTTGCTACAAGACAAACAAACACTACAAAATTCAAGTCAAATTGAACATTTATCCACTTGCAAAGACACAAAGAAGAAAAAGCATTAAAGCAGAGTTTAAAGGAGAAAGTGACAAAAAACATTAGCAAAGGGGGTTTGAGGAGCTAAAGATTAAATTCAAGGCTGTATAAATATCTTCTTTCCTTCATATCTTCTTTATTTCCCTTTTACCTTGCATTGAGCAAACCCCAGCAGTGTTTTTTACAATTAGAGGTCAAATCAGCAGAAACAGTGGAGGCCCTACGCATTTCCTCTTAGCGCTACACACTCCCTTCAGGCACTGTGCACTCCGTAGAAGCACTGCGCACTTCCTCTGGGCACTGCGCGTTTGGCTAGTTTTGCCCATATTCATTCTTCAACATTCCTAATACCTCCTTAGCCTCAAAACAAGTAAGTTTCCTCTTCAAAACATCATTTTCCCTCTCCTAAAAGTTATTTCCTCAATGTCTAAAGAATGAAATCAAGATTGGTGTTAGTCCCACATCCAAAACCCTAGTTTTTCTCCTAAACCACAATTTTTTTAAGAAAGCTTACCATTTCCCAAAAATATCTAATCAATACCCTATATCCCCTTTCAGATACCTCTATCCCTACACCCATCAGACTCCCATCTACCTTTCCCTTTCTTTTTCCTTCCTAGACACTTGCATTCCCCTACCATTTACTTAGGGTTTCATAATAAAGACACCAAGGCTGATGAAGTATATAGACCACATAGTGAAGAAGAGGGATCAAAAAAAGAGGGAAACATAGAGTAGAGAAGGCCACATAAAGGGGGGAAAATCCACAGGTTTGAGCCCACAGATCTCAAAGAGCTCCTAGCTTCTCCTATGACAATGACATCCTTCAAATGGTTAGGGTGTTTTCAGTTTTGTGAGCAGGTCCAAGTAGTCCAATACCACCCTGAGTTGACTAGGATTTTCATAACCAAAATTCAAGATAGTAAGTCACTCTTGAAGGCATAACCTTCACATTGTTTGCTGCCATCATATCAGCTGCCACCGGGATTCTAGAAGTTGGGGAAAAATGGTTCAAGCAGGGTGAAATAGAAGCATATTTTTATGAACCATACATCAAACCTAGGTACAGAAGTGAAAGAAAAGACTATTTCCCTTTTTCATACCTCCTTGACAGATATGCACCTATGATGAAGATTATAATGAAGTATTTTTCATGTAAGGGTAGATTCTCTAGGGTCTATTCTTACCACATCCAGTTACTTATGCATTTCACTAGGGTTAAAATCCTCAATATACCCTAGTATCTTTTCAGGACTATTGAGAAGATGGCTTACATTTTCCAAAAAAAAAATACAAATATCAAATTAAAATATTATTTCGACATTCCCTCAGAAAGATCATGGTTCTTTATCACCTTAAAGAACTTAACATTGCATGGAGTAAATTTATAGGTAGCCCCATTTTCACTCAAGTTTCCACTCAAAATGTTCAAGACATTCCATCATCATCTCATCCACCAACCTCCATTCCTCCATCTCAACCCATGCACTATTCATCAGTCACACCATCACCCCAATTATCACCATTCCATGGACCTATTCTTTCATCTGACAAGAAAGAGAACAATGACAAAGACTAAAGTGATCAGGGTAAAAGTAGCAAGCCCAGAGGGACTACTTTAGGTACTATGGTGCACACCTATTAGAGAGGAAATAGGAAAGTTTGCCCCATAGATTGTGGGAGTGGCCTTTCTCTCTTCATCAACAAAGCAGGCACAGAAAGGAAAGGAAAAAATGGTTGAAACAGAAATGAAAAAACAGGAAGAAGACCCCCATGAAACTAAGCAAGATTTTGACTTAGTGGACTTAGATGAGGAAGATGAAAAGGAAAACACCAAAATTATCCTCAAAGAGAAAGAAGCATTGATAGGTGAGTTGCAGGTGAAACTACAAAGAGAAAAATACATTATATCTTATTATGAACAGGAAAATAGGTAAATGGAGACGAAGCATGAGCTTATGGAAGTTCAACTCATCAAAGCTAAGAGGGAAGATGAAAAGATCAATATCCAACTTGGGGAAGCCTATGGTGACTATGGTGAGCCCATGGAGGAAAGAATGCCTAGGAGGAGGCCTAGGACTAGAGGCCTACAGCAAGCTTTGGAGCTTGAAAGAGAAAAAGAAGCTCAACTTGCCAACCAACTCACCTTAAATGAACAATTTGGCATAATGATGAATGATAACCAGGAATATTGGCTTGAGAAGGCTAACACTCATCTTGAGAGCCTGTTAGCTAAAGCTATCAGAGATACTGAGGTTCAAAGAAGAATGGTCAAATACTATGCCATGAGAAACACAATTGCTAGAGCCAATCTCAAAAGGGCTCATGCAAAAATTGAGGCCTTAACTCATCAAAAGGAGAAGGAAAATCTTGACCTATTGGTGGAGGCTCCTCTCCATGCTTAGTCACCTTTAACGTCAGCTATTTCAACCATTTTTGAAGGCCCTCAACTCAGTTCTTTTGCTTTTAGCATTTCCTGTTTTCTTCAGGTACTTTTTGTATCATTCCCTTGGTCAAACGCGTAGCGCCTAGGGCGTTGCGCACTTTTTTGGGGAATATTTTCGAGGAATGGACACCACCATTAGATTTATAAGACCATTTACACTCAAGAAAACCATGTTTCCAGATTTAAAAGTCAAAACTACTAGGTGGAAAAGGCAAAAAACCACCTAAAAATCATGTTTTTGCCTATTTTCTAATCCAGGCGTTGCGCGTTTGAGCAGTCTTGGGAGATTGTAGTTTTGGAAACTAGACAGGATAAGCTTTCCAATGAGCTATCCTGAGCTATATTTTGACACCAGGAAGGTAGTTAAAACTCACCTTGAATATGGCACTGCGCACTTCCTTCAGGCGCTGTGCGTTTGACACTGGCACTGCACATTTGATAGGCAGCCAGATTTTTCAGTGTTTCTATTAGAAAATACTTTTCACCTATGGAATTTTGATTTTTCATTGATGTAATTCATAATGATGATGTAATTGAAGTGTATTTTTTCTACCTAGGGTAGATACATCAGATGAATGGCCTAAGTGGCATGTAAGGAATCAGTTTTCTTCTTATTAGGAATGATTAAGTTTGACCACCCTAGTCTTTAGCTATCAGTTCAATCTTTTGTGCAACTGTTCCTCCTCTCATGGATTTGACCCCTGAGGCTAGGATTAGTTGTTTTGAGGCCTATATCATGTATTTTCTCAGTCATTTTGTTGGTTGGACTCAGTGTGGATGCTCAGAGCTTGATTGTACACCTTTGTAAGCAGTTTGGCAGGAAATTAATAAGAATTGTAGCTATTTTTATGGGATCCCTGTGGTATGAAGTTTTAGTACAATTTATTCTTATGTGATTATATTTTTATATGTTTTATGTATGCCATCAATCATTTCATTGCTTCTAGTTGAATGTTTTCAAGTTTGATAGGTAGAATCCATTGCATCAGTGCTCTGCCTTGGGAAACCATTCACCATTTCATGTTTTCTGCAGTCTAGGAAGGATCCATGATTGTCACATGCCATTCTTAGCTTCTCACTAGTCTTAAACATCTCACCTCATCAAGCCCTAGAGTGCTAAATCCTATGCCTACCTTGCTCCATAGAACACCCTGCATTTATGACCTAATTTCCTAGACCTAAACTGCCCAGCTCCTCCTGATTCGGAAAAACCCCTACAAAATCTAATCAAAGCTTTCATGCTACTATACCTAGCCTAAAATCCTTTATTGGATCCAGTCATATTGACTGAGATCCTTATGGGGAGAGCCCTCTCCCGGCCTAGTAGGGCTAGCTACTTGGCTAAGCTTGGTTTGTGGTTACCCTGGCATTGCCTCCCTTTAGCCTGAGGTCAATCTAGGTGATAACACATAGAACACTTGTACATCCTATAAAGTTTGCTTCATCCACAATATTTGAGTACAATAAGAAGTTTTTTCAATGTATTCGGCTCTAGCTTTAGATAAGGAAATGGAAGCTTGCTTCTTGTTCAACCATGAGACTAGACAGTCTCCAAGAAATAAAGCACCATCAATTGTGTTTTTTCTATCATCCACATCACTTATCCAATCAATATCAATATAAATAGTAAATGGAAAATATTTACCTCTAGGGTACCATAGACCATAGTCCATTGTTTCTATGAGATATTTGAAAATTGTTTTGGCTTAAAGTAGATGACTTTGTCTAGGGTTTTCCTGAAATCTTCCAACAATGGAAATGGCCTGCATGATGTCTGGTCTTGTAGTTGTCAAATATGAAAGGCTTCCAATGGTGGATCTATATAAGGTTTGTTCCACTTCTGGAGATTCATCCATCTTACTAAGCTTGTAAATTGTCACCATTGGAGTGCTCACTAATGAGCATTCTTCCATGCCAAATTTATTTAGCACTTCCTTGAAATACTTGCCTTGAGAAATAAAAACTCCTTTAGGGGTCTGAGCTCTCTGTAATCCAAGGAAATATGATAGCTCTTCAAACATGGACATATCGAATTCAGCCTTCATATTAACTACAAATTCACTGGTCAACAAATCTGAGTCACTGGTAAAGATGACATCATCAACATATATTACCACCACAATACATTTTCTATCCTTTTCTTTGGCATATAAATTGTTTTCACCTACACTTATTTTGAATCCACACTTGAGCAGATAACTATCTAGCTTGGAATAACAATCTCTAGGGGCTTGCTTGAGACCATAGAAGGAATTCTTAAGTACACAAACATAATATGGCTTCTCTTTCAGCTGAAAGCCATCTGATTGTTCTACGTAAACTTTCTCTTATAACTCTCTATTTTGACATCCATTTGATAGATTTTTAATTTCTTAAGGTAAGAAAATGCCAAAAAAATTCTTATTGCTTCTAATCTAGCAATAAGAGCAATAGTTTCATCAAAATCCAAACCTTCTATTTGAGCATAACCTTTGTGTGCCAACCTCGCCTTGTTTCTTATACTTTTCCATGGCCATTTAATTTATTCTTGAAAACCCACTTTGTGCCAATGACATTTTTATTAGTAGGCCTTGGAACAATTTCCCAAGTTTGATTTTTCTCTATCTGATCGAATTCTTCATTGATGGCATTTAGCCAATGTTGATCTTGACTGAATAGAACAATATCCTTTGGTTCCTCCATGGACATTAGGGAAACATGTGCTTGCACAGGGGGATTTAATAGTTTCCTTCTTGTCTGCACACCAGTTTTTAAGTCACCAACAATCTGATCATGTAGGTGATGTTTTTGTACATACCTTGGGGGATATCTTGCTTGAGGACTAGAGGGATCTTCCTCTCTTTCTTCTACAACTGCCTCATCATTCTCTTCACTGATGCTCACTAGTTCATTAGTGCTCAGGTGTTTCTATTCTTGATCAAAGTGCTCATCTACCTTCACATTAATGTAGTCAATGATTGTCTTGGTGACTTCATTGTAGCATCTATAATGTCTTTTGTTATGTGAGTAACCCAAAAAAATTCCTTCATATTCTATTAAATGATCTGAGATATAGGTTTTAACCAAACGATGATGATGTCTCCACTCATGTATGTGATCAGATATGTGAGTAGAGTCATATTATTTTAGAATGTTCAAAGGCTATGTACTAGTTTCATAATAGATAATTAATTGAAAATGGGCCATAAATGTTCTTTCCAATGTGTTAAAGTTATTAAATGAAGCTCTTGGTAATTAAACAAACCATTTTGCTATCGAACCTATAAGAGTTCATTAGAAAAGATGCAAACGAATAGAATCATCATTTTAGGAGTTTGAAGAACACCATAAGTGATAAGTCATAACATGGTTTGACAAGTCTTCCCCAGGGTTGTCATTGAATTTGTGAATATTGCTTGACAATTTAGGTGGAATATCCGTCCACTAAGGATATTGGTAGATTAGATCACTATTAAGTCGAGAGAGGATTAGTAACTCTAACATTGCAATAAATGGAAACTACCTATTAAAGTATGATTCAGGGGCTTGGTAGCATTGTGAATAAAGATTCAATACAAGCGGAGGATGTCCTGGGTAAGGTGGAATGGGTTGGGCCATTAGGATTTTCATTCCACCATGATAAGCATTGGTTTGAAAAATAGGATAACTATTACCAGGTTACCATGTTCTAGGAAGGCTTTGATAAGTTGGAAAAGGCACACCTTGGATGTATTAATCTTAATGAGGTTCGTGTGGTATAGTCATCGGTTTTCCAATGGGGACCTGTAGTATACCTTGAAAAAGTTTTCCAAATGGAATTTGTAGTATTCCATGAATAGGTTTACTAAATTTTACCTGAGGCATAGTATAACCAAGTTGACTATATGGGGTCTATGGTATACCATGCATAAGTTAGAAGAATGAGAACTAAGGTATCCCTTGTACTGGTTGACTTATTTGTACTTGAGGTATGGCCTGAACAAGTTGTGTTGTTTGTACTTGAGGTATAACCTGGATAGGTTAACTAGTAGAAACTTGACTTGAAACCTAACTATGTTGACCAGAAGCAGCAAGGGAAACATTCCAAGGAGTTTTACACATTCCTAGAAATGGGGAGCTAATAGAAATAAGACTTGTAAAAGGCAGAGCACCGACTTGTAATATTTACTCAATAGATGGGAACATACCAACCATAGGTTTTCCCCCTATTGAATGATAAGGGTTATAAGAAGGCCATTACCCTCCAACGGGAGGATACCAAAGTTAAGATGGAAGGGATTGTTGTGGGTGTCCTATTCCATTAAGAAACAAACCATGTTGCTGATTTAAAGTATTTTGAGACACAATAGATTGAACAGGTTGTGGGATTGTCGAAAACAGTGAACCAGATGGTATTCTAGATGATGAAGGTAGTTGAGAAGTACAAGGACTACTCAACACTCCAGAAAAGGTTCCTGACAATGGATGATATCCTGGTAGTACTAATGGGCCACTGTAAGGATGAGTTTCCAGTGAGGTGGTGAAGATAGAAGTTGACACAACTTCAATTGATTCACTCATAACGGGGGACGAAGGTTGTACAGTTGTCATTGACTCTATCATGGTTGGATTCTCTGGACAAGTGTGTGTGTGAATATACTGAGGATAATTAAGGAGAGAATTATACCAAGGATTATCATCTAATGGAAAATTATATCAATGATTTTGATGTAATCGAAAATGAGGTGTATAGCTAGGAAAATCCTGATATAAAGGAGGAAAACCTTAACGCAATTGTATTCAAATAGGAGATCAGTAACTAGGAGAATATTATTCAGTAACATCATCTATATTCAATAAACCAGGTGGAACTACTTCTGTTTCACTACCCGAAGATGGAAATGGAGAATGAGATAAAGGTAGAGGCGTAGAAGGATAAATTTCTGAAGATACTTGCTCAGTAACTCAGCGTTCTTCTGGTTGAATTACTTCAGGCTCCAAATTTTCCAACTCTACAATTTTAGGTTCTACAGCTCCAGGTTCAATTGTTCCAAATTTAAATTTACAAGTTTCAACAATTTCTGGTTCAATAGTTTCGAATGCTTTAGATTCTATCTCAACATTTTCAGAAGATGTAACTTTGGGTTCGATAACAATAAGAAGTGATGATTCAGGATGAGTAATTTTTGATGGAGTAGCTTTTGATGTACTTGATGTGGTATATTGTGATTTCTTATGCTTATGACATGTTTATTTACCAGGTCTTACCTTTGGGGCTAAACCTTTCATTCTACGTGAATGATGATAATGATATGTCATAATTAATTAGTTAATTGAACATTAAAAAAATGGGGGAGGGGTTAACTACGCATAAAAGGCTTACCAGGTCAATGTGAACTACCATATTCTATTAGGTACATGTAGGAAATATCCTTGATTTTTTTTTCAATATGTCATAGCTAACAAGGCATCTGACTCAGTTACCTAGGTCTAGTTCGCAACCTAATGGGGACTCCCAATATATACCTAATGGTATCTTGATGGTGCTATACCTTCCAACATTAAGGGGATATCCCCGATATGATGTCCCAATCAGACCTCACACCGATTGGTGTAGGAGTCCCATCCGGTATAATGTCCCAGTTGCCAAATTCTTAAATGTTTTCCTCAACTCTATCTATCAGCATGAGAGAGTAATGCAATGGTATCTTCGAACAATAAGGTGAGTGTGCCTGGTGAATATGCACTGCAACTATGTCTAGGTTCTTTTACTGCAAAAAGTGGGAAGAAAAGTGAGCCTCTTAGTGAGAGGTAATAGCACCACCCAGGAAGAGACAAACATGAACCAGAAAAACCTATCCAACATCCAGCGAAATAGTCCACAGTGGATGCGAAAGTTGTTACAACCAGTGAACAAGAAAATATCCAACTACCATCCGTCGAAGTAGTCCACAGTAGATGTGACAGTCGTTATGACCGATAAGTAAGGAAATCTCTGTTTGGTATCCTATGGAATAGTTCACAAGGATGACACAACAGTGACAAACATTACAACACATTCCCAACAAGATAAGAACTAAAACAACCAAAATAGTTCAACTATCTTAGTACATGTGAAAAAAACATGAAATATAAATGATCATAGAATAGTATCATAAACATCCATAAGTAATGCATGGAAATGTGTTGGCATGAAAAGGATTCTGTAATTAAGAAAAAGTTCCAAGACAAATATTTACATTGTACATCACTAGCCCCAGTAGTGGGACATTGTAGCCACTCCTTGCTCCTCAAAGAAATGACTGAAAATCTCTATGCTTTCTAGGAGGAGCCAAGGTGAAACATCCTTTGCTCGTAGAATGAGGGGGTATATATAACCAAGGGGTGATGCTTGACCCTTGTGACTATTTGACTACCCTCATGACTATTCATCTTCCTATGGCTTTTCAACTAACATGAATCTTCATATTCATGTGTGTCCAATGGATTTCCACTTTACATTACATTTGATTTACAATATACATGGCTTATAATAGAGATGTGGCCTTTGGAAACTCATGACATGAATTGAAATGACACTGCTGACATGGACTGGCTTGTTGAGGTGGAAATGTTAAGCCATTGTTGCTACTAAGTGATAGATGTGTTCTTGGATGTGATTTCTCTTCTCCTCTGCATAGCTTGATGATGTGAGGTCTTCAATGATCTTTGTTCTTGAGAGGTGGTTGCATACATGCACTCGTTTTTCTTTCTATTGATAGGTCTCTTTGTCCATCCAACTGTAAGTGAGTCTTCAAGCATGTTTCCTCCTTCCTCTCCTTCTTCATCATCTTTCCATGATCTAACAGTGTACCTATTCCTGCAATTCACTCATGACGGGAGGAAATAAATCCAAAAACTCCCTAGTCATTGAAAGGCTGGGAAGAGGACCCAGTAACTGTGCATTGCATAATTCTAGGTGATAGGGAGAGAGGTTGGTCATTGAGACTACACAGAGTGCAACCTATGATTTCTTGAGGAACTTCTGAGAATAGTCTTCACTAAGGGGAAAAATTGTGTAGGGACCACTGGGAGATTGGATTGTGTAGTTGAGATAGTCAGTGGCTGATGCAAATGGGACCCCGGTAGACAAATATGCATAGTTTTTAGAGGAAAGGAGGACTGGGAAACAAAGAGACCTCGAGGACAGATCTACATTGTTCATGAGGTCAGTGAGCTCCAACTGAGGGAGGACACTAGGGGTTATTATGCGCAGTTCTAGAAAGTCAAGAAGTATAGGATCTCTATGCATTGCGGGGTTCTAGTAGGAAAGGGGAGAAGATAGAGGACTGATGTTGTGAAGTGCACAGTTCAAGTTAGGTTGGGAGGAGTTACTGGGTAACTCTAGGGATGAAGGGTGGTTTCTTAGCTCTGGAATTACACAGTACAACTTCCCTCGGGGGTAGTGACTGCACACTGTGCATTTCTAGGTAGTACGGTTGTATCATTAAGCGCTGATACTGCATAGTGTACATTTTATTTAGGGTCCGGTGAACTGACTTTCCCAGTCAGGAAGATTTTCGGAGAAATTTATAAGTGTGGGAGGAAGGTGAACTTGTGTGTAACCTGAACTTTGTTATCACACACTTGGCATAGTTCAACAATACAAGAACATAGACCATCAAAACTGTTGGCATTATGAGACAAGTGTTGTCCTTAATGGAAAATCACACTGATGACAAATCATAGTGCAGAAGGATAGCAGCAAGGAATTGATGATCAGTCTACAAGTATGAAGAAAAATATATACACGCTGGTTCACTATATACCAAGTTGCGTGTAAACGCAGGTTGGCTTCAGTAAAAGAGCGTGTATGTGGAAAACTTATCTTTGGTCCATGGCGGTTATTCCTTGGAAGTTGTGCCTATGGTTTTGGACCATGGTGTCTCGACGGACGTGTTGATCCCTAGTTTTGAAGTTGATGGTATTGTGTTACTATGGCTTTGGCCCGAGGTATTGAGCAAGGCCCAAGGCTATATAAGGAGAAGAAGTTCATTAGGCAAAGGCATCCGAAAAGGCTTGAATATCTGATGAAGCATTAGATCCAGTATGCAGGTTATTGGTTGATGATGTATTGCTTGATCTCAGCTAAGGAGAGATCTCATCGGTTGATGGAGAACAAGATCTAAGGAGAGATCGGGATCAAATGGTTTGAAATGAACTATCTTTATATGGTTGATTATGCGTATTTATAGATCTGCATACTGACGCAATGTTATGTTCTGGGTATAACTGATATCTGGTACAGCTGCAAGTTATGAAAAATTATTTTTAGATCTGTACACAGGTTGTCTTCGGTAAAACCGCGTGTATACGCGGGTTGCCTTCATTGAAGTAGCGTGTATCTTTTGGAGCTTGATTTTTGGGTTGCAGCTGGGTCTGACTGTTATTGCAGAGTTCTGTAGTCTGCTCTATGTTCTGGTGACTGGGTTTGACAGGGTTACAGTGGTTCAGTGATTCAAAGATTGTTGATGCGAGTATTGGTTGTTTTGTAATCTGCTATGAAAGTTGAATGAATTGTGGTCTTCAGATTGTAATGTTGTGCTTCAGGAATATCCAGTCTGAAAATGTATGAAAAGTGGTACCTGAAGGAAAGAAGATTGTAGGCCTGCACCTACGTACTAGTATCTTAGCTAGTACAAGAGCAAAGGGGGTTGGAGCTCCCTTCAAGGAAGTTTGGAGAACGAGAGAAGGTTGAAGCCTTCTGCAGGTTGTAGCCTGCGTACTGGTATAAGGCTGCACCAGTACAAAAGATTGCAAACTGAAGTTCTTATTAAAGAAAGATAGAGACGACTTGCAGCAGGTGGTTTTCACCCACATTGGGTTTCCACCTTATATCATGGTGTTCATATGTGCGGCTTTTGTGTGATGACCTGTTCTGTTATACTGCATCTGTTTACTCTTAATATGGTGAATAATGTCCTAATGCATTTAAATGAAGATAAACTAACTGAATTATAAGATTTATGGTTATACGCTGGTTTCTTTAGACACAGTTGCGTGTACACGCCGGTTCACTTAACTGAAGTAGCGTATATGTTTCTGAGCATTGAAAAAGTTTTATTGATCTGATAATACTGATTCACCCCCCCCCCCTCTCAGTATTATTTACAACAGAAACAATAAGACAAAGAACTATCCTTTGAAAGACTATCTCATAACAAGAAGTGACAAGTGTGACACTTGAGTTAGACTTTAGGACTATCCTAAATTAATACACTATTTGAATTCCAACTTTTCTATCTTGGTTAATTTTTTTAGTGGAGGACCTTGGTCCTGCACGGAGTATTGATTCCTCATGCAAATTACTTTGGCTTCCCCACTTATCCCATGGGAAGACATGGTTGCCTTGGTACCTTCTCCTTTGAACACAACATAAGTTTAAGCCAGATCACATTGTTTTGAATTAGGAAGGATAGTTTAACTTGCGAGATTAATATTTCCAAATTATAGTTTTTCATCTCTAGTGTTTCTCCACTTCTAGGAGGCTTAGAAAGTACCCCGATGGAGTCGTGCAGGAACACAAACATTTCTCCACTGCTAGTGAGCCTAGATAGTACCTTGGTGGAGTTTCCTGTTTCACCTCTCTATGCAGGAAGCCTTTCTCTTCTTTCACATTTATTTATTTATTTAAAGAGAAATGTGCATTGACACTTATTTATTTTTGGGGCAGAAGAGGGATCCCAAGTTATTGAGAGAAGGAGAGGTTTTTCCTTCAAAGAAGCATATAAATACCTCTGATTTAGGTTTTCTCGTTTAGATTTTCCCCTTCTCCATTTCTACTAGTTGGATAAGCTTGAAAAAACCAAAGTAGAAAACTAACTATAGGCATGAGGTTCCCAGACTGGACACAGGGTCATGGTTGGACCAAAAATATTCTTACATATAGATCATATTTTCCGTCAGAACTTCATCAACCAAAAGTTACAACCAATACAAGGAAGACAGAAACAAGATTGGCTAAGGATTGTAGTGTCACAAGAATATTTGAACTTTGGCCACACACAATTGGAAGTCGGAACGTGGTAAGGCACAACACTTATTTAAATATGAAAAAAACATAAAATCGAAGAAAACATAACAACAAACAAACAAAAGGCTTTGTACATAGTGTGGGGCGCAACCCCCGATCTTCATTTGAAATGTTGTTTTAAGTCTTGGCTGTTTACAGGGAGAGAATCAATCTTCCTTTCAAGTGATTGAAGACCATACATTTATTGGCCAAGAGTTTTGTGGAATGTGTAAGGACCAATCCATAGGGATTGAAATTTTGTGTGCTTGCCTTTGTCCTCATGGACTTTGTCCAACTTCAAGACTAAGTCACCCACACTAAAGCTGGTCTTCCCTACAAACTTTATGTCAAACCATCTCTTGATATGACTCTGATGGAGTGAAAATTTATCTTTATTTTCCAACCTTTCTTCCCGTATCTTGTGTAAAGTGTCCATCCTATGCTGAACTAAGAGACATGGCTTGCCTTAGGATCCTTGGGACAACTAGAGAGTAGGAAAGTAGATGTTCGATGGGTGGATTTTTTCCTTCCCATACACCAAGAAGTAAGGGGTGGTATTCAAAGAAGGTTTATGTGTGAGTCGGTCATCGGATAAGGCATTCACGAAAGCGGAGTGGCAGTTTTGTTGCTAAGAGAATATGGTCTTTTTGATGATACATATGAGGTTTTTATTCGTGGATTGAGCGAGACCATTCCCCTATGGATAATAGTTAGCAGAATGTTTCAAGAGAATACCATTTTCCAATGCCAAATCATAAATATTTAGCAAGGAAAAGTATGTTGCATTGTAAAAAACAAGTGACGTAGGAACACGGAACCTGGAGATTATATTTTTCTACAAAAATTTGATGACTTCTTGATCATTCACTTATTTTAACAGAATTTCCTCCATCCACTATGTGAAATAATAGGTTGCAATCAAAATATGGCAATGATGCTTTGATGAATGAGGGAAAATTTCCCTAATGATATCCAAGCTCCACTGTTGAAACAATTCTTCCATTACAACAAGCTGCAGAGGGGTTGCTGACTTCTGATTTCTACCACCACACCTTTGACAAAATAGACACTTGTAGGCATAGGCATGAGCATCCTTGAATAATGTAGGCTAGTAGAAATAAGCTTGCAAGACCTTGCGTGTTGTAGTGTTTCCTTCAAAGTGTCCCCCGGTTGGTCCATCGTGGATATCACGAAAACGTTGTCTGAATCATGTGCCTCCAGACACTTGAGCAATATCTCGTTGTGGTGCTTTATGAAAAGCACCCCATGCACCAGCTGATATGATAATGCTTTGAGTTGGAGTGCCCTCTTCTGTCACATATAAAAATGAGAGGGAATGATTCCATGCTCAAGGTATTGGCATACATCTACGTACCAAGTGTTTCCATCTAAAGTGGGAGAGACTCGCTCAACGTTGTACATTTTTATTTCTTGCTCCCAACCTATGAGTTCTTCTTCTTCCTCTTGTGCATTGACTCCTTCTGCTTCTAACTTACAAATACCATGACCCTTTATGGTGAGAATTGGTTTGATGTCAAGATCGTTTTCCTATAATCTGGTCATCCAATTCACCCTTCTCTCACCTATCTCTTGCTGAACAAGTAGTGATATGACTGTTGGGTGTGGAACAAAGATAATACAATGATTTTTCAAAAGGTAGGGTGTAAATTACTTTACCACCTTGTATAATTTATAATATTTCTTGTCCATGGTAGGGTATATAAGTTTTGGTCCTTGTAGGCTCATGCTCATGAAGTAGATAGTTCGCTCATTGTTCAACTTGTCCTTCTGAGTGAGCACAACAGAAAGAGAAGTGTCAGAAGCAAATGTGTAGAGAAAGAAGTATTCGTTAAAGTCTAGACTATACAACACTAATTCTTCTGCTATCGCTTGCTTAATATGGGAAAACACATCCTTTTCCATTTTATCCCATTTGTAGACTGCGTCCTTCTTGATCATCTCTTGTATAGGTTTGACGATTTGAGCATAGTTGGAGATGAACGTTTTGAGGAATTTAATCTTCTCTAGGAAAGACTGCATAGAATTCTTATTCACTGGGCGGGGAATCCTCATGATGGTATGACCCTAGTTCGGAACTACCTTGATCCCATTTTTAGCAATAATATGTCCATGAAAGGTTACCCTCAGACACTAAATATACTCTTCTTGGATTCAAGGATATCCTGTATTTTCGTCATCGCTCAAAAATTTTCTTAAGGTGGCGCAAGTGTTCTAACTGTTGTTTGGAAAACACAATTATTTCATCAAGGTGGACCACTATGCTCTATCCAATAAGCCCATGGAAAGTGATGTCCATTGCATGTTGAAGCGTTGCACTCGCAATGACAAACCCAAATGGCATTTAGTGAAATGCGAACATGCCCCACTTAGTATAGAACGTAGTCTTTAGCCTGTCAAGCTCTACTAGCAGAACCCAGTTGTAGCCTAAGAAACCATATAACAAAGAAAACATTTATGCCCCAGATATTATTTGAAATGTCTGCTCGATGGACGACACTGGGTAATTATCTTTGTCCGAGGTGCAATTAAGATTGCTGATCCAAAATGGATTTTGGATAAACTCCTTAGTCTAAGTGTTCCTCACTGAGGAAAATGAAAGTCCAATGAAGTTCCTGGAACTAGCCCCATTGCAAAGATCCTTTTCTTCTGAATCTGCTACAACCTAAATGGGAAAAAATGGACTTAGTACGCCAAAGTTATCGCTCAAAGAAGATGCCCTTTGTTCCTTAGAAAAAGAGGCAAAATCCTTTAAAAATGGAAAAAAACCCTTCAAAAGGGAAATCACATCAGACCAAGGCAAAACAGCAGACTTAAGTGGAAAGGGGAGAAACCTCTAATCCGTCGACTTGATGTATCGGATCGAAGGCAGACACATAAGCGATATCGGGACACTGGATCTAGCGATTGTGATCTCGTGATTCGTCGATCGCCGATCATACGATACGCAGAGCACCAATCATGTGATCGCCAATTGTTGATGATCGGATCGGTGAATCAGCATCGATGATGCACAAAACCCCGGGCCAAGTGACATTGTGATTGACGACCCCTGATGCTAATAAAAAGGTTGGACCCAATAAGTTTTCGAAGCTTGATTGTATAAAATTTTAGGTCTTGGAATTCATATTTTCACGTGTTTCCTGTGTATTTGGGATTTTATCCAAAACACATATGCGATGCGATAAGCGATGAATCTTGACCTAAAAGGGTTTATAAATGAAAATGTATAATTATTTCAAGTCTGCCATAAAGCCATTTTGTGATATTTTCAGTGTTTTAATGCATTTCTCAAATACAAAGGGAAACCACGAAATGAGTGGGATTTCAGGTGGACTGTAGCTGGTAAGTGGTTTTGGCCAGGCTCCACCTGAGCCCATACACTGGCTGCCATGTGGCTAGGCATCGGAGAGAGGAAACCACCCTTTTTAGGTGGGTAATCTCTGTGCGCATTAGCCACCCGAAATCAATAACAGTCGTTGATCAACAATCACTTGCGATCGTGCCCAAAGACGGATCCGAAGGGAATATAGGGTGGAACTAATGATTTTTGAAGTCTGATAGACCACGTTTGGGCAGATTTTCCTGTGTATTTGTGTATTTCTTTGTGTAAATAAAGAACGACCATTTTTGGGATTTCAAAGGCACCGATGGTCCATTCCGTTACGGAACAGGTGGCCACCATCCCTGAAGGCATTTATCAATGTATACTAATGCTCAGAAGGGGATTTGAATAGACAAAGGCCGAGAGCCAGAGAGCCTAGAAGACAAAAATGAACAGACAGCGCTAATTGGCTTAAAAGCCATAGAATGATAGAGGCAGAAGAAAAGGCAACATTGAGACGGAAGGCAGTGTTGAGACAGGAGCGCAGAAGGCTAAGCCAAAGCAGGAAGAAGAGGAAAAGAAAGAAGCCAAAGCCAAAGAGCCAAAGCCAAAGCCAAGAGCCAGGGCTAAGAGCCCAAGCCGAGAGCGAGAGCGAGAGCTGAGAGCTTCAAGAGCCAGGGATAAAATGGTGTCCAAACCCATTGTTTCCGTGTAAAACAATGGATTTGAGCCAAGAGCTCATAAAAAGGAATTTTCCATAATCCCAGAGAGCCTAGTTGAGTTGACTAGAGCTCAAGGAGATGTAGCCCAAGAGTTTTGGGTGAAGTCCATATTAAATTGTTGTTCTGTATGTTTTGTTTTATTGTTGCATTGTTTACTGTCATATATATGTTACATCAGCATAACAACAGCATATTAAAAACACATAAACAGTAAAAAATAAACATAAGCATACACCTTACTTCAAGTACATAGTTAATTCCACATTGGTTAATCATTTGTGACTTGGGAAAATTTAAGCTTTGGAAGTTGTAGAGGTCCTTGTAAGTTAGACAAGGAACCTAAGGGCCCCATTTTCAGATCAATTGCAAAAATCTACGCATAGGAGGATCTCCCCGAACTTCTTCCTTACAGGGACTAAGTTAGATACCCATGTTGAATGTCACACCTTGTAAATGATCCAAGCATCCAAGAATTTTCTCAATTCCTTATATATGAGGGGCTCAAGTGTTGGATGAACTTTCCTTAATTTCTGCTAAAAGGGCATGGCCCCTTTCTTGATTGGTATCACGTGTTGGATTATTCATGTTTCATATGTCTTGATATCATTGTATGTCCATGTAAATACATTGTGGTATTGTTTGAATAGGTGGGTGAAAGCTTGCCTCTCTTTTGGTGTACAACAGGTACTAAGATTCACATTCTTCAGATATTTTTCTATCCCCAAATTGATCTACTCACGTGACAATGTAGAACTGTGGGTTTTGGCATTCATAGGTCCCCAGAAATGGTTCTGTGGGTCATACATATTTTTAGTGATATCACACCCTTGGGGATGAGGTTCCCTTTGCTTGTATTGGTTGTGTCCTATAGAGTCTGTTTGTGCTCTCCCTCATCAATTGTTGTGTCTTTGAATAAGTCAATGTTGGCCATAAAGTAGAGTACCTATTGGTCATAATAAAAAATGCATAAATTAGTTATGTTGTATGGGATGGATGGTTTATACAAAATTTCAATAGTAAATTTGTCCCTTAACAATAACATCCTAGTAGGTGTGTTTTCCAAGGAATTCACGGTTGCATTACGCATTCCTGGTATTGAAATGATATTGAAAGCTTGGAAACGAGAAATAAATCACCATAACTCTTGTTCGTAATTCTTAAGATGAGGTGACACACTATTTATAGTGTTATGTACCTGATGCACCATGATTTCATAGTCACCTACCACTTTAAGGACAACAAAAATGAGGTTAATGGCTTTTTGTAAGACCAAGACAAGTGTTTCATGCTCTGAAGTGTTGTTTGTGCACTTGAATTCCAAGTGACTAGAGATTAAGTGTTTTCTTTGCAGTGGGTCTATTAAAAAGTAACCAGCTCTAGATCCGTCCCGTATTTTGGATCCGTCGAAGTACATGGTCCACATATCATCTATATAGGGACCGTCTATTACACTAGTAGTAGTAGTAGTACTACTACTACCACTGCTTAGTGTACAAAGTTCATTATCGCCAGTTAGACATGGAAGTAGGTCCAACTATGTGTCTGGTGGGGCTCAGGATGGCTCTGCAAAATAGAACCCCAACTGTGTCTCTAGAAAATAATTTACCAAAAACAATGACTCGTTATGTCAATCCAAGGGAGTAATGTTGTGTTTCATGTATCTCTCTGATGGTAACTAGATCTAGTTTTTCCTACCTTTATACGGAAGTCATAATCATGACCAGTTAGTGGAAAAGTATCCTTGAATCTTTATTGACCAGTCTTTGCTTAGCAATACCCCATTTGCTTCTAGGATGTCCACAATTACAATTTTATTGCAATGACGAACTTGTTCATCAGACAATAACCAAATGATCACATCCTTGAATTCACCAATTTTTGGAACACAATTTTTGTCTAGTTGGATGATTTATGCATCTGTCTTACTCCATTGAGCATTAATCTTCTTGGCCACGGAGAGTGGCATGACATTAACTGGTGCACCAGAATCAACCAAGCAATTGTGTACATTGAAGTTAAAGATTTCAAATGATAACAAGAATGGTGGGAAGAGTGAGTTTTCCTCCAAGCAGAGTGCATTGAGCATAGATGCGAGAGTCTCAACAAACTTACTGAATCCCTTGTTTGAAGAGGTAGCATCACCAATAGAAGTTTTCCCAAGTGCTCATAGAAGAATGTCCCATTGGTTCATGATTTTTGTGAGTTCAAACAGAGATATGTTCACATGAACCTTCTTCATGTCTTCTACAATGTTGTATTCTATTAGGGGATGACTCACTGAGGTGTCCGGGGGTGGAATTGAGTTTATGGTTTTCGGTGGAATGGTTTTTCCTTTACTACCGATGGAAGCACTTTTCATTGGGACTCTCTTCCCTGAATTGCTTTGAGTGTTCTATGTTGAATTAGCCAGAGGAGTAATTTTTCTTTATAATTTTTCCCTAAATTTCTGTTTCGACACCTCAATCAAAATGGTCAGCCCCTAACTTCTCAAGCTATATTAGTAATTCTACTTCTGGGTTGGACCATCACTCAGAGGCTCTTTATTGGAAATTTTTTTCTCGGATGCAAGAACATGTTGATACATGATTACCACATGCCCAGTGCTTGGAGCTTCATCAACTATAGCAACTTCTTCTTCATCGTTGTCAACCTCATCCCTCTCATCAACCATTATTGTATTAATAAACTATGCAACAATACTACTCATTCCTTGGTTCCATTATGGGCACGTCTTTTTCGAATCATGCTCGTGGTGGAACCTACAATATGCATCTGTGCCAATTTTCTCAATGTTCAAAACTATATTAGAACTTTGTGTAGATTTTGTGGTTTGATTGCTGCAATTGGTGGAAGATGCATTCTTCCTAGGCAGGTACTAGGGGGGCCTATTGATCACAGTGGTCTTACTTGTCCTCTGTTTGATTTCAACCATTTCAGTGATGAGTGACTTGACGAGACAAGTAAGGCTTTCAATATCGTTCATTTCATTTTCCTTGGCTTTACTCACAAAGGTCTGAGACCTCTTACCCATGTCCTTGGAGTCCTTGATGGGTTCATCATCTATGATGAATCCAATAGCACGTAGGTCCTTCTCTACGGCAATAGTCTCTTCTTAGTTTTATGTTAAAGTTGGTTTCGCAGTTCACTTGACAAACTGTGCAATACTGGTTTGCAAGGCAGAAGTGTAGTATTCTATGGTGATGGAGTCATGAGGTTTCATGTCATTCAAAAACTTGTCCAAAATACGGTTGAACCTATTATTGTAATATTTAACCTTTTCTTTCTGCTCCATCTTGAGACTACCAAACTCCTTTAGTAACATTGCATGGGTCTTATCTTCAACAAATATCTTGAGAAATATCCCTTTGAATACCCTCCAATTCCGCATGGAGTTTGGAGGAAGTTTGGGGTACCATACAGTTTCTCTACCATCCAAGATACATGGAAACAATCTACGTGAAACGTCATCATAACATACCTCTAGTGTTTGTATATGTAGGTAAAAATTTTCTAAGTGATCTTCCTCCTTCACTGTCTTGTCAAGGTCATATTTCATTAAGAGCTTCTCCACATGTCTTGGCATCTTCTGTAGGACACTTGGAAGTGCCAGTGGGCCCTAAGTCATCCAATCCAAATTTTGGTTTTCCATGCCATCTTCTTCATCATCCTCCTCTTCCTCTTTTGAATCCATTGGTTCTTATTCCTCTTCTTCTACTTCATTTCCTTCCCCTCCGCCTCCTCCGATGGAGTTTGAACCTGAGAGCAATGGACTGCCTCCTTCTCCTTTGTGAAAGAGTGGAGGCTCCTCTTCCCATTCAACAACCTCTGCTAGTTCCTCAAGAGTGGTAAGGATCGCTTCGTCAACATAGGAGACCACTACTCCTATGGGGGTGGTTTTTCTCTTATTTTGAGAATATGGAGGGTTGATTACTCCCAGAATCAGTCCAATTTTTTTTTCAAATTGACGGGTGATGGGGTGGAGATCCCGAATCTGATGGTACAAGATTTCACATTCAGGCCTAGGTGGTGTGGAATTACCAACTTCAGATTTACAAGTAGAGTAGATGGAGTGAATGTTACTTCCTTGACCAAAATGTTTATGACTGGGGTTAGTGGGACAATCAACCATATAATATTGTTTGCACTCCTTCTAGCGCCAAAAGTGTTTATGGTGTGGGGCCCACCAACATTTAGAGGATCTCCATGATATGCGGTCCTAATCAGACCTCACACCATTTGGTGTAGGAGTCCCATCTAGTATAATGGCTCGGTTGCCAAATTCTTAAAGGTTTTCCTCGGCTCTAGCTGTCAAAATGAGAGAGTAATGCAATGGTATCTTAGAACAACAAGGTGAGTGTGCGTGATGAGTGTGCAACAAAACTGTGTCTAGGTTCTCTTACTGCAAGAAGGGGGAAGAAAAGTGAGCCTCTAAGTTAGAGGTAATAGTAACACCCAGGAAGAGACACGCATGAACAATAAAATCCTATCCAACATCCATCGGAAGAGTCCACCGCGGATACAACAATCATTACAACCAATGAAGAGGAAAAGATTTGTCTACCATCCAGGGGAGTAGTCCACAACATATTTGATGATCGTTATAATCCATAAGTAAGGAAAGATATGTCTAGTATCCTACAAAATAGTCCACAAGGATGATACAATAGTGACCATTATAGCACATTCCAAAAAAAATAAGCACTAAAACACATGAAATAGTTCAACTATCTTAGTACATGTGAAAACAAATGTTAAATATAAATGCTCACATAATAGTCTAATAAACATCCATAAGGCATGCATGGAAACATGTTGGCCTAAAAAGGATTCTATAAGTAAGAAAACGTTCCAAGACACATTTACATTGTACATCACTATCCCCAATAGTGGGACATTGGAGCTGATCCTTTCTCCTCAAAGAACTGATTGAAACTCTCTATGCTTTGTGGGAGGAGACAAGGTGAAACGTCCTTTGCTCATACAATGAGGGGGTATATGTAACCAAGGGTTGATTCTTGACCCTTGTGACTCTTTGACTACCCTCATGATTGTTCAACTTCCTATGAATTTTCAACTAACATGACTCTTCATATTCATGTGTGTCCATTGGACTTCCACTTTAAATTACATTTGATTTAAAATTGTTAAGTTATGGTATGTTCTATGCTTATAACAATTTACTTCTTTTTCTTATTATATTCCACCGATTAGCAATCACATGTACATAAAGTAAAGTGCAGAGAGAACATTAAACGATCGACAGAAAACAAGCCAAGACAAGAGACACAAGATGTGGCAGCTAGCCAGGGACAAACCCCACAATGTGTGGGGAAACCCTTTGATCAAATCTTCTTTTATCTTCAATAATTCATCAGAGAGAAATAGTACAATAAATTTGATTCATATCAGCAGTAGCAAAACCCTAGATCAGTAGCATCAGCATTAGCGGCTTCATTATCAAACTAGGGCAGACCATATCTCACAAACCGACAGTCGGATTGACTTCATTACACCACCAAAAGTTTAAGCTTCCAGAGGAGGTTCAGATGAACCTACAGTGCAGTTCAGATGAGGAGATCTTCTACGCCACGCAAGTCAATCTTTTCTTCTGCAGTTGCAGCTTCAGTTTTAGCAGTTTCTGGCTTCAAACTAGGGCAGTCAATATCTTGCAAACCGTTCGTCGGATTGACTTCATTCCACCACCAAAATTTGTGGCTTTCAGAGGAGGTTTAGATGAACCTACAACGTAGTTCCAAAGAGGATATCTTCTAGGCCACGCAAGTCAATCTTTACTTCTGCAGTTCCAACTTCAGTTTCAGCAGTTTCCGGCTTCACATGTGTGAGAGAGAGAGACCCATTTCAGCGCAGTAGAGAAGAGACTCATATCTGCGCAGTAGAGAGAGAGAGATGTGATGAGATGAGTGAGTCTAAATGAGGAAAATTCCTCTTATATTTATACACAACGTTGGTGGGTGAATATATGCAACTGTTGGGCTTCTGAGCCTACATGAGTTGTAGGTCGGCTTGATAATAATTCCATAATCAAAATAAATTCATATCTCCATGAATACTTATCGGAATTGGATGATCTTTATATCAATTCTACACCTCTCGACGAGAGGAATCTAATAAAAATATTATTAGCCATGAATAAGATGACCCACATGAAGTTTTTCCCTGGTTTCCAATTTTAACACTCCCTCTCAACCATGGAGAACTTCATCTGCAATTTGTCTATCGGTCGTTACTATTCATCCATCAAATGCACTGCCTTGTACAGCCTGACCCTTGCCCTACTCTGCTCTATTTTTCCTGTTCTTCTTTGTCTTGTTCTGCCCTGTATTGATCTGTACTGTTTTGTTTTGTTCTGCTCTACTCTTGCATTGTTCTGTTCTACTCTGCTTTTGTCTGAATTATGAAGAAGAAGAAATGATCGAGGATGTATCATACTGACTCAAAGTCAGTCTCAGAGTATGTACCACTGGTCCCAGACCAGTCTCAACCAACCCAAAGTCAGCGTCATAGTGAGTACAACTCCAATGGTCCCAGACCAATATCATCCTCTGCTGACTCAAAGTCAGTCTCAGAGTATGTACCACTGATCCCAGACCAGTCTCAACCGACCTGAAGTCAGCGTCATAGTATGGTACAACTCCTACCACTGGTCCCAGACCAGTATCATTGATCCCAGATCAATGGAGGTCATCCTAGCGTAGGGAGTACGATAGATACAACGATTCGTCCATCGGTACTACTACGGTCCCTAACTTTATTTCCCTGCTCATTGATCAGATGAGAGGTACTTCCCATGAGTCCCAGATTGCATGGGTAGGATGCCTCGACAGGAGAACTAATCAATCCTGTCCTCACAGGAGAACACATCAATCCTGCTACAATCACCATGGAGAACACATCAATCCAGGCCACCATGGAGAACACATCAATCCAGGCCTCACAGGAGAACACATCAATCCTGCTACAATCGCCATGGAGAACACATCAATCCAGGCCTCACAGTAGAACTAATCATCCTGTTAGAGAGGAGAGTGAATCATCCTGTTCCACAAGAGAGCGAATCATCTTGTCCCACAAGAGAGCGAATCATCTTGTTCCACAAGAGAGCGAATCATCTTGTTCTAGTGCGCACCACCAGGGGAGGGTGAGTCACCCTGTGGTCGTATGTTGCTCCAGTAAGAACCACAAGCCCTCAGAGCTCCCAGAGCTCAATGTATGCAACATGCAGGACCCTTGTACAAGGGTTTCTTGACGACTCCAAGTCGTTTGGGAAAATCACAGATTAGATCTTTCCTCAGGGCTTTGACACGGTGTATCAACCTGTACATCATCTTAAAGTGATGGAGCCTCCTTGCTCATTGACTTACCATATCCCGGATAATGTCTATCTGCTGGAGCAATTGACGAATACGGGATTCCTCAATAATCGAATCCCACCTCTGGTTGTTCTTGAGAATCACAATGGTATCCAATGTAAATCCAAGCAGCTCACTGAAGAGCTTTCACAACCAGACTACCTCACACAAGGTCATGCTAGCAACAATATATTCTGCTTCGGCGGTGCTCAAAGCCACCGACTTCTGCTTCCTGCTCATCTAGGATATCGAAGTAGATCCCAAGGTGAGATAGCACCCGAAAGTGCTCTTACAGTCCACCACACTGCCTGCCCAATTAGCATTAGTATATCCAAGTAGTCTCACATCTCTGGCAGTGTATCTTAACCCATTGTGCCACGAAGATATCTCAGAAGATTCTTGGCATCAATCCAGTGAGGCTCAACCAAATATGAGCTCACAATGCTAACTGCAAAACATATGTTCGGATGGGGGTTCACCAAGAACATCAATGTGAATGAGTTTATGAAACTCAGAAGCATTTCCCAAATCTGGTCTGACATCACTACCATATAACTTCTAAAAGTTAAGATCCTTGAGGTAGTCACAAACTTGCAGTCCATTATACCGAATCTTTCCAATATCTTTACCACATATTTTCCTTGAGATAGGAAAATTTCCCCTTGCTTCTGCCACACTTCAAGTCCTTGATCCTTCATTTCAAATTCAGAAGCCATCTCCCTCTTACATTTGTGAATGAGAGGGTTTGCACCTGTTAGAAAGAGGTCATCCACATACAACACCAGTATGAGAGGCTTGTCATCTTCAACCTTAAAGTAAAGGTTAGGATCAGCTTCACTCCTAGTCAATCCCAACTTCATCAAGTAGTTAAAGATCCTCTCATACCATGCTCGGGGTGCTTGCTTCAGCCCATAGAGAGCCTTCTTAAACCTGCATACATGAGATTTCCAGTCATAAATCTCAAATCCTTTGGGTTGCTCCACGTAGATTCTTCTTTGATCGAGCCATGCAAGAACGCAGTCTTGACATCCATCTGATGTAGGTTCCATCCTTGTGAAGTGGCAAGGGCTATGATCGAGCGGATGGTCGTATATCTGGAAACAGGTGCAAATATCTCATCATAGTCTATACCTTCCTTTTGGGAGAAACCTCGAGCAACAAAATGAGCCTTATACTTTTCCGTGCTTCCATCTACTGCATGCTTTATCTTGTAAAGCCATTTGGAAGTAACAACAGTCTTGTCCTGGGGTCTGGGAACTACTTCCCAAACATCATTCTTTATGATAGACTCATATTCTTCGGTCATAGCATCCTTCCATACTTGATGCTTTACGGCATCTGAGAATGACGAAGGCTCATTTTGTATGATCGTGCTCATGATGGTCAGGTATCCTTGATACCTATTAGGTTTCTTATTTTCACGAAAGGTTCCTCGGGGTGCCGCATGTACTTCAGCATCATCAAGTAACCCCTTAAGCCATGAAGGCCTCTTCCTAGAAGAGGAAGGATCATATGGAGGAGGATCAATTGGATCCATGGGTTCTTCTACATCAGGTATTGATTCATCATCCTTTTCTTTCGGTTCCCTGGTGTTGGCTTCTTGAGAGCTCCTCAAAGTCAGAAGATTGATCACCTTTCTGAGAGCCATATCTTCGTCAAAGGTGAAATCATGACTAATTATGACTTCCCTTTGACCGGCTATATATATTCTATAGCCTTTAGTATTTTCACCATAGCCCTCGAAAATTCCCCTCTTTCCAGATGCACCCAATTTATTTCTTTTCTCTTTCGACACATGAAAATATACAAGGCTTCCAAAAATTCTAAACTGAGAAACATCAGGTTTCTTACCAGTGAAATTTTCTTTAGGAGTCTTAGAATGCACTGCTTGATGAGGGCATCGATTTTGTACATATACAGTGGTGTTTTTAGTTTCATCCCATAGAAACTTCGGAAGTCTTTCATCATGTAGCATGACCTAGACAGCTTCCACAAGCGTGCGGTTCTTCCTTCCCGCCACACCATTCTGCTCAGGAGTATGTGGTGTAGTAGTCTCCCTCTTAATGCCAGCCTTAGATATGCCTGAGTGAAACAACTCTAAAATATCGGAGGTCTTGCTTTGGCTTGAGGGGAATGGTCCCCTTTTGAGCTTTCCCTCGACACATCCCAGACATACACCTTCTTTCTCTACTTGGAATTCGGGCATCCTTGTTACCATTTGTCTTACATTGGGGAGAGCTTTGTAATGAAGGTGGTCAAACCTCCGATGCCAAAGTTCAGACTGAAGAGATGTGTCACAAGACATGACACCTAGCAGACTTCCACCGACTTGATATAAAGAATCAACTCGAAACCCAAGAGTGAAAGCATCTTTAACATTATTTTTCCATATGCGTACCTTACCATCGCTGAAGGTTACCTTATAGCCTTTGTCTTCCATTGTTGAGATGGATACCAGGTTCTTTTTGAGATCAGGTACATATAATACATCTTGTAAGTGAATCGTATTACCTTGATTCAGTTTAAGAGAAACATTGTCCTTTTCTTCCACCCTTAAATCCAGCCTTTCTTTTCGATTTAGACCCAGAATTATTTCTTTTCTTAGTGTGAGAAGAAAAAGCAGCAGGAGGACCTTTAGGCAAGGGCATTTCCTACTCTTCTACCCTTGTTTGTTCTTGAATTCATCTAGCCATTAATTCCTCGAAACTAGGAATTACATTATAGTTCAGAAGAGTAGTCCTGAACACATACCATTCAGATGGTAATCCTCCGAGAGTTGTGAGTGCCATTTCTCTGTCAGTAATGGTTTCCCAAATAGATAGGAGATCGTTCTTGATCTCGGTGATTCTTAAGAAGTATGCTTGCATACTTTCATCTTTACCCTTCTTGATTTCGCTCAACTTATTTCTAAGAAACAAAACTTGATTTGCATCATTAACTTTAAATAAACTCACCAATCTGTCGTAGATTTCCTTGGAGGTGTCTAGATTAGAGATGTAGGCCACCAAGCGCTTGTCGATAGAGTCTCGGATGATCTTCTTTGTTTTGACTTCTCCATTTTTCCATTTGTTCCAGGCAGCAGCAGATGCATTTGATGAAGGCTCAACAATATTGCCTCTTACATGGTCCAGCACTCCTTGATCTTCAAGGGTTAGATCGATAGACATCTTCCATCCGTGATAGTCAGCTTTCTCATGGAGCTTGTCTTTGGTAGGAAAGAGTGTTGAGGACCCCATAGTTCTTTTAGGATAGCCTTGCCAATCTTCTCTTCAATGATTTCTCTTGCTCTTGCTTGGGCTTTGTCTTCACCTTAGCTATGATACCATGTTAAGTTATGGTATGTTCTATGCTTATAACAGTTTACTTCTTTTTCTTATTATATTCCACCGATTAGCAATCACATGTACATAAAGTAAAGTGCAGATAGAACATTAAACGATCGACAGAAAACAAGCCAAGACAAGAGACACAAGATGTGGCAGCTAGCCAGGGACAAACCCCACAATGTGTGGGGAAACCCTTTGATCAAATCTTCTTTTATCTTCAATAATTCATCAGAGAGAAATAGTACAATAAATCTGATTCATATCAGCAGTAGCAAAACCCTAGATCAGTAGCATCAGCATTAGCGGCTTCATTATCAAACTAGGGCAGACCATATCTCACAAACCGACAGTCGGATTGACTTCATTCCACCACCAAACGTTTCGGCTTCTAGAGGAGGTTCAGATGAACCTACAGTGCATTTTAGATGAGGAGATCTTCTAGGCCACGCAATTCAATATTTGCTTCTGCTGTTGCAGCTTCAGTTTCAGCAGTTTCCGGCTTCAAACTAGGGCAGTCGATATCTTGCAAACTGTTCGTTGGATTGACTTCATTCCACCACCAAAAGTTGCAGCTTTCAGAGGAGGTTTAGATGAACCTACAGCGCAGTTCCAAAGAGGAGATCTTCTAGGCCACGCAAGTCAATATTTACTTCTGTAGTTCCAACTTCAGTTTCAGCAGTTTCCGGCTTCACATGTGTGAGAGAGAGAGACCCATTTCAGCGCAGTAGAGAAGAGACTCATATCTGCGCAGTAGAGAGAGAGAGATGTGATGAGATGAGTGAGTCTAAATGAGGAAAAGTCCTCTTATATTTATACACAACATTGGTGGGTGAATAGATGCGACTGTTGGGCTTCTGAGCCTACATGAGTTGCAGGTCGGCTTGATAATAATTCCATAATCAAAATAAATTCATATCTCCATGAATACTTATCGGAATTGGATGATCTTTATATCAATCCTACATCTCTCGACGAGAGGAATCTAATAAAAATATTATTAGCCATGAATAAGATGACCCACATGAAGTCTTGCCCTGGTTGCCAATTTTAACAAAAATATACATGGTTAATAATAGTGATGTGTCCTTTGACAACTCATGACACGACTTGACATGACAATGCTGACATGGACTACCATGCTGAGGTGGCAATGTCAAGATGTTGTTGCTACTCACTAATAGATGTGTTCTTGAATGTCCTTTCTCTTCTCCTCTGCATAGCTTGATGATGCAGGGTCTTCAATGATCTTTGGTCTTGAAATGTGGTTGCATACATGTGATCATTTTTCTTTTTCTTGATATGTTTCTTTGTCCGTCCAGCTGTAAGTGAGTCTTTAGGCATGTTTCCTCCTTCACATCATTCTTCATCATCTCTGCATGACCTACCAGTTTACTTGTTCCCACAATTCAACCATGACAGGAAGACATCAATCCAAAAAAATACCTAGTTTAAGATGATGCATTGTTATCCATGGATTGAGTCCGAGACATGTGACATGCTAGAAAGAAGGCCCAATAACTATTCATTTTTTAGTTCCAGGTGACACAGAGAGATTTTGGTCACTGAGACTATGCAGAGTGCAACTCAGGCTTATCTGAGGAACTTTTGAGCACAATCCTTATTGAGGCGAAAAATTGCATAGGGGCCACTAGGAGATAGGATTGCACAATGGAGATAGTCAGTGGCTGATGCAGGATGTTACCCTGGGAGACAAATCTACGTAGTTTTCAGATGCAAGGAGGATTGGGTAGCAGAGAGAACTGGAGGACAGATCTGCGCAATTCATGATGTCAGTGAACTCCGGTTGAGGGAGGACACTGCGGGGCACTTTTGATATTTTGGAGGCAATACGTGAAGGGATATTTATGAATTTTAGGTTTCCAGTCTGCAAGGGGAGAAGCTTGAGGACTGATATTGTGAAGTGCGCAGTTTAAGTCAAGCCAAGAGGAGATACTGCGCACTTATGGGGATGAAAGGAGGTTTCTTAGCTCTCAAATTACGCAGTGCAACTAACCTGGGGGTAGTGATTGAAAAATGCATAGTTCCAGGCAACAAGGTTTCATCACTGAGGGCTAATACTACGTAGATCGCATTTTAGTCGGGGTCCAGTGAACTGAGTTGCCCGGTCGGGAAGATTTTCAGAGAAATGACTAAGTGCAAGAGGAAGGTGAACTTGTGTCGAACTTGAAATTTGTGATCACACACTTAGAATACTTTGAAGGCATGAAAAACTAGACCACTAGAACAACAATACAAATCACTAACCTCTATGAGACTGTCTCATAACAAGAAGCGACAAGTGCGACACTTGAGTTAGACTTTAGGATGACCAAGACAACAAGTGTGCAACAACGATTAAAACTTTGTTTATGAATGTGACAGACGTTTACATAGCTAGGATAACTCAAATACACAAAGACTAACATTTGAAGCCACCATAAAAGGTCCACAAGCATGGTAAAAGAGTCAAACATGTCAAATGATGACAATTAATCAAACAAGAAAAAGGGTTGAAAATAATCTACGAAAGCTCTCGAAATTGTTTCAAGTATTTTCAAGAATAAAGGAAAAGACCAAGGAAGGCTCCAAGATTGGAGTGTAAGCCAAAATTTTGGAGGGTGTTCCAACCATTACAACAGGGTACATGGCAGTGCAATCCATGGTAGTGTTATCTAATACATAACCGTATGATGTTAGCATTCCTATACACTCATCATATGTGGTGCGCCTTCCTATATACCCAAAGGTATGTGGAAGAATTATCCTATATACTTCGAAATACATGGAAAGAAGACCATCTCCTAATGCAAATGGTTAATGAAAAATCCTACATTTAGAGATGTCAAAAAATATATTCTAGCCTAGACCAACTAAATGTGTTTTCAATGTTTCAAATTCTCCTTAGATTCATTGGAAAATTTTAAAGGTTCCTCTTGATTAAGGTTTATGTTTGATTGTAAAAGCAAAGCATCCACTTGAATTATTAAAATGTGGCTAATATGGGAGAGCTCTTTTCAATTTGATAAATATATAGCTAGAGGAAAGGAGTAGGTTCTAGTTCAAAAATGTAGAAAACAAAGCTTCCAAACAAGACCTTCAAAGACACTATTCCAATTTCAAAATTTCAAAGCCCTAATGCATAAGAAAATCAATTTTTTTTTTTCTTTTTCCCTTTTTTTCTTTCAATGTATAGAGAACTGAAACTATGACTAAATTACTGTAATAAAAGAAATTCAATCAGATAACTATTATAACTAATGACTCAATAATCAAGTTATATGTAAAAATATCTAATGGACGAGAAGAAATAAAATTTCTACCAAAGAGCCATCTATTGGAAAGCAGGACACTACTGAGAGGGGTGGTGAATTAGTAGTGTAGGAATTTTACCAATTTTTTTTTTTTTGTGCACATCATTAAATACTTCATAAATAACTTAAATAACCATAACAAATATTAATGTAAACAATCACAATGGAACACACAAGAACAAGTAATTTTTAGAACTGCGCTTCAGCTCATTCGTAGGGAAAGATACAACTTGTTGTTACAATTTCTCTGGCTACGACCAATAGGAAGCTACAACTCCCTGATTTTTCAACTACAACTAAATGGATCTACAACCCCAACAATTCTCTAGAACCCACTAAAAGGAAATTCAACCCCTAATAAACATGCTACAACTTGCTTTAGAGACTCGATGTTCCATATTTCATCTATTTTCATTCTAGGATCGATAAGTCCCTTCTCTTCTTTCAAAAATAATTAAATATCAGTCACCGCTCAAAAATTGTTGGAAAAAATGATAATACTGAGAGGGGGGGTTGAATCGATATTAAGGTTAATTTTAACTTTTTAAGCCTATTTACTTTTCTTATTCAAGCTTAATGACACCCATCCATATAATCAACAACAATATGTAATATGGCAGCAACATTAACTCAACATACAAGCATACACACCATGAGACACAAGGTTTTACATGGAAACCCTTTCGTGAGAAAACCACCTAATATTTTTGTTGTTATTGATGTAAATAAGAGCACATACTCTATTACATCAATCTGTTTTGTGAGCCACCACTCACAGGAAGCACCAACTCCCTTTGCTTATTTTCTAGCACCCACTAGCAGGAAACACTAGCTCCCTCTTTTAGTAGATCCATGTCTAGCTTACCAGAAGCACCATGTGAAGCACCAACTTCACAAATTTGTTGCAAGTACCAACTTGCAGGACGCACCAACCCCCAAGCCTTCTCAAGCATCCACTAGAGACAGAAGCACCAACTTGTGTTATGTAGGCTCCAACCCACACTCAAATACGAACTCAATGTTCTTTGTAATTTTCCAGCCACTCTCCCTGATATCAACTATGTTCTCTACTCACTTTGCTCACTCTACAGTAGCCCATGATATGCTTCAATAATAGTCACTCATCGTAGTCGATGCAGCTATGTCTCTACTCTTCATTAACATAAACTCAACTCTCACCCTCTTGCTCTCCATAGCACACAACACAAAACTCTCTTCCTTCTTTTTCTGTACAGGCAACTTTGATCTTTCTCATACATCACATGAAACTACGACCTCTTTCACACAGCACATGAAACTACAACCTTACTCACATAGTATAGAGACAAATTTCACCTTTCTCATAGTAGTGCATCTCTCAGGATCTCTCATCTATGCATAGGCACTCTCAGCCTTTATCAGTAGAAAAATCTCTCTCTCAGCCTTACAGAATAGTGCACTCACCCACACTTTTTCCATTTAGCTCACTTTTGCAACTACTTTTCTTTGCCCCCATTGCACATTTGAGCTCCTGGGTTTTGTTCCTTTGTTTCTCCCTTATCGATGTTGCCACTTTGTCCTATATTCACACTGTGCAAGTGTACCTTGGCATGGTTCTACCATACCGTTTTCATGTCTAACATGGTTTCTTCCACTGCGTTCACCATGGGAATGGGCACTTGGCTATTTCTCCATACTAAGAATGAATTCTCAGTCTACCTACACACTCCAACCAGGCACAGTGCTCTCTGTGTGAAACTTTCCTATCACTAAGCCTCTCCATGATTATTCATTGTTTCGTACGAATCAGTTGTACTTCAGCAAGGCTTCTCTGTGGACCATGTCATTTTTTCCTTGTCTCAGAGTTTTATACTGATCTTTGACAGTCGACATTTATTCCAACGAACAACTCCATTGCACTCATTTACTCTTTAGCTACCAACTCATCCAACCTTCAATACTCCTTTTTGCTACTCTATCAGAGCTTTTACACCGTAGTGCAATTTCAAAGCCCTAGCATCTCGTAACTATATTAAGAAGATGTTACGATAATACAATATTCTAATTTGCCTTTAGCCCCTTCTTCTTAACTCCTTATAGAATCTCCACGATAGGACTCTTGCCTATCACCATCGGTATAACACTTAGGTGCTGACTCCTTTAGGGTCCTACTGGGGGCTTTTCTTGTTGTGTTATTTCTCTGTGGCCTTTTTTTTCTGGGCTCCATGATCAAGCACCAACAACATCAGAAACTTCACATATCGTAACTTTCTCCAAAATTCATTTAAAGCGGAGTTTCGAAATCTCCAACCTTCGATATGATCCACAACATTTAGGTTCTAAGTCGTGCTCTATCCCCTTGGCTATATTGGTTTCCTCGACCAAGAGCCAAAAACATCGAAGCCCCCATACTAATTTTTTTCAATAAATAACTTTTATAAAGTTCTGATATCCTCAATCCTTTGATCACAAACTTTGGATATGAAATCATCACTGCCACGTGGTGACTCGTTAGATGTGACACATGTCACTTGGTTATGGCCCATCAGGCCACCAAAAACACCAAAATTGCCTGCCACATGTCCTTCCATACTTCCATGTCATGCTGACATCATCTCCCACTTGTCCCTTATAAGAGCCAAT
The DNA here is from genome assembly GCA_031772625.1 of Pinus tabuliformis. Lineage (NCBI taxonomy): Eukaryota > Viridiplantae > Streptophyta > Pinopsida > Pinales > Pinaceae > Pinus > Pinus tabuliformis. Next base: position 314,511,007 of record CM062820.1, on the reverse strand, counting down.
TAGATCTTCTCATGTTTCTTTATCAAAGCTAGGAGACGTTGCCATGTGTACTTATCAGAGCCAGTCACATGCGACCATGTGTCCTATTAGAGGAGAGAGAAAAGGGCTCACACACCTTTGATTTTGAAATGAAATCCTTTGTTAATCCTTTATTGGCATTTCCAACGGTTTTCAACACTATTGACGCTTCACCCATATCGGAACTTTTTAAAGGGTTCACACAAAGAAGTTTCAATTCTTCGATTGCCAATATGCGGATATGCTAGTGTGAAAATCTTTGATCTCCTAATGCACCAATATGATAACCTTCGATTGTGGATTCACCAATACACTAACCTCTGATCACTGATGCATCGATATGTAATGCTCTGATGTTGCGATGCGTTAGTATGCCCGACCTCCGATATGCGATCGCCGATATGGATGATGCTTCGATGTGTGATCTCCGATATGCCTAATGTCATTGGACCTCCAATATGCCGATACACCAATGTGTCAATCTCTGATTTCCAATATGCCAATGTACCGATACACCAATGTGCTGATCTTTGATATCCAAGCCTTCTTAGGACTCTAAGTCCCTGAACTTCAGCGGGCCATAACTTTTTATCTAAGAATCCAATTTTGGACTTCTACATATCATTGGAAAGATTATTTGGAGCACTTTATAATGGATAGGGTTTGATATATGTAATCAGCCCATCTACTAACTCTAAGAAGGCTCCAAAATCTCAGCCATTTTTCTTCTCCTTGACTCTCTAGATAGTTGAACTCACAACCACCAAGGTGATTCTCTAAATGAAGCCTACAGTTACCATGAGATTACGTCCTAACTGGAACAATAGTAATCATTTTATGGCTTCTTCAGTAAGCCTTCTACTGTGATGATTTTCTACAAGAAGCCTGTAGCTACCATCGAATTCCATCTGGCTCATCACTGCAATCATCATTTTATGGCTTTTCCACTAAGCCTTTTGATATGACGATCCTCTACTTAAAGCTTGAATCTGTCATAGGAATCCCTCTGAGCCATGAAAAAAATGGGATTCCTCCTGGGCCATCACTTCCAACGTTTACTCTGACAAGCATCCAAGCTAGTCTGGTTGAAATCAATGCCAACACTCATGCTAATATTTAGGTAATGCCAACTTCCCAACACGTCTCCCCAACATGATTGTTGACATCAATGCCAACACACTTGTAGATGCCTTCACTAGGCCACTATCACTAGTAGAAAATGGTGAAGTTAGTGACTAGGTGACTAAAAATGTTAGTCACCACAACTTTTCCAAATGAAATACTACCAAAAATTAGCAATATTAAGAGACCCAACTAAAAACGGCTAACATAAATGACTATTTTAGTCACCAGTTAAAATATACGACTAGATAATAAGTAATACTAATAAAAATGACTAATTCAGTCTATGAAAAAAAATATGACTACCTAACAAAAACTACAATAATATGAATTAGTCGTTTATGTTAGTCATTTTAATTGCGTCACTTCAAAAATCTAAACTTACAAGTCATAGGGGATTCAAAGTTTGTTTTAGATTGGGTGAAAGGATGATTAAAATTATCGAGTTTATTAGAATCTTTAGGGTCATATCATTTGATCACATTCACAAGCAATCAAATTCAAAGGTCGACAAATTATCGAAAAGGGGAGTGGGCCAACACCTCCTTTTGCAACACAAAATGACCACCTATATAGGTTGCAACAACCATTCCAACTTATTTAGTTGGTTGCACATATATTTCACATTTCTTCTTGATATTGAAAAGTGGTAGTGCTAAGGAGAGGGTATGAACTTTGATCAAAGAATGTTCACTTAGTACCACTACCAAATTTCTTTCATGCAACTTGCATGATGATAAATGGATTACATTTGAATGTTACAAATGTGTAAGTAGTCCACATTCAACTTTTTGGTCTTCATTGTCCTTAGTAACAACGACAAGTTTGAATATTTCCTTTATTTATCATCGCAAACACATAACTCTTTGTTGTCCCAAACATAGTTAATATTGTTGGTGTATGATCTCTTAATTGTGTAATGGTCTCTTGATGATGATAACAAACTCTCAATCTCAAATGCTCATGAATATGTTGAATGAATGATCTAATGCCTTACTTGTATAGACAATTTATGATTCATTTTCTATTTTTATTGTGCCACTGTATATATGCTTCACTAGCATCCCATGCTATATGGTTACTTGAGCAAGATTTATCTTTCATTTTTCAAGTATAAGTTGGTTGCATAAATAAGCATAGTTGTGTAATTAAAATCATTCAAAATTTGTTAATAATTCATGGTTTGTTTGACTATTCGCACACTTATCCCTGACCTTTTACTTTGACGGTGAATAGTGTCAAATCACTAGTCTTCTTTAAGGAACTTGCTTTCATTAAATGACCTAGCTTAGCTTGATATTTAAGGATTCCCCCCAGAAAAGGATATCCTTCTTGTAGTCTAAATAGTGAGAGAAGGCCACCAATTGACATTCGGTGGCTTTCTTGATGGGTAGGGTCAAGACTTTTTTTTTCTATGAGAGTGTTTGAGTGGAGATACAATCTATAAAATGCTTACAAGAAAATTAGTTTCCTTTATTTCCATCACCTAAACTACTTCCAATAAAATCATGCGCTTTTAATAAAATCTAATTTTGATAAATAATTAATTCAATAAAATTTAAAAAATAAGATTATTATTATTATTGTTATTTTTTTGTATATGAGATACTACCACAGTCACCTCCAAGTGTACCCACATTGCCTCACACGTGACACACTGAGCTAATGGAAGTTTAAACCAATAACATCATAAGAAATGCCTTAACAAGCCAGTCTGTCATCAACTAATCTACACCATGGGGAAAATTAGAAATAACTTTCAATATTAAAAAATATCTTTTAATATTAAAAAATATAGCCAATTTATTTTATTTGAAAATCAATTTTAACATCTAATTTAAGGAAAGTCTGTAAAATAAAATTTAATGTGAAAAATGTTAAGAAAAATAAAGTTGGGGTAAATTATTAAAAAAAAATTAAGTAAAGTGAAATATAAAATTAATAATTATAATTATAATTAATAATTCAATCATATTACTCCTAATTTAGCAAGTGTCATATGCATAAAATCTCTTCATATGCAAACCTTTTTTAAAATGAAAAGAGATTTGATCCCCTCTACCCTTGGTAAATCCAAAATTAAGATCTAAACTTAAGATAGATCCAAGCTAGTTTTATATCAATTTATGTAATTGAAAGTAAAGAATTATTATTTTAATGAAAAGTTACTTTCAAAAATATTTGTAATTTCCTCAATTTTAAAATAAAGCTAGCCTAGTTCCATCTTAACTCTGGATCTATCAAGCGATGAGAGGGATCACATCTCTTGAGGTGCAAACCTCTTTTTTGAGTGCAAAACTTGAGGAAATGTTTGTACCTCGAGAGATTTGATACCTCTCTATGCTTGACAGATCCAGAGTTAAGATGGATCTAGGTTGGTTTCAGTCATGTGTGACCAAAGAAAATCTAACGAACATATGATTAATTTGATCAATAATACATAAATTCATCTAATATTAATATAATCATTTTAAATATGCTAATATGTCTCAGATTAATCTATATATTTTAATTTTAAATTTTCTTAGTTGCCTCAGTTTGTTGTGATGATAATAACTTTAATGATGAAAAATGATGAAATATAAATTTTGAATGTAAAGGGACAATGTAATAGTGTTGAATGATATAAAATGTGAATAATAAGAATATAGTCAATTACAAATAGTCTTCATTGTGGTTAATCTAAAACTATTTTCTTCTATTATTCTTATTGTCACCCTTTTTACCTTTTTCATCTTTTCATATTGATTGTCATATTTCCATATCGATTATATGAAAAGGATAGGTTAAACCATAAACCATTTAAATCTTTAGCTCAATCTATTGTAGTAAACATCATTCCTTGTCTCTCCTTCTCTCCAATATTAATAGGTTGAATTACTATAACACAAAAATCAATGTACATTGTCAATAATTTTTTGTTCTTACACTAAAATCAATGCACAATGTTAATCCTATAACTTTAAAATTAATGTACCATTATACATCCAATTACATCAAAACAGAAATCAACATTTACACTAAAATTAATGAATCTAATGCAAGTAATTAAATAATATTAAAAAACAACATTTACACTAAAATCACAGCATCTAATGAAAGCAATCAAATAATATTAGAAATAAACATTTACACTCAAATCAATTCATCTAGTGCACGTAAGAAAATTGGATTATAAACCAACATCTATACTGAAATTAATGCACCTAGTGCAAGTAAGAAAATAGGATTATAAAGAAACAGATACTCTGAAATAAATGCATCTAGTGCAAGCAATCAAATATGTTTAGAAATCACCATCTACATTTAAATCAATGAATTTAGTGCAAGCAATTAAATAAGATTAGAAATCACCATCTACACTGAAATCAATGCATCTAGTGCAAGCAATCAAACATTATTTGAAATCAACGTCTACATTGAAATCAATGCATCTAGTGCAAGCAATCAAATAGGAATAGAAATCACCATCTATATTGAAATCAATGCATTTAGTGCAAGCAATCAAATAGGATTAGAAATAATCTACATTGAAATTAATGCATCTAGTTAAAGTAATCAAATATCATTAGAAATCAACATATACACTAAAATCAATGCATCTAGTGAAAGAAATCAGCATCTACATCGAAATCAATGTATATAGTGCAAGAAATATTCTTCCCTCTCCCCCCCCCCATATATATCTACATCTCCACTCTATCTCAACCCCCCAAACACACATGCTATTTCAATTTATACCTATCAATCTCTTTGTCCCTCCCTCTCTCCATCTCTCTCTTCTTTCCTCTCTTCACTTTCCATCTATATCTCTATCTCCATTTGCCTCTCTATATCACCACCAAAACATACACTCTATTTCTTCAATCTATCTACCTATCCCTCCATCCTCTTCTCTCTCTCTCTCTCTCCCTTGCTTTTATCTCTCTTCCTTAATTCTTTCCTCTCTCCCTCTCTCTCCATCCTCTTCATCACTCCCTCTCTCTCTCTCTCTCACCTTTCTCTCTATATTTCTTTCTTCTTACCCCTATCTCTCTCCCCCTCCAAATCCATCTCTTTTTCTCTCCCTCACTCCACTCTCTCACATCCTATCTCTCTTCCTTTCTCTCTTTCTCTCTCTCTCCCTTACCCTTTAGCCTCCAACTCTATTACTATATCCCTCCCTCTCCCCTTCTCTCCCCCATTCTCTAAACCTCTCCTTCTTTGTCTTTATCTCAACTCCAAACATACAAACTCTCTCTCCATCTCTCCATTATTACTCCCTCTCTCTCTCCACTTACCACTCTCTATGTATTTCTTCTTCCCTCCCTCTCTCCCCCACCAACTCCATCTCCCTATCCATCCCTCTCTCCTCCTCTCTCTCAAATCTTATCTCTTGTACTTCCTCTTTCTCCCTTTCTCTCCTACCTCCCTCTCTCTTCCCCCATCTCTCTCTCTCTCTCTCTCTCTCTCTCTCTCTCTCTCTCTCTCTCTCTCTCTTCCCTCCAATCTTATCTCTTCCCCCGTATCTCTCTGTCTCTCTCTCCACCTATGTTACTATATCCCTCCCTCTCTCCTTCTGTCTCCTTCTCTCCCCCCTTCTATCTATCTCTCCTTATTTATCTCTTTATCTCACCCCTAAACATACACTCTTTCTCTCCAAATCTCCCTTACCAATCCCTCTCTCTCTCCACTTCTCACTCTCTATGTCTTTCTTCTTCCATCCCTCTCTCCCCCTACAACTCCATATCTCTATCCCTCCCTCTCTCCTCATCTTTATCATCCTTCCTCTCTCGCCCTTTCTCTCCTATGTTTATCTCTCTTCCCCTCTCTCTCTCTGCCTTCCAATCCTCTCACTATCTCCCTCCCACTCTCCTCTCTCTCTTCCCCCTCCATCTTTGTGTCTCCCTCTCCCTCTCCCTCTTTTACCCTTCTCTATCTCTCTCTTTTTATTCCTCCTCTCCCCTCTCCTTTAGTTTATCTCCATCTCTCCCTTGTCACTCCCCATATTTCTCCACCTCTATAACTTTATGTCTTTGTTCTTACCTCCAATATATATAGAGTTAATATGTATCATGACATATTAATATATATTATAATATAACAAATTTAATATTGGATTAAAACAAAGTTATCATATTTAATAATATCAATATTATGATATATTAATATGAATATTAGATCTAATAATAATAATAATATTTTAATATTAATATTATGGTTAATAGTATTTTTTGCGTGGTATTAATAATAATTTGGCCCATAGGCTTCACCTAAATAAAACCTATTTTTTGAGTTTTCATAAATATAAAGAGGTTAATGGAGTAAAGATAAAAAGAGGTTTTATTTATTTACCATACCTTTGGAGTAAATATATAAAAAAAGGTCTTATTTATTTACCATACTTCTGGTTTATTTATATTTTTATTTATTTACCATAGCTCTTTCTTTTAACTATTCGTAAACCTCTTTATATTTTAAATTTATGTTGTGTTTATACATAATAATAATTAGATTGATTTTTAAATAGGGCCGACATTAGATTAACAATGTTAAATGTTAAATATTAACTTTTACATTTACGTTTATGTTTACATTTACATTTAAGTTTACATGTTTACGTTTTTACCGAGATCTACCCCATGGGCGCAATAATTATTTTATTTTTAATCTGAAATTACAAATAACTTTGAAAAATACATATAAATAACCAAAAACAATTTTATATTAATTAAAATAAAATAAATTTCAATTAATTGAAAGTTAAAATAATATTATTTGAATGAAAATTTGATTTATATTTTCAAAGAGAGTAAAGAGATTTATAATTATTTTATTTAAACTTTGAATTACAAATAACTTAATAATTTAATAATTTAAACTGCTATAAATTTGGGGTTTTGGGTGATTTTTCCCTAAACTATAGGGGTTATAGATCATCTTGCCTTGATAATTGGCAATGTAAAGGCATTGTTTTACATCTCACACTGTTTCTACCAGGGTAACACCTATCCAAATCCAAATCTCTAGGAGGATAAAATTGATCCAGATCTAGATTTTTAGTGGATCCATGTGTTTGGTGCCCCTGAAAACCAACATCTCAACCATTAGAGTGATTTCACATTCTATCGGAATTGAGCTAGCAACAACTAGTTGGGAACTAGAGAAAGAGAGATGAACTGAGTTGTGAAACCTGGAAAAAATGTAGTAGGTTTTTAGATTCGAAGTTCCTTGTAATGAAGACATGGTGGGTGCTTTAGATGTTGGTTACATGTCTAGCAGTTCAAACCATTGCCCATGGATCAATGGATGTCGAGGTTTCATCGAAATGAAATTCAAACCTTTCCCGACGGATCAATGGACAAGGTTTCATCGAAATGCAGCTTGAACCGTTGCCGACAGATCAATGGATGTCGAGGTTTCATCGAAATTTGGTCTTTGAAAATGTTGAGGAAACCTTTGGATCTGATGCTCGATTACTCTCATATTTTTTGTTGAGCTAAATCAAATATTCAGCTTGCAGAATGATTGATCTAATCATTACGCACTATGGGAAAGGTCAAGTATCTTCCTTCTTGGCCGATCTAGATACTATGCTAGATCTGGTGAGTAACTCTTAACAAAGTGTGAAAAAGCATTTCCTAATTAATTTTAGATTTTCTGGAGTATTTCCATATTTTTTTTATTAGATTACGTTTTTCATCTATATCTCGAAGATGATAGTGGATGGTTCCAAATTTAGATTTGACATTTTTTAATTATTTAAATCATGTGTATTTGATTTTTCTGGAGCTTCTCTATGTTATTTATTTCTCTTGGGAGATCAGATCTTCCATATATGTCTTCAAAACTTCGACCCGAAAATCATTATCCTTTTTCTCTTAAATGTTTTATTTTTTGTTTGAATTCAAATTGCAAATATCGGTAGACATGGTTTCTAATGCAACTTTAGCAACCATGGCCAAACACGCAAGAAAGCATTGCGTACAGGTTTATCAGGTTGCTTCTTCAATGGTAAATCCCATCACAATTCAAGAATTTTAAAAAATAATATTTGAACATTTTAAATGTAATCCCTACATTGATTGAAAAGGAAACCCAGTAAAATTGTTGAAGCAATTGACCTACGTTAATACTATGGAGAATTATGGGCAGGCTCTAGACACAGCTATTAGTTCGACAAAAAATGCCAGTAAAATTGTTGAAGCAATTGACCTGTGTTAATACTATGGAGAATTATGGGTAGGCTATTATTTCACCAAAAAATGTAAGTTGTAATGATGCTCTGTGTTTCTCACTCGAAATTTTGATGAATATAAGTGGAATTTGAAAAGTTAAAAATTTACACACGTAAATTTTATTTTGCATATAATTTTTGCATGTAATATTTGTTCAAGGAATAGATTCATTATTTAATCTAAAGGATTATTGGTTCACCATAAATAAAAAATAAAAAAAATACATAAAATGAATAATTGCAAAATGATAGTCATATTGCAGATAGCGAGGTTATCAAGATCATCTATCAATATCATCTAAAAAATATATGTTACAGTGATTGAAGCACCTAGAAAAGATCTACGAGCCATATGCATTCTATGAAGGAAGGTAAATTATGTGCAATGGAGATGAAAAACAAATTTGTTGGTGCTGTATTGTTTTAAACATTTTGATTGGTAATAAAGCAACGTACATTAATATTTTTTTTAATATATTTATGCAGATTCGATACAATTTTGAAAAATTGTTTCAAGAGCTATCTGAAGATGAACGAGACAATTTCAGATTTCATGTGAAGATGAATGATATAGTTTCGGATTTGATGTTAAGATTATCAGGTGGAAAAATTACATTGGAAATATTCATATTCCTTGACTTGGTGAATATATCTTAAATGGGTGAATATGTATCAGTGGATCACAATGGCTGCAATGGTCGACATCAATTTTCACTTCACTGGGTTCACTATTTCTGGGAGAGTGATGGGGGTTGTTGGAGCAGAAAGTTGTCTATATATAAATGGAGGTCGTGCCAGTGTGAACGTTGAACTCATTTCCACTAGAAATGATCTCATTAATGATGTGTTTATATAGCAAGGAATTAGTTACATGTTTACAAATATTACTCCAAGGAAATATAGGCTGGCTGCTTCCCATTATGAATACATAAACTTCATCAATTCTTGAGTAGTATACAAATATTAGGTCATATCAAATCCCACTACATTTTTTTTCAAAAAGGAAAGGCCATGATAGTTTTCTCTCTTTTTCTTAGCTTGATACATAGAATAAGCTTGGAGATTCCTTAAGGATGAGTGTCTAGAGGACACAATAGCCCTCCCTCCATGAAATCAAATGTGAAGAAGTGGAAAGAACAAGCTCTATGAGCCAATTGTTAAACAAAGGAAGAAGATAGAAGGTCATACCTAATGTTGCTACACATGAGGAACAATGATTGAGGTTTATATAGTGTATCTTCTATAATATTCTCTTTCAAATATGTGACTCTCATGTTCTCTTAACAATTTTCCAAAGAGGCTCTCCAAAGATGGAGTTGGGCTTTGGAAATCTGGTAGTAGATGACATCTTTTATGTCCCAAGTTATGATATGGATGATTTAGTTGTTTCTCAGGGTAACCCTATTTTAGGTGTTCATGTATACCTTTATTGAGATGATTTCCATGAGGTGAAGTGCCCTCAAAGAAGCTCCTTGGCAAAATCAAGCACTTTGTCGTGCAATATATGATGCATATGGGAAATTTGCTTTTAATTTTATGCCATGTGGGAAACAAAGGTTGTTTCCATTCTACAAGGGTGAGAATACAATATTTAATGTTTCACTTCAATCTATAGAGGTTCTTGTTGAGCATAGTCATGCTAATATATCTCAGCCATTTTAGGTCATAGGTTTCTCAGTTGGAGGACTTGTGGTGACTTTTGAAGGAGTTTGTTTTGAAGGTGTTAAGATATTAGTTGATGGACAAGAAAGAGCTACAACATATTTCTAGGGATATTACAAACTTGATCATGAAACATCAACACGCTACACAATCAAGGCTAATAAGGATCACTTTGAGTTTAGGAGTTTGGAAAATTTCATGGTTCTGCCAAACATGGCTTCAATCCCAAAGATAGAAGCAACACATTATAATATTTGTGGTTCCCTAAAATTAGTGACAAATGGCTATTATGGCAAGCATCAAGTTGGCTTGACACATGGGCTAGACAATGTTAAGCCTGAACTAAAGAGGATTGATGATATGGGAAATTTCTGCTTTGAGGTTCAACCATGTTAATATGGAATATCCCCACTGACCACAACAGTAGAACGTGATTCTGGTTTTCAATTTTCACCATCACATATTGATGTGACAGTAACTAGACCAATGTTTGGCATTGAATTTATAAAGGCCCTTGTTGATATACATGGATTGGTGATATGCAAGGAAGGATGCATCTCTTAGGTTTCTATATCACTTACCTCTCTCGTTGTTGAACTCTGGGTTCAGAGAAGCTTAACTCTTTAAGTTTAAAAAATGAGAGTAGTGACTTCATATTTGAGAAAGTCCTACCTGGTGCATTGTGTCTTGAGATAAAACATGGACCTTCACCTGATTTGTTAGAATGGGATGATGATTGGTGTTTGGAGAGAATGGTTATTGATGTCAATGTTGGTGTTTTCGATCATTCAGAGATAGTGTTTATCCAAAAATTTTATTGGTTGTGTATTATGTCTACTCATCCTGTGCTTCTTACATTGTGTAGCCAAACAAAGAACCAATGAATTTTTTGATTGAGAAAGGATGGTAGCAAATCTACTTAGAAGCTTCTCGTGTGCACATGCTTCATTTCTTGAACTCGTGCATTTTCTTTGGAATGTCTTCATTAGAATTCAATGTATTGAACCATAAGCCTATATATTTGACTGGTGAAAAATATCTACTGAGTGGTGAAATACATGTTGATTCAAGTTCTTATCCCAAAGAAAATGAGTTTTCTCGAAGAATTATTATAGACATACGACAAAATGAGGGTGCATTTATAGATATGATCAATAATGTCAAACTTGTTTCAAGTGCTAATGGAGCAAGAAACATTGTTGTATATCAGTACACTCATTGGGCCAATCTTGAAGATGAAATGGTCTTTGTTCTGAGAGATAAAAGGAATGCTAGTGAGTTTTTTTTTTTTAAAGGTCTTGTTTTATCCAAGAAGTTGGTACGTTATTGTTAAAATTGATGGGTACAAACATGCTATTCCTTCTTTTGTGGGTTTCCTAGGAATGTACATTCAGGGTCAGTGCTTCTAGCAATCCCAGGTGTTGAAATTAAAATAATTTCTCAAAATGACAGTAGCAATGGTCTTTTGAAGAAGGGTGACTTGGTTCTTCAAACTTCGACGTGATCAGATGGTCTGTTTTTGAGTGGTCCTTTGTATGATGCTACTGAGTACTATGTTGAAGATTCCAATGGATATCATTTAAAAGAACTTGCATAGGACCCATTTTGAAGCTTAGCTATATGCTCATCTAATTTGATCGGATGCCCCACTCGACTAGCCAAACCATAAAGAATATTTGATCATCAGTATTCGACCTTCTGTGCACTCCCTGCGTTTGTGGTCCTCGGTAGAGGAATCACTGAATTTGCGTCAAACAACTGCTAGATATGGACAAAACCTCTTCAATTACATTGCTTCAAACTACAACCATGTAAGTCTGGATTTTACTATTACTTTCAATGCTTTACAATGAAACCAGTGTAAATGCAAGTTGTATGTGGATAAAATATAAACCACTGTAAACGCAGGTTGTCTTGTATGTGTATGCAGGGGCATACATGATAAAATATTTGAGAGTGAATGGGATATTGTTTCAAGAGCTTTCATGCTCTATCTTGAGACTCAATATGCAACGTGGAAGTAATTTGACTGTACTGGAAATGGACTCATATCCCAATAATGCATACAATTTCTTTGTGGACATATTGATTGAGATGATGGGGAGCTTTAAATCATTAAAGGAGCTGGTCATATGTGTTGTTCCTTTGCTTAAATAAATATGTGTCTTCTCAATTTATTGTTTGAGAGGCTTCCTAATCTCAAATGTTTGTTAATGGGTGACAACTTTATCTCTGTAAAAATAGGATTTTTTCTTTTCTTTTACATGTGTAATGAACAACATGTTTCAATGTTTAAGAATGTTTGCATTTTCTACTTAGTTGTCAGGTATAACATAAAAAAAGAATTATACAAAGCATATATTGATGTAGCTTAGGTTGACTATTATGTTTTGGTTCATTATTATGTCTTGTTTGTAGATTTAGTATATCCAATAGATATGAAACAAAACCAAGTAGCGACTTTGTTTCATATCTATTCCTTAATGAAAATCTACACTACCTAAATTAGAAAAGTTAACCTGCTATAGGATGTGAAAAGACCATAGGCCCATGGGGCTTGTATTGACGGTGAATGGGTGCACTGTTAAGGCACTCCTTGTGATAGGTCATTGGTTCAAATCCCTCATGGGTGCTTACCTACCAAAAAAAGAAAAAAAAAATGTGAAAAGACCATAAAATTCTTCTATGGTTTTTTCCATAATGTTCATAATTAATATTTATGTCTTTTACCTCGTAAATGAGTGCAAAGTTGGTTTATTCTAGTTTTGAAATGAAATGCACAAACTTTCAAAATATCCCATACCTCGACATCTCAAATCCCCACTCTCTCATCTCCATATATACAACTTTATGTAGACATAATTGAATTTCATGATAGGGAAATCAGAGTATGAGGTTGCTTTCTTCATAGCACCCCTGCTCTACAAATGATAGAACTTTGTTTAATTGATGACTTGAATTATGATGATCCGCGATATGTAAAGTTTTTGGAGGAAGTGATGAAATTGAATAGAGTTTCAAAGAAAGAAAGGATATTGGTATGAGAATCTTCTTTTTAAATACACGCTTCAAAATATTTAAACTGTTGACTAGTAAAAAGGCTTTCAGGATTCCTTTTCTTTTCTTTTCTTTTTCTTTATGGAAGGGTATGACCAATGCAGGTTGTATGTGGATACGAGGATGAATTCTACTGTTGATACGAGGATGTGGACACCAGTGGAATGACCTGCTTAGACTTGGGCAACATCGAGTATGGTAGTCTCATGGAATGGGTATGCGACATTTTTCCCCATTTTCATTTTGTTTATCATTCATTGTTTGCATTGGTTCTAATAGCCAATTTTAATTATTTATCTTTTTTCCATTTATATCATTAACATTCCATGTTTCCTAGGCAAGGTAACATCTTCGGTTGCTTTAGATGAGCAGCCTATAGGATTAGGATGTTCCCAAAGAGTTTTGAACATTTGCCCAATATGCCTTGCTGATTTTGGATTGTCATTGTGGGTTATCGCTTTAATTGTTATCTGGTTTGACATTTGTTTCTCAACGAAATTCCATGCTTTTATAAATTATTTGTATGTTAATTTTTAAAATTATTTAAGAAATTTGTCTTCAGTAGCCACACTTCAAACAATGGATTTCACACTACTAGGTTTAAGGTTTGGGTTATGTATTTGGTTAAAATTTCCCAAGATTTATATAATATCTCAAGTGTCAGGTTTGGGTTATTTATTTTGTCAAAATTTCCCAAGATTTATATCATATCTCAGCCTTTTAAAATTCATGCATTCATTCCATTTGAATTTGACACATCACGACAAGGATGAGCCCTATTAAGCTCACCAACTCTGTTACTATGGTTCATGAATGATAATTCAAATGGACTCTGAATTTGGTTTTTATCCTTGAATAAAAAGTATTAAGCAAAATCCTCTCATTCAAACTCAACCCCATGTCATACTCAAAATTTTGACATGTGAATAACATTGGCTCGACAACAAGTTTGACACCCAAGTCCTTGCAAGTTAGACAAGACTGTCCATTTAAAAAAAAAATGATCATATCCTTAAATTGTTAGCCCTTGGACTCCTTCATTAAAGAAAAGATCATTCTATGCTCTTGATAATTGGTCTATCAAAACGTGGATGGGGAGAAATATGGGTTAAGAAGTAGAGAAAGAAATTTTCCTTGACATCACCTAGAAAATTTTGAACTTTTGGGGGCACATCACATGACCCTACCATCACGACACCAAATTTTTTTGGTAAAGTTCCACTGCAAGGGATCCACTCATTCACGTTCCTCAACCCGTGATCATAAAGATAGTTCTTCCTCAACATTTTTCCTAGATGATGATAATGAGATATATTCCTTATCATCATAAAGTATTGATTTTCTTCCTTCACCCATTCTCCACCTTCCCCCTCCCAATTGTATATAAGCATCAGTTTCTCTTGCATGCTTCCCTCTGATTGCAAAGTTATACCCATACCTAAAATCGTCATCTTAATCTTAGTTCTTATGCTTCTCTTCTTCTTCTAAGCTAAGAAATCGGAAAAATATTACCTCCCTACCACCACAAATAGATAAATCATTTTTCCTACACTATATTTCAAGCTCCACAAGATGAATACTAAACAATTCTCGAGTTGTTTCTCCCTCTCCAATCACCATAACAACATCTTGATTTGGACCAGATCCATCTGTTATGTCCGTAATATTGGATTCAAAACTATCAAGGTCCTTCCATGGTGGGGCATCTCCACATATTGAATGAAAGAGAGGGGCACCTAAATTTCCAAACTAAAGAAAGGTAGCTCTCCATCCATTCACATAAGCATATGAAAGGAGAAACTAGTATGACCAAACCTGGAGAACTTTCATCACTCTCTCCTAAAAGGACACCATAATATAAGTGTAAAAAAATTCACAAAAAGATCCACACGGTGATTACACTAATTATGATATTTCTTTTACGAGTAAAAATTACCAGCCGCCTTTCCAATTAATGACCAATAAGGGACTAGATCTTAATACATGATCTATTTTCATCATTACTATCCTCAACATGTTCTATTATTCAGAGTGATATTTTGTGAATTGGAAGGTGTTTTTTTCCACATTTCTATTTTTATACCCCACATAATTGGAATCCTGCTACATTTAGCCTCCTCTACTTCCCTAGGCTAGATGTGTTAAAGAGGGTACAAAGCACTAATGATATGTTCTTTTGCCATAACTTCTTCTAATTTTTTTGGATCAATTTTGTTGAAATTTTATTCTTGCCAATTATGTGGCAGGAAATAATGTTCCATTATTATTTTTTATCATCTCTTGTTTATGAGTTAACATGCTTCTATTGTACTAGTTCATTACAACTATGTCATGTAAATATCAAGTTGAGTGGGTTTTACATTTGATTTCCATTGTAGTCAACAACTAAATATATAAGTTTTCTGTTAGGTTGAATGATGGGACAACACACTTTGATTTCCACTAGTGCTCTCTTTTTTATATACTATCACAAGTGCACAAATACAAACTCACTTTTGTTTTTACCTAGATAAGCAAATGATGCCAACTTTGTATTTTATAGTGACAAGGATAACTATGTATTAGAGCTAGACCTTGAGCCCTTCAGTTCATCCTTTCCTTACCAACATGACCATATCCTATTGGTAAAGGAGTTCAATTTCTGAACTAACATTTGTCTTCAATACTATTTCATGATAAAGAAAGAACACAACCATTGTTGGATTTCCTTTGAGAACACAAATACCAAAGCCATGTCATTTTTATTTCCTTGGTTAATATATTGTATTGTTGTGTTTGATAGTTAATTAATTATTATTCTATGCCAATAAATCTCTATCAAATAGAAAAGAAGGACTACTTGGCTGCTTTAGAGATATATAATATGAATTAATTAAAAATTCACAGGGTTATTTCAATTCTCATATTTCTATTTCGCTTCTTTAGAGAAAACTATATATTCAAATACCAACTCAACTCAAACCAAACTAAAATAGAGAATCCTAGTTATCAAGATGTTTCTCTCTCCATACCTTATAATGACATTATTTTTTTGAATTATACTTGAAGTTCACTGATAGTAACCTGTATTTATATATTTCTTTTAGCATCAAATTGAAATCATGGTAAAAATACGAATATCACCTTTAGTCTGAGCACAAGGCAGAGTAATTTTTGAGGTGTGAAGTTTTATTAGAGGCATTGTTTGTTTATTTATTTTGGTTAGAAAATGGTTTTCTCTTGCTTTTATGTGACTTTCAATTTATCATATCTAGCATGTTGAGAAATGGGAAAGAATAATGTGTGACATTTATCTTATAGAAATTGGTGTTGAATGAAAGGATAAAGAGTTTAACCAAGCTACAACCTGCTTTGGTAAAGGTAGAGGGACATCTTAAAAAGTTACCTAAGAATACACCATATACATAGTTTGAACATAAGTAATATATGGATTTTTGATTTGTAGATATGTTCTTTTCTCTATCCAAGATATCATAGCAAGACAAATATTGATATTGTAGAAATTGTTAGAGTATCTCATTGAGGTCAATTTTTCTAATGTTCTGCTTGATTGATACATTCTCATGACAGGAAGGCTTTAAATACGAATTAATATGTTACCAAAATAAATTATATTCAAAGATTATACATATAAAATATAAAAACAAATGTCAATTCCTTCATTTGATTGTTGCTTGACTCTGGTGAGATTACATGAAATGTGATTGGAAAAAGGATGGGGAGACAATATAAAGGTCATGTCTTCGATACGATTCATTTTTTGTTGGAGATCCTTTAGGCACTTCAACCATCGACTTTAGAATTTTTTCTAGTAAGTATTCCTATGGATTTTAATGTTGTGACTCTTTCACCTCATGGTTATTTTGGGCAAGCAAATGTTTTAGGAATGTGTGATAAGATATCGATGGACAGGTGAGAAAATAAATTATAATTGCAATGTCCATTCCATGATATCATCTCTTTATTGTTTGATTGTATTTTGAACGTTTATTTCAATTTTTCTTTGTATTTTAACTATGAAATTGAAAGTACTTGGTATTATGTCCGTTTAAACAACAACAAATCTTGAAGATGAAATTAATATAACACGATATTGACTGAAATCCTTTTAACTATTTTGTATTGAAATATTTTCATGATTATTAGAAAAGTTTACTTTCATGTTTTTATTTGAAAACATGTTGTTTATATACTTGACCAAGTTCATGCATTAAACAACAAATTATTGTTGCAAATAAAATGAAAAGGATTAGACATCACACCTCAGATTATTTGTTTTAACAAGTTATCTACAGCTTGATCTTTTTAGCATGTAACTTAGTTGGCATGATTGTGCCTAAGCTTTCCCTGAAGGTTGAATACTAAGTTATAGTTAAGGTGTTATTTTCTATGGTGACTTTAATTTATTTATACAGGTCATCTAGCCACATAGTGGTCACTATCTCTCAACTGAAGAAACTTGTTCGAGTTTCTTGCTCTTATGGGGAAGAATGTCTTTAACATTGTTGATGTTGAGGTATATGTAATAAAAATCCTTTATAGTCTACTTTCATTTATATTCTATTGCTCATCGTCTTTCATGTCTTACACTCTGAATTCTAGGTTCTTTTGTTTTTAGAAAAGGAACTCAGTATTGATGGTAAGTATCTGGATTTGAAGAAAGAGGAGAACATTAACACTGGAACAACAAATGCAAAAAGAGAGAGAAGAGAACCAGTCTAGTGGTACCCTTAAAGCCAATATCCTACATAAGACACACACATAGAGACTGATGTTCAAGTCTTCATAGTTGGTGAATTCACCTGCAATTAATTGACAACACAATGATAATGTTTTATGGTGATGAAACAACATTTCATGTGTAAATTGTAGTCCAACCAATGTTAAGTTGGAAACTCATATTGTAATACTCGACATTTCATATAATATAATTTATGTGGTTGAAATTATTTATAGTTGCACTTGATATTGTTTGGTATTTTAACTAACATGTGTAATTTTGAATTTTCATATTAGATGAACCAATTCACATTGTATGATGTTTTTTCAATTTAGTCGCAAAATCATACTAATTAATCTATGTTGATTAATAATGAACATAGAAAATCAATCTGAAACTACTAAATTAGAAGCTTATATTGATTAATGATGAACACAAATAAAATGAATATATGACCAAATTAGTCGTTTATAATGATTATTAATGAAAATAAGTGAAATGAATATAAACTACTAAATTAGTCGTTTATATAATGAATATGAAACTACCAAAAAAAATATTAATGACTACTGTAAATGATTAATTTTTCATTACAAATGACAACTAAATTTTGCATATATATGACTATTAGTAGCTAATCTACAGTATCTTATAACACGAAAAAAATTTAGTCATATTTCTTTGGTCATTGATTAGTTTCAAATGACGACTAAAATTTTCATATATATGACTATTAGTAGCTAATTTACAGTATCTTATAACACGACCAACATTTTGGTCATATTTCTTTAGTCATTAATTGTTTTTCTCAAATGATCATATAGTAATATATTTTGTTGTATATTTGGTCATTAATTGTGGCAATTAATTAATAAATCAATAATTAAATTAATGACTAAATATACTGCTAGATGATAAAATTGAGGCAATCAATTAATGACTAATCTAAAAATGACTAAAATTTGGTCGCGTTATAAGATATTGTAAATTAGCTACTACTAGTCACTGACTAAAAAATAGTCATTTATATGCAAATTTTAGTCATTGTTTTAGTAACTAATTAGCCATTTGTACTAGTGTATCCATCCAAACAATTACAACTATCCAACAATATCCCCCTTTGGCATTGATGGAAACACTCCATCCTTCTCTTCATGTGATGCCCAAACCTCATGTTGCTTCCACACATCTCATTGCATGAGACAACACTGGCCTGATTTCTTCTACACAGACCATCATAGCTTCTCCCCATATTCTCTCCCATTTTGACATCAATGGAAAGGGGATACATGCTTCCTTTCTCCCCCCATGCAATCACTTGGTTGTGAAGACTAGAGTCTAGTTGTTGAGATGTGCATTACGCTTCACAGACATCTCTTCCAGGACTATCATTGATGCTGCTCCATAAGCTAGGCATATTTGATATGCTCCCCCTAAACATATACTACTTGTTCTTTGAATGCCTCTAGTTTTGGCCACCTTATGGCTATTGGATGAGCGCTCTCTCCACTAATGCATCCTTTTTATAAAAAATATTGATACCCATTAAACTGTTCATGGTATCGCTACTGTTGTAAATACCAATTAATGATGATGCATTTCAGCTCACACTTCTTCACCGTTGTTACGTTTTTCGAGACTATGCTCATATTTTTGAGAATTTACACTTCTCCCCTTGAGATAATTCTCATATAATAGGGATTGCTTCTTATACTAGTTGCACCAAAGGAAATTATACAAATGGAAAAATGTACTAGGCAAACTCTAATATTTATTTTCTCAAAAAGAAATGTCAATTTGCACACAAGATTACTCAACATGAGCCCAATACAACCAATTAACATAGCAATACCAATTGAGGGCTAAGGGACATGGAAATCTTGCACCAATTGTGTTTCATGAGCACAAGACTACTATGCAAAATCAAAATTACAACTTAAATGAAATAAGGGTATTTGACCAAAGATGAAAACCTTTAATTTTCTCAGTAATCTCCCTTTCTGAAGATGTCCATTGTTGCTTACTACGGCTTATCAAATTAGCTCCTCCTGAGCCAATGCTCTTTGATCTACTGCAAATGCTTTCTTTCCTTTGTGTGGGGACTAATCCCGTGGACCTGACTTGACTGTGAGCTTCCTGTCATTCCACACTTCCATTGTAGCCCAACTTCTTTCCAAAACATAAGATATTGTTGTGTACTTTTCATGTTGGCTGCACTCTTCCTTTTCAATGTTGATGCATTCAAAATAAACCATTTTATTATTGTAATCACCAAGAAAACACATCCATTCCTTCATAATCAGATGCACCTTTCTGTTTGCTTCTCGCATCTAACTTATTTCGCCTCCCTTAAGGTCATTCTCTTCCTCCATTGAAGAGAAATAGAGGATCTACTCCCCATAAGTAGATAATCCTCCTTCTTCGAGACCTTTTATGGCCATGTCCTGTTAGAAGCATTACTCTCCAACTTCTTCTTTACCCATATTTGGGATTCTTCTCCGCTGCTAATGGATAGAGGAATCTTTTTGTTCAACTCCTCTTTCTTCACCCAAATCCTCTTGATACCCTTTCTCCTTACAGTTGGGTTTGGTACAAGAGTAGGAGGGTCATTCTTTTGATTTCTTCCTCCTCTTTGCATATTGCTCTTTTGACACAAAGCACTGAAGACAAGTCTGTATTTCTCAACTCCATTCTTTCTCCTTGTATTCAAATGCCAAGCTCCTGCATTCACATGCATATGATGAGAAGCATTCCATTTCTTCTCATTTATGTAGCCATCTCTCTTGTTCCTAAGATTTCCACAGTTGTAGCTTTCAACATGGCTTAAGACTGGGGCAGAGGAGTTACCTTTCTTGACAATATTCTTGACAAAAATCCTACCATGGCCAACATGACTTCTCTTATCCTTTTTGTGCATTCTTGGGTTACTGCTACCTAGCACATCTTGTTTCCTTGCATGCCATCTATATTCTATGGCTTTATGTCCAAATTTATTGCAAGAAAAAAAATACCCATAAAAATTCTTTTGTTGACAGATGTTACTTTTTCTTTGAAGACTCTATCTTTTAGAAGGAGGGTTCCTCTGCTGGCTCTTCATGTGCCTTCTATGATAGCTTGCATTGCTATCATGCACTCTTCCTTGCAGCTGCCTTGCCCTCTTATGCTACACTTCCTGTTGTTTCTTCTTAGCCTTATGATGCTGCCTTTTCTTCTCTCATTACTGTTGCTTTTGATGTTGTTGTTGTTGTCCAACAACCTTTATTTCTTTGTTTTTTCTAGAACCTTGAACTCTCATTACATGGGAAGTTGACCCTTCAACATTCACAATCTTGGATCTTGGTTTTTCCTTTAAACCCACACTAATCTTGATGAGAGGGGATATTTGCTTGCCAAGCATCTCATCCAAGACTTTCTTGCTCACTTCAATCTTCTGATGTTGAGACAACTCTATTTTTTACTTCTCTAAGTCATGTCTCAATGAGACTACCTCAGTTTGTAGTCTCTCACAGTAATCTTCCTTCTCGCTTAGTTGATTGGTTAACATCTCACTCAGTCTGCTAGCCTCTTCTTATTGAGAATTTAGTTCAACCATTGTTTTTCTCAACTTCTCATTCTCAAGCTCATATATTTTCAATTGCTCCTCTCCCTTAAGATTTTCCTCTGATAGGTCCTTGATCTCCTTTAGGGCAAAGCACAACTTCTTTCTAAAAAATAGCCTTTCATATATATCCTTTTCCTGACTATTAGAAGTGCTAGATGAGTCACCACAAACATCTAAGCCCATCTCTATGTCTATGGAGTCTTCCAAAAGTCTAAGGGTTATCAATTCTTCATCAATTTCAGTGATACTCCTATTCTCTCCACGGGATATACTCTCTTCACCTTCAGAGAATCCCTTATTTGATATTACTACTAAAATGGGTCTATCTTCATTAAAACTACTAGATGCATGGCTCTCTCTATCTTCAAGTGATTCACATGAACATCTATATAGTGAATGGCCTATTTATTTACATTTATTGCAAAGCAATAACATACCTTATGAGTAGCATGGTCTCTCATTGAGACTTCTTCATCATCAACAAGAGAGTGATGAGACAAAAATTCTTCATGTTCTAGTTCATTGCAAGAACAGAAGTGCTCCTCAAGCTCTTCTTGAGCCAAATGGCCATCTCCACGATATAGACATTACAGTTTGTCCAGAAATTCTATTGCTGACACACAGTTCATCACTTTATCAAAATCTGGCTTAGACAACCCTTTCATGATGACCTCCTTGGCTTTTCATTCTACTCATTCTCTTCTCTATGCACTAAGGATAAACACATATCATCATCCACGGACATAAAATAGGCTTCCATTCTAACCTTTCAGAATTCATACCAAAGCTCATGGCATGATATGTATAGAAATGGAACTCCTGTTGTTAGCCAAGGTCGATTATCCATTGTTTCCCTTTGATCTACCTTCTAACAATTAAGTTATTCATGAAGGAACATGGCTCTGATACCAATTTTTGGAAATAATGATAATATTGAGGGAGTCGCTGAATCAATATTAAGGCTAATTTTAACTTTTTAAGCCTATTTAATTTTCTTATTCAAGATTAGAAGCCATCCATATAATCGGTATCAATATGTAATATGAAAGCAACATTAACTCAACATACAAGCATACACACCATGAGCATCATACACATGAGACACAAGGTTTTACGTGGAATCCATTTTGGGAAAAAACCACAAAAGCTTGTTGTTGTTATTGATGTAAATAAGAGCACCTACTCTATTACATCAATCTATTTTGTGAGCCACCACTCACTGGAAACACCAACTCCCTTTGATTTTTTGTTAGCACCCACTAGAAGGAAGCACCAACTCCATCTTTTGTAGATCCCTGTCCAACTTACCAAAAGCCCCATGTGAAGCACCAACTTCACGTATTTGTTGCAAGCACCAACCGCCAATCCTTCTCAAGCACCCACTAGAGATGGAAGCACAAAATTCTTGTATGTAGGCTGTTGGAAACAATATTACTACTAAGAGGGGGGAGGGTGAATAAGTATTATGGCTAATTATTACTTCTTTATGCTAGTTTACTTTTCTTATTTAAACTTGGAATTCATCCATATAACCAGTAACAATCTATAATGTGGTAGAAACACTAAATCAACAAACAAGCACACAAATCATAAGCATCATACACATAGACACAAGTCTTTCACATGGAAACCCTTTTTGGAAAAAACCACAAATCTTGTTATTGTTATTGATGTAAATAGAAACACCTACTCTATTACATAAATCTATCTTGTGAGCACCCACTTACAGGAAGCACAAACTCCCTTTGATTTGTTTGCTAGCACCAACTAGTAGGAAGCACCAACTCCCTTTGTTTGTAGACACGAGTCCAACTTACTAGAAGCACCATATGAGGCAATGACCTCATGGATTTGTTGCAAACACCAACATGCAGGAGGTACTATCCCCCAAGCCTTCCCAATATCAACTAGAGATGGAAGCACCAACTTCCTATATGTAGGCATCAACCGACATTCAAATAGGAACTAAATGTCCTCTATGATTTGGCAGCAACTCTGCCTGATAACAACTTTGAACTCTGCTCACTATGTTGCACTTTTCAACTCTCTACAACTCTCTTCAGTAGCCCTATGATATGCGCAACATCAGTCACTCATCACCATGTATGCATCTCTGTCTCTTCCCCTTCAACAACATGCACTCGACTCTCATCCACTTTGCTCTCCATAGCACAAATTCTTCTCTCTGCCTTGCTTCACACAGAACATGCTCATCTCTCCGCCTTCTACTCACAGTAGCTCACATGCTCCTTCAGCCTTTCACATAGAGTACATGCACTTCAGCCTTTAACACAGGGTACACAGGCAACCTCGGCCTAGCACACACATAATGCTTCTCTTTGGATCTTCTCTTTTCTACTTAGGAAATTTTGGCCTTTACTCACAAAACTGGATCTCACCTAGCTTTTCACAGTAGTGCACTTACTCAAAGGTCATTCCTCTTGGATCTATGGAAACAATAGTGTTTTACCCCCACATGCTCAACCGATTTCCTGGGTTTTGTTCCTCTGTGGTCTCCCCGATCAATGCTGCCACATCGTCCTGTGTCAACACTGTGCGTTGTACCTCAACATGGCCTTGCATTTTTCTATCTATATAAGACATGGTCTATGCCACTTCATTCACTTGAGAATGAACCTCTGACTACCCTGAATGTTTTCTCCATACTGAGAATTAATTCTCAGTCCACCTTCTTACTGAAGCTAGGCACAATCATCTCTATCTGCAACTCTCCCATCATTGAGACTCGTCATACCTGTTCAAGGCTTACATAGATTGAAAACACTAAAACATGGCTTTTCTGTACTTCAAGGATGGTGTAAACCCTCCTCCGATATCCACCCAAGGAACTATGCTAAACGTGGTAAACATGAGATGAGTGGCTACTATGGTCATATTTGACATCCTAGGTGACCTTAAGGAAGTGGAATTGATGGAACATCACACACAATCATCCAAAATCATCAACAAAACCATCAGGAGACAAGCCAACGACTTATACAGCATGTCCCTAGGCCCCATTGTTGTTCTAGACCTATGAGACCATAGCTTCTCTCATGCTATGGGCAAAGGAGTGACTAGAGACCTAAAGTCACTCTCATAGGCTTGCAAGCTAGCGAATGTGGACCAAACATTCCATATCAATGCTAGCGACCCTCGATTTAAGCCACTTTTTCAGGTCAAGAGCCCAGGCCACTACCAAGAATGGAATGAAATCTTGAAATCAATAAAAGTATAGGGAAACAATGATGCAAAAGAAATAAACTCAACAAGGCCTTAACCAACCCCTACTAGACATAATATACATTTCATCAAACACATCATCAACATGTAACCTACATGCGTAAACAACAGAATTAAGTGTAGGGATCTCATAATTATATGAGAATCACTATAAACCATTGTTCTCGTATGTCATTTGTTGTATATTCATTAATTAGGTCATAGAAACATTATCTATTCACATACAATAAGAACATGTTGAGATCCATACATAGCTTTTATCATAAGATATGCATATAACCAACATAATAGGGACAAAAATACAATAAGCATATCAACCATAAAAATCCATATATACACCAGTAAATTTACCCATGAAAATCAATGGAATGAATTTCTCATTAATCAATGCAATGAACCAACCAGTGATGGGACTACCACATTTGACTTGACCATATATTGGCTGAGCCAAGTCTCTTTTCAGCCAATCACCCTCATGCCATATTCCAAGCATGAATGTGGGACTAATAGAAAACATTATAAACACCAATCAATGTGGATTCCACCATAGTTCTTCACCTACACCCTGAGGAATTTGAGTGCCTCATAGTATTTGAGGGTTTACCATGCATTTTTAGTCTGATCCAGGGATCACTAGGCCATACACCAAGACATACTCTCCAGGATTTATCATGCATTCCATCCCAGAATCAATAGGCCCAACGAAGAGAAGATCCACCTCTTGGCTTTACGTATATCCTGTGATTCACTCGCAAGGATTCCTAGGCCCACTAAGGCACACAATTTAGCTTTACCACAACCCACAGTTTGGTTCAGGGGTTACTAGGCTAGTGGCTTCATGCATCCTTAGCCTGGTTCAGGGACCATTGCACCATGTGCTTATCAATTCAGAGATCCACCCCACTCAGCTTCGAATCCAATTCGACCATCCCACATAAACTGAATGCAAGATCCCATCTTATCAAGGCTATCAGGAAATGGTAAGGCTAGGCTGAAAATATTATCACACCTCAAAAAAACCCATGCCATGGTGGAAAATAAAGACATGCAATCCCATGCATGCTAAGTCTAGCAAGGAAAATACACATGCAAGTCGATACCTGCAAAGAAGCCTATTGTAGCTACTTGATCCTACCTTTTCATGCTTGATCTTTGCTTTTTCTTGCCTTATTTGTCTTTCTTGCTCCAATGCCAAAAGTGCTCCAAGAAACTCTAAGTGTACAAGAGTATGAGAGAGAGAGAGAATAATGAAAGAGCTCCAAAGCTAAATTGATCAAGTCTTGCCCAATGATTGTCATAAGCATTTTTATGAATGAGGCCTCTATTTTCTTCATTTTCCATTATTTTCCTTCATTTTCCTCCTCACACGCAACCTATGACCTTTCACCTTCCTTTTCTCCTAATTTCCTTTATTTTGATAAATAAATGTGCCAAAATACCTTTTTGCCTCTTTAATGCCTTAGTCATTTGCTTTTCCGATTTCCTTAGCCATAAACAACCAAATGAACACCGACTAGGATGTCCTTCCCACTATTCAGCTTGGAATATGTGTCCCATCATCCATGTTATTTATATATTTTTACATGGAATTTTCACCAAGGTTGTTATAAAAACCTCCCCCTTGGGGGAACACCTTCCTTGGTGTTCAATCACACCTATAGACAACAATATTGTTGAAAACAAATTATACTTCCCATGGAGCTTTATAATATAGCTCGTTTGAGTATTTTTACAATGACCATCTACTAAAAGAAAACAACATGACAACATGAAAACATACCACATAGTGGAGCTTTATAACACAACTCATTACGATATTTACTATAATCACATATACACAATTACTAAACCAACAAATAAGAGAATACGATGCCCGCATCAATCAATAAGGGAATCTAGAGGCTCACACCTCCACCCTCAAAGTAGTACCAGGATTCACCTCCTTCCTTGGAAGTCCAAAATCCACTGCCAGAGTCAAACTGCATCTAATGTCCATGCTATATTCCTGTGCCACTTGTCCTCTTAGTGAACAGTTATGTCTCATTTTTCTAGATCACACTCCCAATGTGCATCTGATTCCATTTGGCAATGCTAATTATTGAAAAAAATCCATCCCTGACCTTCCCTTCTCTTCTACATAGTCCCTCGGGCACTCTAGTCACCCCTTCCATGTAGTCACTGACCTTCCAAGTTCTATTGGCACCCCATCTCGGGTAGTCCATCCGTTGGCAAGGTTTCCTTGCATCAAAAGATACAAAAATGAGGGCATATCCCTACCTCAAAACCATCATACCAGTTTATAGCATGCTCATCGTAATCAATGGAAACTATTGCGTACGAGTGTCCCACAATGGCCCTACTCCTAAAGTAAATTCCCAGCATATTGTTGAATTTTCTAATTTCTTTCACTATTGCTGCCAATTCTTGCAGTTTATTTTAACCATCCAAACATGCATTTTCGTGCTTCCTGTACCAAGCACATAACTTCCATTAGTTTCCAAATAAATTAAAATAACTTAAAATCATACCTCATTGGTAGCTCGTCAATAAGGTACACTTGCAATCCTATTTACTTCCTATCACAAAAAGTCAAACTAGCATCATGTATAAAAACATCACATCAGGTTAGCTCAAAACATAACCATCATAGATAAAAATCATAAATCACATGTAACCATCATAAACTAGAATCATGTATCACATGTAATCATCATAGACAAGAATCATAAATCATATGCATAGTAAAACTAAAATACAATACCGATACTTATCCTTCATCGATCCTTACTTTTTCCTTTGTTCTTTTGTACACACACCAGATCAGTTGCCACACCCAGTAAACACCCAATGCCTTCTCCTCCACCAAGTGCACATACCCATAGTGTGCATCACACACATGCAACCACACACACCATACAAAAAAATGCAATGCATGCACCTATACTTGACGTACAACACATGCACCTACACCCAATGTATGACACGAAATAATTCATGTGCCTACACCTTGAGTACAACATGAAGAATACACACATCACAATACCATGATTATAAAATGCACATACATAGTAGCACATACCCTCAACACAACATGTATGACATGCACACAATACCACACATACACTAGTACCATATCTACAACATGTACATAGTACCATCTGTAAAATGCACCACTTTCACAACATGTGCACAACATCACATGTACATGACACCACTTGCACAATGTGTACACAATTCCACATGTACACCACACCTCTGTACAATGTGTACACAATACCACATGTACACCGTACCACACACACGACATGTACGCGACACCACATGTATACAATGCTACATGAAATACTTGTACACAGTACCACCTACACACAGTGCCACTTGTACAACATGTACACAGCACCATATGCACACAACATCGCTTGTACATTCATGCACACCACACCATATGTACATAGGACTACATGTACAACATGCACACAACACCATTTGCACGTAGCATTGCATTTCCAACATGTACATAGCATCATCCATACACAAAACTGCATATCCAACACGTGCATAACACTATATGCACACAACACCGCATGTCCATCACACACACGATATCATATGTACACAATACTTTATATCGAACATGTACATAGCATCATCTATACTCAACATTGAATATGAAACATTGATACAACACTAACTATACTACACCATGTACATAACATTACATAATCAACATGTATGCACACTAAATATACACCACACCACATGCACACAACATCATAGGTGGAACAAGTACAACATATACAAAATATGCACAACAATTGTACCACCCATCCAAAACCACATTGACTCTTTACCAAGCAACCTTGCTTCCAGTGTTTTATCCATGCTTGTCCCATCATGTCTGTTACACTAAAATTTGTCACCATGACTATTTGCAGTTAGTATGGCTCCATCAACTGTCATACTATCCTCCTTGGCAAGTCTTATACCTCTGCTCTTCATGTCAAACTCCAAGAAAGAGAGAAAGTCTTTAAAAATCTATATAACTCTGGGTACGCAGTTTCTCTTAGCCTTACTTGCGTGTACGCACCTCAAGTTGACATTCCATGCGTACTTGTACGCTCTGTCTGTAAAGGGGTGGGTGCGTACCCCTGTAAAGGTCAAAAGGCGCAAGTTTTACTTCAAAAAAGTTACTTGTGGTCGATTCTAGAGCATTCTAGAAGTTTGTTTGACGTGTATTGAGCGCCTCCAGATGGTTCATGTATCCCTATGAAAGAGGAACTTATCCCATCAAGAGGGGAGCTATCCCATTCAAAGAGGGGCTTATCCCATTGATGGTGGACCTGATTAACTTCCTCTAAAGCACTATAAATATAGGCATTGGGCCAGAGGGAGGAGGGGTTGAAAGCTGAACATTCCTAAGGGTAGATGCTGCTGGAATTAGGACTCCCTTATAGAGCTTGAGAGGAGAGATTCCCATCCTTTCTTAGCTTCATTTGGAAGTGGGTGAGCTGATCAAAGTAAAGGAGAACTCTTGCTGGACCCTGGGAGGGACCTGCACAACACCAAGGCTTAGGTTGTAATGGTTTCTTTTGTTTCCACTTAATACAATTAAGCTCACTTTTCTCAACAGATTGTTATACATGATTTGTTTCATATACTCCTTGGTCTGTATGATGAATATGTTTTATTTTATAAGTTATTCAGGTGCTATGTAATCTTTTGGCTTGTTAGTGAATGCAGGTTTCGAAGAGAAGGAGGAGCTCATCCGGATCGACGAGGCTGGACTACTACAAAGCGTTGGACTAAAGGTATGTTATAAACACCTGATTACTTGTATTCTAAATGAATATTTAGAGAAAGGTAGTGTTTACTTGTCTTGTTTGTCACTAGAAAGCCTTAGCTTCTAGGGAGGTCAGTTTTGTCCGCAAAATTGACTCTTTCCGCATGACAAAATGGCGACTTCGCTGGGGAACTCCATTGATGTGAATGATTTTTCCTTTATGTGAAACTTTGATTTGAGAAAAGTCGTTTGTTTTCTGGTTTTTGGCTGTTTGACTGTGCATTTGGGTGGGATAGCTTAGGGTTAAATTAGATTTTAGTTTTTCTTGGTTTTGCTAGAAGTACGCAGCCTCTGCATTGAGCACAGTGCGTACCTGTACGGACTGCAGCTTTGTATACAGAGCGTACACGCACCTGTGCAAACAGGCTGCCTGCGTACCCCTGTCAAAAGCTTAGAAAATTTCCCTTTTTTCCTTTTTCTCCTATTAGATTTTGTTTATAGCTTATTTTTGCTGCCCAGATCCACTGTTCACCTGTCAGAAGCTTTCATCTTGGTTAATTTCATTGGCATTCCTACTTTAAGCTTTCATCAATTGGGTGTTTTGAGTCTCTTTTTGAGAAATTCTTAATTTGATTTCCTTTGGTCATTACTTGGAGGTTTGTCTCAGTCTTTTCACAATTTTGCATCTTTTTGCTTTTGTTTTTGCAAAAAAAATTCCCCCTCATTTGCCGGGGGGGGCTAAATTGTGTATGAGTGTTAATCGCCTTTGAGTGTTTTTATTTTTTGATCTTTGGAACTCTCACCCAATTTTCTCGACTTGCACTTGATTGGTTCTTAGATTAATTTAGAATCATCTTGTGTTTGAGAATTCTCTTGCATAGATCACATTTGAATAATTAGAATTCTCATTTTTCAGAATATGAATGAAAAATGTGCATAGATTACATTTGCATACTTTTCAAGTGAATTGTGCATAGGTTACAATTGCATAGTTTACATTCTGAAAAATTAATCGTAGATTTAGATCAGTTTTCTTTGATTTGAATTTACACAAAAAAAAAAATAAAAAAAATGGTTTGAAATTGATTTGCATTAGTTTTTCTTGATAAAATTAGTGCATTAGAGAATTTGTTATATTTTCTCTTAGTGATCAATTTTTTGCATTGTTGGAAGTGAATGGAAACTCTCTCCTTACTTTAGTTAGGATTCATCGAATTGAAAAGATTACATTATCATATTCGATTGCATTCAGTTGAGTCGGGTCATAACACCATTGGTTTCATATCCATTTACCCATTTGAGTAATAACAGCCTTAATAACACAACGCTTAATTAAAATTCATCTAGTAAATTTTACGTTTCTAGGGCTCTGAAACACCAATATAGCTTAGGCTAGTGTCTTGGAGTAGGAGAGTAATTAACTCTCCAAGACAGCAAAACCAAACAAGTAGCTCATCTTGTGGTAGGATAAATCCAACTGTTACATTTATACTCTGGGAAAGCTCCTCTTAAAGGAGAAGCACGAGATCGTGTCCGAACCAGTGAGGGGATCAATCCCCCTTCATTGGGAACGGCGCCAGATACGCACGTACTACAAACGGTAAACCTCGGATTAACCATTGTCGAGGAGCCTGGGGTCACTTGTCGGTAAACCTTGGATTATTGTCAAGGAGCCGGCAAGGGGATTGAGCTTGTTACTCTGCCCTTACGTGCTATCGGATCGTAGACTGTTCCCCCAGGTATATTTGTTGCTGTTGGTAACCTTAGTGACTATTATCTTTAGGGTTCTACCCAAGGTGATGGTGGAGGGAAGATCTCACTGTACCTGGAGTAGACGACGGCTAGACTCACTTGGATTTTCTGGGGGGTTCACTTCACTCGAGACGGTTAAAGTGGAGGAACTTGGTCCAGTCTATTCATTAAGCAGGTTTCCGGGGTAACTGTTCCACCCGCCACTTCTGTACTGAATTCTACGATGTTGGATTTCATCACCAACTAGTGTTTTCGGTCCGGAAGGTTACTGTTTGTGTGTGGTTTGACTCCTAGATTTGATAGCGCGTGTTAATTTGTTTGTTTTTACTTTTATAGACCATAGGTGTGAATTGTGAATTTTAATTGTTAGGTGTGAATTGTGAATTGTTAATTTTAATTATAAATTGTTAATAAAATTCACTGAAGTTGAATATAATGGCAAATGTTCTGAAATTTACCAACCTAGGAACCCCTCCTAATGAGAAGCCTAGTACTTTTCCTTTGGAAATGTTGGTCCTCCTTATATGGCTACTTTGTCATTACCTGGATTCACAATAGGTTTACCGATATGGTTATTTTCAACTTCGTTGGCCCAAAATACTCCAATTGTTCCACCTCAATCGAATGCTTCACCTCAACAGAGTTCACCATCTCAACATCACCAACCTTCTGTTGACCCTTTACCTTCTTCGCCTAATTTTTATTCCTGCATTTTTTCCTCTTCGCTTGGTAAAAGCCATGATGCTAGTAACCAGGTGGCTAAGAAGAAGAAGAAAGGGAAGAAGAAAAAGAAGAAGAAGAAGCAAGATAAGAAAGAAGTCAACCAACCAACCACGACTGTAAGTGTTAGTTGTGTGGAGGAAAACTCTGACATGCATCGTAAACCCAAATACCCTTGCAGGCTTTGTAAGGGTGAACACTTCCTTGTCAATTGTCCTGGTATTTCAAAGGTCTTGGAAGTATGGTCAGAAAAATCTCATCAACTTTCCATTGATCCATCAACCAGTGATAGTCAGGTTCCTGGGAAAAAGGGTAAAGTTACGTTTCCTTGTAAGTTATGCAAAGGGAGTCATCAAACTCACATTTGCCCTCACATGGATGAAGCCTCAAAATTGTTGGAAAACCTTACTGTTCCACAGCAAGAATTTCCAACTGGTTACCGTAAACTTTTTCCTAACCTACCGTCAACTGACGGAGTGATTGATCTAATTTCAAGTACAGTCGATCACACTCTTCCATCGGAGAGTGAAACTCATGTCACTCAGGTTGATGATCCATTAGTTTATCAAGTGGTCAATTCAATTTCACATTCGGTCGATCCCACTTTCCCTTTAGAAAGTGAACGTCATACCGCTCAGGTTCTTTTTGTTACATCAGATTCTTCTACGCCGGGGGGCATTTCACCTGTTTCTACAGAACCCCCTCCAAGTACTGAGGTCTTTTCCTTTGATTGAAATAGACTGACAGAACCTCGTCTTCCTTCCTCCATCCCTTTCCAAATCATTGTCAAGGTTGGTGGTAGGGACATACATCGTACTCAGGTAGATGAAGGTGCTTCTGTTAGTATTTTATCTTCAACTGTTTGGAAAGCTTTGGGTTCCCCTCAACTTGCGCCTATTACGCAGAATCTAAAAGCTTTTAACAGAACCATTAGTGAACCTTTAGGGATCCTTCCTAAGTTTTCTATTACCTTGGAAGGTAAAACTGTCTGTATTGATCTTATGGTAGTTCTAGGTCCCTTGGATTTCAATTTACGCTTAGGGGGCATCAAGCACAGTTTTCTCTCTGTTTCAAGCTTGTGTAAAAATGAAACTACTTTGAAGCATAGTTTTTGTCTGTTTCAAGCTTTTGCAAAAATGAAACCTATTTCGAGTCAATTTCAGTTATTTTCAAGACTCGTTAAACTCATGAAAATACCGAGATTATTTTGCTATTTTTCATTCTCGTTAAAAAAATGAAAATGCCGAGTTCTTTCCATCTTTTCCTGCTCGTAAATTAAATTGAAAGTCGGCCATATGAGTACATTTTTATCATTTTTTCGAACTCATTAAAACTTACGAAAAAGTGAAAACCATGAGTACATTTTTATCATTTTTTCGAACTCGTTAAAACCTACGAAAAAGTGAAACCTTGGAGTTCACTTTTAAGCCCTTTTCAGACTCCTAAAATATGAAAAGATTGGCAAGCGTTTCTTTTACACTCGTTAAAACGGAATTAAAAGACGGTCCTCTTATAGCCCTTTTCTGACCGTAAAAACATGAAAAGATTGCCGGATTTTTGTCATTTCAAATTCGATATTGGAAATAAAACGACGTGTCCTTGATCGCTTTTTACTTTTCAGATCAGAGACACTAATCATGAAAGTACTCCTTGGTCGTAAAGATCAAGCGGTTCTCTCAAGTATTATTTTATACTTTTTCGGGCTTGGGAGACACAAATTTATGAAAACATTCAACCTTGGAGTCTTCTTAAGTTTTTCAGACTCTCTAAAATTGAAAAACGCTGAGTTTCTCCTATACTGGACTCGTTAAAATTTCACAGTAAAGGACTAGTTCGATTACAAACAGGAACGGACCACTCCTTCTTAGGGTTCAAATCTAAACTAAGTTGGACTCATCTGAAGGATGAGCTTATAATCAAGCATATGGTATCCTCCTCAATCTTGTAAAAAATAAAGAGGTACTTGCCAGAAATGGTGGGGGATAAGAGAGAAAAATGAGCCTATTTGTTATCCTTTGTCTCAGAAAAACCATATCACCACTCTTGAACATGACACTTTTTCATTCACCTGGGTTGGGAAATCCTTTGCCTAACAGTTGATCAAACCACATTGAAAATCTTCAGCCGGTTCTGGGTATTAACTTTGGGTCAATTGTCACCAAGCCATCTGTCGTGTCGTTATGTGTTCAAGAGGTCACTGCAAATAAACCATTCATCTGCAAAATACCTGTCATCCATTTTTGACCATCCCTGAGTCAGTCCTTACAGCTACATTTCTTCAACTTGATCTATGATTTCGTGTTGTGGGCTTGCCTGCAACGGGTCGCTTTCTATCGACATCAGCACATTATCTAGAAAGATGATCTAGAAATCGTCAGTGCCTTGAAATCTGCATGCATCAATGGCAGATTTCTCGCCTTTGACGATAGTTTACATCATTGACTTTCGATCGAAGGATTCCGTGACATGTTCGACATCAACACATTCACTTACATCTCATGGATTGTACTGGGTACTTTGAGAACCATTGAAATCACTGGTGGTCTCTCTCACACTTGTTAACAGTTTACATTATCGACTGGTAATCAAGTGGTTTCTACCATGTTCGACATCAACTCATTTATTCGCATGGATAGAATCGTACCTTTTCGGGAAGTAGAAATGAAGACCCTGGATCTAGTTTCCACCATCCAGGCTGCGAGGAGTTTTGTATTCATTATACAGTAGACTAATCATAAACAGATGGATGCGTCCATACTGTGTCTACATGAGTCTATGATTATGATGTACTGCGAAATGATTCCTATATCAGAGCAGTAGTTAGTTTGTTAGTTAAAGTTTTCAATCTGAGTATGGGAATGCCTACCTCAGCGATGATATGATCTTATATATGTATTTTGTGTTGAATATTTGCAGGTTCCGACTGGGCTCTCCACGAGGTAATCCTTGAAATGATAAAGTACTTCACCCTTCCTAGATGATATGACACCCTAATCTACTACAAGCTTCACACTTTAGGGGGCAATCTGTTACACTAAAATTTGTCACCATGACTATTTGCAGTTA
The DNA here is from genome assembly GCA_031772625.1 of Pinus tabuliformis. Classification (NCBI taxonomy): domain Eukaryota; kingdom Viridiplantae; phylum Streptophyta; class Pinopsida; order Pinales; family Pinaceae; genus Pinus; species Pinus tabuliformis. The sequence goes on along the minus strand of CM062820.1, from coordinate 314,476,050 downwards.
GTATGGCTCCATCAACTGTCATACTATCCTCCTTGGCAAGTCTTATACCTCTGCTCTTCATGTCAAACTCCAAGAAAGAGAGAAAGTCTTTAAAAATCTATATAACTCTGGGTACGTAGTTTCTCTTAGCCTTACCTGCGTGTACGCACCTCAAATTCACATTCCATGCGTACTTGTACGCTCTGTCTATAAAGGGGTGGGTGTGTACCCCTGTAAAGGTCAAAAGGCGTGAGTTTTACTTCAAAAACGTTACTTGTGGTCGATTCTAGAGCATTCTAGAAGTTTGTTTGACGTGTATTGAGAGCCTCCAGATGGTTCATGTATCCCTATGAAAGAGGAACTTATCCCATCAAGAGGGGAGCTATCCCATTCAAAGAGGGGCTTATCCCATTGATGGTGGACCTGATTAACTTCCTCTAAAGCACTATAAATATAGGCATTGGGCCAGAGGGAGGAGGGGTTGAAAGCTGAACATTCCTAAGGGTAGATGCTGCTGGAATTAGGACTACCTTATAGAGCTTGAGAGGAGAGATTCCCATCCTTTCTTAGCTTCATTTGGAAGTGGGTGAGCTGATCAAAGTAAAGGAGAACTCTTGCTGGACCCTGGGAGGGACCTGCACAACACCAAGGCTCAGGTTGTAATGGTTTCTTTTGTTTCCACTTAATACAATTAAGCTCACTTTTCTCAACAGATTGTTATACATGATTTGTTTCATATACTCCTTGGTCTGTATGATGAATATGTTTTATTTTATAAGTTATTCAGGTGCTATGTAATCTTTTGGCTTGTCAGTGAATGCAGGTTTCAAAGAGAAGGAGGAGCTCATCCGGATCGGCGAGGCTGGACTACTACAAAGCGTTGGACTAAAGGTATGTTATAAACACCTGATTACTTGTATTCTAAATGCATATTTAGAGAAAGGTAGTGTTTACTTGTCTTGTTTGTCACTAGAAAGCCTTAGCTTCTAGGAAGGTCGGTTTTGTCCGCAAAATTGACTCTTTCCGCATGACAATGTCACAGGCCACACTGGTTTCACTTTGCTAATGTATCCCTCGATATAACCTATCCATAACATAAGCATAGGCATAATAAAAGCATACAATATAAATTCATATTTAAATGATATTGACCTCATATTTTTTTCATGATTACTCTTCCCACATGATTCCTCATAGACCAGGAACCTCTTCATGTGATTTTCCTATGTAAGAAATAATTCCTCCACAAGAATTATTCCTGATGGCCATGTCAGACAGTGACATAGATACATGTACCCATACATACATCCTAAAATAATAATGATCTCACTAGTCAACATTATACATACATACATATGTACATATAAACATTAGCATAAAATAATCATGATTCATGATCACCCTGTCAGACATGACATACATATAGGCCTACATGTATAAACATCAACATAATCACGATCACAACAAAATTAGTAGGTATTATAAGGTCAAGGTTAAGATAACTTCCTTTATTCATGTAACACATGTGCAATTTTGAAAACAACAGTCCCGACCTAGCCAAGGCATCTGACACCTTAGATCCATTTATTTCACGTTTTCTTGATTACCTTTCCCATGATTGTTCTGTTATCATCCATTTACCACAATGGACCCAACCATTCCAACCTCTTTCCATAGTCTTACCTTATGCTGTGCTTACTCATACATCGAGCTTCATTCATGTCTTACATTACCTGTTGGGTACCACATAGCTCTCCCTGAGCTCCATCGCATTTTCCTCTTTCACAACCAATTCCCCATACTCAAAACATAAAAGGAATGAACAAAAACAACAAAAAGAAGAAAACAATGAAAACCAATAACAACATGACCCAAAAAATGAAGTGGTATGCCCGTACACTAGACATAAAAAGAGCCACCAATTAGGAACAACAATAAAAAAATACCAAAATCACAAGTTTAGCAAAAGACACCATGATTCAATCCCCATGGTTCCCAAGGAAAGCTCGACCTGAGCCTTCTTCGAGATTTCATGGGAACCTCTCGTGCCATGCAACTCCCTGCATTATACTTCCATAAACACATAATGTTAGTGCATAAATAAACATAACAATACACCAATTACCTTATCTTTGTGTTCTAAGAATGTTGCTTGTAACTGAACACATCTACACCATCTCTGAAGGGACTCCAATTCCCTTGAGACATCCACTTGTAACTAGAGATTGGCTAATATACCTGTTAAGTACATGTTCATGACTATAGCATGTATCCACATAATATCAAACAAGATTAAGGTTAAGAAGACTTCTTGTAGGCAAGTCACTCCTTCATTTGGAATTAGGGTTTCCAAACATAGCTAAAGGTATTCTTTCCTAATTCCTTTCTTTTACCTTTTCACCCTGTTGCAATCAAGGTTTACTAGTATTGTCGCATCAACCAATTATTAGTTAAGTAATCACATCAGTTGTTACCTTGTCATGCTAATACCTACCATGTTACCCTGCGACGTATCACACATGTCAACCACATGTTCCAAATATCAAGACAATCATATCTATCAATTTGAAATCAATTTTTACAAACATTCATGTCATAATCCATAGTCATTAGAAGTAATGCTACAACTATCACCTAATACCCTCAAGTACATATCAATTTTCTTAACACGTGTTAATAAAACCATCTTAAAGCAAGATTGTTGGAACACATACTGATATTATGAAATTCATCAAATGTTCAACCAACTTGAAAACATACCATGTTAAATAAATCAACTAGGAACTAAAAACTCAAACATCAAATAGACATCATAATCACACAACCAAGCACAAAATATACGACATAATAAAACTCATACTTTATTGTATATCATAGGAGGCTATCTTGTCTACACAATAAAGCTAGGCTAGCACGATACAACTTCACAACATATCAGCTCAAACATAAATCATGATATCCATAACAATAACTAACTAAAATGTTCACATCATAAGCTCATAAGCATTTGTCGTTCATGAATAACAATAAAACATGTATGATCAATATAGATTAGTATGGCACCATATCACAAATATGTCGGCTCATACCTAAATATCGCGACCCTAACCATCTACATAGGTCAAACCAGGTTAACAAAATACTTATAACATCAATATCTTCAATGTAGTGAACATAACCATCACACATATGACCAATCCAAATTACAATATCAAGATCTCAATGAAATAACCCTAATCATCAAGTTAATAGCATATAACAACATATAACATAATCATTAAGTTATCTAACTTAAAACAACAATAGCAATGCAGACAACCACAGATTACTATCATTCATGACTATCCAACACATGTGCATATCAGTACACTAATTAACTAGAATCTATAATGTATGTAACCATAACATCAAAAGGCATGTACATAAATCTAATGTATATCACCCTAATGCATATAAAAATCCTTAACTTACATACCTGCATGCTAAACATACAATACTTGTATTACGATCTGGTCTTATCCCAAAGTCTAATGTTGCAACCTCATTATAGTGATATGCATCTCCTGCCCTATCTCAGCAAACACATTAGCATCATAAAAACCAATAGCACCATGATGACCTAATTTTCATACAATGACTTCACAAGGATTGTTTGACATAATATTCAAACTATACCAAGACCATACATGGATAACAATTGTATATAGACATATAAAAAATGAGTGCCAAACCATACACACACCATTCTAGCTAGAGCCCAATCATCGATGTGTGACCATATCAAGTACCCAAACCATGAAATCATGCATGACAACAACCATTAATCCATTGTACACATTGCCACATGCAACCAATAGTATGCATAAGCAATGGAAAATCAACTACACCTACACATAAATGCATGTAGTCGAACATAAGCGATCAATTCTTCTAATCAACCTACAAGACTGATACATGTAATCCAAAATATTCAAGAATGTAACCTAACATACAAGGATGTAAGTAGTTGATATAAAATCAACATATAAGTGACATATAACCATATGAAAATAGTCACGTACTCATGACAAGTACATTTCGTGAAATCAATATCAAATTCTCCATGATAACCATACTACAACCCTAACAAATCATCATGCAAATGCAACAAGCACATGAAATGCAAGTGTAAGAGACACACATGCAACTAACATGCATGCATGACCAACATGTTCAACCCATCGAGTCGAAGAGTTGAACCATGCTCCAATACCACTCTGTAACACCCTCCTCCCACATCCACCCAAGTAACTGTGCTGATTGGGGTAGACATGAGATGAGAGGCTACTAAGATTAGATTTGACCTTCTAGGTGACGTTAAGGAAGTGGAAGCAACAGAACATCACACACACTCACCCAACATCATCAATAGAACCTTTAGGAGACAAGTCAACCACTCAAACATCCTATCCCTAGGTCCCACTGCTGTTCTAGACCTCTGAGGCCATAGTCGCTCTCATGCTATGGGAAAGTGAGCGACTAAAGACCTAAAGTCAATCTCATAGGCCTACAAACTAGTGACTATGGACTAGACTTTCCAGTGACCGTGGGATTTAAGCCACTTTTTCAGGCCTAGAGCACATGCCACTGCCCAGAATGGAATGAAATCTTGAAATCAATAAAATTACAGGGAAACAATGATGCAAAAGTGATAAACGCAACAAGACCTTAACCATACCCCTACTAGGTATGGCAGGCATTTTTTCAAACATATCATCGACATGTAACTTACAGTTGTAAACAACATAATGACGTGTGGGGATCTCATACGTATCTAAGAATTGCTATAAACCATTTTTCCCTCATGTCATTTGATTCATATTCATCTATTAGGTCATAAACACATTATCCATTCATATACAAGTAAAAACATGCTGAGAGGCATACATAGTTGTTGTCATAAAATGTGCATATAACCGCCACAATATGGACATAAATACAATAAGAATATCAACCATCAAAATCCATATATACACTAGTAAATTTACACATGAAGATCAATGGAATGAATTTCTTATTAATCAATGCAATGAACCAATTGGTGATGGGACTACCATGTTTTACCTGACCGTAGATTGGCTGAGCCAAGTCTCTCTTCAGCCAATCACCCCCATGCCATATTCCAAGCATGAATGTGGGACTCATAGAACACATCAAAAACACCAATCAATGTGGATCCTACCAGATTTCTCTGCCTACACCATGAGGAATTTGAGTGCCTCCTAGTCTCTCAGGCTTTACCTGTTGGCATTATGATACATGTGTTGTACTTGATGGAATCCCACTTGTAGCAGAATAACTCACTTGTATATGGTAACAAGATGAATCTACATAACTAGATGAATCTATAAGAGAGATATTAGATGTGACAGAATGCATGGTAGTTCAAAGGAATCATTTTAGAAGTAATATGGCAAATTACAGTGTAACAGGCCTATTCAGAAGTCACAGGACATTGGTATAGAAGAATATGAAGATGGAACTTAGGTCTACAAATCAGAATAAAGAAAGTAAAGGAAAAGGTTGATGTAAAGCCGTTTAAAAAGTATATGCAGCTCCACTTAGACAAAATAGTGTATACACGTTGGTCCACATAACAAAAAGAGCATATACGTATTCACACACTCGCATAGAAGGAAAAGAACGTACATGTTGGGAAACCAAGGTTTTGGTCCAAGGTATTTGTCCGAGGTATTTGGTCCTAAGTGGTTTTGGTCCAAGGTATTGAGAAAGGCATAAAACTATATAAGGAGGAGAAGATCAAAGGGATAAGTGCACTAGTAATGAATATCTTATGGAGTGTTAGATCAAAACAAATATGCATGTAATGGGTTTCTGATGCTTTGCTTGATCTAGACTAAATATGCACCTGAGCATTGATGATGGATGAGGTCTAATGATGGATCAGGATCATAATGACTTATAATTATGTGATCTAATAATGGATGGGTTGGATCTAATAGCTAACACATGGTTTATCCTTTATATGTCATGATCTGGGTATGTCTGAAGTCAGGAATTGCAGCGAAGTTATAAGTAAGTATTTGTAGATCTATACACTAGTTCGCTTTGGTCAAGGTGCATATACACGCAGGTTTGGCTATTCCAAGTAGCGTATGCAAAAGAAAAGCTTGATGTTCAAGGATGAATGACCTATCAAATCAATGCCGCTGTTTTATTGTTGTATGTCAATGAAGTCTTCTTAGATCTGAAAGTAAAAGTGAATGCATAAAGAGTTTGTGTCTCATTGATTAATTGATTGAGAAAGAAGGGTGATCCTTGTTGCTATCTATTTATAACTCTGTAATATGACAGTAGATATTCAGAATGTCACTGATTGGTACAGTTTGTAGGTTTTATGATTCAGTGTCTTTAGAGGTATATGCAAGCTGGGAAAAACAAAGTAGCATATACATGCATGTTTTCTTCATTAAAGAAGCATATACATTCTGACACATGCCTTTTGAGGTTACACTTAGCTCTAGTTGTTGATGCAGTGTTCTGGGTTCAGATTTGTGTACTGGTTACAATGATCTGTCTATTCTAGTTGAGGGGTTGAATTTGATTAAGTTTGGATGAATGGTTGATTTAGTTGTGTCAGAGGTTCAGTGATTGTTTGATTCAGTTGTGTTAGAGGTTCAAAGGTTTCAGTGATTCATTGTTTCAGTTATATCAAAGATTGTTTGGGTATTTGATTGATCAAATGTAAAACTAAATGCATAAGGAGGCTGGTATTTGATTGATTAATTGTATAAGTGAGAGGAAGTGATTTCTGTCGTTGCCTGTGTAAAGCTCTGTAAGTTGAAATTAGATATTCAGTACATTTCTGGTTGGTACAGACTTGATTCAAAAGTTTATGTTTTCAGTAGTTTTGAAGGTATATGGAGGTTTGATTAACTGAAGTAGTGTATACACTTTGATGCATGGTTTTTGAGGTTACAGCTGGTTCTAAATGATGATGCAAGTTTTTGGGTTTAGCACAGTGTTCTGGTGTCAGTGATCTAATTGTTTAGATTAACTGAATGTTGGTTGATGTAGATGTATTTGATGGTTGTATTGCAGTGGTGATTAATTTTGAGCTTCAATGTTGTTGATGGGTGTAGTATGAAAATTTGATGAAACATGGCCTTCAGATTGTGGTTTTGTGTTCCAGGAGTATCCAGTCTGAAAATTTATGAAACGTGGTCCTTGGAGGAAGAGAGAAGGTCGTAGCGTTCTGTAGGCTGGCGCCTACATACTGGTAAACATATCAGCCAGTACAAGTACCAGGGGGTTGAAGCTTCCTTCCAGTAGCAGCTGGAAACGAGTGAAGGTTGGAGCCTTCTGTAGGTTGGCGCCTACGTATTAGTAAATGGATCGGCTAGTACAAGAGCTAGTGGGTTATAGCTCCCTTCCAATAGCAGCTGGAAAATGAGAGAAGGTTGTAGCCTTCTGCAGGTGGGTGCCTCCATACTGGTATGACTCTTCACCAATACAAGATTGTAAACAGATTTTCTTACTATTAAAAGAAGACAGAGATGATAGCAGTAGGTGGTTTTCACCCACATTGGGTTTCCACCTTAAATATTGGTGTTCATGTGTGTTTCTTATGTGTGATGGTTTATTCTGTTATTACTGCACATGGTTACTATTTAATGTTTAATAAAGTACTGATGCACTGATTAAAGATCAACATATGATGAATTAACTAAATCATAAGTTCACTGGATATATGTTGGTTGCCTTAAGAACAGTTGCGTGCACACGCGAGTTCCCTTCACTAAAGTAGCGTATATAAATCTAATTATGAAGATGAAAAAGTTATTGATTTGTAAATACTAATTCACCCCCCCTGTCAGTATTATTTACAACAATTGGTATCAGAGTAGGTCCTTTGGAAGAAGCTTGATCGCTTGAAGGAGATCCGTAGTAACAATGGGAAAGAAACTAAAGAAGAAAGCACCCCAAAAGAAGAAGACATCTCAAAGGAACTGTGACAGTGGGAGAGATGATTGGCCTTTATGTAGAAGAAACTCTTCAGATTTAGAATCACCTCAATATCAAGATGAACAAGCAAAAAAACTATCAGGTATGAATTGGTTGTCCTCTGGTGATACATTTCTCTGTTCATTTGAAGATATTGAAAGTGATACTGAAACAATAGAATTTTCTCTTATGGGTGAAAGAGAAAGAACTCAAATAGAGGTAGAATTTAAAAATCTCATAGACACAATTAGAGATCAACCAGATCTATTGGATAAAAGGGCGTGTGCCTTCAAAGAAGAAGTTACCAGACTAAAAACTCAACTAGAGGAAGGAAACAAAGTAAGGAAGTGGTACAAGGAAAATGAAGATCAATGTCAAAAGCTGCAGGATGAAGTGACATCATTAAGAAATGAAGTAAATAAAAGGAGTACAACAATCAAGAGACATAAATATATATCCAGCTACTATGAAAGTCTTGAAGCTAAGATCCTCTCTCTAAAAGAAGATCTTGAAAAATCAAATAAGAAAAATGAAGAACTACCTCAAGTAGATGAAGAACAAGAAAATGAGATTCTCAAATTATGGAAACAATTGGAAGAAGGAAGAAAGGCTGAAGAAATCTTGAAGAAGCAATATCTAGAAAAGGAAGAGCAATATCAAGTTGAGGTAAATATCTTACAAGGTAAATTAGAAGAAAAGGATAAATTGTTACGATTTCAAGACAGTACTAAGATTTTGGAGAATATTCTTAGTAGTCAAAGGTCTCCTACCATCAAAGTTGGTCTTGGTTTTCATCAATATGTTGAAGGTGAATCTATCTCACAAGATGAGGCAAGGAACTCTAATGCAAAATCTGAAATTCTCAACAAGGAGATAAAAGGTCAACCCCATCAACAACCAAGGAAAGAAATTCTTCAAAGAAAAACATTCACTCCTAACTATGGAAGTGTTAATAGATTCTTTCCTTTGATGAATAATGTAGAGTGTTTTATATGTCATAATTTTGGACATGTTGTAGCAAGATGTAGAAGTATAATGGTTCAAGCTAATAACTGTCACAGAGAAAGATCATCAGCTTCCAGGTACTTCAACGGATATTGTTTTTCTTGCAATATGTTTGGTCACAAAGCCATTGATATCTATAGAAGAAATATGAAACATATAAGATGTTATGCTTGTAACAAGTTTGGGCATATATCAAAAGAATGCAGGAGCAAATCTCAGCCAACATACCAAAAGGAACAAACGTCATCACACTCCAAGGTATGGAATAAGAAGGAATTATAGTCAAAAAGATGTGGCATAGATCAGTATACAGATAGAATATACTCAGGAGGAACTGCAACTATGAAATTTCAGTATCCTAATTCTTATATGCAGTTATCATGAAGACAAATCGCGTATATACGAAAGTTAGAAGTTGCACAATCATGTATATGTTGGTTTAATGAAGAAGCAGTTGGACAGACTCAAAAAAATGATCTAATATGATTCAGACAATCATCAATTATCTTTTATGTCTTGATGATGGATGACTACAGTCTGTGGATGTTATTTAGAAGTGCTTTTTATCCTCATAAGTTGTTGATAACTTGATGTATATCTGATTGATGATGATGCCTTGACATTTCTTACTGATATATGCAATGATTAGATCTGACAGTGAACATGTGACATAGGTTCAGGGGGAGAATATGCTAGGCTTCTAATATTGAATTGTTGGCATTATGTTTAGAAGTCTTTGGTAACAAATGATTCTTATCAATGGTGATGATGCTTATGTGGCTAAAGTTTTTTGATACATCATGCTATGTAGCGGATATAAGTTGCCTATGATGACAATACTTGTATTGCTTGGGGTTACATAGTTGTTATTCAGATCAGATTTATGGATGATAGTGGATGACTTTTTGATGATGCATACAGTACATATATGTTTCTTACATGGTGATCTTCATAAGGACAAGGAGAAGTACAAAGCTTGAGTACACAACTTCATTATTTGATGACAAGCCACACGTTTCTTTTATGCTGCTATCATCATGCCTTCAAAGATGCATAAAGTTCATATGGGGCAGTTACGATGCAGGATTACTATAGTTCTTGGCTCTCACATGGTTGAGGATTGTTGCTGTTGATGGTATCAAGAAAGCTTGACACATGCCTATGAGCTCATGTTTTTCTAGATACATATTGCTATCTCTTTGATTGATATACAGTATGCTAGATACATGGATGATTACTTGCATCTTGATAAATATCGTTGGTTGGCCAAGAGAATGGTGTTATTGCAGGCATAGCCATTTGAGGACATGGATATTGGAAGACATGGCTTACTTATTCACATAATGATGATGACTTCTTACTTTATGATGATAGGTTTGATACTCACATATGTTGATTATCATGGTTGATGCTTATCAGATGTGGGATGTTCCGTAGTGATGATACATGGTTGATATATTGAGGGTTCTTGTGGAAAGATCATGCAGTTATTGATGAGGTCAAGAGGATGAGTCGATATCTATATATGACATACTTTGTCACAGGTTGATGATATTTACATTGTCATATCTTGAGAACTGATAATGGATATATACAGGTTGTTGGTCTGGATGTTGCTTGCATATGCTTATGGTGCAAATCATATATGGTGTATGATAGTTGATGACGACTATGATGGTCTTGTTTTGGTCTTTGGTCTTTGTTAAAAATGTCATGTATATCATTTGATGTAAAGGTCATGTAAAGGCTGATGATGTAATAATATGTCTCTATCTATCATAGTCTTTTAATGAGTCCTTTTTGGTCATATGATGTAATTTGTACCCCCCCATGCATGGGAAGGATGATGTAATAATTGCTATATTTTAGTCATGTATAAACAATTGGTATATCCCCACTTGGTTGGGAGATTGATGTATGTATGAGTCATTGGTGATAGGAAGGTCAAACTCACATAGTTGAGTTATAGAGTCATGTTATTCTTTTGGAAAATATTTTTGTAGACTTTGCATGTGCTCAGGGGGAGCATGGATGGTTTAGTGCATCACAACATGTACAAAGGGGGAGTTTAATCAACGAATTCAGCATGTGCCTAGGGGGAGCATGATCAATGTTTATATTCAGTTGTTCAGATATGAAAGCCTTCACTTTGGTCAGCCCTTTGCCCTTGATATCAAAGGGGGAGAATATCTTGGTCTGCCCTTTGCCCTTGATGTCAAAGGGGGAGAGTATTTTGGTGTTGGTTGTTATCTCTAATAGTTTCTATAGCTTGTCATAATCAACACCAACATGGTTGCCATCAAGTCCAAAGGCGGAGATTGTTGGCATTATGATACATGTGTTGTACTTGATGGAAACCCACTTATAGCAGAACAACTCACTTGTATATAGTAACTAGATGAATCTATAGGAGTGATATCAGTGACAAAATGCATGGTAGTTCAAAGGAATCATTTCATAAGTAATATGGCAAATTACAGTGTAATGGGTCTATTCAGAAGTAACAAGACATTGGTACAGAAGAACGGGAAGATGGAACTTAGGTCTACTGATCAGAATAAAGAAAGTAAAGGAAAAGGTTGATGCAAAGTAGTTTAAGAAGTATACGCAGGTCCACTTAGTCAAAACAACGTATACACACTGGTCCACAGAACAAAAAGAGCGTATACGTATTCACGCACTCCAACAGAAGGAAAAGGGCGTACATGTTGGAAACCAAGGTTTTGGTCCAAGGTATTTGGTCCAAGGTATTGGTCTAAGGTATTTGGTCCAAGGTATTGGTCTAAGGTATTTGGTCCTAAGTGGTTTTGGTCCAAGGTATTGAGAAATGCCTAAAACTATATAAGGAGGAGAAGATCAAATGGATAAGTGCACTAGTAATGAATATCTTATGAAGTGTTAGATCAAAAAAAATATGCGTGTAATCGATTTTTGATGCTTTTCTTGATCTAGACTAAATATGCACCTGAATGTTTGATGATGGATGAGATCTAATGATGGGTCAAGATCATAATGACTTATTATTATGTGATCTGATAATGGATGGGCTAGACCTGATTGCTAACACATGGTTTATCCTCTATATGTGATGATCTGGGTATGTCTGAAGTCGGGAATTGTAGCGAAGTTATAAGTAAGTATTTGTATATCTATACGCTGGTTCTGTTTGGTGATGGTGCATATACAAGCAGGTTCGGCTCTTCCAAGTAGCGTACGCAAAAGAAAAGCTTGATGTTCTAGGATGACTGATCTATCAGATCAGTGCTACTATTTTATTGTTGTATGCCAATGAAGTCTTCTTAGATCTGAAAGTAAAACTGAATTCATAAAGAGTTTGTGTCTCGTTGATTAATTGATTGAGAAAGAAGGGTGATCCTTGTTTCTATCTATTTAGAACTTTGTAATATGAGAGTATATCTTCAGAATATCACTGATTAGTATAGTTTGTACGTTTTATGATTCAATATCTTTAAAGGTATATGCAGGTTGGGCAAAACGAAGTAGCATATACATGCATGTTTGCTTCATTAAATAAGTGTATACATTCTAACACATGCCTTTTGAGGTTACAATTAGTTTTGGTTGTTGATGTAGTGTTCTGGGTTCAGATCTATGTACTGGTTACAGTGATCTGTCTATTCCAGTTGATTGGTTGAATTTGATTAAGTTTGAATGAATGGTTGATTTAGTTGTGTTAGAGGTTCAGTGATTGTTTGATTCAGTTGTGTCAGAGGTTCAAAGGTTTCAGTGATTGATTGTTTCATTTATATCAGAGATTGATTATTGGGTTTTAGTTATATCAGAGATTGATTGGGTATTTGATTAATCAAATGTAAAAATGAATGCATAAGGAGGATGGTATTTGATTGATTGATTGTATAAGTGAGAAGAAGTGATCTGTGTCACTGCCTATGTAAAGCTCTGTAAGTTGACAATAGATATTCAATATATTTCTCGTTGGTACAGACTTGATTCAAAAGTTTACGTTTGCAGTAGTTTTGAAGGTATACACAAGTTTGATTAATAGAAGTAGCATATACAAGTAGTTTGGGTTCAACCAAGTAGCGTATACACTCTGATGCATGCTTTTTGAGGTTACAGCTAGTTCTGAATGATGATGTAGGTTTGTAGGTTTAGCACAGTGTTCTGGTGTCAGTGATCTGGTTGTTCAGATTAACTGAATGTTGGTTGATGCAGATGTATTTGATGGTTGTATTGTAGTGGTGATTAATTTTGAGCTTCAATGTTGTTGATGGGTCTAGTATGAAAATTTGATGAAACGTGGCCTTCAGATTGTGGTGCTATGTTCCATGAGTATCCACACTAAAAATTTATGAAATGTGGTCCCTGGAGGAAGAGAGAAGGTTGTAGCCTTCTGTAGGCTGGCACCTACGTAATAGTAAACATATTAGCCAATACAAGATCAAGGGGGTTGGAGCTACCTTCCAGTAGCAGCTGGAAAACGAGTGAAGGTTGGAGCCTTCTGTAGGTTGGTGCCTACATACTAGTAAACAGATCGGCTAGTACAAGAGCTAGGGGGTTCTATCTCCCTTCCAGTAGCAGCTAGAAAATGAGAGAAGGTTGTAGCCTTCTGTAGGTGGGTGCCTGCATACTGGTATGTGTCTACACCAATAAAAGATTGTAAACATATTTTCTTACTATTAAAGGAAGACAAAGATGACAACAGCAGGTGGTTTTCACCCACGTTGGGTTTCCACCTTAAATCTTGGTGTTCATGTGTATTTCTTATGTGTGATGGTTTATTCTGTTATTACTACACATGGTTACTATTTAATGTTTAATGTTTAATAAAGTACTGATGCACTGATTAAAGATCAACATATGACGAATTAAATGAATCATAAGTTCACTGGATATACGTTGGTTGCCTTAAGAATAGTTGTGTGCACACGCGAGTTCCCTTCACTGAAGTAGCATATATAAATAGGATTATGGAAATGAAAAAGTTATTGATTTGTAAATACTGATTCAACCCCCCTCTCAGTATTATTTCCAACATTACCATGCATCCACAGTTTGATCCAGGGATCACTAGGCCCTACACTAAGACATACTCTCTAGGCTTTACCATGCATTCCATCTTGAAATCACTAGACCCAACGAAGAGAAAATCCACCTCTTGGCTTTACCTATATCCCTCCATTCACTGGAATGAATTCCTAGACCCACCGATGCACACAATTTGGTTTTACCACAACCCATGGTCTGGTTGAGGGGTTACTAGGCGAGTGGCTTTTGTTATCACCTAGATTGACCTCAGGCTGAATGGAGGCAATTCTAGGGTAACCACAAACCAAGCTTAACCTAGTAGCTAGCCCTAGCATGCCGGGAGAGGGCTCTCTCCTTATGAATCTCAGTCAGGATGACTAAATCAGGTAAGGATTTTAGGCTAGGTATAGTATTTCAAAAGGTTTTGATTGAATTTTGTTGGTGTTTGCAAGATCAGGCGGAGCTCGGCAATTTGGGTATGGGAAACTAAGTCGAAATTGCAGGGATTCTATGGGGCAAGGTAGGTATGATATTCAACACCTTAAGCTTGATGGGGTGAAAGGCTAGACTAGTGAGGAGCTAAGAAGGGCCTAAGCAAGTCAAGAATCCTTCCTAAACAAAAGAAAACATGAAATATTGGTGTTTTCCCAAGGCAGAGCATTAAAACCTAATGTATTCCACCTATTTGACTTGAAACCAACCAATCAGAAGCAATTATATGAAAGAGGCATACACAAATAACATGAGAACATATTAACAAAAGAAGAAACACATTTTAAAGGCCATACCATAGGTATACCATAAAAATAGCTGCAACTTTATTAGTTTCCTGCCACAACTGCTACAAAATGATAAGTGTTCAGTACATGAGCATCCAACTGAATCCAACCCTTGAAAATGATAAAGAGAATACATGATATAGACATCTAAACCACTCATCCTAGCCATAAGGGTTTGAATCCATGAGAATAGGAGCTGTTTCAACCATTTCTAAACTAAGAATAGGAATCTAGGCAGTCAAACAACTTGCCTCTACAAGAGTGGAAACAGATTCATTACCCTCAAAACCACTTTTTGTCCATGAATCTACCATCTACTAGTGTTTAACTATTACATTTACAATCCATGGAATTAATTACATCAACAAATTCACTTGCATGAGAGAGAAATCAAGAAAATAGGCGAAATTAGGAAAAAAAGTCATCCTGAGTGAAAAATGCCCTACGCACAGCGCCATTGGTCCTACGCGCAGTGCCACTTTGAGTTCACTTTTGGAGGCCTTCCCATCATCCAAATTGAGCCCAGGATAGCTCATTGGAAATTTATTTAAGTCTAGTTTTTGGAACACCTAGAATTTATGGATTTGGAGCTCATTTGACCCCTCAAAAACTGATTCTCCCAAGGCTGCTTCTGTGTGTCCAAAAACTGGCATAGAGGTCAAATTTTGAGTGTTTTTGGACCTTTTTGTGGATTAAATTTGCTCCAAAAATTCTGAAAATTGCTAGGGTGCATGTCCTTGATGCCTTGAATCCAAAAAATCAAACCATTTGTGCATTGGATGCCCCTAGGAAAAGCGCAGCGCCACTGCAGATTCCCTATGTTTTGAATTTCCAAATTTTCAAAATGTCAAAATTTCTTCAAAATCTGCCCAAATTTGGCATGAGACACCACCATCAACTACTTTGATGGGCTAGGGAGGCTTCAGCCAACATCTTCAATCTATCTTGCTCCTTTTTGCCTTCCAAATCTCTCCTTAGCCTAGCCTTTAACTTTCTAATCCTCATGTTACAAATTTTGTTGTGGGTCATGTAATGGTATGCCATGTGTTTGAGCATTTTCTTATCCCTGTTGGCCTTCTCAATGAGCCCTTCAAGATGTATGTTGACTCTTTCAAGCCAATTCTCCCTATCATTTTCAATTTCTTGCTCGATAGGAGTCAAAGTGACATGAGCCTCTTTGTCACTTTGCCTCTTTGCTTTCAATAGTTCAAGCTCCATGAGGACCTGTTTATCACTTAATTGTTTGTTCTCCTGTTCCAAGTATTTGATGATGAACTTGGCTCTCTCTAAGTTGTCTACCAAAGCTTGTATTTGAGCTTCCCTTTCCTATATGATAATGTCTTTGATGGTTTCTTCATCCTGAGCCTCCAAGTCAATGATATCAACTCCATGATGAGTATAGTGTTGTTGTGGCTCCTCATGCTCAGTCAAGTCAAAATCTCTTTCCTCCTCATCACCAAGGTTCTCCTCCTGCACTTTTTCCTTGCCTTTGCTCAACTGCTCAACCTGTACTTGTTTTGTCGATGTAGAAGGCAAAGCCCCTTCCACACCTTGTGGAGATAACATTTGCCTGTGGACTGATGAAGAAGGCAAGGTCCCTTCCACTCCTTGTGGAGTAAACACTTTCCTGGTAGCTACAAACAACTTCCTTGACCCTCTTTGATATGTCAAGAATACCAACACCTCAGCAGTTTTTGTCTCTATGTGTTCTTCTCCTGTTTTCACATGAGTAGAGGGCCCACCTGTTTCTTGCACCATGGAGGGAGGAATCTGAGGTCCTCTGAACATGTCATGAGCTATGAAAGTCTCCCAAGGAATATTGAGAAGACTGAGATGGTGAAGGACAATAATTTTAATTAAGGAGTAATGATATATATTGTTCATCTGCTGAGGATATGGCTTCTTTTGCACAAGGTAAGCCATCTTGTCAATGTTTCTAAGAAAGATGTAAGGGAGATTCAACATTTTTACTCTTGTAAAGTGCATGAGGAGTCTGATATGGTAGGTATACAGCCTAGAAAACCTACCTTCACAAGTGAAATACTTGATGATAATCCTCATCAAAGGTACATACCTGTTCTCCAAGAATTTGAAAGGGAAAAGCCTCTTCACCTAGTTTCTATACTGAGGGTTGATGTAAGACTCATAGTAATTCTCATCAAGGTCCTAAGCCTTGTACCATTTCTCACCAGGAATTCTAGTGGCCTCTGAAGTAATTGATGGTGACACTGTGAAAGTCACCCTAGAAAGAGTCACTTTGTTGTTATGTAGGTTGGCCACAAAGAGTCTAGCCAATTCATGATGAAATTGCACTCTCTCCACTAGTTCACAGAATTCATAACATTGAAGGTGCCTGAAACAAGAAACTGCTAATGGAGAGGCCTATAGTTCTACTAAGTTGGTTGGTTCCTCTCTTGTGATTTTGCCTCCCTTATGAGGTTTTCTCTATTGCCTTCTTCTTTCCACTGAACTGTCACTGGTTGTCTCCTCATCATAGTCAGAATCACCTCTATCCATGATTAATCAACTCTCTTAGTTTGCACAGTTTTAACAATGTATGGGATGAATGGTATGTTCTAAGGCTTGTAGGGACGGGTATGGATGAATTTAGGAATCTATGGGTAAAGTATGTGTTAAATTGGAAACTAGGGCAAAACTCCATGTGGGTCAGCTTAGTTATGGCAGCTGATAATTTTATTAGATCCCTCTCGTCGAGAGGTGTAGGATTGATCCAGAGGTCATCCGATTCCGATAAGTATTTATGGAGATATGAATTTATTTTGTTTATGTAATTATTATCAAGCCGACCAGCTCTTATGTAGGCTCTAGAAGCCAAAACGTCATGTCTATTCAACCTTACGCTTTTAGTATAAATAAGAGAGGATGTGAAGTCTTTTAGACACACTCTTCATGTGATCTCCTCCTCTCCATGTCTTTGGGTTTTTGGTGAAGGAGAGAGACACTAAGAGTACGTTGGGATAAATAGTGATGCCCTAGCTATAGTGATGTCCTAGCCATAGTGATGCCCTAGCCGCAGTAAGCCGTAGGCTTATGAGGAAATCTAAATGCAGCCAAAAGGAGACATGTTCACGCAGCCAAAAGGAGACCTATTCACGTAGTAAAAGGAGACTTGTTCACGCAGTAAAAGGAGACTAGTTCACGCAGTCATAGGAGACATGTTCACGCAGTTAGAGGAGACATGTTCACACAGTCAGAGAAGATAAGAACTTGGTATTCTCCTCTAAAATTTCGATGGGTATAGGTGCAGGAAGGCATGGTACAGGTCTCGGATGTCTGGTAGAGCGAATACTTCCAATGGGTGAAACAACCTCAAACATTCCTCTGCTCGTGGATTGACATGATCTCGGACCAATATTTAACCACAAGTAGATAAGGCTTCAGATACACAATAAGCCACTGCCATAATAACAGTGAAGCCATCTCGATGAAGGGTAACGATCTCAGCGTCTCAAATCTGGGTGGATCTATCTTAGATCAGCCATTGTATATGGATCTCGGTGCTACTTCATTCTCGAATTACCTGTGAGCATAAGGTATCCGCAGATGAAGTGAACTGAACTCGGGTAGAGGGACCCGCATTCAGGGTGATAGATATCATTAAGGAGTAATAGATCCGCATTGAATTAAGGAATCATATAAGGTGCAGTCAAGCTGGATCCCAGATTGATGGAGCAGCAAGGTCACCAAATAGACAGTCTCGGCATAGAGATATCTCTGAGGGACAGTCATAACCAGATCTAGGATGTGTGATGAGGACACACTCTCGACATACCTATGATTAGAAGTAGAGAAAAGCTCGGACGAGGGTACCATATTGTCTTGGTATATAAATCTCGGTGGCATACCTATAGCAGCCCAAACACAATGAACAGCAGTGATAGAACTGTAACTCTCGGCATACTATCTCTGCAGAACCGTGTTGATGGAATGAGTTTCCATGATGCATAGTATTTAGATCTATGATCTTAATTTGAATATCAGTACCATACACTTGCTCAGCATATTAATATGCAGTCACAATGACAAGGATCATAAGCAGTAATGTTCATGATGATTACAGTCTCAACATAATGAGAATGATAAAAATGAACAGTCTTAGATCATGAGGATAAATAGGGTTGCATGATGATGGAAGATGCAGCATAATAGGCATGTTAAGTAAGGAGAAACATGATGATGAAAGCAGATGAGAGCAGCTTAGTCATCAAGATCCAGCACTGTGATGGTACAACATAGTGCTACACGGTAAGGTGCAGCTAATGGACGAAATGCAACACTACGATAGGTGAAGCAGTCACCTTGGAGAATTAGTTGAAGCAATATGTCTTCAACTGATCTCATTGTTATAGAAGATGATCTATGCTTAGATCTAGACAAGTCAAAGTGTTGACTTCTGTTGTAATTGTACTCTCTCTCTCTCTCTCTCTTTCTCTGCTGAACTTTCAAGATAAAAGAAGATTTGATCAAAGGGTTTCCCCACACATTTTGGGGTTTGTCCCTGGCTTGCGCCACATCCTATGTCCTCTTTCCTTGGCTTGTCTTTTGTGTTTTATATTTATGTTCTATCTGCAGTTTATCATAATGCTGATGTGATTGCTAACTGTGAAAATTTAAATAAATTGCTCTAGCATAGAACATACCTTAACTTAACAGTATGAGAGGGAGGGGAAGGTTTAGGGAGTGATAAATGAGTGGTATAATATGATAAAAATGATGGAAATAATAAGTGTAGGGTTTAGTTATGAGTTTGAATGATGGGGAAAAAAACAAAAGACTAGGATTTTATAGTGAAAATTAGGGTTTTATATAAAGAGCGAAAAACTTGTCTAAAACTTCATATATGCAAACTAATCATCAAGCCAGGTGTTGGTACTTACTTGCAAGGTGAAATTTGGAGGAAATCTGGCAAAAAGTCAAAGATTGGAGTGTTTTTAGTGTTGGCTGCCCTAAGCGCAGCGCCTCTACACAGACGCACAACGCAAGGCTCTAAGCACAGTGCCCACTGAAATTTAAACTGTGGAAAATTGCCCTACACGCAGCGCAAGGCCCTACGTGCAACGCCCTTCTCCCTATGCGTAGCAGTGGGCAAAAATCCTCCAAAAGCATAGCGCTAGTTGCCTACGCACAATGCTACCCCTACTTTGCTAAAATCACTTTGAAATTGCTTATTCCTCCTCTCCTTTGGCTCCTTGGATTTGCAAATGATACAATAGAATGAAAATAGAAGAAAATGGGTTTATATATGAACCTCATTTTAATTTTTACTTTTTGAAAACCCACTTTTCCAATGTTTCTTTGCCTTTTTAAAAACCCTGATTTTAATGCCTTTCACTTTTTGCTTTTGCAGGTGGATTTTCTCATGTTACCTTGATTTCTTTGTAGTCTTTGTAGCCTGGCAGTATAGTTTGGTGACTTATGGGAAGCTTAGGATCAATATTACATATAGAAACATGAAATTACATAGGAAATGATAATAAAAAACAAGATACTCTGTTTTCACCTCAAAATATGTTTTGAGGTGAAAATTACATTTAACTTCAATAAAAATGATTTTCAATTCTTCTGACACTTTGCTTGAGTTTATTTGGCATCCTCATGTCCTTGCTGATCTTTATTGGCATTCAACCATCAAATTTAACTACGGTGAAAACCCTAAAACCTAATGAGACCAAACCCTAGTAACCTAATGGAATGAACTGCAGAAGAAAAATGAATTTTGACTCAAAAAAATAAGCAAGAGGATCAGCGAGTAGGTTTCACAAGGGAAAACAACAATGACCTCAACCACTAGTGGATCCATGACCTAATGGATTATTGAAAATTTACATTATGGGACTCCTACTATGAAAATGCAAAAGAGCAAATTTTGATCACTGATGGCAGTACGAAAAGACTGACACTAACAACTTCATGCATCCTCAATCTGATTTAGGGACCACTACACCATGTGTTTTTCAATTCGAAGATCCACCCCACTCAGTTTCGAATCCAATCTGATCATCTTACATAAACTCAATGAGAGAACCCATTTCGTCAAGGCTATCAAGAAATGGCAAGGCTAGGCTCAAAATATTGTCACACCTAGAAAAACCCATGCCATGGTAGAAAATAGACCCATGCAATGCCATGCATGCCAAATCTAGAAAGGAAAATACACATGCAATTCAATACCTGAAATGAAGCCTATTGTAGCTACTTGATCTCGCCTTTCCCTGCTTGATCTTTTCTTCCTCTTACCTTCTTTGCCTTTCTTGCTCCAATGCCAAAGTGCTCCAATCAAATATATGTGTCCAAGAGTATGGGAAAGAGAGAGAATAATGAAAGAGCTCCAAAGCTAAACTAATCAAGTCTTTTCGACTGATCCTCAGAATCCTTTTTATGAATGAGGCCTCTATTTTCTTCATTTTCCATTATTTTCCTTGATTTTCCTCCTCACATGCAACCTATGACCTTCAACCTTCCTTTTTTCCTAATTTCCATTATTTTCATAAATAAATTAGCCAAAATGTGTTTTTTCCTCTTTAATGCCTTAGCCATTGCCTTTGCCGATTTCCTTAGCCATAAACAACCAAATGAACACCCACTAGGATGTCCTGTCCACCATTCAGCTTGGAATAAGTGTCCCATCATCCATGGTATTTATATATTTTTACATGGAATTTTCACCAAGGCTATTACGCATGGCATCTCTGTACTCAAGCATTTATTTCTATAATGCATGCATAAGATATCTCTAGCAACCAACTCCACTTCCTCTACATTTACTCTTTAGCTTCTGACCCATCCAGTCTTCAACGTCTTGTATTATGCTATTGGATAATTCACACCACACTGCTATATCGGAGCTTCCACATCACAGGTTGACAGTGGTGCAATGTTACACATTATTGATTTCTGATCTCTCATAAACAAGCCCCTTTTGATTAGCCCCTTGATATACCTCAGTCATAGGATCAAGTGTTGTGACCAAGCACCAACCATATCGGAGCCCCCTTATTAGCGATTTTCATTTGTGCCATTGCGCCAGTAACAACAAACTGTTGATCACCAATCTCCAATTTCCTATCTCCCTGCTCCTTAGTCCTTGTTGTGCCTTTCTCACCATAGGACCGAGGGTGGTGACCGATGCCTTGGCCTTAAGGTGCTAAGGCCTATAGAATCATGTCCAGGAGCCTTTTTCCCTTTATAAAGTGTCGCGTCCTTGGTTTCGTGTCTTTCCTCTAGATCATGCACTTACCACATTGGATCCCCTTATCAGTGATTTCCATTTTATGGCAATGTGTTTTCCTTCACAAATCACCAAGCACTGATTGTTGATATGCCCCTCTATTCATCCCTAGACCTCGGTTTCTTAACACTTCACGACCCTGTGCTAGCCCCCATGTCAGAGCCCTCTAATCAGCGATTTACAAATGTGGCGAATGTGTCAACCATCACAAACCTCTAATCGTTGATTTCTGATAGGCATTAGGAACCGTCTATTAATCCTTGGCCCTTGGTTCCCTCAAGCCTTTGTGACCACCTTCTATCCCACATCCCAGCCAAATTTCATTGTGGTACATGGCCAACCATTGAAAACCTCCAATCGCTGACCATCAATTTGACATCGTGACTGCCACGTGGCACTCCTTGACTGGTGACACATGTCACTCAGATATGGCCCACTAGGCCATCCATAAGCACTGAAACAACCTACCACATGACCCTTTGTACCATGATGTCATGCTAACATAAGTGGCCCTGTGTCCCTTATTAGAACCAATTAGATCCTTGCACTTGTCCTCATTGGAGTTCCTCTGATGTTGCCTTCTATTCTTATCGGAGCCAACCAGACTCTACCATGTGTCATCATTGAAGCCCATCACTAGCTGCCAAGTGTCCTTTATCAGACCCAATCGGATGCCTCCACGTGTCCTCCTAGATGGAATTGAAAGAGGCTTGCATATCATTCTTTTGCATCAAATTCCTTTATATTTTACCTTTTGGCCTTCCCGATGATTTAACAAAGGATGCCTCATTTCCTGGCATTTTAATTGAGTCGATGTTCATTGGTTGGTGATTCACAATCATTTTTTGATGCACCTGGATTCTCCAATTTGTGGGACTTCCGATACGTGGGATCTCCAGTCTGCGGGACATTCGATCTGAAAGATCTTTAATTGCTAATAAATGATTTGCAATTTTGTGCATTGCTCCTTAGGATCCTTTGATTGTTGATTTCTAGGATTTCTTGGCCTTCGATATTTGATATTTGATGTCACTACACCTCCGATTTGTGGGACTTTCAATATGCAGGATTCTTCCCTGCTTAAGGCTTTAGCACCCTGAACTTCATCAAGTCATAACATTTGACCCATAAGTCCATTTCTGGACTTCCACATATCGTTGGAAAGTTCTTCCAAAGAACTTTCCAATGAAAGGGTTTCTATTAGCCATTGAGCCTATCTGATACCTCAAAGTATGACTCCAACCTCACTTCCAATCTTCTACTCCTAAAATCTCCAAACAGTTAGGAGTCATATCCACAATGTGTCCTTAGCATGAGACCTGCAGCTCCCATGGACTTCCATCCTGGGCCGTCACTGTAATCATCATTTTATGGCTTTTACAATAAGCCTACTACTATGATGATTCTCTACATGAAGCCTGTAGCTACCATGAGATTCTTCCTGAGGCATTACTGCTAGCATCTATTGCAAGAAGCAACTAAGCTTGTTTGGTTGACATCAATGCCAACACCCCTACCAATTTTTAGTCAAGACAACTTCCCAACACCACTCCTCACCATTACTATTGACATCAATGCCAACACACTTGCAGACGCCTTCACTAGGCCATTGGCCATCAACATTATGCCAGTTTTCCAACAATTTCCCCCTTTGGCATTGATGGCAACACACCATCCTTCTCTCCAAGTGATGGCCAAACCCCAGGCTGCTTCCACACATCTTATGTCATGAGACACTAAAGGCCTTCTTTCCATCATAACTTCTCCACAACCATTTGATGGTCAAACCTCAAGCTGCTTCCACACATCTCATGTCATGAGACACCAATGGCCTTCTTGCCATCACAACTTCTCCACAACCTTTCTCCCCCTTTGACATCAATGGAAAGGGGCCACAAGCTACCTTACTCTCCTCATGCAATCACCGATTGTGAGGACTAGAGTCTAGCTATCAAGATTTGAATTCTACCTTGTACACCTCTCTTATAGGACTTTTGCTACTACTTCTCTCTAAAATAGGGAAATGTGATATGCTTCCCCTGAACATATACCGCCTATGGTTTGTCCTTCCAGTTTTGGACACCTTATGGCTGTTGGATGAGCACTCTATCCACCAATGCATATTTTGTATAAAAAATATTGATACCCATTAAAATACACATGGTATTGTTGTTGCTACAAATACCAAGTTGTAATGATGCATTTCATCTCACCCTTCTTCGTTGTTGTTACTGCTTCTGAGACTGCTCTCATTCTTAAGCATCTCCACTTCTCCCCTTTAGATCATTCTCATACTATGGGAACTAATTCATAGTTCACACCAATTGCATCAAAATAAATGATACAAGTGGAACACTATACCAGGAAAACTCTGTTATTTCTTTTGTCAAAAGAAAATGTCCATTTTGACACATGGTTACTCAATATGAGCCCATTAAACTAATTGACATACCTATACAAATTGAGGGTTAAGGGACATGAAAAAACATACACCAATTGTTTTTCATGAACAAAAGAATGCTATAAATTATATGCTTACAATTTAAATGAAATAAGAGTGTTTCATCAAAGATGCAAACCTTTCTTTTGCTCAGCAATCTTCCTTTTGAAGGTTGCCCATTGTTGCCTGCTACTTCTTTGTCAAAGCAGCTCCTCGTGAGACAATGCTCCCTGATCTCCTACAAATCTTCCTTTCCTTCACATGAGGGCTGATTTTATGGACGTCACATGAATGTGATCCTCCTATCATTCCACACTTCAAATACAAACCATCTTCTTCTCACAACAAAAACTATCGTTTTGTCCTCCTCATGCTAGCTACACTCCTTCATCAATCAAATGCACAATACTTTTTATCTTCATTGTTGAGAAATGGCAACAAGAAATTCTAGTTTAATTTTTCCTTGAATTAAACTATGAATAAAAATAGAATTATTTTCTCATATACATTTGAAAATACTTAATTAAGTTTAATTAACTTAATTAATTTAGGAAATTCGAATTGGAATCCTTTTGAAGATATATATATGTTCTGCCTAACTTATAGGAGTTCAGGATGAGTTATGAATGAGTTGTAATTAGTTAACTCAGTTTATTGAGTTAAGTCCAGTTAAATTAGTTCCAATTAGTTTTAGGAACTAATAGTGAGTAAACAATCAGTTAGGACACTAATGACCTAATTAGTGCTACACTAGTTAACTGAAGATTCCACTATCAGAAACTCATGCATGTCGATTCTGAGAAATACCTAGTTGAGACTAGAGTGTAGGGACAGTGTACTATTTGTTTTAAATTTTTCTGAGTTACACTAATAGTTCATGCAATCAGGAACTGATCCTTGAGGGATTGCGCTATTTTTAGAGGCTTTATTTCCCTTTAAATACAACCTATCATTCATAGGAATTACACATTGGAATAGAGACTTGGAGAGCTTGTGAATTGGCTAAGATTTGGCGTTGAGCTTTCTTATGAGTTGGAGATTGAATTTGCTGAGCGCGGGGATTGTTATAGAGAGAACAAGAATTGTAATTTAATCTTGAGTTTTCAGATTAATACAAAATAGAGAGTGGGGTTTTGAGTTGTGGCTTTACCAAAATATTTATTGTGTTATGTGCCTTTGATTTTCTTCCTCTATTGATTATTGTTTTCTCAATGTTTATGGGCTTTTGCTGTAAAGAGTAGAAGTAGATTATTGTCTCTTATTTTAGTAGATTACATGAGCTTGTGAATCTACATGTCTTTCTGCATGGTATCAGAGCAAGATTGAGTTTTGGGCCGAGAGTTTAAAGAGAAGTTATGAGAATTTCCATGGAAAATTTTTAGAAACAAATTGTAGATTTAGATTCCCTGGGAAAATATACCCAAATTCAAAAAAACATTGGTCAAATCAGAGTTCGAATGAGGGATATATCACTTATTTAAAATCATCTCTCTACAAGAGATTTTGAAGTTTTGAGTTTTTGGGTTACAGGTGAAAGTCGAATTTGCAATCCATACTTCAGGATCGGAAGATCATGTTCCATGGGTTGAGGCTTGAGTATGCCTTGGAAGGAAGCTCAAATTTTATATCCTAGAGGGATAGGATGGAGGCTGTAATAGAAGATAATGGCTTGGACGAATTCATTGATCAAGAAGTCCCCAAGCCAGTAGCTACAGATGCACAAAACTTGGACGGATGGAAGAAGTGTATGGAAAAGTCATGGTGGATAATCCTTGAGGGAGTGCGAGATCATATTGTCTCAAGTCTCCATGGAAAGGAAACCCCACATGATATGTGGAAAACATTGGTGGACTTGTATCAGAATAGCAGTGATAAAAGGAAGTTGACACTAAAGGATAAATTTCATAAAATCAATATGGGGAAAGGCGAGATGATTCCAAAGTACTTGACCAAGTTCACTCAATGTTAGGATGAACTTGGAAGTGTTGGAGTCATGGCTTCAAAGGAGGATATGGTGGCCCTTTCCCTTCTTAGACTCCCAAAGAGTTGGCATAGTTATCAAGACTCTGTCAATGGTCAGGAGAAGCTCCCAGATTGGGAACGACTATGGTCGGATTTGATGGAAGATGAGATCAGGAGGAACACTAGGGATGGCTTTTCATTAAAGACTGATGATGAAGAGAACTATGCCTTAGCGATTAAGGCAAGGAAGGGGAAATGTAAAATTTATCGTTCCAAATTAGATTCTTATCATGGAGGTAAGAAGAAGGACATGACGAAAGTTAAATTCTTTCATTGTGACATGATGGGTCAATTTGCTACAAATTGTCTGAAGAAGTCCAAGGAGAAGTCCTCAAGAGGAGCGACGGGTGAGGCTTTGGCCTCCCAATTTGAATTGAACTTTTCCCTCATTGCATTCATGGTGTCTTCAATGATGGGAAGTTTGTAGTACTTAGACAATGGAGCTTCTTTCCACATGATTAGAGACAAAGAGCTATTCAGTTAAGTGGAGGAGAAAGATCTCAAGATGCATATCGAGATGGGTGATGACGGTAAGTATAGTGTTAATGGTGTGGGCACTATTACTTTTCAGAGGGATCATGGGGCTCCACTCACCTTGAAGAATGTTATGCATGTACTCGGACTGACGAACAACTTGGTATCTATTTCCATGCTTGAGGATAGAGGCTATGATGTGATCTTTCCAGAAGGAAAGGCATTACTTCGACACATAGCCATGGGTCAAGTAAAGAAGAAAGAGATTCAAGTTCAAAATCTCTATAAGATAGAGGTAGAGGATTGTGTTTCTTTGAGTTCAAAACCAGAAAAGATGTTGAGCTGAGACGTCGGTGAGTTGTGGCATAGGCACTTGGGCCACTTATATCATGGGGCTTTGAAGACATTGCAACAAATATTTACCAGTCTTCCCAAAGGTATGCTTGATCAAGTTGATACATGCAATGGTTTTACTTTGGGAGAATACACCAAGTCTTCATTTGGAGATAGAGACAGTCGTGTAGATTCTATTCTAGAGGGAGTCCATTCAGATGTGTGTGGACCATTCTCGATAGTATCCACTGCGAAATACAGGTATTACGTTATATTTGTAGATGACTATTATTGTAAATGATGGATATTTTTCATGTAGAGAAAGGATCAGAAATTGACGAAGTTTTGTGAATTCAAAGCATTGGTCAAGAAAGAGTCAGGAAAGAAGGTTAAATCTCTATAGACTGATAATCATGGAGAATATGTCTCCAATGAGTTTCAAAACTTCTGTGCAACAAAAGGGATTAAGAGAGAGTTGACGACACCTCATAACCCTAAACAAAATGGGGTTTCTGAGAGGAAGAACATGATCATAGTAGGGGCAACAAGGGTGATGTTGCATGGTCAAGGCCTACCACTACACTTGTGGGTTGAGGCATGAAACACAATGGTTTAGGTTGAGAACCGTAGCCCATATTGGATAATTGAGAGTAAAACACTAGAGGAAGCTTATTCCGGTAAGAGGCTAGATGTTGGACACTTCAGGATTTTTGGGTCATCGGTTTATTGCGATGTGACCAAAGATGCACAGAAGAAACTTGAGCCAACAACAAATTTGGGGATTTTTATGGGGTACATTGATACTCCCCACAACTATCGGGTGTACATGCAAACCAGTCGGATGATAGTGGTTCGTAGGGATGTCAATTTTGATGAGGATAATTCCATGTGAGTATCCCTTGAGAGGGAGCTTGAGCTACATGTGGAGGAGGGAATATTAGTTCCTAAGGTTTAGGAGCCTCAGATTGATGTGGAGCAACCACATGCAGAGGTTCTGGGAGTGGAGACATCCACTCAGGAAAAGTCTTCCAAAGAGGGAAGAAAGTGCACTAGAGAGGTTGACAGATTGTTGGATGATGCACGAGAGAATGTGGGATCACCCTCTTCTCAGTGCGGACAAAGAAGGTCACTAGAGAGGTACACTGGATACATGGCACTTATGGGTGGATGTGTTGTGACATAGCCATCTTCCTTTTAGGAAGCAGTGCAGCAGCCAATTTGGGTTGATGCAATGGTGGAGGATTATGACTCCATAGTTCGAAATAGTTTTTGGGATGTGGTCCTGAGACCAGAGGAAAAGTGAGTTGTGAGCTCCCATTGGATTTACAAGGTAAAGCAAGTTGCAAATGGTAGTGTTGAGAAGTATAAGGCCACATTTGTGGCCTGTGGCTTTTCATAGGTAGAGGGCATTGACTATGATGAGACCTTTGCTCCTGTTGCAAGGTACTCATCTATTAGATCTATTTTGGCACTATCTGCACAGATGGGTTGGAGTATCCATCAGATGGATGTGAAGACTGCCTTCCTTAATTACATGATTGAGGAAGAGATGTACATAGAGCAGCTCGAAGGTTTTGAAACCTTGGACTGTGAGTCACATGTGTGTCGACTCAAGAGAGAGTTGTATGGGCTGAAGCAAGTACCCCATGCTTGGTACACCATAATAGATAGCTACTTCACTGGGTTGGGCTTCACGAAGAGTGAAGAAGATGCGAACATGTATCACATAGTGGTGGAAGGTAATATTTTGATCATTGTACTTTATGTAGATGATCTCATATTGATAGGTGATAAGAATCTCATAAAATCTTGCAAATAGGACCTTGCAAGAGTGTTTGAGATGAAGGAAATGGGGCTCATGCATTACTTTCTTGGCATGGAGGTATGGCAGGGAGATGGGGAGTTGTTTGTTTCTCAAGTAAAGTATACGATGAGATACTCAAGAGATTCTGTATGGAGAGAAGTAAACCCATGGAGACTCCTCTAGCTGGTAACTAGAGGAAGGAGGATGCTACTTTAGGAGAATTAGTGGAAGCTATTTTTTACAGGTAGCTTGTGGGTTCACTCATGTATTCGGTGAGCACATGACCAAATATGTGTTATGTAGTTAACGATCTTAGTCAAGTGATGGTTAGGCCTGCCATGCTTTATTGGAAGGAGGAAAAGAATGTATTGATATACCTCAGAGGCACTACTTAGTTTGGGTTGTGGTATAAACAAATAGAGGGAGTGAAGATTCAAGGCTTCACCGATGCAGATTGGGTAGGAAGACCATCTGACAGGAAGATCACATCAGGAGTTAACTTTAGTATTGGGTCAGCTGCAGTTTCTTGGTACAGAAGGAAATAGAGATTGGTTGCACTCAGTTTGGCAGAGGCAGAGTACATGGATACAAGTCAAGTAGCATGTGAGGCTATCTGGATGAGGAAGATCCTAGTTGGCTTGTTTGGTCAGTAGATGGATCCGACAGTGATTTATTCTAATAATTAGAGTTGTATCAAATTATCTAAAAATCTAGTTTTTCATGATCGGTCCAAGCATGTAGATATGTAGTATCATCATCTCAGAGATTGTGTATTGAGGTGGATCATGTTAGATTACATTCCCATGGAGGAGAAAGATGTTGACATCTTGACAAAGGCATTTCCAAGATGTAAATTCGAGTTTCACAAAGACAAGATCGGGGTAGAGGATTATCCCTTTCTTGTTGAGAGAGAGTGTTGAGAAATGGAAATAAGAAATTCCAGTTTAATTTTTCCTTGAATCAGATTGTGAATTAAAATATAATTCTTTTCTCATAGAAATTTGAAAATAATTAATTAAGTTTAATTAACTTAATTAATTTAGGAAATTCAAATTAGAAGTCTTTCAGAAGACATGTATATGTTCTCCCTAACTTATAGGAGTTCAGGATGAGTTATGAATGAGTTGTAATTAGTTAACTCAGTTTATTGAGTTAAGTCCAATTAAATTAGTTCCAATCAGTTTTAGGAATTAATAATGAGTAAACAGTTAGTTGGGACGCTAGTGACCTAATTAGTGCTACTCTAGTTAACTAAAGATTCCACCATTAGGAACTCATGAATGTCAATTCTCAGAAAGACCTAGTTGAGACTAGAGTGTAGGGACAATGTACTATTTGTTTTATATTTTTCTGAATTGCATTGATAGTGCATGCAATCAGGAACTGATCCTTGAAGGATTGCGCTATTTTTAGAGGCCTTATTTCCCTTTAAATACAAGCTATCCTTCATAGGAATCACACATTGGAATAGAGACTTGGAGAGCTTGTAAATTGGCTAAGATTTGGCCTTGAGCTTTCTTATGAGTTGGAGATTGAATTTGCTAAGTGCTGGGATTGTTCTAGAGAGAATAAGAATTGTAATTTCATCTTGATTTTTTGGAAATATATAGTGGGGTTTTGAGCTCTGGCTTTCCTCGGTTGTTTATTTGTTATGTTCCTTTGATTCTCTTCCTCTATTGATTATTGTTTTCTCGATGTTTATGGGCTTCCGTTGTAAAGAGTAGAAGTAGATTCTTGTCTCTTATTTTAGTAGATTACATGAGCTTGTTAATCTACAAGTTTTTCTACATTCATGGCCTCCTGTATCTGAATTAATCGGCCTCCCGTGAGGCCCTTCTCTTCCTTTACTAAAGAGAAATAGAGGATCAACTCCCCTTGAGTAGATTCTTTCTTCCTCTAGACCCTTAAAGGTTGAGTTCTCATAGAATCATTCCCTTTTTTCTTCTTCTTCACCCCTATTTGGGTTTTCTCTCGGTTGCACTTGGGTAGAGGAAACTTTCCTTTCAACTCCTCTTTATTAACCCAGATCCACTTGGAGCCTCTCTTCCTTTCAGAAGGGATTGCTAGAAGAGTAGGAGGATCACTCTTTTGACTTCTTCCTCCTCTATGCACCTTTCTATGTCGATACAGATCATTGAAGGCATATGAGTATCTTTCAACTCTATTCATTCTCCTCCTCTTAAAATCCTGAGTTGTTGCATTTGCATAGAGATGCTAAGAATAATTTTGTTTCTTCTCATTTCCACAGACAAATATCTTGTGCCTGATCTTGCCATTGTTGGAGCTTTCAACATGGCATATGACCGGGGTAGAGGAGTTACTCTTTCTGACACCTCTTTTTTCAAAAATCCTCTCAAGGTGAGCATGCCTTCTTCTAGCCTTATTGTGTATTATTGGGTTTCTGCTACCCAACACATATTGTTTCCTTGCAAGCTATCTACAGTTTATGGATTTGTGTCCAAAATTTTTATAAGAAAAATAAAAACCATGAAAAAGATTTTGTTGACAGATGTTACATTTTCTTTGAAGGCTCTATCTTTGAGGATGAGGGTTCCTCTACTGGCTCTTCATGTGCCTTCTATGATAGTGAGTATAATTCTCATGCACTTTTCCTTGTAGATTGCTTGCCCTCTTCTGTTGCACTTGTTGCTATCGCTGCTTGGGCTTCTGTTGCACTTGTTGTTGTTACTACTTCTTCTTCTCTTGTTGCTGCTACTTTCCTTATTGTTGTTACTCTTGTCCAACAATATTTCTTTCTTTGTTGTTGGAACCTTTGAGCTTTTGATATTGAGACAAATATTTATTTGAATTCTCTAAGTCATGTCTTAATGAGATTACCTCATTTTGTAGTGTCCCACAACAAGCTTCCTTTTCACTCAACTGCTGGGTTAGCATCCCAATTAGTCTGTTAGCCTCTTCTTGTTGAGCATTTAGTTCAACTAATGATTTTCTCAACTTTCCATTCTCAATCTCATAGACTTTCAATTTCTCCTCTTGCCTAAGAATTTCCTCTGATAAGTGCTTGACCCCCTTTAGAGCTGAGGAAAACCTATTTCTAGAAAATATATTTTCATCTGGATCCTTTTCTTCACCATTAAAGTGCTAGCTTTTAACAGGCATGGTCTCTCTTCTAAGACTTCTTCCTCATCAGCATAAATGTGATGAGCAATAACATTACCCTGTTCTGGTTCATTTCTAGAGCAACATCACTCCTCAACCTCTACTTGACCCTCATGGCTATATCCACCATACAGACATTGCAGTCTGCTCAACACTTCCTTCGTTGACTCATAATTCCTTAATTCATCAACATCTAACTTACATAGCCCTCTGAGGATGACCTCCTTGTCTTTGTCGTTGTTTTCTCCATTCAAAATAGAGAGACATATATCACCATCCATCAACATCAAGTAGGATTCCATTCTAACCTTCCAGATTTCTTACCAAAGCTCATGGCACGATCGATCTAAGAATGGAAATTCTTCTACTGCTAGCCAAGCTCCATTAGCCATTGTTTCCCTTTAATCTACGTTCTAGTAATTAAATTATTCCTGAAGGAACCTTGCTCTGATACCAATTGTTGGAAACAATATTAATACTGAAAGAGGGGGGGGGGTGAATCAATCTTATGGTTAATTTTTACTTCTTTATGCCAGTTTACTTTTCTTACTTAAACTTGGAATTCATCCACATAACCGATAGCAACCTATAATGTGGCAACAAATATAGCTCAACATACAAGCACACAAACTAGAAGCATCATACACATAGACATAGGTTTTTCATATGGAAACCCTTTTGAGGAAAAAAAACAAAGCATGTTGTTGTTATTGATGTAAATAAAAGCACCTACTATATTACATCAATCTATTTTGTGAGCACCCATGCACAGGAAGCAACAAATCCCTTTGATTTGTTTTCTAGAACCAACTAGCAGGAAGCACCAACTCCCTCTGTTTGCAGACACGTCTCCAGCTTACCAGAAGTACCATAGGAAGCACTAACCTCAGGGATTTGTTGCTAGCACAAATGCGTAGGAGGAACTGACCCCCAAGCCTTCCCACGATCAACTAGAGATGGAAACACCAAATTCCTGTATGTAGGCACCAACCCACATTCAAATAGGAACAAAATGTCCTCTATGATTTGGAAACAACTCTGCCTGATAACAACTTTGAACTCTGCTTGCTCTACTACACTTTGCAGCTCTCTTTGGTAGCCTTTTGATCTTCTCAACAATAGCCACTCATCACCATCTGTGTAGCTTTGTCTCTACCCATTCAAAAACATGCACTTAGCTCTCGATCACTCTACTCTCCACAACACACATTCTTCTCTCGGCCTTACTTCACATAGTACAGACTCAGCTCTCGACCTTCTACCCACAGCAACTCGCAAGCTCCTTCATCCTTTCGCACAAAGTATAGGAACTTCTTCCCTTAACACAGAGAACATAGGAAAATTCTGCCTAACACACACAGAGTGATGCTCTCACAGTCTTCTCTTTTCTGCTTAGGTAATTTCGGCCTGATGACACAGAACGGGCTGTCACATAGCCTTTCACAGTAGTGAACGTGCTCAAAGCTCTTTATTCTTGGCTCTATGGAAACAATAGTATTCCTCCCCCCCCACATTCTTAATTGAGCTCCTTAGCTTTTCTCCTCTGTAGCATCCTCGATAGATGCTACCACACTGTCCTGTGTCAACACTATGCACTGTACCTTGGCATGGCCCTGCATTTTGCTATCTGCATCGGACTTGGTCTCTGCCACTAGATTCACTTGGGAATGGTCCTATAAATATCTTGACTGGTTTCTCCATATTGAGAATTAATTCTCAGTCCACCTTCTAACTCAATATAGGCATAGTCATTTATGTCTACAACTCTCCCATCACTGAGACTCTCCATACCTATTCAAGGCTTACAGAGCTTGAAAGCACTACAACATGGATTTTTTGTACTTCAATCATGGCATCTCTGTACTCATGCATTTATTTTTATAATTCATGCATGGGATATCTCTAGTGACCAACTCCACTGCCTTTTTATTTACTCTTCAGTTGCCGACCCATCCAGCCTTCAAAGTCTTGTATTGTGCTATTGGTCCACAAGGATAATTTTAGGGGCGAATGTTCGCCCTTTGGCGAAATTAAGGGGTTTTAAATTTTTAGTGGGCAAATATTTTGTATCATAGTACATTTTTACAAATCACCTCAAATAGCCCACCTTATTTTAAGGGAGAGGGTAAAAAAGGTAAATTTAGCCCTTGAAATTAGGACTTACAAACTTCCATTCGCCCATTTTCAAGAATAGGTTTTATTTAAGTGAATCCTATGGGCCAAATACCATATTAATAAAAGAGGTATGGTAAATTAATAAAAATATAAATAAATGAGAGGTATGGTAAATAAATAAGTCACCTTATATACATGTAAGGGTGTAAACAAATAAAAATATAAGTAAAGTGGATGTATGGTAAATAAATAAAACGTGTTTTTATACTTACTCAAAAGGTATGGTAAATAAATAAAAATATAAATAAACTAGACGTATCGTAAATAAATAAAACCTCTTTTTATATTCAGTCCATAACCCTCGTTCTATTTATGAAGGCTCAGGAAAGAGGTTTTATTTAAGTGAATCCTATGGGCGAAATACCATATTTGTAAAAGAGGTATGGTAAATTAATAAAAATATAAATAAACGAGAGGTATGGTAAAAAAATAAAACAAATTTATATATCTACTCCATAAGTCACCTTATATTTACGAACACTCAAAAAATGGGTTATATTTAGGTGAAACCTATGGCCAAAATACTATGGGACAAATACCATGGACTAGATTGTTATTAATACCATGCAAAAAACCATTATTAACCCTAATATTAGAATTAATAAAAATAAAAATGGCACATGGTATTGACCCATGGTATTCACCAAAATGGCACATGGTATTGACCCATGGTATTCACCTGGAATGTAGCCTATTTAAATGGGGGAATTAAACCAGCATGTAGCCTATGCTAAGATTCACTAGGACTTTACAAAGTTTTATTATTTAGTGAAAGACTCGCCAAGATCTTACAAGATTTTATAATTGAGTAAAATATTCGCCATGCCTGGTGAGAGATTCGCCAAAAAATTATATATACATATTATATTATTGATGAAATCACCTTCCATTTTTCCTATATACCTTGGAGATTCGCCCATTTATTATATTTATAAATTTAGGGGGGTCTTAAAATTTTCCCTGCTATTGGAGAATTCACACCATAGTGATATATCAGAGCTTGCACATCACAACTTTACAATGGTGCAATGATACACATTGCTGATTGTTGACCTTCGATATTTAATCCCATTTGTATTAGCCCCCTGATGTATCTCAGCCATAGGACAAGGTGATGTGACCAAGCGCCAACCAAATCAGAGCCCCCTTATCGTTGATTTTCATTTGTGCCATTATGCCAATAACAACAAACTGTCGATCGTCAATCTATAATTTCCTATAACCTTATTGCTTGACTCTTTCCACCCATTTCTCACCATAGGACTGACGACAGAGACTGAGGGCTTGGCCTTAAGGTGCTAAGGCATATAGACTCCTATCTGGGAGCCTTTTTCCTTTTATAAAGTGTCACACCCTTGGTTTCTTGTCTTTCCTCTAGATCATGTGCTTACCACATCGGAGCCCATTATCAAACATTTCCACTTTGTGACAATGTGTTTTCCATCACAAATCATCAATTTTTGATTGATGATAGGCCCCTCTATTTAGCAATAGCCCTTGGTCCCTTAACACTTCGCGACCATGTGCTAGCCCCCATGTCAAAGCCCTCTAATTGGTTATTTCCAAATGTGTCCTATGTGCCAACCATTGAAAACCTCCAATCACCAATTCCTGATAGGTGAGAGGCATCGTCTGTTAACCTTTAGCCCTTGGTTTCCTTAAGCCTTTGCGACCACCTACTATCCTGCATCCCGACGAAATTTCATTGTGGCACATGAGCCAACCATTGCAAACATCTGATCACCCATTGCCGATGTGATGTCATCACTACCACATGGCACTCCCTTACTAGTG
The DNA here is from genome assembly GCA_031772625.1 of Pinus tabuliformis. NCBI lineage: Eukaryota > Viridiplantae > Streptophyta > Pinopsida > Pinales > Pinaceae > Pinus > Pinus tabuliformis. The sequence goes on along the minus strand of CM062820.1, from coordinate 314,439,862 downwards.
ACACATGTAACTCAGATATAGCCCATTAGGTCATCCATAAACACCAAAACAACCTGCCACGTATCCCTCTGTACCATGACATCATGCTGATGTAAGTGACCATGTGTCCCTTATCGGAACCAACCAGATCCTACTACTTGTCCTCATTAGAACTCCTATGATGTTTCCTTCTATGCTTATCAAAGAAAAGTAGACTCTACCATGTATCCCCATCGGACCCCATCACTAGCTACTATGTGTCCTTTATCGGACCCAATCAGATGCCTCCACGTGTCCTCCTAGAGGAGAGAGAAAGAGGCTTGCCTATCATTCTTTTACATCAAATTCCTTTGTATTTTTCCTTTTGGCCTTCTCGGTGATTTAATAACGGATGCCTCAATTCCCAACATTTTAACTCAGTCGACTTTTGTTGATCAGCGATTTACAATCATTGTGTGATGCACCTGGATCCTCTAATTTGTGGGACTTTTGATATGCGGGATCTCCGATCTGCGGGACTTCCGATCTGTGGTACCTCTAATCGCTAATAGGTGATTCAAAAGTTGTTTGCTACTCCTTAGGATCCTTTGATAACCGATTGTCGGGATGGCTTGGCCTCCGATCTTTGATCTCCTTGTACCTCTAATTTGCGAGACTTGCGACATCCGGGATTCTTCCCTACTGAAAGATTTAACACCCTGAACTTTAAAAGCTCATAATGTTTGACCCACACGTTCATTTCTATACTTCCTCATATCATTGGAAATATCTTATAGATTACTTTCGAATGAAAGGCATCCAATTAGCCATTGAGCCCATCTAATTCCTCAAAATATGGCTCCAACCTCACTGCTAATCTTCTATTCATGAGCTCTCCGGACAATTAGGAGTCACATCCACAATGTGTCCTTAGCATGAGGCCTACAAATCCCATGGACTTCCATCCTGGGTCATCACTGTGATCATCATTTTATGGCTTTTCCAATAAGCCTACTACTATGATGAATATCTACATGAGGCCTACAGCTAGCACGAGACTCTTCCTTAGCCATTACCGTCAGCATCTGTTGCAACAAGCAACCAACTTGTTTGGTTGACATCAATGGCATCACTCTTGCCACTTTTTAGGCAAGCCAACTGCCTAACACAACTCCTTAGCATGATTGTTGAAATCAATGCCAGCACACTTGAAGATGCCTTCATTAGTCCACTGGCCATCCACACTATGCCAATTGTCCAACATGGGCTCCAACCCACACTCAAATAGGAGCTCAATGTTCTCTGTAATTTGGTAGCCACTTTGCCTGATTTCAACTCTATTCTCTACTCACTCTGCAATGGCTCACTAATCTGCTTCAACAATAGTCACTCGTCGCAGTCCACAGAATTATATATCTTCTCTTCATCAACATGCTCTCAGCTCTTGGCCTCTTTCTCTCCACATCACACACACACAACTCTTGGCCTTCTTTCTCTACACGGGAACCTTCGACCTTTCTCAAACAACATAAGAAACTATGTCTTTGCTCACACAATACATAGTCAACTTCCTCCTTTCTAACAACAACGTAGCTCTCAGGTTCTCTTATCTCTACATAGTCTTGGCCTTTCTCAGCAGAACAATCTCTCTCTTGTCCTTACATAGTAGTGCACTCACCCAGAGATTTTCCACTTAGCTCACTTTTGCACCTATGTCGCTTTCCCCCATTTCTCATCTGAGCTACTGGGTGTTGTTCCTCTACTGCTCCCCTATTAATGTTGCCACTCTGTCCTATATTCACACTATGCGAGCATACCTCGGCATGGCTCTACCATTTTCTATCGTGTCTGACTTAGTCTCTACCACTGCATTCACCATGAGAATGTGCACTTGACTATTTCTCCATACTAAGAATGAATTCTTAGTCCACCTGCACACTCCAACTAGGCACAATCCTCTCTATGTGAAACTCTCCTATCACTGAGGCTCTCCATGCTTATTCATGGTTTCACATGGCTTTGATGTACTTCAACATGGCTTCTCTGTGGACCATGTCCTTGTTCCCTTGTCTCAAATTTTTCTATTGATCTTTTATATTCGCCATTTATTCTAGCGACCAAATCATCTATGCTCATTTACTCTTCAGTTGCCGACTCATCCAGCCTTCAATACTCCTTTGTGTTGTTATATCAGAGCTTTTACACCATAGTGCAATTTCGAGGCCCAAACATCTCGTAACTCTATTAAGGAGATGTTGCGATATTACAATATTCTGATTGGTCTTTAACCCCTTCTACATAGCTCCTTATCACATCTCCACCATAGGACTGCCGCATGTGCATGTCGACATAGCACTTAGGTGCTAATTCCTTTAGCATCTTGCCAGGGACCTTTATCCTTGTGTTATTTCTCTATGCCCTTGGTTTTCTGGGCTCCACGACCAAGCACCAACAACATCAGAAGCTTCACATATCGTAACTTTCTCCAAAATTCATTTAAAGTGGAGGTCCAAAATCTCCAACCTCTCATAAACTCTGCAACACTTAGGTGTTAAGCCATGCTCTACACCCTTGGCTCTATTAGTTTCCTTGACCAATTGCCAACACATCAGAGCCCCCTTATCGAAATTGTTTCAATAACCAACTGTTATAAAGTTCTGATATCCTCAATCCTTCGATCGCTAACTTTTGATATAACATCATCACTGCCACTTGGAAACTTGTTAGAGGTGACATGTGCCACCCGTTTATGGCCCATTAGACCACCCAAAATGTCAAAACTTCCTACCATGTGTCCTGCCATACTGCCACTTCATGCTGATGACAACTGCCACTTGTCCCTTATCGAAGCCAATCAGATCCTATCATGTGTATTTATCGGAGCCAACTAAACATTGCCATGTGTCCTTATTGGAGCCAATCACATGCGATCATGTGCCCTGCTAGAGGAGAGAGAAAAGGGCTCACACACCTTTGGTTTTGTGATGAAATTGTTTGTTAATCCTTTGTGTTCCTGATGGTTTTTAACACTATCGGTGCTTCACCCATATCCCAAATTTTTAAAGGGTTTGCATGAAGAAGTTTAAATTCTCCAATAGTCGATATGTCAGTATGCTAGTCTACTGATCTCCAATCTCCAGATGCGTTGATACACTGACCTCCGATTGCCAATGCACCGATACACCGACCTATGATCGCCGACGCATTGGTATGCGATTATCTAATGTTAAGATGTGTTGGTATGGCTGGCCTCTGATATGCGATCATTGATATGGATGATGCTCCAATGTGTGATCATCGATATGCTTGATGTCGTTGGACCTATGATATGTCAATACACCAATGTGTCAATCTTCGATTTCTGATACACCAATGTGCCAATATCTTATGTCCCAACCTTCTTAGGACTCCAAGTCCCTGAACTTCAGTAGGCCATAATGTTTGATCCAGGATTCCATTTTTTTACTTCCTCATATCATTGGAAATATTATTCAGAGAGCTTTCCAATGGAGAGGGTCTGACGTAGGTTTTGAGCCAATATACTACCTCTAATATGGCTCAAAAATATCTTCCATTATTCTACTCCTTGACTCTCAGGACAACTCAACTCACAACCACCAAGGTGATTCTCCACATGAAGCCTATAGTTACCATGGGATTTTGTCCTAACCAAAACAATAGTCATCATTTTATGGCTTCTTCAGTAAGCCTACTACTGTGATTATTTTCAACAAGAAGCCTACAACTACCATGGACTTCCATCTGGCTCATCATTGTAATCATCATTTTATGGATTTTCCACTAAACCTATTGCTATTATGATTCTCTATTTAAAGCTTGCAGCTATCATAGGAATCCTTCTGAGACATGAACAACCATGGGATTCCTCCTAGGCCATCACTACCAACATCTATTGTGACAAGCATCCAAGCTAGTCCCGTTGACATCAGTGCCGACACTCCTACCAACAGCTAGGCAATGCCAACTACCCAACACATCTCCACAACATGACTGTTGACATCAATGGCAACACACTTGTAGATGACTTCACTAGGCCACTGGCGATCCAGGCTGATCTAGGAATCTTTCGCTTATAGATGTATGAAAAGAATCACATGTGAAAAATGAAGCTTAACACAGAATTGTAATGTGCACATAAGAAAAGAAGAATTAACACATAAAATCATGACAAGAAGACATCAAGACTTGATAACGGAGTTCGTCCAACTTGAACTACGTCTCTGGGTCCTGATCGATAAATGGAGAGGCCTTCTTATATTAAATGTCATGAAAAGAAGAGAATTACAATCATCAGTTGCATAAAAAGAGGCTTATACCTCCATTCTGGAAGATGGTTGTGAAATGGAGACCTCAGATGGAGAAATAAACAACACTAATTCATCCGTGGCAATGAGAGGGTCTGAAAACATATAAAACTTGTCCAAATCAAACAAAATGCACTATTGGCCATGTTGAGTCTTGAAAATGTCATTCATTTCCATTACACTTTCACTATTATGTCCATTATATCACCTCCATTTCACTTCCATTTCACTACTATGTCACCACATTCATCCCACTTTCATTATCATTGGGCTACCTTTATGTTTTTCCAATATTTATTATTTCTAAGCCTTTTAAGTGAATTTGTGGTTAAACATTAGAAAATAATGTGCATATGCTTATACCTAACAAATGGGTTGAGTTTGTTGACATGTGTAGGTTGAAAGGAGACTTCTAGAAGACCCTTATGTGGCACTCTAAGGCCAAATTCGAATTTGGTTGGAAAGAATCATGGGATCATGAGGATATGTGTCACATCTCCTAATTGTATTGTAACTCTAAAAGACATGTGTCTTATCAGTTCCTATTTTGATTAGGACTCTAGAGGTAGAGGGAGAGATTCATGGATTATCATTAATGAGATGGCTCTCATCTTTTTGTATAAATAGGAGATCTCTCTCCTTCATTAGTTAGTCTCTCTTTAGTCTTTCCTTTAGTCTTTTCTTAGTCCTTTTAGTTTGTTAGCCCCATGGCTTTTGAAAGCTTTGGAGAGCTTTGTTGTACTTTGCACGTTTGAAGAAATTGAATAAAGATTTGATGTTCTCAACATGGAAGGAGATGTGAAGTAGATTTCATGGAGCATATTAGGATGTAAGTAGATTAGATTTCATTTTGTAAATATTGCTTTGTAGAATGTAAGGTAGATTAGATTTTCATTCATGCAATTTTAATTTATGCAAGTGTGTTTAATTTTGCTTTGATTTCATAGGTAGTAGGGGGCCCCTGCCTTGTACAGTTTGAATTACTGCATTTTATTTTCTCCCGGGATTGTGTGTGTTGTATTTGCTTTAATATCTAATGGTAGTTGCAGTTGTCTTATTCATAGTGCTGCCCTTTTTACTTTGTTTTCTAGATTAGCTTTTAGTTTAGTTTTACAAGTTGTATGCTAACTAATTTATGGTCTCTTTATCATAAATTATTTATCTTTAAGAGAACCGAATACTAATGAATTGCAGCTTGTTTTGAAGTAGTCTTGGCTTGTAGCACTAATTCTTTTTCCACTTGTTACACATAATCATGTATGTAGGAAGCAGTATGATGGAAAAGGCATAGTAGTGTTATAATTTGTCATTTAGAGTTTTTATCATTTCTTGGATTTGTCTTTAGCTACTTCCTAATCGTGTTTTACACAGTACTATGTGATAGAAGCAGGGAGTTAGGAAGAGATAACCATTATCATCAGTCCTTGAAGTGATTTTCTTATTTCTTTTATTTGCAGCAATATGAGTAGTGACTAATGCCATTAGAATGTGGTCATTTACTTTCAAGTCATTTCAAGTTCTTTGCTTTCAGTTTCATTTCAAGTTATTTCTTTCAAGCTCTTTCTTTGCAAGTTTAAAGTTTGATTACTTTCTAGACTTATTTCTAACTACTTCTTAATCGTGTTTAACATAGTACTATATGTTGAAGCAGGGAGTTAGGAAGAGTTGAACATTATAACTGGTCTTTAAAGTGGTTTTTCTTACTTGTCACCTTAGAGCTTGATTACTTTTTTGGACTTATTTCTGACTACTTCTTAATCGTGCTTAACATAGTACTATATGTTGAAAGCAGAGGGTTAGGAAGAGTTGAACATTATAACTTTATAAAATGACGAAGTAAGAAAGAGGTTAACTATGCACATATAGTGCACCACACTTCATCAGTTTACGATACCCGGATTGATAATTTATGTAGAGCAATTTAAGACATTAAATTGACTAAACAGGCCACCTGAAAGCTCTCCTGCCTCAAACAGCGTGCTGAAAATCCTCTCCCTCATACTTTTTCTAGGCATCGAGCTTTTATATGTGTCATTTAGGACACCGTCGCTTAATAATCAGAGGTCGGTTTTTGTTAGAATGGAAACCGGTGGAGTCGAAGGATCGGCGGGCATAACAACCCTTTAAAATAACCCTTTTTCCACTCAAAGCAATATACACAAAAGCATTGAAAAATACAAAAGGCTAGAACTCAAAATATATCAAATCGAACCTATAAATCCATCAGGTCTGATCCTTATCGCCGATCGCTATCACTGATGTCATCGGCCCTGTCAATCAGGAATCGCCGATCACTAATTGCCAATACGTCGATCCGCCAATTAGATATGGACTGTTGATATGTTCCTTGATTGGATGGTATAGATTGCATTGCATGTCGCTATCGCACTGTTCAATGGCCCTGTCGCGGGGAATCTCCGATCGCCGATTTGCCGATCCACCGATCTCCAATTTGCCGATTCACTGATCGCTGATTTAATAGCCGTTGATTTGTTTCCTAATCTGATGGTTGAGATTGCCCATCACTGATCGGTAGATCACAATGGCACTGGCCCGAAGGTCTTGGTCATGTGCCTTATGTTTCACCGACCCGATTTGCCAACACTAATATCGGTGATTGCTACATCATAGGTCTGAGGCCCCTGATATCGTCGATCGCTTGCTCCCGACTTCGATTTAATCAAAGATCAATGATTGAGGGTTCTGCAATGCCTCCTTAAGTCTGCCTCTTTGGGCCCTTTGATTGCAATTTTTCCCTTTAAAAGCTTAAAGAAATTTTTAAGAGAAAATGCCCCATTTTCAAAGGAACTAAGGCAAACTCTTTCTACCATAACTTTATCATCCGGTCTCGGATTAGAGTGTCGTTCACACCATTGGAATCAGGGTGACGAGCACTTTGATCTGATGTCAAGATACCTGCTTTTCTACCACTTTGAATTTTGAGCTTTTCCATGCCATTGTATTTGAAGATCCACCTGGATCAATCCTCCCCATTGAGGAGCATTTGGACCGCCAAAAGCTTTCACTAGTCAATTGGCAAGTGAGGGAATTGTTCCCTCACATTTTCCTTCTCTAGCCATTTGGCCTTGCTAGGGTGCGTTCCCTTGTAACCAACTCGAAGGTATTCCACATCTCCATGCCATGAAGTCTTGGTCCTTCTATCAAGGATGATGTCTTTAGGAAAGTCATCGAGATATTCTAGAGCAAAATCATCAACTATAGGAATTGTGCCCACCTCATCTGTGTCCATGATCAGTGGTGGCTCATATAACTTCAAGTTCTCTACATTCACTATTGAGTACATCTGCATATAAATCGGAAAATCAGGATGAAAGGCATTGTTTCCAATCTTCTCCAATATGGTGAATGGACCATACCAGATGGGTCACAACTTATTCCCTTCTCCCTTCATCCTGTCCTTGTTGATGTGGAACCACACTTTTTCACCCACTTGGAATCGATGGTCGACTCGGTGTTTGTCATGTCGAGCCTTGTAATGGGCTTGACTTTTCTCCAACTGCTCTTGTACTGGTTGTTGAATCAGTTGGATTCATTGAATGAACCACTGAGCTTTATCCCTATCATTACGTCCACTGGAGCCATCTTCCCTTCCAAAGACCATATCAAAAGGGTCCTTTGGTAGGTAACCAAAGAATGTCTCAAATGGTGAATGTTGCGTAGATGACTGCACTCCTCGGTTGTAGGAATGTTGTACATATGGGATATTTTCATCCCACAACTTGGGATGTTTCCCGCAATAGCCTCTTAACAAGTGTACCACGGTACAGTTGACAACCTCTGTCTTTCCATCAGTCTATGGATGGAATGTTGTGCTTCTTTTCAATTTGGTGTCCATCATCTTCCACAAACTGGTCCAAAACTCTACGAGAAAGCGAGAGTCTAGATTTGACACAATTGATGTGGGTAATCCAAAATGGACCCAAACATACTGAAAGAAAAGGAAGTAGTCTGCTCTACAGTGATCTGATTTTTACAAGGGATAAGAATACACATCCTGCTAAAATGGTCAATGACAACATACAAGTAGTCGTGACTCTTTCTGGGCAAATGAAAACCTCCTACAAAGTCCATTAACACACTTTCCCATGGACGACCCAAAATAGGGAGTGGTGTGTAGAACCTGAGTTTTCTATGAGGGCTTTGAAACAAAACACATCACACAACCCTTTACATAGAGAGTCATAATGTTTTTCATATGAGGCCAAAAACAAAATCTTTGTACATGACATAAAGTCTTTTCGACACCAAAGTGTCCAGACACAAGAGAGGTGTGGGCCTCTCGAATTACATGTACTCTTCCCCTATGGGAATACACAATTTACCAAGGTGATACAACAGTTTCCCCTGCAAGTGATAGTTGTCCACCTGTGAACCATGGGTTAGTTTTGCATAAATCTCCTTAAAGTCATCATCGTTAGCATATTGTTCAGCATAACTCTCAAAAGATAACAAAGCATTATGCAAAATAACAGAAGCAGAAATAGGAGGGTGAGATAGCATATCAGCCACTTTATTGCTAGTGCCCTTCTTATACTTTATTACCAGATGAAACTGTTGAAGAAAGCCATCCACTGGAAATGACGAGATTGTTGCAACTTGGTTTGTGAATGAAGGTACTGCAAGGGCTGATGATCTGTATGGATGATGGTATCCTTTCCAATTAGGTAGTGTTTCCACTTTTTCACACTCTACACCAGGGAAAATTTTAGGGGCTAATATTTTCCCATGGGCTAATTTTCTATACTTTTTCCAAAAAATAAAAAATAACTAATGTCTATTTTTTTGTAAAAATGATTCGCCCAAATTTTATAGAATGAATTTTTTTACCCTAAAAATTTCCAAAAAATTATATATAGACTATATAAAAATATTACAAATTTTAATATTTTTACAAAAATAGCTCCAAACATTTTGTAGATTTCATACTATGGACTAGTGGGGTTCGCTAAGGTTTCTAAACTTTAAGATAAATTTCCATCCTTAAAATTTTCCTTGCATTCCACCAAGGCATAAAGTTTCTTGTCATAAGTGGGATAGTTTATCACAGCTTGAGAAAACTTCTCAGAATGGTAACAAATCGGCTTCTTTTGCTGCATTAGTATAGCTCCCATGGCATAACTACTGGCATCGGTTTCGATATCGAATGGTTGTTGGAGATCAGGTAAGTCTAAGACTAGCGCAGTGATAATATTTTCCTTCAATGTCTTGAAGGACTTATTCTGTCTTCCTCCCCATTGGAAGACTTGTTTCACACTTGTAAATGTGTGCAAAGGTGATGCAGTAATAGAGAAGTTGGCAATAAATCTCCTCCAATACTGGACTGCACCTAAAAAGTTGTGGACCTCGGTTACACTAGGAGGCTTAGGCCAATTTACAATTGCTTCAACTTTAGAGGGATCAATTTTTAACTGACCATGATCAACAATATGACCTAGGTAACCCAAAGAGGTTTTCCCAAACTCACACTTTGACAATTTTACAAAGTTTTTTTCTTTTTTTAGTACATCAAGCACTTTCTTTACATGACACACATGTTCAACCCAACATTTACTAAAGACAAGTATATCATCTAAATATACAAGAACAAGTTCATCAATGAAAGGCCAAAAGAGATAATTCATGACCCTCATAAAAGTGATTGGAGCATTGAAAATTCCAAATGGCATCACCAACCATTCAAACAACCCCTATTTGGCCTTGAAGGTAGTTTTCCACACGTCCTGCTTTGCAATTCGGATCTGGTGATAACCACTACACAAATCCAATTTTGTGAAATAAACAACATTCTTTAATTGATCTAATAAATCATCTATGCATGGAAGAGGGTAGTGATTTTTTAGCGTGATCTTGTTTAGTGCGTGGTAATCCACACACATCCTCCATGTGCTGTCTTTCTTTGGGACTAAGATAATCAGTGAACCACACAGAGAAGTGCTCGACCTGATGACTCCTCGGTCCAGCAATTCCTGCACCTGTTTCTTGATTTCCTCCATCTCAATGGTCGACATCCTATACATGCCAATATTTGGCAAAGGAGAATCATGCTGCAAATGGATTTCATGTTGGATTTCCCTCTTCGAAGGTAATCCCTTCGGTTCCTGAAATAGCTCATCATAATTAGAAATTAATTCAAATATTTCCTGTTTATGTTCTTGATCGTAGCTCTGGAAAGCATTAGTGAACTCTACCTCTTTTTCCCTTACAACCATAACCATGCAACCCTTACTAGAATTCACCAGTCTTTTCATTTGCCTAGTGCTTACAAGGCTAGCATTGATTTTATTTTGATGAGCCCTTACTATGTATTCTACCCCATCCTTTGTGATTTGGTACTTGTTTTCATGACAGAAAAAGATTGCCTTTCAATCATACAGATATGGACTCCGTAACACCATGCCACAGATATCCAATGGTATTACATCTAGTTCTACTTTGTCTACTAGCTTAGAAGCAATCACAAATTTGGCCTTACACTATTTAGTTACATTTAGTTTTGCTTTATCATGTATCCATCCAAGCGGGTAAGGTTTCGTGTGTGGTTTTGTTTCTAAGTGTTGGGACTCAGAATTGACCTATTTTTGACCTTATCTTTTTGCCGTATTATTATCCTTTTGCAGTCATAAGTTGAAAGCTTTTATTTTATAATGACATAATGACCCCAAGGTATGAAGTAACCTCCCGCATATCTATGTTTAATTGTTTATTTCATATTCGTGAATATCTTTATACTTATCCTTGGAAACGCTGACTAAACTGTCAAGTAATTGCCTTAAGCTTGCAGGAATTATAATGTATAGTTGCTGTAACACCAGAAACAGCAACTACGCAGTTGCTGCAACACCAGAAGCAGCAACTCCGTAGTTGCTACAGTCAGCAACAACAATCACCTAAAGCAAGCTATTTTGTAACAGCCACGAATAACAGATGGAAACTATTTAAAGAACCCTGACGTGGCATAATCAAGCGGAGGTCTAAAGAAAGAAGAACACAGTCAGCATGGCCTAAATCAGGAACATCATGGGGAAATGGCAAAGGAATGTGAAGATCCCGAGAAGACGGTCGAAGTCAGTTACCAGCTGTGTAACAGCCAGAACTCAAAGAAAGAACATATTATCATACTGTTGTAACAACGTTCTGAATTGTTTATTTTTGATAAGATGGGTTAACTGAATGGGCTGTAATACTTTATTGTAATAGATGTCTCCTCTATAAAGAGGAGACATCTACATTAAAAAGGGGATTAGTCAATGTCTATGGTCAGTCTGTAAGAAGAGATCTTGAGAACATCAGCAAGTCTGAACTTTATTGTATTCAAATCTTTTTGGCAGATGAATATAAAACTGTTTTGAGCACTTAATCCAGTCTTCGTTTTCCTGGGGAATCTTATGAGAGGGACTGGGCCCACCTTCCTCACAAGATTCACCCATTTACTTTCTTTTCAAGTGTGTAAGTGTGCAATAGTTTCTTTCTGGTACTCTGTTTGGATTTGATAGCATTACCTCTGGTATTCTCTGTTTTGCGAGTACTCTGTTTCATTAATCATTTGAGTTTGTTTCTCACCGGTGAATGAGAGTGCAGTGTGCATTAGTAATTTGATTACAGGGGCAGGTGTTGAACGTCCCCACTTGGAGGATAGGGTCCTGATCCTCTGCCAACAGAGCATCCATCATTTCGCTTTCCAGATTTGTATTTTTAATTAATTTCTTTTATTTTAACAAGTACTGTAATGATATAGCATAAGAATCACGTATACTACAACTTTTCAATGCTTTTAGATTTTGAGTACATACAGTACGCAGTAGCCTTTGGAATAAAAATACTTTCCCTGGTTGACAATTAATGTGGTACTTGAATGTTTAATTCATAAACAATTCAACTAGCCAACATTTTGGCGCCGTTGCCGGGGAAGGCAACTAAAGAATTCTAAAAGCATTAATGGTTTCTTTGTGAAAATAACAGGTGTATGAGAGGATGCAAGAAACCTAATTTTACAGGCGGCAAAGGAGGAAGGAAGACTTACATCGACGAAATCATCTCTAAGGTCGAAACATCACAGAGGACGAGTTCCCGGAGACCTCAGATCCAATACTCCTCACAAACAGACCAACAGACGGAGGAAGTAATAGGACCTGAAAGGAAGCTGGAAACACCAGAGTACACTGAGGAACCGGTAGAAGAACCTGAAGAAATAGAAGACACAGAAGATAAAGCAAGTGATTCAGGGAAAAGACCAATGGAGGATAACAGAACAGAAGGGAGAGGGGAAAACTCGCTCTCTACCCTGGAATTCCCTATTGGGGAGCTCTCGAGAGGAACAACCCCCATGAAAAATATCCCACTCTCGGCATTACCCAATTTTCACGGATTATCCTCCGAAGACCCAGACAAATTCCTCTTTGAATTTGACATACTGTGTAGAAGCTATGATTACATAAGTCCTAATCAAAAGCTGAAATTGTTTCCAGCAACACTAAAAGGGAATGCGTTGAGGTGGTTTATGAGCTTAGGATCTCAGGCAATCACCACCTGGGACCAGATGAAAGAGGGATTTCTAGCCAAGTATCAAGACTACTGCCGGACAAGAGAAAGAAAGGAAGAATTGTTTAAAATGGTTCAGAAAGAGGACGAGAATTTGGAAGATTTTGTGAAAAGATTACAGTATAATCTGCAGCGGTCTGATCATCCTAATATGAGTAAAGACATTTTGAAGACCATACTGCTGAAAGGGGTAAGAGATGACTGCCTAGACATGCTGAACATGCTTGGGAAAGGGGACATTTCCAAAGAACCCTTTGATGAAATTATTAAGCTCTGCATGAGGTGTTCAAGGGGAGCGGCAGGAAGATCAAAAAGCAGAGATAATGTGTATTCAAGGGTTCAGAAGTCAGCCAGTGGAGGAGCAACAAGAGCTGAGATAGGTAACTTATTAGAAGAATTTAAAACTGAAATGCTAAGTTCTTTTGCTTCACAAATTGATGCTCTGCAGGTTAAGAAGAAACAGGCAGAAGCAGAAGCTGCTCTGGCAATTTTCTGTTCAAAATGCAGAGAAAAACATCCACTCAGAGAATGCCCACTGGACAAGATACCTATATGCACAATCTGCGAGAAGGATCATGAAACACAGCAATGCCCCTCTCTGCCTGGAATCAAAGCAGCACTGCAGACAACTGAAGAAGAAGCTGAAGCAGTGTACCTGATGACACAGAGGAGGCAATGGCCGCAAAGACAAGGTATGAGCTCTAATACAACATTCAATCGTTGGAATAATAATCCTCCTTTTTACCCACCCATGAATCAAATGCAATACCCACCCTTCAATACAATGAACTTTCCACTTATGCAGCAACCAAATCTTCCTTTTCCTGACCCTACTATATGGAATCCTTGGGTTACCCAGCAACCATACTTTAATCAATGGAATCCAAACTGGGCAGCCCAACAGATACCTTTTCCTCAACAACAACAATCTCTTTCCTTACCATCTAATAATCCTCTGAATAATCAGGCAATGAGACCTCAGCTGCCTGTACAACCTAACCCCAATCCAAATAATAATAAATCCCTGCAAGTTATTGACATTCAAAATCAGCCTATTTCTCCCCTGCAATGTAGTGATATTCACCTTCGCTCAGGGAGAATAGTCAAACCTATTATAGATGATATTACGGACTCTGACAAAGAAGAGGCTAGAAAAGAGAAACCAGCTAACCATAGTGCTGAAACAACAGAATCAGCACCTAACAATAATGACCAAACAATAGATCCGCCATTCCCTGAAAGGCTGACTCTCACTAAAACACCTGAACAACCTACCTTCAATCTTTTAGGAGAGCTATAGAACTTGTATGTCAAAATCCCATTATTGCAAGCACTAAGGGATGTTCCTATATATGCTAGAACTATTAGAGACATTTGTATAAAAAAACCTGGAAGGAAGGCTAAAGACCCCCTCACAGTTCATGTGATGGGGGAATTAACTGCCTTAATGACTGAAAAAGATTATCCTGTGAAGTATGGTGACCCTGGTCACCCTACAGTAACAGTCTAGGTCGGAAAAACCTTTATCTCTAAAGTATTAGTAGACTTAGGAGCTGCAATAAATATCATGACACTCGAAACAGCTCAATTGCTCTAGCTAAAAAACTTTATCAGGGAAACTCCAACTATCTTAGAATTAGCTGACCATTCTACGATCAAACCTGAAGGGGTCATTGAAGACCTTATAATCTCTGTAGAATCCTGGAATTACCCGGTTGACTTTGTGGTATTACAAACTAAAACAAAGTTGGGGGGTCATCCGTTGATTCTAGGGAGACCTTGGTTGGCTACAGCTGATGCTTTCATCAGCTGTAGATCTGGATCAATGACCATCTCCAATGGACAAGAAACTAAACAGCTGACCCTCTATCCTCATGCCACTCCCATGATTAACAGTGACAATTCTGTATGGGTAGACTATGAGGATGAGGAAACCCAACCGATACTAACTATTGGACAAGCTTTGACTTTTAAAGACTCCTCCGAAGATGAACTAATTAGCAGTTTTATTTATGAACCCTCTTCGGTTAATCCAGAAACATTTAACCACTTCGCTGCAATCCTAGAACCTGAATCCCAGCAGAATATGAAAGACGAAAACTTATGCCAGACAGCATTAGGCAACCCTTCCAAGAGCACAACAGTTGAAATTGAACCTGGTAAAACACTGAATATAAATCCTGATTTGACTGATGATGAAAAACAAAAATTAATAAAGTTACTCCAAGCAAACAAGGAGGCATTTGCATGGGACTACACAGACATGAAAGGGATCTCTCGTGAATTATGTACTCACCGAATATATATTAAGGAGGGATCTCGGCCAGTCTGTCAACCCCAGCGAAGAATGAATCCTAACCTTAGAGAAATTGTGAAGGAGGAACTCCAAAAACTTTTAAATGCAGGATTTATATATCCAATATCTGATAGCGAGTGGGTTTCCCCACTCGTAATTGTACCAAAGAAGAATGGGAAATGGTGAGTATGCGTAGACTATAGATCATTAAATAAAGCAACCCAGAAAGATCATTTCCCTTTACCTTTTATTGATCAAGTATTGGATAATTTAGCAGGTAAGAAATTCTTCTCATTTTTGGATGGGTTTAGTGGATACAACCAAATTAGGATTGCACCCCAGGATCAGGAGAAAACCACATTTACCAGCCCATGGGGAACCTTTGCTTATAGAGTACTTCCATTTGGGTTGTGTAACGCTCCAGCGACATTTCAAAGAGCGGTGATAGGAATCTTTTTTGATATGTTAAACGATTCATTAGAAATATTCATGGACGACTTTACTCCTTATGGAGTGACCTTTGAAGATGCTCTGCAAAACCTTGAAAAAGTACTTAAGCGGTGCATAGAAGCACACCTTGCTTTAGGCACTGAAAAGTGCCATATGATGATGAATCAGGGTATTGTATTAGGTCATTTCATTTCATTTTTAGGAATTCAAGTCGGCCCAGCTAAGATTCAGGTGATTCAGAACCTTCCTATCCCCAAAACACAAACTGAGGTAAGAAGTTTTTTAGGACATGCCGGATATTACAGAAGATTCATTAAGGATTTTTCTAAAATAGCTTCTCCTTTGTTTGTGTTATTAATGAAAAACGTTGAATTCAAGTGGACTGATGACTGTGAGAATGCATTCAATAAACTTAAGCATCAGTTGTCCGCAGCTCCTATTTTGAGAGGACTTGATTGGGCATCACCCTTTCATATTTCCTCTGATGCCTCAGATACGGCAATTGGAGCTGTCCTGGGTCAGGAAGAAAACAATCTCCCCTATGCTATCTATTTCATCAGCAAAAACATGACACCAGCTGAGCTAAATTATACAGTAACTGAGAAAGAGTTTTTAGCAGTTATTTATGCTATTAATAAATTTCAGCATTATATTACTGGCTATACTACCTTTGTGCATACTGACCACTCGGCCATCAAGTATTTAATGAATAAATCAATTACAAATGCTCAAGTCACCAGGTGGTTATTACTATTACAGGAATTTGATATCACAATTGTAGATAGGCCAGGAAAAGAAAATGTAGTTGCTGATTTTCTTTCTCATTTAAAAACTGATGAAAATGTTCCAGTAGATGATTCTTTTCCTGATGAGTATCTATTTGCAGTATCTTCTCACTCACCTTGGTATGCAGACATTGCCAATTATCTAGTTGCAGGAAAATTACCATCACACCTATCACACAGAGAAAGAAGGAAGATCATCCAGCAAAGTGCTAGGTACAGCTGGATAAGCGGGTGTCTATTCCACACAGGAATAGATCAAGAAATTAGGAGATGCATTGGGGAAGACGAGATTTATGATATATTGAAAGCTTGTCACGATGGTCCTTGTGGAGGAAATTTTGCAGATAAAAGAACAGCTCACAAGGTACTTAGAATGGGTTATTACTGGCCATCACTTTTTTAAGATGCTAGAAAATATGTGAAGGCTTGTGACAGCTGTCAAAGAATGGGCCAGCCCAACCATAGGGATGAAATGCCACTCAATCCCCAGGTAGCTCTCGAACCCTTTGAGAAATGGGCATTAGATTTCGTAGGTCCCATTAATCCTCCATCTAATCAAAGAGTTTATATTTTAGTATGCACAGATTACATGACTAAATGGGTAGAGGCCAAAGCACTCATTAAAGCTAACGAAGAAGCAGTACTAACATTCTTATTTGAGGAAATCTTTGTTAGATTTGGACTACCCAGAGAATTAGTCACTGATGGAGGACCTCCTTTCAATTCTCATGGTTTCAAAGATACGCTCCAAAAATATCATATCAAGCATAAGATGACCACACCATACCACCCCCAAGCAAATGGGCAGGTGGAAAGCACCAACAAGGTCATAGAAGCTATCTTAACAAAAACGATAAAGGAGAATAGAAGGGACTGGTTTCAGCGCTTGCCCGAGGCTCTTTGGGCTTACAGAACCACTTGGAGAAACACAACAGGATTTTCACCCTATGAATTGGTTTTTGGAAAGAATGCTATTTTTCCTATAGAGTTTGAGATTAAAACCTTAAGAACTGCCTTAGCTATTAACCTTGATTTAACTGATGCACAAACAGCCAGGTTGCAGCAGTTGCAGGAATTGGATGAGAAAAGACTGGATGTCGTCCATCAAACAACTATGATACAGCAACAAAGGAGCAGATGGCATGACAGAACCATCAAGAAAAAGCAGTTCTAGAAAGGTAACTGGGCTCTACTTTATGATTCACATTTCGAGAATTTTCAAGGGAAGCTGAGAACAAGATGGTTAGGGCCGTACGAAGTGGATACTATTTTCCCAAATGGAACGGTTAGACTTTTAACAATTGATGGAAGAAGAACACCACTGTTAGTGAATGGCTACCAACTTCGGTTATATCAGCGGCCGGTTTCCAAAGAGGACTTTAAAGCCACTTGCATGGCAATAAAACAGTATTCTTTTCCAGGGGAACTTGCTGTCCCTCAAAGCACTTGAATTTCTACTATTTATGTAATTTTTAGGATTAGACATTCTTTTTTTCTTAGAAACTAATAAATCCTGCCAAGGATTGCGATATTACATTTTAGTATTTTGCAGGTGTTAGCAGTGGGAAATAGCTGAGAACAAAAGTCTCGAAAGGAATTACTGTGTGGACTCCAAATTCCTGTTGCTGCAACACCACTTCCTGTTGCTGCAACACCACTTCCTGTTGCTGCAACACCACTTCCCGTTGCTGCAACACCATTTCCCGTTGCTGCAACACCATCCCTGTTGCTGCAACACCATTTCCCGTTGCCGCAACACTATCCTTGTTGCTGCAACACCATCCCTGTTGCTGCAACACTAGTTCCATTACTCCAGCACATTCCCCGTTTTCACAAACGTTTTCCCCCAATCCCTGTTGCCCCAACGGTAATTTTCTGTTGCTGCAACACCAGTCTCGGTGCCACGATATTGCTTCCCGATCACGAAATATCCTTCCCAGAAAAATTCCCTCACGAACAAATCCTGATAAAATATACCACCCCTCGTGATGATTACAGCACCTTACTATCACTTCCCGTCATTATCATTACAAATCACCCATATTCCCGTGCTTTCAGATCCGCGGTAATTATTATAATTTGACAGAAGACAAGAAAAGACTTTTTGACGCAGCGATCAAAAAGGTAAAGTACGAAGGTACGCACGTTTATGAATGAGCATTAAATAATAGATAATGCGGAAAAAGGTTGATAGGTCCATCAAATGATTGCGTTCCCAATCATATCATTTACATGTAGGAAGGGGGGGGATTACCAAAGCAATTCTCATAATGACAAACCACGCCAACCACCGCCACCCTTAATTCTCCCGGTTGTATGTAAAAGCTATGGCATGTTACCATTTGCGATGTATACTCTGAGTTGAAAACGGTAGCTCGGCTCTGAATTCTGAAGATTCACCGAGACAACAGCCATGGGAGGAACCCTCATTACTCATGAACCAGCCACGACAGCAGTCCTGGAACTCTTTCCGGAAATTTACCAAATTTTCTTGCAAGCTGGATGGATAGAGTATTTCAGGAGACTTCCGGACTTTGACGAATAGCAAGTCCTGGAATTCACATGCAATTTGACAAAAGGATTCTCTGTCGTCCAAGGAATTCAAGTTCCAGTCACGGAAGAAATCATAGCTGAAGTCACCGGACTACCAGCCACTGGCACATGGTGGTTCAGCAGAAAGCACCTGATTCTGAATGCATAGCAAGACTTTCTCCGACCAGGCGAGGAAGTAGAAACCAAGGGCAGAGGTGTAGCACTGCGGTTGTTACCTCAACCATGGCCAAAAGTCGCTGAATTCGTCAAGCAATATCTGACGTGCGAAGGTCGTTACCAGGTAATCTACCAGCACGACTTCGTCCTGTTAAATCACTTAAGAAATGGTCAATTATTGAACATGCCATATTATTTGCTGGGTTGTCTCAAAAATATGTCACGATATGCTATGAAAGCGAAGCATCCAGTTCTCTCCCTAAAACACCATCGCTTAGCCCAATTGCTGATTAACAGAGCTCTCGCTCTAAACATCCCTCCACCCCCCATTAATCCCCATCTGGAGGAAGGAATTCCACAGCCTGAGCATGAAGGTCCTCATCAAGAAGAGGAAACTCTTCGTCAAGCTGAGGACACACCTCAGCAAGACCAAGAGCTTCCTCAGCAAACGGACGACATGCCTGAACAAATCCCTTTGGAAAACCCTCAGCAAACAGAGCATATTCACGAACAACCCCAGGAAACACCCTTGCATGTTACTGAGAATGAACAAGCAGTAGCAGAATTAACCACATCTCCCAAAAGAACCAATCCTTCCACTCCCATACTCAGTATTTCTACTAATGATTCCGACGATAATATCCCAATTACTCAGCTTAAACGAAAAATGCAGCAGGTAAAGAAAACCCCAGCAAAAAGAAGAAGAACTAGGGGTTCAACCAAAGCACCTACTACCCCGACTACTGTCCCTACCTTAAAAGCCAGCAGGAAGAGAAAAACACCTCAAGTCCCTGCTTCTCTACCAAAACGAAAATCGGTAGTAGTTGAATCCCCTAACTCCTCCAGTTCACCACCCATCGCTTTAAGAACCCGCACTCCAGCCACTCCTCGAAACTCCTCTCCCTCACCCACAGAGGCTGATATGTAGAGCGTTCATAGCTTCGTGGCATCATATCTTAAGACAGCTGATACACAAGAACCAGCTGCTGACACCCAGAGTGATAGTGACCAAGTGGCTGCAACACAAGAAACAACCACTACCCCAAGTGACACACAAGAACCACCTATGGGGAATACTGATCAAATTGACGAAGCAGAACCTCTGCCTCCACTGGAATCTACTGTCCCACAGGATCAGCCTACTATAACCGCCCTACAAGAAGAAATTGAGTTTCTGAAATATCAGATTCAGGACTATCAGGAAGAGATAATAAGGGTCAGGGAAGCATATCAGAAAGAATTCAGCCTGCATGTCTTAGCAAGAGTAGCGTCTACAGCAGAGAAAAGTAAAGATAACGAATATATGTGTACAAATTGTGGTGAAATATATACTCAGGCAGGACATAAGGTAGTACAAGAACCAATGAAGGAAGCCTCCGCTGCTGAAAATGAAACAAAGGAGTCTGCTGATGCAGAAATAGAAATCCCACAATCCTCTGCTGAGATAGAAAAACCTGTTGACACACAAGAACCAACAGGATCTTCAGAAGAAATGCAGGCAGAAAGACCTGTTGACACACAAGAACCAACAGGATCTTCAGAAGAAATGCAGGCAGAAAGACCTGTTGACACACAAGAACCAACAGGATCTTCAGAAGAAGTGCAGACAGACAGACCTGTTGTTACACAAGAACCAACAGGATCTTCAGAAGAAGTGCAGACAGAGAGACCTGTTGTTACACAAGAACCAACAGGATCTTCAGAAGAAGTGCAGTCAGAGAGACCTGTTGCTACACAAGAACCAACAGGCCCTCCAGAGAACATGCAGGACCAAGATCAAGGACTTACTGACACACAAGAACCAGTAAGTTCACTTGAAACTGCACAAGATCAAGGACTTACTGACACACAAGAACCAGTAAGTTCACCTGAAACTGCACAAGATCAAGGACTTACTGACACACAAGAACCAGTAAGTTCATCTGAAACTGCACAAGACCAAGAGCTTACTGACACACAAGAACCAGTAAGTTCTTCAGAGACTGCACAGGAACAAACAGAGGAGCTTGCTGACACTATGCAGGAAGAAAAGAAAGAGGAGAACAAGGATTCACCCTGGCCTACCCAATCTGCTATGCAAGAAGAAGCTACACAAGAACCAGGAAATGAAGAAGGAAACACTGAAAGTGTTATGGAACAAGAAGAAGACAGAGAAGAAAATGAGGAAAAAGGTACAGACTCACCGCAGCTTACCCAGAGTATTATGGAGGAAGAATAAAAAGATACAGACTCATCACGGCCTACCCAGATTATTATGGAGGAAGAGCAAATAGTTTCAGAAGGGAATAAAGAAGAATTGAATTCGCCCAGCCTCAGTCAAACTGCCAAGGAGCAAGGAGAAGTCGAAGAAAAAGAGACAGATTCACCCCGGTCCACCAAAATCACTTTGGAGCAAAATGGATTAGTCCAACAGGAGGAAGAAACTCTAGTCAGAGATGAAGAGAGAGATGCTGGATCATCCCAGCCCACTTCAACAGAGCAGATGACCCTGATTGATGCCTGTATACAAATAGAGCTCCCCACTGTTAGTGATGCATGTATAGAAACAGAAAGTTTTCAGGAATTAAAAGGTAGGTGGTGGAGAGAATATCAGCAGTCTCAAGGCAAAGAATTCGAACAACAAAAGGGGACCTGGTTTGATCATGCTTATAAGAACTGGGAAGCATTGGAACAGTGTAGGGCCCAGTATAAAGAAATCAAGGAACTGAAAGATAGAATGTCCCAGATGTTTGAGTTATGTCAAAGAATGCTTGCCACAAGGAAACCCTCTTTTAACTATGCTACATTTTTTAGGGAAAGACTTGAATTTATACAACTAAAGGCTGTCAAAGAGGGTAGGCCTCATCAAGTGGTCACAGCAGAGCAGTTTATGCAGACCTTTGCAGAGGCATCCAAAAACGATCAAAACCTGCTATGTGAACTATACCTCCATAATGAGGTCGTGTCTGAAGAAAGGAACATGAACATGATACCTGTAGTTGGTAACATACAATTGAGAGCCTTCATCTCCTTTTTGGCTAATCAACTTACCTGGCAGAATGCCTATGTCTCAGCCCACCAGAACGAACAGAATTGTCTTCTGTGGATTCGAGCTGAACCACAGAACGCTGCCACTTTCATTTCACAACACTTAAAAATTGTAAGCGATCCTGATATGAAGGATCATGTCATGAAATTGCAAACAGATGTCCTAACAGACTGTCAGCATTATGTAAAGACCAAAGCATCCTTGGCTGTTAAAGCAAATAAGCTGTTTTGGGAAAAATGCCCCGCAGAGAGGCAGGAATATCACCCGTATAACCCATCAAATCTGCAGGTAGCACTTTCAAGGGTACCTCAGTATGTTGAATGCATGCAGCGTTGTGCTGAAAATTGGATGGGTTATAAATTTAAATTCCCACATTTATGGTTATCTGGTGATCAGTATAAGGGCCAGTTTGGACTTTCTAATAGAGAAGAAGCGGCAGCATGGAAGCATATACAAACTGTTTGTGGTTTCAGAAAGAAGTTTGATGTTACTCCCTACAGCTATTGTCTTAGTAATCTGCATTGTTCGTCCCAGTTCTCCGACTCAGACTCAAAGTAGCCATTGCATGGGGACATGCAATCTCTTCAGTTGGGGGGGATGTTGGGACTCAGAATTGACCTATTTTTGACCTTATCTTTTTGTCGTATTATTATCCTTTTGCAGTCATAAGTTGAAAGCTTTTATTTTATAATGACATAATGACCCCAAGGTACGAAGTAACCTCCCGCATATCTATGTTTAATTGTTTATTTCATATTCGTGAATATCTTTATACTTATCCTTGGAAACGCTAACTAAACTGTCAAGTAATTGCCTTAAGCTTGCAGGAATTATAATGTATAGTTGCTGTAACACCAGAAACAGTAACTACGCAGTTGTTGCAACACCAGAAGCAGCAACTCCGTAGTTGCTACAGTCAGCAACAACAATCACCTAAAGCAAGCTATTTTGTAACAACCACGAATAACAGATGGCAACTATTTAAAGAACCCTGATGTGGCATAATCAAGCGGAGGTCTAAAGCAAGAAGAGCACAGGTAGCATGGCCTAAATCAGGAACAACATGGGGAAATGGAAAAGGAATGTGAAGATCCCGAGAAGACGGTCGAAGTCAGTTACCAACTGTGTAACAGCCAGAACTCAAAGAAAGAACATATTATCATACTGTTGTAACAGCGTTCTGAATTGCTTATTTTTGATAAGATGGGTTAACTGAATGGGCTGTAATACTTTATTGTAATAGATGTATCCTCTATAAAGAGGAGACATCTACATGAAAAAGGGGATTAGTCAGTGTCTATGGTCAGTCTGTAAGAAGAGATCTTGAGAACATCAGCAAGTCTGAACTTTATTGTATTCAAATCTTTTTGGCAGATGAATATAAAACTGTTTTGAGCACTTAATCCAGTCTTCGTTTTCCTGGGGAATCTTGTGAGAGGGACTGGGCCCACCTTCCTCACAAGATTCACCCATTTACTTTCTTGTCAAGTGTGTAAGTGTGCAATAGTTTCTTTCTGGTACTCTGTTTGGATTTGATAGCATTACCTCTGGTATTCTCTGTTTTGCGAGTACTCTGTTTCATTAATCATTTGAGTTTGTTTCTCACCGGTGAATGAGAGTGCAGTGTACATTAGTAATCTGATTACAGGGGCAGGTGTTGAACGTCCCCACCTGGAGGATAGGGTCCTAATCCTCTGCCAATAGAGCATCCATCATTTCGCTTTCCAGATTTGTAGTTTTAATTAATTTCTTTTATTTTAACAAGTACTGTAATGACATAGCGTAAGAATCACGTATACTACATCTTTTCAATGCTTTTATATTTTGAGTACATACAGTACGCAGTAGCCTTTGGAATAAAAAGACTTTCCCTGGTTGACAATTAATGTGGTACTTGAATGTTTAATTCATAAACAATTCAACTAGCCAACACTAAGCTGAGTTTCTTTACTAGGGATTCTGCAATTAAGTTTGCTTGGGACCCAGTATCAAAAAGAGTTTCAACTTTAGCGTGATTTACAACAACTCTGATATGAAACAGTTCAATTCTCTTTCGGTAATTACGAAGGGACTCATTTACAAAATTGGTACCTTCATGCGATTCAGAATTAACATGAGGTGTAAGTGTAACTTTTGTTCCTGCTGCTGTGATTAGTGCTTCATCTCCCGAATCCGATCCAAGATCTTGTTGTGCCATTTCCACTGTCTTCTGCTTCCCTTTTCCTCCATACTTCTTTGGACACTTTTCTGGGTGTTATTTCCAACAGTGATCATCATCATGGCTTTCCTTTTTGCAATGATTGTAATACGACCGTTCTCCCTCTTTGGTTGTTGTTGTCTTCTTCTCCTTTTCTTTCCATTTTTCTTTGGATTTGCCATTGGGAGGTTTGAACGATGGCTTTCTGGAATGATCATCTCTTTCATTTTTTCCCTTTTTCTCAATATGAATTGCCTTCACGCTGGTTGCGTCAATAGTGGTTGGTTCAAACAACAACAATGAATGCCTAATATAGCTATGAAATGAGCTAATATACTTAGTTACAACTTCAAGTCTATCAAGTGAAATACCCAGTTTAAGTGCTTGCTTTCTAAAATCCTCTGTAAAAATCTTAACATTCTAACCTTTGCCTCGTCTTAAATACTACCAATTCATCAAGGCTTTTTTCTTGTATCCTAAGGGATAAAACTATTCCTTTAACACAGAAATAAAATTAGGCCACGAGGAAAAGAGCTTACCCACATTCTTACTGCTCTGCAATTTGCTCTCCAACCAAATGAGAGTAGTGCTACTCAGCCGTAGAGATGCTATCTGAATCTTTGCCTCATCCTCCACGTTCTGCTGAATCTTGCAGTAGACCTAAATCTTCCTAATCCAATTATTAAGCTTTTCTGCATTACTTTCACCATTAAACATGGGAAGGTAAAATTTCACATCTAATTTAAAGAAAGGTTTCTTAGATGCATCCTTTGAATTTCTACGATTATGTTGGTGAGAGGAAGGAAAACCTTCACTCCTGGAAGGAGAAGGAGGGGGTTCTTCTCCACCATTCCCATTTGCTGAACCTTGTTCTTCTAGGTTTCTTTCTTATGCTCTCTCCAGCCTTAAAACCAGCTGAATGATATTCTTCGCCATTGAATAGAATGTCTTTCTAAAATTACGCTCCTCTTCAATATGAGCTTCATCCTCTCCAATGTTTCTCCTTTGATGTGCACACCCTGCTTCAGGATCTAAAGGTTCTATTTCCCCTTCACCTATTTGGGGTCTATTTTTTGTTAGCATACAAACATGCAATTCACATCTAAAAAGCCTTGCTCTAATACCACTTGATCTAGGAATCTTTCACTTATAGATGTATGAAAAGAATCACATGTGAAAACTGTAGCTTAACACAGAATTATAATGTGCACACAAGAAAAGAAGAAGTAACACATGAAATCATGACAAGAAGACACCAAGACTTGATAATGGAGTTCATCCAACTCAGACTACGTCTTTGGGCCCTGCTCGATCAATGGGGAGGCCTTCTTATATTAAATGGCATGAAAAAGAAGAGAATTACAAGAATTAGTTGCATAAAAAGACGCTTATACCTCCATTTTGGAAGATGGCTGTGAAATGGAGACCTAAGATGAAGAAACGGATAGCACTAATGCGTCCGTGGCGATGAAAGGGGATGAAAGCATATAAAAATTGTCCAAATCAGACAAAATGCATTATCGACCACCTGAAAGCTCTCCTGCCTTGAACATCATGCTAAAAATCCTCTCCCCTGTACTTTTTCCAGACATCGGAATTTTATATGTGTCATTTAGGACATGGTTGCTTAATAATCAGAGGTCGGTTTTTGTTAGAATGGAAACCGATGGAGTAGAAGGATCAGCAGGCACAACAACCCTTTAAAATAGTCCTTTTTCTGCTCAAAGTGATATACACAAAAACATTGAAAAATCTGAAAGGTTGGACCTCAAAATATATCAAATCGGACCTATAAATCCATTGGGTCTAATCCTTATTACCAAGCGTTATCACTAATGTCATCAGCCTTGTCTATCGGGAATCTTCAATCACCAATTGCTGATATGTCGATCCGCTAATTACATCTGGACCATTGATCTGTTCCTTGATTGGACGGTCTAGATTGCACACTTGTCACTATCATACTGTTCAATGGACTTGTCGCGGGGAATCACCAATTTGCCGATCCACCGATCGCCAATTTTTCGATCCGCTGATTGCCAATTTAATCCTGGTCGTTGATCTGTTTCCCGATCCGACATATGAGATTTCTCGTCGCTGATTGGCAGATCACAATCGCACTGGCCCAAAGGTTCTGGTAATATGCCTTGTGTTTCACCGACCCAGTCCATCAACGTTGATATTAGTAATTGCTGCATCGCAGGCCTGAAACCCCTGATATTGTTGACTACTTGTTCCCGACTCCGATTTATTCAGAGATCGCTAATCATGGGTTCTGTTGTGCCTCCTTAAGTCCCCCACTTTGGGCCCTCTGATTGCGATTTTTCCCTTTAAAGTCTTAAAGCCATTTTTAAGAGAAAAGTCCTCATTTTCAAAGGAACTAAGGAAAACTTTTTCTGCCATAACTTCATCATCTGGACTTGGATTGGAGTGTCGTTCATATCGTTGGAATCAGGGCGATGAGCACTTCGATCTGATGTCAAGATACCTACTTTTCTGCCACTTTGAATTTTGAACTTTTCTATGTCATTGTACTTGAAGATCCACCTGGATCACAGGGAATGCCAACTGTCCAACAAAAATCACCTACACCATACCAACACATAGTTGGTCCAAAAGATTTGTCTTAAAAACATTGTTTCGATTCTGCTTAATTAGGCCTTCTTTTATAGTTTTTTGTTTTGCTAATTTTGGCTTCTTGGATTTCTGCATGCATCAATATTTTTTTCCTTTGTCCTATTCAGATTAGTCCTATGGCTGTGTTTAATCTTGATATGTTTTTTTGGGATTAATATCCAAGTGAATTTTTTGCTTTTCTTCTTATTTTAGTTGATATAGAGATTTTAAAGGATTTAGTAATATGCCTTCTATTTTTAGCTATAGTTTAATTTGGATTAGCTTCCAAAATTGTTGTAAAAAATGATTATTCCACCTTTTTTCCTTTAATCCCCTTTTGTCTAATATCCCTCACCTATTTTTCCACCATAGAACCAGTATCCACAACCGTGAATTAATACTTAGTGCCCCTATTTCCTACGTATGGCATAGGGCCTAGTGTGGGTGCTTAGCCCATCGTCCCCAACATCCCTACACTTTCATTTTTGTGCGGCTATGAAAACCTGTCAGGGTCTATCTACTGGGTCAACGTGTCTGGTGGGGACCACCCATCACCCTTTATAATTAGTTGTTGCTCTACCTTAGTACCTCGGTGCCTACTTCTTAGAATCTCTGCTAAGAACTATTATCAATCGTGCCGAGGTAAATCCTATAGGATGAGTTGCCCTGTGGGGTCCTCTCAACACTCTTCTCATTTCATGACCTTTGTCGTGCCATTAGTCGATGTGTCCTAGCTCCTGCTGCCTGGAAATACCTCTTGCACACTTATTTCAATGTTCTGAGATGATCTTGCTGACATTATGTATGCTGACAACACTAGGGATACCTAGTTCCTACAGAGTGGTGACACATGTGACCCGGAAATAACCCACTTGGGTACCTAAAAACGCCAAATTTGCATGACACATGTCCACCTCTTATTGGTTGTTGCTGATGTCATAATTTTTGTCATCTAGGACAATCACATGCTGCCACTTCTATTTTGTTGGAGGAGAGACAAAGGGTCCCAAGGTCTTGGTATTGCAACTAATTCCTTTGGCAAATTGGTTTTCCAAAAAATGTTTGCTTTAGGCACTTCTATCCTCAACACCACTCCTGAGTAGATTATGGTTTCAAGAGGAGTGACTTTGGGGTGGTTATCCACCATTGATGTACACGATCGGTAGTGTGGGAAACCACCTCCTATGACCACCATGCCTATCTAAAGGGTAATCAGGTGTCATCGAAAAGCCGCTACATGGCCTAATTATTTCATCATGATGCTTAGTCATTTACGTCCTACACAATCCTTAAGGGTGCACCCACCGAGCTACCTCCATCGGGCCAACTTGTACTATGGGCTCTCCCCCCAGCCTATGCTAAGGATCTCTTCTTCTATTGTGACTTCCTCATATGTCCAGTCGCTAAGGCCTCCATGGTGTTTTTCACATCTTCCTAATCGTTAAGACTTTTGTACTATTAGCATATCATCAGGGTATATCTATTGGGGTATTACCACTAGGTGGGCTCCACCTATGACCAATGGGACTGCTTCCCATAATTGTGTTATCTCTCTAGGTCATCTCGGAGCTTTTCATAGAGGCTCCATCCATTTCTTCCACTATAATTTGTCAACGTGCTACACTTGGCTACACACCAAGCCTCCTCCAAATTCCTTCTAGCTTTGCTAATTTTGACTTAGTGTCCTAGAGCTTTTACTGGCTCTATCTTTCAAACTAGGAGGTCATTTTCGAACTTTTGCATACCATTGGAAACCATTTTCAATGATCTGTCCATCTGAATGGTTTCCATTTTCACCTGAGATTATCCATTGCATCAAAATGGGCTCCAAATACTCTGCACCATTCTTCTGCCATGTTGCTCTTTAATTTTTCTCCTTGAAACCTTATTTGACACCTGTGTCACCTATTGAACATAATGATCACTTTGTTTCCATCACCCTGTTTCCATCAATGAAAGCATTCTTCAATAATATCTCCCTTTGACGTTGATGGCAACACCAAAATCAAACAAAACACACTTTTCTCTTGTAGAAACATGCCAACATAGATTGTCTCCTTTGAGTGCTACTCCCAGTAAGATTTTTGATGCAATATTACTGCTACTAGTATTGTTGTTGGTCTTTCATAGGTCTCTCCCCTTTTTATTTTTTATTTTGTTTGATTTCATTTCTTTAGATCTATCCTCCTTTGACGTCAATGGAAGAGTGATGGGCCTCTAAATTAGACATAAATTAAGGCCCATGCCTTTAAGTTAAACAATAACTTAAGACCTATGACCATACTTCAACACATTAAACCTCTCTTTTTGCATTAGATAATTTATTTTTAACTTTAATATATTCATTAGGAAGTTATATGAATAATCGAATATTTGTTCCTAATATTATTTATTTTTTGTGGAATATTATGAGAATATTGGACAGATTATGAAGAGTTGGAGGAATGTGTTCCACTAATCAAGGGAGCAGATCCACCAATCAAGGGAGTAGATCCACTAATCAAGTGATTTCACTGGGGAAAGCTTCCTCCATACATGGGGAATGATTATTAATCATTTTGTATAAGTACCAAGTCGAATTTACCTCTAGGAAATGATTGAGAAAATCTAGGAATGTGTTCCCTCCCATTTAGTGCGAATTCCTAGTATTGGGACTATATCCACTAATCAAGGGATTTTGTTGGAGAAATGTTATCGGGAAATCTAGTGTCCACTCGGAGCTTCTAGTCCCACAAAGACTGGTAGCTATCTTAGAAACAAACTAACTAAAACTACTTTCGTTTTCCTTTATGAGAAATAGATAAGAGTGGAATGAAGGACACCAACCTCAGACTTGCACTTGGTTCCTTGCTCGGTTCCTCTCCCTTCTGACAGATCTTTGCCACTTCTCCTTCATCTACCCAGCTTCAAATACCACCTATGGAATCAAAGTAGCATAATACTATCGAAGAACAGGGATCTACAATCATAAACAATATAGGAACAGATGTATATTGACCACACAAATGCATATATCATCAAACATACAAGAATGTGGAGGAAAACTTGAATAGCATTATTAATATCAAGAGTAAGCAAAGAGGATTACAACCAATTGTTCTAACCCAGCGTCATCCTCCAGCATGATAGCCCTTCTTTCACCTCATGAAAAGCTTATATCACCCAACACCATGATGTTCCAACAAGAAACCAACAACACTTCCTTACAAGATACAAAATTCCAGCCCCTCTATATCTGGGATGAGGGATCCATATATAGATGATTGCAGGGGGGTGAGTCAGCTTTTGGGATTTTGATTAGTTTCCTCTCTCTGATAGTTCTTGATTCCACTTGGAGATTGATGATCTCTTACTCATCCTTGGGCGAATTCAGAGAGGCAAGTGTCATAGGAGAAGTTTCTGGGAGATTCCATGATCATCCACCTCGCAAACTGTCTCTGCCATTTTTCCACTCTCACCCATTACACCCCATAGAAGGGCTTTTCAGTATGCATCGCACCTCCCGTGTGCATTAGGTGGGATGCATCGCACTTTGACCATGGAGCAGGTGAGATGGTCCAGTTTTGACTAGTTCTGAGCAGTTTTTCATGGAGAAGTTCTGGGAGATGATGTAATCAGCTAACCTTGTTCTTTTAGGGGATGGAAAAACACTTTTTGGGACTTAGGAGCCCTTGGTTTATGGACATGTTTGATTGGGGTTGCAGTGCCCAAAAATGTCTATAACAGTTGCTCCCTAAAGCATGTGGTTGTTAATCTTTTGATGTCGGGTGAAATGCTTTATCATGAGGATCCGAAGTTTTTTCAAGCTGGAAGGTGACCTGTAATAAGATACAATACAATACATTATCTTCATAATATTTTTCATGATCTAGCTGAGGTGGGAATTCCCATGCTCAACTTTATAAATTCATTTTCATGTACATAAGACAGACAACCGTCTGTGCGGGAGACTGATGATTCTGATAGAGTCATCATCCTTTGATTCGGATGATCATCTGTGCAGCAACAATGTACATTTGATGTCTTTATTTTCTTAAATATATCACAGCCCGGATAGATGAAACTAGGTCCGGGGTCTTCAAACTCGTTCAATCTTCTCTCGGAGTACAAGTCGATCCATGTGAAAGATGTTTTGCAGTCGAACATGGAAAGACATTGCCTGATTACCAGCCAATATGTAAGTTGTTAACAGGTGCGAGAGGAATCACTGATAATGATGATGACCCTCAAGGTACTACAGTACAATTCATGTGGTGTAAATAAGGGACTTGGCATCGAAAACCATAAAAAATCTTTCGGTCGAAGGCCATTGATGTAAACCTGTCGCCGGAAGTGAGAAACTTGCCATTGCGGCATGCAAGCTTCAAAGTACTAAAAGGGTTGTTCCTAAGTCGACTTCTTGGATAATGAGCTGATGTCGAAAAGAAGCGACCCGCCATAGGAGGGCCTTAATGAATCCCACATCTATGACACGGAATGGAGTAAATGATTTTGGAGGTGAAAATGATCTGATGATACAGGGTTCAGGGTGGCAGTCATGAAAGAATGGAGCATGAATGTATTGCAGTGGATGAGACACAGGTGAATTCTCTGAGCCACTTCTCTTGAACATACTGGCTACACTGACATGATGGATTGGTAGCGTTAACCCCAAATGTGGATGGCATGATGGACCAATGGTGATATGACCAGTGAACGGAACAACCCAACCCGACTCGGATGCGGAGTGAAAGTGTCATTTTCAACAGCGACTTGCTACCAATAAAGTTTCTTCAAGTTTTCTTCCCAATTTTTCCCAGTCATCGCTGACCAGTACCACTTTAATTTTGTCAAGCTTGAGGAGGATAACATATGCTTGTTCTATAATTTTCCCTTCGGGCAAACCCATCGCTATATTTTAACAAGCCTAGCGACAGTGAAACTCGTTCTTGTCTGTATGGACAAGTTTGTCGCTATTCAGTTTTAACGAGTTTAACGACAAAGACAACTCAGTCCTTTTCAATTTTAGAGAGTCTGAAAGGGATTTAAAGGAAACTCCAATAATCCTTTTTCGTCATATAATACCTTAAGTCCGAAAAAAGTATAAAATAATACGAAAGGGATGAATTTTCGGTAATTTTAACGAGTCGAACAAAACAAGCGCTCGATCATTTTGTGTAATAATCCCTCAGGTCCAAAAAGATTAAAATATAGAGGAGGGATAGCACTTATGGTTGCTTTAACAAGTTGGAGAGGCCAATCGCTCGACAATATTTTCATATTTTACAAGTCAGGTGAAAAGAGCTTAAAGGAGACTCGTTTTTTGAGGAACGAGTGATAATTTCAGGTAGCAGCTGATTCTAGGTAATGTTTGGAATTTTCCATTCACGGCAGTGTCACAAGGATGGCTAACAGGATCACTCTTCTCAACTATTCCTCAAAAGGGTAAACAATCAAATGGAGGCGAATGATCAGCTAAAACAGAGTGGAGGTGATGATGAGAACACGACCAAGGCTCAAAAGCTGATGATAATGCATTCACAATGGTTATTTACCAGAGATTGGTTCATTTTTTAATGAGCTTAAACTCTGGGGGAACATTTGCTCATCGCTTAGGTTTAATTTTTAACGAGCTTGAACTTCGCATAAAAACTGCTCATGGCTAGGTTTATTTTTTAACGAGCTTGAACTTTGTAGAAACATTGCTCATGATAAGTTTGCATGCCCCCAGCATAATACCGCAAATCGAGGTGCATGCCCCCCAAGCTTCATTGCATTCATTGTGGTGGTTGGAATGAAGGTTTACCTTCGAGATATTTGAAATACTCGACTTGGATTTTACAAGATCGTAATCAAAAACTCAATTTGGAAGCGAATGAGGGCTTTCGTGGATCATCAGAATGCTTCCCGTAACTTGTGAAATATTGGGGAGAAATGTTTGTTGGTGAACGATTGTAATTCCTCCTTGAAAGGGAAATGCAATCTTCCTAAAGTAGGTCGACACAACGGCTTCCATAACATATTTCCAGGGCCTTCCCATTAAGATGTTGTAATCGAGGTTTCCATCAATTACTTCAACATCTATTTCTACTGTTTTTCCCCCCAGTTCAACTTGCAAGTTACTTAAAATCCGTATGGGGTGTATGTTCGTCCATCAAATGCTTTTAATGTCATCGAACTGATTGTGGCAAGGGTGGAGATCCTAACATTTTCCAGCAACTCATCGACATAATACATGTAGATGCCCCCTCATCAATAATTGTTCGATGAACAGTTTTGTTGAGGGATTTCACTTGAATAAGGAAAGCTAGTTGAGATGGTAACTGAGGGTCATATGCTTTCTGATTAAAGGACACAAGATTGGAATCCGTTGGGTCAATCCCAACTATCACTGATAATAAATCTTGCTTTTGAGTGGGGCAATTTGGCAGTGCCTCAAGTGTCGACATAGCGGATGGTGATTGGGCCAGATCCTCCACTATATTATAATGTTGTGCTACTCTGGCACGAGGATTAAATGTCGATTTGTGTACTACTCCCTTTGGCAGCTTTATTGTTAGTTCAGGAATGATGGGTGGCACAACTTTGGTCGAAGTTGTTGTCGAACTACTAGGTTGATCATTGGCCTTGTTGTCTGACAGCTGTGGATTCCCGTAATCTTTATTCCTTGTCGATATCAAAGCATCATTTTGTTGCTTCGAAACTGACAACATTAGCACTTGGGACGGGGAAGCATTGTCACTAGCAACCAGATTTGTTCCTGGATTAGGAAATAGATCAGTCAATACTGTCGAGGTTTTTGAATTCTTGAAGAATTTTCTAAGCTCAGCTTTATACGGACACTCTCTTGTCCAATGATCCTCATCACATATTAGGCATGGAATTTTTGGTTTCCTATCTCTAGAAGGGTTTGCAGAATATTTTTCAGGGGACAACTCTTCCTGTTTCTTCTTCTTCCCTTTCTTTTTCTTCTTACCTCTTGGTTGCTTGGTTTCTTTGCCTTTGTCAGTCGATACGACATTTACTTCCAAGGCGAGAAGTTCTTCATTTGCATTTTGACCTGAAACCATATGGGATTTCTTTGAATTAGCCTTTACGGTTTTCGTGTTGGTTGTTTCTATCAGACCGTCCTTGGCATGAGAGTCTTTGTTTGATTTTGGAGATGGAGGAACAGAAAATTCCGGTCTAGGAGCATGAGGTATTTTATCGTAGAGCGTGCCAGACTGAGTATAGATCAAGTCTAGATATTGTGCACGAGCAATTACTTGCTCTTCAGTGATGACTCCTCCCTTTGCCACATCTTTCGTAATAGAAGGTAACAATGACTTGATAAACCATTCAGCCAATAGCTGATTAGGAACATATGTTTTTACCATTCTACGATGACATCGCCACTCATGAATATGATCGGATATGTGAGTGGCCGTCGTTTGCTTGAAATTGGTAAGAAGATTTGTTCCCATTTCGTACCTTATAGGTAACTGAAAATGGGTTAAAACGGCTATGGCTAGGGCACTGAAGTTATTAAACGAAGCTCTAGGCAATTTGATATACCATTTTGCTGCCGAACCAGTTAAAATTCACTGAAAAAGGTGATGCCTGATCGAATCATCATTTAGGGTGTTAGATGAACACCACAGATGAAAGGTCATCACATGATTTGACGGGTCTTCACCCAGATTTCCATTAAATTTAGGAATATCTGATGGAAGTTTGTGAGGAATCGCTGGCCACCAAGGGGCGTAAGCGATTGGATCATTTGTTAGCTAGTTTAGATATGGTAACTCTAAAGTTGCCACGGATGGCAACTGTTGATTCAGGTTTGGTGAAGCATACCCATGATAAGATGGGATTGCCTGAACAATGGGTCTTTGCATACCAGCATAGTGCATTTGATGTTGATAACTCTGATAAGGTTGATGGGCATAACCATTATGAAATGGTTGATGCTGTATGTTTTCAATACACGGCTGCCCATTACTTGCAAAGACTTGGTGCTCAAATCCTTAGTAAACTTGTTGGAATTGTGGTTTTTGATATTGCACCAGCAATGGTTGTGAGACCATGTGCTGTTGCGCAATACTAGCCATTTGACCGAGATGAGGGGTAATGGTACCCGTTTGAGCCTGGGTCACTTCAGTTAAGGAGCCACTAACCGATGATTGTGGTGGCGTCGCATGGACAAGGGGTTGTTGTATTGTGACCTGAGAGACTTGAGGTTGGCATACAACAGGTAACGCTTGTACTTACGACACTGTCACAATAGCTGGTGTAGTGGGAATATTTGACATAGGCATACTTTGTTGCATTGAGTATACAACTCTTGGTTGTTGAGGTAGTATTGGCATCCAACCACTGGATGTAATTCCAGTATAACCTGAATTCTGTTGGGAACTCTCGTATGTTTGACCTCCTGGACGAGACAATGAAAGGACATATTGCCCCCCATACGGCGGTAATCCGGTGCTTAAGGGAATTATTTGCCTTTGAGGACCGGACTACCCAAATTGACATTGTGAAGGATCAATTTGCTGAGACTCAACATAAGAGATTCCAAATATTATTCCGGACGAACAAACGGGAATAGACCATACCGTTGAAACAACCCCTGGATGGATCCCATTCAGTGATTGTGAGCTAGTTTCGATAGATG
This sequence comes from Pinus tabuliformis, assembly GCA_031772625.1. Lineage (NCBI taxonomy): Eukaryota > Viridiplantae > Streptophyta > Pinopsida > Pinales > Pinaceae > Pinus > Pinus tabuliformis. The sequence continues at coordinate 314,404,307 of CM062820.1, read as the reverse complement.
GTACGTCGACGAACATTGTCGGAGTAGCAACAGGAAGTTTTGCCGCTGCTGTGTCAAATGACATAGTCCTAGATGTCAACGGTTGTTTAGACATATCTAGTCCATCCAAAGGGTTTCCTACTGATTCTATAGGAACTTCCGATAACGGTAGACTGATTTCTGATGAAAAAGGATATAGAGTGACCCCTACTCCAAATTGCGATGGAGTACTAGATGGCGGCTCCTCTACAATCTCTTCTATGGCAATCAAACCGGGTGGAAGAGGTAGACCGTTAGGTCTGTAAAATATTTTCGGTGCCAAAGAAGGTATAGATTCTGCAGTGACTGATGTTTTGGGAACAACACCTTTCAAATCAGCTATGGATGTAGCCGGTTCAGGTATAGAAGTTTTTAGCTTCACACTAGGATCAGTTCTACTATCCTCTTGCAACTGCGGAACTTCTTCTGTAAAGGCAAGGGTACCAGAAATGTTTGGAGTAACTGGAGTCTCTGAGGGTGTCGGAACACTTGTTCCAACCCTACCAGGGGACTTTGAGCCGGTTAAATGAGTTTTCTTTGTCCGGAATATTTTTGATTTTGGGGACAAAGACAATTGACTCATAAGTCTCCGCAAATGACGGGGTTTCAATTGACTTTCTTCCACAATTGGGGATTACTCTATCAACTAAAAATAAAGGGGAAAATATTTCCAAATTAAATGAATTTTAGATGCTTTGACACAACTTGTTTTTTCAATTTTTAAGAGTCGAGAAAAAACAAAAGATGACTCTAGTCACCTTCGATTTTTAATGAGCCTGAAGTAACAAGTGCTCAGATGGACCTTTTCCTCTAAGGAGTCTAAAAAGAACGAAAGAGACTACTATGGAAATCTAGACAGAGGGATTACCAAACCAATCGTAAAATTGCAGAATACTTTTTATGGTATGGCAGTCAATCTTCCCAAATGCTGTGTTCAGTGCATTGTGATCGATAGGGTGGCAGACACGTCTTCCTATGGATAAAGGATATAGCCTATTGTGGTCTCGCAATATATACTCGACGGTACATGGGAGCACAAGTCCGTACTGGCACTTGTCGTCTCAAAGAGGAGGAATCACCCAACCAACATTGAAAGCGACAGTTACCAGGCTTTACGACGCCGGAATACGTCTCTAGCCTAGACTTCTAGATGTTGTGCGTTAGGTTCCAAAGCATTTTTAGGTTCATTAAATTTATTTTATAGTTGATCTTTCTTAAGAGATTTTCCTTTCAGGTTCATCGTGTGATGTAGATGTACAATTCCTAAAATGCAATCTAAGATGATAAACAATCGTTTAATCTTCTTTTTGCAATGAAAATCCTAGCTACTAAAAAGAGAGAGATGATATTCTTTCAACATAGAGAAGAGAGCACACACTAGATGCACTGTCCTAAATCAAACCAACAAGCATTCTAAATGCAGATGCACATGCATGTATTTGTTTTCAGCTTTCTTAATGTGTGAATGACAAGAAGAATGCTAAGTACAAATCTAAATTATCTTTTCAAAGCGACAGTACTAACAAATTTCTCTTCAAAACAAAAGGAAGATAATGACGACAATTTACTATTTTGAATTGAAAACTACCTTTGACATTTGAGAATCTACTAATTCAAATCAAATACAAGAGTAACTGTATAATCGACCATCAAGAACAATATAATTCTTTTCTTTGACTGAAAACGACACTTGTGACACTTTCAAATCAAAAGATGACAGTTCGACTATGTTACTACTTTGCAAAAGAGAACTGAAAATGGCAGAAAATACATAAAAACATTCACAGTTATTTGCACAATGGAGGCGGAATAATGGAAAGGAAGGGGGCTTCCACAGTGGTATACTGATCACAGACAACAAAACTCTAGAATAGTGCCGAAAAGAGTGAAGAAAAACCAAGACATGGAGGCAAAATTAGCCTTTTCTGATCATCGCACCTATAACATAGGGAAACAGGGATGCATCCCACCTACTACACACAGGAGGCGCAATGCATCCTGGTTTCCTTGAAGAGAGGGTGTGATGGTACCAGGACGAGACTTTACTTGGCTCTTGGTCACAGTTTGCAGCTTAGTTCAGGGATTTAGGCCGAGCAAATGATTTACAGTAAATAGAAATCACAGGGGCTAATCTAATGAGGTTACTAGAGCCACCACTAGGGAAATTAGAAGGTTTGCAAATCAATTGTTCAGTTTATAAACAAAACCCGAAGATACACTGAAGTAGCATTGATCTACTTTGCACTTGCATAGCAAATGCACTTCGAAGGCTAACTGGATTGACTTCAGGCTCCATCTGTAAGTTTATAAAAAAAACAAATAAAGACAAACAAACAATCTATTCACTCCCTAGTGGAATCGCCATTTTGTTATTGGGAAATATAGTGTCCACTCGGAGCTGTTAATCCCACTAAAACTGGTAGCTATCTTAGAAACAAACAAACTAAAACTACTTTCATTTTCCTTTATGATAAATAGTTAAGAGTGGAATGAAGGACACCAACCTTAGTCTTGCGCTTGGTTCCTTGCTCGGTTCCTCTCCCTTCTGACAGATCTTTGTCGCTTCTCCTTCATCTACCTAGCTTCAGAGAGCACCTGTGGAATCAAAGCAGCATAATACTTTCGAAGAACGGAGATCTACAATCATAAACAATATAGGACCATATGTATATTGACCACACAAATGCATATATCATCAAACATACAAGAATGTGGAGGAAAACTTGAATAGCTTTATTAATATAAAGAGTAAGCAAAGAGGATTAGAACCAATTGTTTTGACTTAGTGTCATCCTCTACCATGAAAGCCCTTCTTTCACCTCATGAAAATCTTAGATCACCCAAGACCATGATGTTCCAACAAGAAACCAACAACACTTTCTTACAAGATACAAAATTCCAGCCCCTATATATCTGGGATGAGGGATCCATATATAGATGATTGCAAGGGGGTGAGTCAGCTTCTGGTATTTTGATTAGTGTCCTCTCTTTGATAGTTCTTGATTACACTTGGATATTGATGATCTCTTACTCATCCTTGGGCGAATTTAGAGAGGCAAGTGTCACAGGAGAAGTTTTTGGGAGATTCCATGATCATCCACCTCGCAAACTGTCTCTACCATTTGTCCACTCTCACCCATCGCACCCCATAGAAGGGATTTTCAGTATGCATTGCACCTCCCATGTGCATTAGGTGGGATTCCTTGCACTTTGACCATGGAGCAGGTGAGATGGTCCAGTTTTGACCAATTCTGAGCAGTTTTTCATGGAGAACTTCTGGTAGATGATGTAATCAGCTGACCTTGTTCTTCTAGGGGATGGAACAACACTTTTAGGGACTTAGGAGCCCTTGGTTTATGGACATGTTTGATTGGGGTTGCAGTGCCCAAAAATGTCTATAACAAGAAAGCTTCCTCCATTCATGGGGAATGATTCCTAGTCATTTTGTATGAGTACCAACTCAAATTTGCATTGTTGTATTTTCTTTGCAGGGATGTAATTCTATCGATGGAATAATGAAGATTGGTTTGATGTTCAACTTCTGAATATTGTTCTTCTCCATAGGTCTCTGAGTTTCTTTAGGCTTGGCCATCCTAGGAACCTCAGAGCCCTTTTGTATCATTTTCTTTCCTTCTTTTCGCTGCTTATTCACATGCATCCTAGTTTTTATTTCTTTCTATTTCTGCACTTAGTATTAATGATTTCTTGTTGTAGGATTGAGTTAAATGGTTGATGTAAGTTATTTTTCAAGATCACAAGCATTATTTAATCCTTGGAATAGCTTTTGAAGTTCATAATAATCATTGAGTTGCTTGGATTAGTCTTCTTATTCCCAAATCTAGATTGTTGGACTTCCCTTTTAACAAAGAACAATAAATTTTTGCTATTTTTTAGAGCATGATAACGAGATTCAATCGAATTGATTCCACTTGCATTAGATCAAAAAAAATTCTAGTTCATAACAAAAATTACCCCATTGAATTTTCACCTTTTGGTTAGGAATATTTTAGATTTACTAGCTCACTAGTTCTCGAATTTCTAGATTTTTTACTAGTAATGTTTTCTTATTTTTTTTTTGCATGGGTTAACAGAGGTCTTCTTGAGTGATTCCAATTGGAATGGGAACCTAAGACATCCTAGTTGATACCAAAATTTTTCCCATCCAATTTGGATTTGATTTACTTGGTCATTCGATGAATTATAGTAAATATGTACATCTTGTAGGAAAATCAGGGGATCCTGTAGGAAATCACTGTAGCATCCTATAGGAAAGCCTATTTTGAGGCCAAACTGAGGAAAAAATGTCTAGGAAGTGAGCAAAGGGTCCATAATTTTCTCCCAAACCTTTTGACCATTCACCATCATCTCCAATCCACCTTCCACATCACCAAAAGAGATTACCTTTCACACTCTCACATGGAAAAAAGACAAAAAGAAGAACAAATTTATTTTATTCATTTACATGCACAACTGTAGAAGGTTTGATGGTTTGAAACTGCATGCTTAGGTTAGTAGGATTCCATAAATGTTAACATAGAATTCTTTTGAATCAAAGCCTCTTAGCATTTAGTTAGAAAATGGTGTGTTTTAGCATTTGATTTCATTCTCTTTCCTTGTACTTTGTTTCTTGCAATAGGTTAAGGTTCCATTTCGAACATTTCACTTTCTACAATTAGTTTAGGATTTGACTTCAGTACATGCAGTCCATTACATCATGATAGCAAAGGAAGGACACATTGTATGCCACACATATAGTTTTGGCACCTCTTAAGTTTGTACGAACCCGGGTTGATAATTAAAGTCAGTAGCCTTGGGAGTTGCAGCATTCTTGTTGCAATATCGAGGCTCATCATTTTTTGGCATCGTTTCTAGGGAGGTGTCAAAGTATGCATTCTTTTATTCCCTAGTTAATTCATTTTTTTTTTAACGATAAAAATATTTTCATTAGGCATATTTAATTTCAAAAGTAGAAAATTTAATTGCATTATAGTTTTCATTCAATAATAAACAAAAACAAAATTCTCCAACACCAACCCCCCCTCTCATTTGATCACATGGTGTAGTAAGAGCCATATCACCATTCACTTTTGTAGGTAGAAGAAGATCACAAAGAATGTAGAAGAAATGGATGGAGATGATGACAATGAGGAAGATCCTCTCGGATTTTCAATTCAAGATACTGATGGTAGTGTGCACATGAAGAACATCCCTCCATCTTTTCTTCCAAAATTTCATGGTTTAAGGTCAGAGGATTCGGAAACCTTTCTCTTTGAATTTGAAATTGTTTGTAGATCTTATGGTTACTTATCAAAAATTAAGATTGTTTCTGGCAACATTAAAGGATAGAGCTCTTAAATGGTTCATGAGTTTAGGGAATAATTCAATAAGATCATGGAATGATATGCAAAAGGTATTTCTAGAAAAATATAAAGATCATGATCTTAAGAAAGAAATATTTTGAATGAATCAAAGAGAAGTTGAGAGCCTTGAGGATCTAATGGAGAGGTTCATGTATAATCTTAAGAGGGAAAAACTACATCATTTAGGATCCGACACACTAAAAACCCTCTTACTTAGAACAATTAGGGATGAGTGGATTGATCTCCTTAATCTCATGAGTAGAGGTGATGTATATCAATTATCATTTGAGGAAATTTGTGAAACATGCAAACACATATCAAGAGGAAAAGCAAGAGTAAGTAAATCAGCATCAAGATCAGTAAGTCAAGCTAAATTGGGAAATTTGTTTGATGACTTTAAAACATAAATTATTAACAATCTAACCAAACAAGTAGAAATTTTAAGAATACAAAATGAGCAAAAAGAAGATGTTTGTGTTGTCCATGCAGAATCACATGATGTTAAATGTTGCTCCTCATTACCAAGGTTGAAGGAAGTTCACCAGGAGGACAATGGAGCAAGTCAATTGCCAATGCAACAATGTTATGTAGCTCCAAAAGGACCATGGCAGCCTATTCAGCCTGATATGATGCAAGACCCTAATTCATAATTTCAAGGTTATGCATATCCACCTCAAAGTAATTGGAACACACCTTTTCCTTGGCAACATTGGCCATCTCAACCCCAAAACCAATCTTGGCAACAAGGTTGGCAAGGAACTTATGGGAGCCATCCACAATATCCTCAGTGTTTTCCTCAATATCCTCCATACCAAACTCCATGTTATCCTTACCATTCACCTCCACCACAACCACAACCCCATCCACATCCATCTCAAATATACACTCCCACTCAACTACCTGTACCACCATTTCCAAACCCACACATTAAAGTAGCTCAGCCCACTTACAATGCTAAGGTACAAAACTTCCAAACATCTCCTCTTGAGCTCAATGGTATTCACCATAGCTCAGGAAGATTATTTGTTGGGTCCCTATAATACTAGTGATTACCCCATTTCTATTGGAGTTGTATCCCCTATTAATATTGTTGTACCCCTATTATCCCCATATTGTTATTATTGTGCCCCATAGAATCCCTCTATTGTTATTTTTGTGGTTTTATATTATTATTGTTAGGTCGGCTGGGTTATATTGTGACTCCTTAGACTCCTATATATAGAAAGGAGGTTTTGTCATTTGAATCATCCAAGAATTGTTCATTTATGTAATGTAAAGGAGGTTTCCCCCTCGAAGAGGCTGAATTCTAAGGCATTGATCTATCTTTTCTATCTTTTCTTGAGCTGGTTTCATAACATTTGGTATCAGAGCTTTAGATTCTAGGGTTTCGCTGCTCCAAACAGGTCATCATGGAATTTTCACTATAACTATTTTTCTGCAACGTTTCAGAAGCTAAGAAAAAAACCCATTTTAGAAGAAATCGCGTTGAATTCGGGTCCAAATTTCAGAGCTTTTTGTGCTATATTTACGGAGATATGATCTGAGGAAGTTGGTCTTTTTGCAAACTCCTGAATTACATTCCAAATAGGTGACCTGGGGAAAATCGTGATAACATTCTCTCTGAGCATTGGATGGAAATTTCATAAGAAGGTGCAGAAAGAGGACGGACTGTAGTTTCTTGTATATCTTTTTTCGATCCAAAGGTCAAAACAGTGACTCGTGGCACGTCTTACAAGTTCGCTCTACTGAACTAGTCTATAATCAGGTCATCTTGGGAGATTGTGCATAACTCTTCCTTGTAGAATCCAACTTGGATCAGGATAGTGGCATTGGAAAGAGGACACAGAGGGCTACTACAGATCGTAATTTTAGAACTGGATGATCTAAAATTGCAGAGATACATTAGATTCAATATCAAGCTTCTACAAAGTGAAAAAAGGTGTGTAGCTTTTTAAATTTTTGCATAAGCTTGGTTTGAAAAATTAGTTTGAATCGGTAATTGATGCCCCAAGGAAAGATAATGCCGAAACTTAGTAAGCAACCTAAAAGCTCTAGCATGACTTATGAAGAAGAGGAAGAAATGCAACATGATATATCAAAATTATGAGACCAAGTGCAACAAGTGTCACTTGCACAAAACGCAACAGAATCTAAGATGGATGGTTTAAGGAAAGATGTAGAAGCTAAGATGGATGGTTTAAAGAAAGGTGTAGAAGCTAAGATGGATTGTTTAAAGAAAGGCATAGAAGCTAAAATGGATGGCATGGAAGCTAAGATGAATGGCATGGATGATAAGATGGAAGAATTGAAGATAAATATGAATAAGTTGCCATAAGAAATGGCCACTAATGGTGAAAGGGTAGTAAAGGAAACTCATGATGAGAACAAAAGAAATGTCAATCATGACTCTATAGACTCTAATTTTGGATCGAAGACCCACCATATTCCAAAAGGTGATATGCGGATGTTTGATGGCAAGGATCCCGCAACATGGATATTACACATGGAGCAATTTTTCAATCTCAATAATGTGCAAAACACACAAAAGGTACGTATTGCAACTTTATATTTGGAACCAAATCAGTTTGTATGGTATCAATGGCTTTTCTCTTGTAAACAAATTATCACTTGGGCAATTTTTACGGAATAATTGACAGCACATTATAAGGATACAAAAAGAAACACTTTTTTTAGCCAATTGATAAGTCTTAAACAAAAGGGTTCAATAATGGAGCACATTGAGGAGTTCCAAAGATTGAACATAAGGGTAAAAAATATTCTAGAGGAGCATAGGATTGATGTGTTCATAGGGACTTTAAAGGATAATATCCAACATGATGTTCGCCTTTGGGAACCTGATTCATTAGAGAAGGCATTCAGGTTAGCAAGAAAAATGGAAAGCAAAATTATGGCAACCAGGAAGCATACCACTCACAACTATAAAGATGGAAGTGTTGTTGCCCCTAGTCTTCCACAACCTATAAGGTTGATACCACAACAATTGAAAGAAAAAGGAGCAAAAGGGCTTTGTTACATTTTTGATAGAAAATACACTAAAGGTCATAAGTGTGCTGAGAAGAAATTATTCTACATAGATTGTGAAGAGGAAGAAGAAAAGGAGCAAGAAAGGTCAAAAGAAGAGGATATACTCCAAGAAAAAAACCTAGATAAAGAAGAAATGAATCCAACCATATCTTGTAATGCATTGGTGGGAATTACCACTCCTCAAACCATCAAAATAGAAGGACAAATCAAGAAGAAAAAGGTAATAGTGTTGATTGATTCAGGAAGTACCCACAATTTTATTCATTGTAAGGTAGCAAAAGAATTGAATTGCTTCTTATATCCAGCACCAGAGTGTCAAGTGATGGTTGCAAATGGAAGAACAATAAATTGCTCTGGAAAGTGCCATAATATCAAGCTATCCATGGGAGAATATGTATTGACTAGCCCAATTCTTTCCATTCCAATGGGAGATGTTGATGTTGAACTAGGAGTCCAATGGCTACAATCCTTGGGTACAATAACTTTTTTTTCAAGAACATTTCATGAAATTTACTGTGGAAGGAAAGGAAGTTGAATTAAGGGGTATTGCAGGGAAACATGGAAAGATAATCAGCTCTAACAATATGACAAAGCTTCTAAAAAAGGAACAAAGAGGTGTAATTGCACAATTATGTTCGCTAGATGTTTCCACATTGGAGTCATCTATTTCTCCAGATCTCCAAAATGTCTTGGAAAATCATTCCAAGGTATTTGAGACTCCCAAAGGTCTCCCACCTATTTGTGATCATGATCATTCTATTCATCTGATTCCAGGAAGTGTTCCTCCAAACATTAGGCCGTACAGATATCCCTATGCCCAAAAGAGTGAAATTGAACATATGGTTGCAGAAATGCTAGAGGCTGGTATAATTCAACTGAGTCAAAGTTCTTTCTCTGCTCCTGTAGTATTGGTGCACAAGAAGGATGGATCATGGTGCATGTGTCTGGATTATAGGGAGCTCAACAAGCTCACTATTAAAGATAAGTTTCCTATTCCTGTCATTGATGAATTACTGGATGAATTGCATGGATCAATTTACTTCACCAAGTTGGATCTTTGTTCAGGAGATCATCAAATCAGAATGAAGACTGAAGACATTCCGAAAAAAAACATTTAGAACTCATGAGGGTCATTATGAATTTTTGGTCATGCCTTTTGGCCTTACCAATGCACCTTCAACATTTCAAGGTTTGATGAATTCCATTTTCAAACCATTCCTTAGAAAATTTGTGTTAGTATTTTTTGATGATATACTAATCTACAGCAAGTCTTGGAAGGATCATGTTGAACATGTTGATAGAGTGCTACAATTATTGGAGGAGAAACAATTATATGCAAAAAGATCAAAATGTTTCTTTGGAGTACAAGAGGTGGAATATCTAGGTCATATTGTATCTCATGAAGGAGTTAAGGCAGACCCTAGCAAAATTAAAGCCATTAAGGAATGGAAAATCTCCACATCCATAAAGCATCTGCAAGGATTTCTTGGGTTGACAGGGTATTATCGCAAGTTTGTTAAGAATTATGGGATAATAGCAACACCTCTAGCAACATTATTGAAGAAAGATGCATTTTCATGGACTCCAGAAGAAACAAAGGCCTTCGAGCATCTTAAAGAGGCAATGTGCCAAGCATCAGTCTTAGCTACACCGGACTTCACAAAAACCTTTATTGTGGAATGTGATGCTTCAGGAAATGGAATTGGTGTTGTTTTAATGCAAGATGAAAGACCCATTTCTTTCGAAAGTCGTCCAATCAAGGGAAAGTTTTTACACAAAGCTATTTATGAGAAGGAAATGTTGGCAATACTCCATGCACTTAAGAAATGACGACCCTACCTAATGGGAAGACACTTCAAGGTAAAAACGGATCATGATAGCCTTAAATACTTTTTAGAACAAAGATTATCCTCTGAAGAGAAACAAAAGTGGGTCACAAAGATGTTGGGTTATGACTTTGAAATCATCTACAAAAAAGGGAAGCAAAATGTGGTGGCAGATGCACTCTCAAGAAAGGATGAGGATGTGGAAGCATTGTTGTGCACCATTTCTATTATCCAACCAGATTGGATAAACGAAGCAAGGGAGGAATGGAAGAATGATGAAGAAGTGTGGGCACTTATTCACAAGTTACAACAAGACTCCATTACGTCTGATACATTTAGCTGGCAAAATGATTTGTTATGGTACAAAGATCGCTTATACCTCTGTAAGAATTCCCAGCTAAAACAAAAGATTCTTATGGAATTGCACACTTCTCCCTTAGGAGGGCACTCAGGATTTTTAAAAACTTACCACAGGGTTAAGATGGAATTTTTTTAGGAGGGCCTTAAATCAGATATTCAAAACATTGTGGCGGAATGTTTGGTTTGCCAACAAAATAAAGTTGAAACAATTAAGACACCAAGTCTATTACAACCTTTATCCATTCCAAGCCAACGTTGGGAGGAGGTTTCAATGGATTTTATCACAGGTTTACCCAAGTCTGAGGGAAAGAGTGTCATCATGGTGGTAGTTGATAGACTTACCAAGTATGCGCACTTTTGTGCAATATCACATCCATTTAAAGCCAGTACAGTTTCTACTGCATTTATGTAAACAATTCAAAAGCTACATGGAAACCCAAAGATTATTGTAAGTGACAGAGATCCCATTTTCACTGGAAATTTTTGGACAGAATTATTTTCTTGTCTTGGTACTCAGTTAGCTCATAGCTCATCTTATCATCCTCAATCTGATGGGAAAACTGAGATAGTAAACAAATGTTTGGAAGGATATCTTCATTGCTTTGTATCTGATAAACAGACACAATGGGTCAAATGGTTGCCTTTGGCTGAATGGTGGTATAACACTTCCTTCCATACAACAAAAAAAATGATCCCATTTATGGCACTTTATGGATATCAGCCACCATCCATCACATCATATTTAAGAGAAAATTCTAAGGTTCAAGCAATGAAACATCACATCGAACATCAACAACATGTCCTCCAACTCTTAAAGGATAACCTCGTGTTGGCACAGAATAGAATGAAACAACAGGCAGATCAACATCGTAGCGAAAGAAGTTTTGATGTAGGTGATTGGGTATTCCTACGGCTACAACCATATAAGAAAATATCCCTCAAGCAAGCTAAGAAGGATAATAAATTATCACCAAAGTATTATGGTCCATACAAGGTGTTGCAAAAGATTGGTACTATGGCATACAAATTGGAGCTTCCTGCAGCTTCTCGCTTGCACCCAGTTTTCCATGTTTCATGTTTAAAGAAGGTTGTAGGCGACAAGCTCCCAGTTCAAACAATATTTCCACAACTTGATGAGGAAGGAAAAATTATATTGGAACCAGAAGCAGTCACAGAAACAAGAACTCGACAGTTACGAAATCGATCAATTTCGGAGTATCTTATCAAGTGGAAGAACTTATTTTCTGAAGATTCCACATGGGAGGATGAGAATTTTATACAGAAGCATCTAGAACTACTGAAGCATTGAGGACAACACTTTTTTGAAGGAGAGGGGCATGTTGGGTCCCTATAATACTAGTGACTACCACATTTATATTGTAGTTGTATCCCTTATTAATATTGTTGTGCCCCTATTGTCCCCATATTGTTATTATTGTGCCCCATAGAATCCACCTATTGTTATTTTTGTGGCTTTATATTATTATTGTTAGGTCGGTTGGGTTATATTGTGACTCCTTAGACTCCTATATATAGAAAGGAGGTTTTGTCATTTGAATCATCCAAGAATTGTTCATTTATGTAATGTATAGGAGGTTGCCCCCTCGAAGAGGCTGAATTATAAGGTGTTGATCTATCTTTTATATCTTTTCTTGAGCCGGTTTCATAACAGTATTGCAAAAAAGAGATTATCTTGATAACATTGAAGGACCACATCTAGAAGAAGAAGATTCAAATAAGAAGACTACAAAACCATGGGTTGTGATTGATGAAGAGCATACATCAAAATCAGAGATCGAGAGAAATCCCTCATGGTTACCATCAAATCCTCCATCCATTTAAGAGAACAATCAGAAAAAAGAGGAAGATTTGAAGGTCATGGTAGAAGAAGACATACAAGATGATCAAAATCAGTAAGTGGATCAGAGACATCACAACTATATTGAAATATGGTTCCAGATAGTCACTAAGTTGCAACAATACTCTCTTCTTCAATTGTTCTTGTACTCATCAAAGTCAAAGCATTTTATCACTAAAATCCAGGTACTTGTCAAAGCATACATTTCAGGCCTCCACATCATTTTGTCTATCATCTTGATGTGTACATGGCTCCATTCAAAGTATTCTTACACTTGAAGGTGATTTTGTTTTTCAATTAGGGTAGGGTAGGAGAAAAAAAAATTGAAAAATAAGAGGAAAAAATAAAAATATAAGGTGAAAACCTCCTTGGAGGCACCTCAAATTGGCTCATTGATTGAAAACCTCCATGTGGCAGTCAATGGGTTGAAAAAAAATAAAAAAAAGGAAAAAAAAAGATCCTAGGTGAAAACTTCCTTTGAGGTGCCTAGGCAGACCTACTAGTTGAAAACCTCATTGAGGCGGCTAGTAGGCCTAGAAGAAAAAAAAAGAGAAAAAGTAAAAGAATCCTTGCTCCATGTATGCATGTACTCTCCAACATCTGCAAGCAACAAGAACTAGTTGGTACCAAAAGGAAAATTGGTCAAGCCTAGTCAAAAGAAGTCAAATTTTGACTTTCTTCTACTTCACTCAAATGCTCCAACAAGGCCAAGGCCATGCCAATCGATAAACCACATGTATTTTCGCCATCCACCCATCATTATCAAGGTTCTACGACTCATTTTCCTTGCTATACTAAAAAACTACAGGATGCTCTGTTTTACTAAAGGATACAAAAATACATGGAGAAGAACTTTGTTTTTACCATAACATGAAAACCATGCATCCATTTGCGAAGCTGTTTTAGGGGGAGATGCATATGGATGATGGTAACATGCCAAAGCAAATTCAACAAATTCCAGTGCACAGTTTCGAAGAAATTGGCCTCCATCACCTTCAACCATTGTTTCATTTTCGCAATATCCATGCATCCATTTAAAAAGATGTTTCATGGGGAGATGCATATAGATGATGGTAGCATTCCCAAGTGCACGGTTTCCAAGAAATCAGCCTCCATCACCTTCAGCTGTTTTTAGATTTTCTCGAGATCCGAGCATCCATTGAGCACAATTTTTATATGGGAAGGTGCATAATGATGATGGCAACACGCTCAAAAAGTTTCAGCTCAATCCAATCTGCCATTTGGGGGATATGGACAAAAATTCGTTGTCCTATAAACCTACAGGATACAGAACAACACCTATAGGATTGGTAGTAAGCAGTTTTAAAGGAGATCCAATGGTAAAAGAAGCTCCTCTAGAGTTTAGCAACAACATCAGGATCATCAGCATCACTATCAACACCTACACATCAACATCAACTCAGCACCAGCATGCATATCTCTCCAACAACCATCAGGTAGGTACAGGTATGCAATATTCTTGACCTCTTCTCTTGAGCATATTATAGTTATAAATTTGTTGTCAATTCTTGAGAGATGAGGTTTTGTAAGCTAAGGATGGGCCAACAGTGTCAGCCACCTTGAACTAGTTGATTTCAGCTCACTCCATTTCTCATGCAATGTTGGAAAGTCAAATTATGAAGAGTGATGATTTCAAGGAATGAGGACAACAGTTAAAAGAAGAAATTTTTGCAAAGGCCAAGTCACCACAACACTCCATGCCCTCCATCCACTTCATATTCACTATCTATTCATCATTCATCCATCCCATTTCATTCTTGAAAAAAAAAACAAACAAAACATCCTCTCCATTTTCACAAACCTACACTACTCCCTTTGAGCCCTAGCATCATCATCTGATCCCTCTTCATCATTTCTCATCACTCCCATACAGTTAGAAGACTATGAAGGAATAAGGAATGACTACTATAGGAAGGCAAAATGCTGCTACAAGAAGGAAGAAATGAAAAAATTGTGCTAAAACCAAAAATGGCACTGCCTAAGAGAGACCTAATCAAAACAAAGAACTCCAAGGCCATTAGGCAATCATCTAGGCCACAAGGGAGAAGAAGAAGGCCTACCTGTAGTTTCGTTTTCCCCATATCTCCCTTGTATCGATTTCGTCGCTCCTTCTCATACTTAATCTATTTGAGAAGTACCCTATAATCACAAAAGAAGACAAAACCGATCAAAGCATATGATCTATTGAAAATAAGTGAAAGGAATCAGAAAAAATTCACACACATAAGCATTATGAAAGAATACAAACATACGGAAAAAGGTTCAAACACTTTATTAGATAGAAGAAGGAATTACAACCATAAATGTCTGATTCAAAGCCATCCCTCTAGATTGGATCCCTCCACATCACATCAAAAGTAAGACAAACTTGTAGCATCATAACATTTTCTCCAAAGCCAAGTCTCATAGCAGTATTATCTCTTTACAATTCAACATAATCCAGCCCCTGATCACTTAGATGAGTGGTCAATTTATAGGAAGATGAAGGAGGTATTGTCATTAATGGTGGCATTGAATGGCCTTCCATACTTAGAATTAGTTCATTGGAGGAAGGGGTGAGAGGATAGGATGCACCTTAACTCATTTCTCATCTGTTTTCAAGCTCATAGGAGTTGATAAGACAGGGAAACTTCTAGATGACTCCAAAAGATAAGAATATTCCCCAAACCCTATGTGATTTTCACTCATTCTTGCCTAGTAGAGGTGAAAGGAAGCCTAAGTGCTCTGCAGAGCTCCATGGTTGTGGACATAACTACTCTGCAACACACCTTCATAAGAGCTTACCTACGCTGGTCCCTCTAGAGGAAATTTTTGGATGTCTTCAAGTCATGAAACTATTTGGGAAGGAGGAATTAAAAGGGGTGACTTCTTTAGGGCATGAAGCAACATAAATTAGGGTTTGATGAGCCCTAAAACACTGATATGGATGTTGGGATTTGATGTGCCCAAATGGATCTGTAGCAATTGTCCCCTAAAGCATGAAGTCAGAAAAATGCCAATGTCGAATGAAATGCTTTACGATGTGATGAGGAGGTATCAAAGTGGAAGGTGACCTGCATCAATTACAATACATATATCATGATATTTTATTTTACATGAATTGCTAAGGGAAGGCATACCCGTGCTCAACCTATAAACTTTCATTACATGTGCATAAACAATCGTCTACAGATATAGACCCATGATCGGAATGACCATCAATGTAAATCCATTGTACATATGATTTAGTACTCCTGAAATCGCAATCCGAATGGATGAAACTAGATCTAGGGTCTTCTATCTCGCTCAACCGTTTGCTCAAGTACGAGTCTAACCATGTGAATATGTGATCTGAAGGTGAACATGGGAAGACACCATCTAATTACTAGCGAGTGATGTAAGTTGTTGACAGATGCGAGAGAAATCACCGATAATGATAATGATCCTAGAGGTACTGCAGTACATTATGCATGATGTGAATGGATGATTGGATGTAGAACAACATACAAATTCTTTCAGTTGAAGGCCATTGATGTATGCCTATTTCCAGAAGCGAGAAACTTGCCATTGATGCATGCAAGCCTCAAGGTATTGAATGGGTGTTTCTATGTCAACCTCTTGGATAATGAGCTGATGTCGACAACAAGTGACTCGTTGCAAGAGGGCCTTGATGTATCCCAAATCAATGACATGAAATGATTGTAGTGATTTTAGAGATGGAATTTGACTGATGACACAATATCAAGAATGGAGGTCATGAAAATGAAGGTTTATGAGTATTGCAAAGGATTAACATTTACTGAATGACTTTTCTTGAACATATCGGTGACATTGAATGAATTGGCAGCATTGACCCAAAATCAAAGTAATGGATGGTGTGATAGACCATAGGTATCATAGCCATCAAGCAGATAACCCAACCCAAATAGTTTGAATGAATTGGCAGCATTGACCCAAAACAAAAGTGAAGGATGGTGTGATAGACCATGAGTATGTAACTGTCAAGTAGATAACCTAACCCAAATATTCATGGAGATGAAGTGAAAGTGTCATGTTCAAGATAAACCTGCTACCATAAAGTGGTTTTCCCCTTTTTCCATTTTTCCCCAGTCATTGCTGACCAGTACCTATTTATTTTTATCAAGCTTGAGGAGGATAACATATGCTTGTTGTTAATTTCACCCTTTGGGGGAATCCATCACTATTTGATGTTTTAATGAGTCTAGCAAAGGTAAAACTCGGTCTTGTTTAGATGGACAAGTTTGTCACTATTTGATGTTTTAATGAGTTTAACGAAAAAGATAACTTAGTCCTTTTCATGTTTAGAGAGTTTGAAAAGGGACAAAAAGAAAACTACACAAGTTCTTTTTCGTAAATTAATCTCTCAATCCTAAAAAGCATAAAATAATACAAGAGAGATATCATTTCCAATTTGTTAACGAGCTGGAAAGGACAAGCACTCAGCAATATTTTCATATTTAGAGAGTCTGAAAAGAGCTTAAAGAGGACTCCACTTTGAGGAACGAGTGGTGTCTAGGGTAGCAACTGGTTCCGGTGATGTTGGAACTTCTAAAAACATGTTGATTGATGTGAAGAGGTTGGCTAATAAGACCACTCATTGCAACTGTTCGTCAAAAAAGGTAAAACAACCAAGTGAAAGCATATGATCAGCCAAAGGGATGGTGGCGATGGGATGAAAACAACCAAAGCTCATCTGAAGAAAGAGGCAGATAGAATGGAAATCACAAGGGTTAAAAATGGAAATGGGTTCATTTTTACACAAGCTTGAACCATAGAGAACTATGCTTGGATTCAGTTTCATGTTTACACAAGCTTGAAATGAAAAACTATACTTGGATTCAGTTTCATTTTTACACAAGCTTAAAACGAAAAACTATGCTTGGATTCAATTTCATTTTTACACAAGCTTAAAATGAAAAACTATGCTTGGATTTAGTTTCATTTTTACACAATCTTGAAACAAAGAAATATGCTTGAGATTGATTTACATGCCCCCAACATGATGAAAGGGAGACTCTCCTATAACCAGATGGAAGTCAATACAGTGAAGCAGGAGGGCTATCCAAAAACTTTTTGGCTTCTTCCATATAGGGACAAAGGTGAATGGGGTGATTCCCTTCACATAACCTACAGGAAAACTTAACATTACCACATGGTGTACCTCCCCAAGCTTCATTACATTCACCTAAGTAGACTACTTGTGGCTATCAGGTGGATGGAATGAAGGTTTTTTTACGAGATCAAGTGAAAGACTTGACTGGAATTTTACAAGATCTAATCAAAGACTTCAATTGGAACTTTGCTCCAGGGGTCCTTGTTTCATTTTTTAATGAGTTGGACACAAGACAAGGAACTCTGCTCAGTTTCCTGGTTTCCTTTTTTAACGAGCTTGACATAAGACAAGGAACTATGCTCATACTCCTTGTTTCATTTTTTAATGAGCTTGACACAAGACAAGGAATTATGCCTATGGGAGCTATTTAATTTTTTAATGAGGCTGACACAGTGAAAAAACTATCCTTATATCCTTTGTTTCATTTTTTTAATGAGGTTGACATGAGACAAGGAACTATCCTCATACTCCTTGTTTCATTTTTTAATGAGGTTGACACAAGACAAGGAACTATCCTCGTGGACCTGTTTCATTTTCTCAAATACCCTGGTTCACAACTCATAAGAGGTCATCAAGGAGAGATCTAGTTCCAATGCCCCCAGTACATGATGTACAACACCACTGAATTGATCGTTAGTTGACGTAGGTATGGAACGGGTTGCCACATAATTGACCCATGGCGGGGATGATACCATTGGTACAAAAGGACCATTTAGGGAAGATGGTTGGCTGGAAGCCATACTTGGATTGAGAAATGAAAGCTGGTCAATGGTGAAAATTATGCCTTCATGTGGGAAACACATCACTCAAAAGAGTGTGGAAACAATAGCTCCCATGTCATAAACATAGTCACTCCCTAAAAGTAATTTGTAATCTAAAGGGCCTGGGACTATCATCAGATTCAGATAAATGATTTTTCCTCCCAAAGTAATAGGTAACTGAGGGAGGATCCCTAAGGGTTGACTGGTTCCTCTATTAAAATCCAACAGATTCTGAGTAACTGGCACAAGTGGCGGCGAACCGAGTGCTTGAGAAGTAGTTGAGGAAAGGATACTCACAAATGCACCTTCATCTATAATAGTGCCCGATACAATCATATTACAAACCTATACTATGATCTGGAAAGACATATAAGAAGGAAGATAGAATCCTGCTAGCTAATTCCAATCAAAGGAAGTGATTAGACTACTTGGAGGGGGTATTGTAGAAACAGAAGAATTAACCCCTTGAGTTACGAGAACGAGACGATTTTCCTCCTGTCTTGATGGAACAGGAGGATTTACCCCAAGCTCATTGGAATCTATAGAAATGAAAAGAACCCGAGTGGTATCATATTCACTCTCTTCGAGAAAGGTATGATTAGCTGAAGGTGAAATCCGTTCAACTGTTACCTCAACCTCTTGATTTGGGTCAGGTATAGACTCATAGGATTCACTTTCAGAGAGTGGGTTTGATCGATGCTTGATTTGAGTCAGTCAATTCATCTACTAGTGAAGGATTAAGGGAGAGTCTCTTGTAACCATATGGAAGTTGTTGCGCAGAAGTAGGACGGTTATCCAACACTTTTTTGGCTTCATCCAGATAGGGACAAAGGTAAAAATGGTGATTCTCTTCACATAACCTACAGGGAAACTTAACTCTACCCTTCTTTCCATGAACTTTACTACCACTAGTTAATGGTGTGTCACCGCCATGATCTCTAGAATTTGATGACATAGGATGATATGAACGAGAAGACCATTCTTCTAAGATCTGAGGAATATCAGGAAAATTTTGAAGAAGATGGTCTCCCACACAAAGTTTGCATGGATATCGAACTTTGTGAGGCTTAATAGATGGTTTCTCATTAGATGTTGCATTCAAATCAATGATTACTTGGTTGGCCCTATGTTGAATTTGCTTCTTCTTATCCACATGGTTACTAGTACCAATACTTTCACTAGGTGAAGAGGAAGAAGGGGAGGAAGAAACAACCAACGAAGAAGGAAAAGGGTTAACTTTAGGATCAACTAGAGGTTGATTTTGTCCAATTGGAGGTGTACTCATTTGTGGAGAAATCATGACGTTTTGAACTAACGAGGTTGAAAGGAACCATACTAGAAAGCTAATGGTAAATCCTGGAAGGGAAAATGTAGCCATATAAGGAGCACCAATATTTCTAAAAGGAGGAAAAGGACTAGGATTCCCATCAAAAGGAATTCCTTGATCGGTGGAATTCAGATTTGTTGCCATATGTTTCAACCTAAGATCAAATAAGGACTGAGTGTGGAGGATTTTATCTGTGGTCAACTAAATTTATTTTAATCAAAGTAACATAACAAAACAAAAAATGGATAATCTAGGAAAAAGGTTTACCAAGCAACTGTGAACTGCAGAATACCTCCTAGTGAACCAAGAAGTATGGGTAGGCAATCTCCTCGAATACTGTGTTTGGTTTATCACAGTGTACAAGGTGGCCAACTCAGTTACCTAAGGATGGATAGAAACCTAGTGTTGTCCTCCCATATACACCTAAAAGTACGTGGAGGTCCAATCTGTATAAGCGTTGTCTAATGCAAAACCGCACAGTGAGAGCATTCCCATATACTTTACATACTATAACACCGCCCTATATACCTGAAGGTACGTGGACGAGCTACGATATACTCATGTATGTGGAATGAGGTATCAAACTCGGGATGTGTTGCAGACAAGTTAGCGACAACTACTTTGTTTTACGATGCCGGAACATGTCTCTATCCTAGACCTCTAAGTGTTTTTTGTTAGGTGACAATGCTCCATTAGGTAAATTCAAATAAATTTTAAGTTGATCTTCTTTATAATTTGCCTTTCAAGGTTCACCACGTGATGTATGTTTGCAATTTCTAAAATGCAACTAATATTATAAGCATTATTTTCATTCAATCAAACAATGAAAACCTTAGCTAGTAGGGATAGAGAAATCATATCTTTGACAAAGCGCAAAGAGCACATGTAATGCAATTTCCCTAGATATTCCTTTCAAGCATTCAAAAACTACAATATGAACGATGCAAGTTTTTCTTTTCAAATCCCTTAATGTTATGATGAACAAAAATGAAATATGCACATACAATCAATCAATCTTTCATAAGAAGGAAGACTTTTACGACAGTTCTGTTTTGAAGGAAAAGAAGACTTTATGACACTTTCTTTCGAACAAAGATTAATCAACTATATTCTAACTTTGACTATAGACTGATAATGACAAAGAAAACATTAAAGAAACATTAATCAATTAAGTCAAAGTCGGGCTAGCAAAGGAGATAGAAACTTGTTCTCTGAGATATGACATTCATTGATCAATCAACAAGCAATCAAACAGAGGAAAATTGGTAAAAACTCAATCCAAAGGTGAAAATTTTCCCTAAGGTGGATCAACGCACGTTAATCAGGGCCTAACTACACTATAGAGCACTGTCTCTCACTCAAGGGTGCTCTGCAAAGCACTATCCCCTAACCAAGCCTGCGCTGATTTCTAAGAGGCCACTCAAGAGTCATCTAACCTCAATTTGTTACAGATCCATTTTGGCATGTCAAATCCCAACATCCAGATTAGAGTTTTAGGGCTCATCAAACCCTAATTTCAGTGTCTTCGTGCCCTAAACAAGTCACCGCTTTGAATGCCTCCTTCCTAGACAATTTCATGACTTGAAGACATCCAGAAATTGCCTCTAGAGGGACCAGCGCAGGTAAGCCCTTATGAAGGTGCGCTGCAGAGAAGTTAAGTCCATTAACAGCGTGCTCTTGTTGTGGGGAAAAATGCCTATGCAGGACGATCCTATCCACCTAAGGTGTGACAGTGCCTTAGCAACAAACAAAAACAACTATTCTAGTATTCTTCCTTTATGAATTAAGAATGAAGAGAGATGGATGGACTAACCGGCGTCTTCCGTTTATCCCTCGATCCGGTTTCTATTCTCTTTGGGAGTTCCCAGCTACTTGCCTTCTCGCTCACCCAGCTTCAAGAGGTTTCTGCAAGATCACAAGAAGAGAACACTACACAAATACATAGATTCATATTCATAACTAGTTCAGGATTAGAAATAAACTAAACATACTAATGCAATCATACATCAAAGATACACCAGTATATAGGAGAAACCAAGATAGCTTTATTGATGAATAACGAGGTTCAGGAAGAGATACAACCCAGAGGGCTCCAATCCAGCATCTCCTTCCCAGCAAATGAAATTCCTATCTTCCCCTTCCTTCAAAGCATTAAGCACCCAATGATTCCAATCTCAAACCAACAGCAATTCTTTGCAATAACAAAATTCCAGCCTCTAGATCTCATGGAGGAGAGATCCATATATAGATGTTTGGAGAGAGGATGAGTCAGCTTGAGATCTGACTAGTGTCCTCTCCCTCTGTCAGTTCTTGATTCCACTTGGAGGTTCTTGCTTCCACTTGGAGATTGGGAACCTCTTACTCATCACTAGTCGAATTCACTGAGGCAAGTGTCATTGAGGAAGATTCTGGAAGCTTCCTGGGTCTTGACACCTCTTGGAATGAACTTGCCATTTGTCAACTCTCACTTAGCGCACCCTGGTAGTGCTTCTACCTGCGTTGCAGTGCAGGTAGCCAGTGTTGACTTTGCATTTCAGCGCAGAAAGCTAGTGGAGCCACTGAATTGATCCTGAATTGACTTGTTTTTTAGCAGTTTCTGGTGGAGAACTTTTGTGAATTGTTGTGGTTTGTTAGCCTTGTTCCTCTAGGGGTAGGAACAACATGTATAGGGACTTTGGATCCCTTAGATTATGGACATTTCATGCTTATAGCTGTAAGGCACAAAAATGTCTATAACAGTTGCCCCCTAAAGTATGAGGCCGTTTATCGGGTGAAATGCTTTATCAGGAGGATCTGAAGTTCATTCATTGCTGGGAGGAGACCTGTAATACAATACAATACAATACATTATTTTTCATACTGCTTTCATGATCTAGCTGAGGCGGGCATTCCCATGCTCAACTTTATAAATTCATTTTATTGTACATAGAACAGACAATCGTCTGATGGTAGACTGATAATTTTGATGAAATTATCATCCTTTGGGTAGGATGATTATCTGCTGCAATGATGTACATGTCAATGTCTTTATCTTTCTTGAATATATATCACAGCCCGAATGGATGAAACTAGTTCCGGGGTCTTCAAACTTGTTCGATCTTCACTCTAAGTACAAGTCGATCCATGTGAGAAATGTTCTGAAGTCGAACATGGAAAGACATCGCTTGATTACCGGTCAATGAGGTAAACCGTTAACAAGCGCGAGAGGAATCACCGATAATGATAATGACCCTCAAGGTACTGCAGTACAATTCACGTGGTGTGAATAAAGGACTTGGCGTCGAACACCACACAAAATCTTTCGGTCGAAGGTCATTGATGTATACCTGTCGCCGGAAGTGAGAAACTTGCCATTGAGGCATGCAAGCTTCAAAGTACTGAAGGGGCTGTTCCTAGATCAACTTCTTGGATAATGAGTTGATGTCGACAAGAAGCGATCCGTCAAAGGAGGGCCTTAATGAATCCCACATCAATGACACGGAACGGAGCTAATGATTTTGATGGAGGTGAAAAACGATCTGTGACATATGATTCAGGGTGGCGGTCATGAAAGGATGAAGGATAATGTACGGCAGTGGATGGGACACGGTTGACTTTTCTGAACGACTTCTCTTGAACATATGGCGACACTGATGCGATGGATCGGTAGCATTACCCCAAATATGGATGGTATGGCTAGACCATGGTGATGTGACCGGTGAATGAAACAACCCAACCCGATTGTGGTACGGAGGAAAAGTGTCATGTTCAAGAGCGACTTGCTACCATCAAAGTTTTCTTGAGTTTCTCCCAATTTTCCCCAGTCATTGCTGACCAGTACCTCTTTATTTTTGTCAAGCTTGAGGAGGATAACAGATGCTTGTTCTATAACCTGCCCTTCGGGCAAGCCCATCGCTATGTTTTAACGAGCCTAGTGATAGTGAAACTCGTTCTCGTCTAAAGACAAGTTTGTCGCTATTTAATGATTTTAACGAGTCTAACGACAAAGATAACTCGGTCCTTTTCATTTTTAGAGAGTCTGAAAAGGTACATAAAGTTAACTCCAAAAGTCCTTTTTCGTCATCTAATCCCTTAGGTCCGAAAAAGTATAAAACAATACAGAAGGGATGAGTTTTCGATAATTTTAACGAGCCGAATAAAACAAGCGCTCGATCTTTTTGTGCAATAATCCCTCAGGTCCAAAAAGATTAAAATCTAGAGGAGGGATAGCACTTCCTGTCCCTTTAACGAGCTGGAAGGCCAAGGACTCGGCAATCTTTTCATATTTTACGAGTCAGATGAAAAGAGCTTAAAGAAGACTCGTCTTTTGAGGAACGAGTGATGAAACAGGTTAGCAGCTGATTCCAGGTACAGGTTGGAATTTTCCAATCACGGCAGTGTCACAAGGATGGCTAGTGAAATCACTCTTCGCAGTTGTTCCTCAAAATGGGTAAACAAACATATGGAGGTGAACGATCGGCCAATGGAAAAGTGGAGGTGACGGTGCAAACACGACCAAGGCTTTAATGGCTGATAATGTTACATTCACAGTGGTTATTTACCGGAATAGTTCATTTTTTAACGAGCTTAAACGCGGGAAAACACTTGCTCGATCTTATGTTTATTTTTTAACGAGCATGAACTATGTGCTAAAACTGCTCGGATCTTGCGTTTATTTTTTAACGAGCATGAACTGTGTGCTAAAACTGCTCGATTTATATGGTCAAATTTTGATTTTTTACCATGACTAGCTTTGCCCTTTTCAAAGATAGTACTGTATCCTCAATTGCTACATCAAACTAGTTAGAAATGAATAACATTTGCTTGAAAACGAGATTAAAACCCTAATATTTCGCTTTGAACTACGTAAAAAGCAATTAAAAAGTGTTTTTACCTCTCATTTTACCATTTCATTTGAACTTGGTTTGTTGGAGCTTTGGAGGTGCCTCTTCCCCCTTGATTTTCCTCAGCTGATTCCAGGAGATTCTGCAGACGATTTTCGGCACCGTCTGGACCAGGTAGGAGCTAAACCCTAGCTCTTTCTTTTCATGGTTTCCTTTTTCCATTCTGTGCCTATTTTCCTGTTTCCCTGAGCCCCTGGGGTTTTGTTAGGGCGTTCTGCCATCAGTGCACCTGGTTCACTCGAAACCTGCGCTGAATGTCAAGCTGCATGAAGGCAGTTTGACCTTCAACGCAGGTGGAACACTGGCTAGTTGCACTGGGCACAGAAAAATAGTTTTGTTGCACAGTTTTTGATGAAAATTTTGCCAGTTTCTCATCAAATCCAGGATCTAACTCCTCTCATGTTTGTTTTTCAGAGATTATTGGAGCAAAATGACCCTTACATGGCGAGAACGATAACACGAAGAGGAGGACATGATTTCCCTCCATGATCCTGTCACGGTGAACGCGCTGCGGAACTGTGGTCTGCTGAAGTTCTTTCGTATCTCTAGTATGAGAGCACAGATCTCCCTACTGTAGTATATGCTTGATGCTTGGGATCCTATCAACCAAGTATTTCAGATTAGGGGCAAATATATCCCCTTGACCTTGGTAGACATTTACTTCTTGACTGGCTTGTCGAGGCGGGGTGCCCCCATTTCTTTGTCAGGTTCGGCCAGAGGGAATGACTCTGTGAGAGATTATGTCCGCCAGTATTGCAGGGAAGGATCTCAGCCGAGTAGAGACGGCAAGGTCGTTATCCGTGAGATTACTGACAGGTCTCTCAGGTCCATTCTGTATACTATTGGTAGGATGGCCGGTAGTTCATCTCTTCATGTTGCCAACAGATCCTATGTGCAGCATGCCTTGGAGTGCCTCCAACCGAAAATATTCAACTGGTGTGATGCAGTACTTCTTCAGATGAAAAGTCAGTTGACCAAGGTAAAGGACGGGAAGCTGAAGAACTTTGGATTTGGTTCTATTTTCACTGCCTTTGCCTTGGAGAAGATACCACTAATGCAGCCTCAGTATATCGCACTCGACTTGCCTTCTCCTACCGAGCCACGCATGCAGAGATGGGTTGATCACATGTCTAGGCATGCTGGTCAATCTCAGATTTCTTTCACTGATACCTTCTTCAGGTGGTTCGAGCGTCAGGAGATGGTCTATTCCGAGTATCCATATGTTGGCATGGATTTCCGAGGTGATCTAGACTTGGTACTGCCGGATGGCGAACAGTGGGGCGCTATTGGTAAAATCTTCGACCATATCACTGTTTACTGTTTTCATTTATAATGTCCTTGTGCTTTATTCTATCAAGACTCTAATCAAACTCATGTGTGCATGCAGATGTTGGCCCTATTCGTCCAGCAGTTCGCCCAAGAGCGCCAGTTGCTGCCCCAGCAGGGGATACTGCTGGGAGGGTTATTCTTCGTGACCTTGATGTGGCCAAGACCCTCACAACTATGCAGGAGCAGGTTGAGAGCCTTACTCTTGGCATTCCGGATGTGAGGATCGATGAGTTACCTCTATAGTTGCAGCAGCATACTACTGGTGTGCCTAGACGATGGACTCATCTCTTACGCATGATTGCATAGGCCGTGACGTGCTATCATGAGCATCACTAGGCTAGGGTGCCCCCTATCATTTTTGAGCTTTTGGGTCATGCAACCGATTTTTGTCTTGGTTACAGAACATCATGTATAAACGATAAACAGCTTATATACATATATTTTGATTTTGGAGGTTTATTCTGGTTGAGTTATATGATCCATATGTACAACATTGATGATGTGTCTCTTTTTATAAATGTCGCAAATGTCTATCTAACACATAGTTTGCTAATGAGTCGGTTAATGTGTTTAAGTTTCTAGAAATATGTTGGTATTGTATTAAATCAAATTGTCTTTACAAAATCTTAACCCTTAGGAACATGTGATAAATAGCTGGGTTGCGGACGGAATATATACCATTGAGTTGTAGTATTACGAGTTGTGAGTCTAGCCTGACGATTAGTCGGTGTATACCATGGGTGATGGCATCAAAGAGTAGTTCTATCAACGCGCTATACTTAGCGATGTTATTCGTTGATTTCCCGATACATACACCTCTGAAACTTACTAACTCGCCGCTTGGATCAAAAATGGCCCAGGCTGCGGAGGACAGGTTCCACGAACTACGACTCGCTCCGTTGGCATATCCAACACATGTCTCCAGAAGGTTTGACATCTGCAATAAATGTAAAAAGGTGGATTACTCAACCAAAACAAACACTTTAGCGAAAACAAAATACAACAAAAGCATACAGGTTACTATTTAAGCATAGTAACACTTGAGGTACAACCCATTACGGGGTTGCGCCAGTGGAATTCCGTCATAATCCATTAACTCGTAGGCTCCTTTTGCTAACACTTGTTTAACAATATAGGGGCCCATCCATAAAGAATTAAATTTACCTGCTCCCAATTTATCAGATTCTTGGTCATAAAGCAAGACCAAGTCACCTTCTGAGAAGACACGGGGTTTGACATTTTTGTCGAACTGCGCCTTGACTCGTTTCTTATGGGCTTCGTTAGCCAAAGCGGCATCACGACGGGTTTCATCCAATTGGATTAATTCCAAGAAACGGGCCTCTTCTTCTGAACTTTCGGGGAGGAGATCAATTGCGAGTTTAAGAGACGAGATTTCACACTGGATTGGCAAGACTGCTTCCAGGCCATACACCAGTTGGAAAGGTGTGAACCCGGTCGCATTCCTTACCGATGTTCGGTAAGCCCACAAGGCCGAGTACATGATTAGGTGCCACCTTCTTTTGTGAAATCCGATCATCCTTTGCAACATACGCTTCAGGACCTTGTTGATTGCTTCAACTTGTCCGTTGGCTTGTGGATAATACGGGGTAGAGCTGTCGTGAGATAGCCCTAGCTTGGCAGCTAATTCAACCATCATGTGATTGCGAAAATGCGATCCATGATCTGTAACTATAACCTGTGGTACGCCGAACCTGGCGACTACATGATTGAAAAAGAAAAGGGCAGCTGTTTCACCAGTGTTATCTAATGTAGGCATCGCCTCGGCCCATTTGGTAAAATAGTCAACGGCGACTATAATATACCCATGCCCCGCAGTCGAGGTGGGGTTACATGTCATGAAATCGATGCCCCATTTGGCGAAAGGCCCAACAACAACTATTGGTTGTAAAGGTGCGGGTGGTCTTCTGGTTTTGCTATCAAAAATTTGACAAGCATGGCAACTTCTGACTGCGGTTATGCAATCTTTGAACATGGTTGGCCAGAAGTATCCTGCTCGTAAGATTTTTTGTGCTGTAGCATATCCAGATTGATGCCCCCCACACGCGCCTGAATGACACTCATTCAGGGCTTTTTCGGCCTCCTCATGGGTGAGGCACCTTCTCAGAACTGTATCGATACCACGACGGTAAAGCGTATCACCGACGATCATGTAGTCTTTCGCTTGGTATCGTATACGTTTCTGTTCTGAGTGAGAGGTGTTAGGCCTGAATTTTTGGGTTTGGAGATAAATTATTATATCTCCATACCACTCATTGCTTGTAGATATCAGAAACAAATTCTCGTCCACGATTGATTCTTCGGATGTTTCATCGTTGCACGATGGGATGAGATCGCACAATAATTCTGCGAAAACTAAAGCTTTCTTTGATTTGGATTTTACAAATTCCAGATCAAACTCTTGAAGGATCGCTATCCATTTTGAATATTTGCCCCCCAGCAACTGTCGCGACAATATATAAGTCATGGGGTTGCAATCTGATAGAATGGTAGTTTTCCGAAAGAGGACATAATGTCGAAATCTTTGTATCGCTTGAACAGCAGCGAGTGCTAGCTTTTCAACGTAAGAATATTTGCTTTCTGTATCATTCAAGTTTTTACTTAAATAATATATAGGATGTTCAATTCCATCGACTTCTTGAACTAAAACCATCGCAATGGTCGTATCCGCTGCAGCCAGATACAGGTTAAAATCTCTTTGATAGTCCGGGGCATACATTAATGATGCTTTTACTAGAGAATCTTTCAAAGCATCAAAGGAAGCTTGCGCCACCTGATCCCAGACAAAAGGTACATCCTTTTTCAAAAGACGAGTATAACCTTTAGCAAGTTCTGCGTAATTTGGAATGAACCTCCTCAGAAAGTTTGTTTTCCCTTGGAGTTTCTGAATCTGAAGCAAATTTGAAGGTGGAGGCAAATTAATGATTGCCTGAACCTTGCAAGGGTCGAGACGAATCCCATCCTTAGAGACTACAAAGCCAAGTAAACGACCAGAACCGACGCAAAATACACATTTGTGCGGATTGAGTTTATCTTGTAGTGTCGGCAACGTAGAAATATCGCTCTTAAATGCTGCGGATGATCAGTCCGCTTTCGCGAATGAGCCGGAAGGTCGTCGAGGTATGGTTGAACGATGTTCTTGATGTCATGGAAGGCATAATTCATTGCCCTCTGAAACGTCGCCCCTGCGTTCTTTAAACCAAAGGGTAATTTTCGATAAGCGAATGTGCCCCACGGACAAATGAATGCAGTCTTTGACTGGTCCTGTGGGCGGATATTTATTTGATTATACCCAGAAAATCCATCCATGAATGAAAAGATTTCACATCCGGCGCATTCATCAATTATCTGGTCGATGAAGGGTGTAGGGTAGTTGTCTTTCGGACAAGCTTGGTTTACATCCCTATAATCGACACACACTCTAATTGTCCCTTGTTTCTTCATAACAGGGACAATATTCGATACCCAATCGGTTAGAGGAACCGGGTAGATGAAACCAGCATGGAGAAGCTTTTCAACTTCTGCCTTAATGGCAGCGGCTTTCTTGGGGTGCACCTGCATGAGCCGTTGTCTTACCGGTTTGACATCTGGATACATCTTAATTTCGTGTTCAACGATACTCGAGTCAATGCCTGGCATTTCATCATATGACCAAGCAAAGACATCTCTGAACTTGCGAAAAAGAGCGTTATATATTTCCAGTTCTGAAGGAGAACAACCTTTGCCGACATAAATATTCTCTACAACATTTGTTTTAGTCGAGATATTTATGGCTATAGTCTCTTCAATATTGGATAATTTTCGCTCGGAATCCACCGTATTTACAGTATTTGATAGGAATTCAAAAACTGAAGGGTGATAAAGGTCATGTTGAGTATCTTCTTCATATTCTAGAAGAAGGGAACGATGGTGGCAATCATTCCATGGTGCCCCCTCAATCAACATTGATTGTAGGATTCCTTCGTCGGTCCCATGCACTCTCGACCAAGGATCTAATGGGGTACCATATTCTCTAGACCTATCTACCCAAACGCTTGATGAGCGTTGATTTGGGTTCGCCTCCCATGCCCGAAACATTGATTGCTACAATATTTCTATTGGGCTTGGGGGTAAAACCATTGTATGATCCATGTTGATATCGTCTTCTGAGATCTTCGTGGAAGATATCATGTTGCAGGTTCCTACCAATGCTACTTCTCCTATATAGATTGGAGGTGGAAGTGCGAAAGTTCCCATTAATGTGGGGTCTTTCAGTAGGCCTACTCCGATATCTTGAAGCGAATGGTTGCTCCCATGGATCATGGGAATGCTTCCTGTAACTTGTGAACCATTAGGGAGGAAGTCTTGTTGGTCGACGATCGTAATCCCTCCTTGAAAAGGGAATGCGATCTTCCTAAAATAAGTCGACACTACAGCTGCCATGGCATATATCCACGGTCTTCCCAGTAGGATGTTGTAGTCAAGATTCCCATCGATGACTTCAACATCTATTTCTACTGTTTTTCCCCCAGTTCAACCTTCAAGTTATTTAGGATACCGCATGGGGTATAGGTCCTTCCGTCGAATGCTTTCAATGTCGTCGAAGATCGCGACAAGGTTGGAGACCCTAAAGTTTTCCAGCAACTCATCGACATAATACATGTAGATGCCCCCTCATCAATGATTGTTCGGTGAACAGTTTTGTTGAGGGCTTTCACTTGAATAAGGAAAGCTAGTTGAGCTGGTAACTGAGGATCGTATCCTTTGTGGTCGAAGGATACAAGATTGGAATCCTTAGGATCAACCCCACCAATAGCCAATAACAAAGCCTGCCTTTGGGATGGACAATTTTGTAGTACTTCAAGAGTCGACATAGCGGATGGCGATTGGGCCAAATCTTCCACTATGTTATAATGCTGCGCCGCTCTGGCGCGAGGATTAAATGTCGACTTGTGTACTACTCCCTTTGGCGGTTTTATTGTTAATTCAGGAATGATGGGCGGTACAACTTCTGTCGAAGTTGTTGTCGAACTACTTGGTTGATCTTTACCTTTGTCGTTCGACAGCTGCGGATTCCCGTAATCTTTGTTCCTTGTCGAAATCAAAGCATCATTTTGTTGCTTGGAGATCGACAACATTAGCACTTGCGACGGGGAAGCATTTCCACTATCAACCAGATTTTGACCTGGATTTGGGAACGGATCAGTTAACACAGCTGAGGTTTGCGAACTTTTGAAGAACCTTTTAAGCTCAGCTTTGTATGGACAATTGCCTGTCCAATGATCCTCATCACATATAAAACATGGATTTTTTGGTTTCCCTTTCCCAGGAGGGTTTGAAGAAGTTTTTTCAGGGGATGACTCACCCTGTTTCTTCTTCTTCCCTTTGTTTTGCTTCTTCTTGCTTCCTGGTTGATTGGTTTCTTTGCCTTTATCTGCTGATACGGCATTTACTTCCGAAGCAAGAATTTCTTCTTTTGCATTTTGATCTGAAGTCTTACGGGCTTTCTTAGACGAAGCCTTTGTCGATTTCGTGTTTGTCGTGCCAATCACACCATTGCCGGCATGAGAGTCACTATTTGATTTAGGAGGAGGAGGAATTGAGAATTCCGGTCTAGGGGCGTCAGGTATTTTGTCGTAGAGCGTGCCAGACTGAGTGTAGACTAAGTCTAGATATTGTGCACGAGCAATAACTTGCTCCTCCGTTACGACTCCCCCCTTGGCCACATCTTCTGTTATGGCAGGAAGTAACGACTTGATAAACCATTCAGCTAATAGCTGATCGGGAACGTACGTTTTCACCATCCTACGACGACGACGCCACTCATGTATATGATCGGATATATGAGTGGCCGTTGTCTGCTTGAAGTTGGTTAAGATTTCCGTTCCCGTTTCATACCTTATCGGTAATTGAAAATGGGTTAAGAAAGTCGTGGCTAGGGAACTGAAATTGTCGAACGAGGCTCTAGGTAATTCAATATACCATTTTTCCACTGGACCCATTAACGTCCTCTGGAAAAGGCGAAGCCTTATCGAATCATCGTTTAAGGTGTTTGATGAACACCATAGATGAAAGGTCATCACGTGATTCGATGGATCTTCACCCGGATTTCCATTAAATTTAGGAATGTCCGATGGAAGTTTGTGAGGAATCGCTGGCCACCAAGGGGCGTAAGCAATTGGATCGTTTGTTAACCGGTGTAAATCGGGTAACTCTAAAGTTGCCACGAATGGTAACTGTTGATTCAGGTTAGGTGAAGCATACCCAGGGTACGATGGAATTGCCTGAGCAGTTGGCCTTTGCATACCAGCATAATGTAATTGATGTTGGTATGACTGATACGGTTGGTGGACTTGACCACTGTAAAGTGGTTGATTTTGACCGTTTTGAATGTACGGTTGTCCACTGTTCGCAAAGATCTACTGCTAAGAACCTTGGTATACTTGTTGGAATTGTGGTTGTTGATATTGCACCAGCCATGGTTGCGAAGCCATGTTCTGTTGTGCTATACTAACCGTTGGACCAAGGTGTGGGGTAATTGTACCCGTTTGGACCTGTGTCGCCCCACCAGTAGGCGATTGTGGTTGAGTCACAGGGTCAAGGGGCTGTTGCATTACAACCTGAGAAATCTGAGGTTGACATACAACAGGCAACGTTTGAACTTGCGACACTGTCACAATAGCCGGTGTGGTCGGGATGTTTGACATAGGTACACATTGTTGCATAGAATACACAACCCTTGGTTGTTGAGGTAGCATAGGTACCCAACCACTTGATGTAACTCCAGTATAACCTGAATACTGTTGTGAACTCCCGTATGGATACCCTCCCGGAGGGGGTAATGAAAGGGCATACTGCCCCCCATACGGTGGCAATCCGGAACTCAAGGGGATTGTTTGTCCTTGGGGACTGGATTGCCCAAATTGACCTCCAAATGGATCAATCTGGCGAGTCTCAACATAAGAGTTGCCGGATATTATTCCGGAGGAACAAACTGGAACGGACCACACTGTCGAAATAGTCCCTGGGTGGACTCCTTCTAGCGGTTGTGAGCTAGTTGGGACAGATGGTATGCCGGCAACATTGTCGGAGTGACGGCAGGGAGTTCTGTTTGTCGCTGTGTCATTCGACACAGTCCTAGATGTTGACGGTTGTTCAGACATTTTGAGTCTATCCAATAGATTACTAGCGATTCTACAGGAACTTCCACTGGTGGTAGACTAACTTCTGATGTCGAAGGAAATAGAGTGACCCCGACTCCAAAATGTGTTGGAGTACTTGCTTGCGGATCTTCTACAATTTCCTCTATCGCAATCAAACCAGGTGGAAGGGGAAGACCGTCAGGTCCGTAAAATATTTCTGGTGCCGAAGAAGGGGTTGAATCGACAGCGACAGTTGTTTGAGGAACAAGACTCTCTAAACCGGTTACAGATGGAACTGGTTCAGTAACACAAGTGTTTGTTCTCAGACTAGGATCAGTATCACTGTCCCTCTGTGGCTGTTGAACTTCTTCTATAGAGGCAGGGTTTCCAGAAATGTTTGGAGTAACCGGAATCTCAGATGTTGTTGGAACACTTGTTCTAACTTTGATAGGAGATTTCGAACCGGTTAAACGAGTTCGCTTTGTCCGTACTGTTTTCGATTCCGGAGACAAAGACGGTTGACTCGTAAGCCTCCGCGAACGACGGGGTTTCAATTGACTTTCTTCCACGATTGCGGATTACTCGATCAACCAAAATACAAAAAGGGAAAGTGTGTTTCCGAATTAAATGAATTTTTTAGACGCTTTAGACACAACTTGCTTTTTCACTTTTAAAGAGTCGAGAAAAAGCTAAAGATGACTCTAGTCTCCTTCGATGTTTTAACGAGCCCGAAGTGACAAATGCTCGGATGGACTTTTTCCGTTATAGAGTCTGAAAAAGGCCAAAAGGAACTGCTCTGGAGTTCTAGGAGAGGGTGTGCCAAACTTTTCGCAAAACCGCAGAATACTTTTTAGGGTACGGGCGGTCGATCTTCCTGAATGCTGTGTTCAGTGCATTGCGATCAGTAGGGCGGCCGACACGGCTTCCTAAGGATAAAGGTTTTATGCCTATAGGGGTCTCCCAATATATACGCGACGGTACGTGGGAGCACAATCCGTACTGGCGCTATCGTCCCTCAGGAGGAATCACCCACCATCAACGAGATCGACAGTCACCAGGCTTTACGACGCCGGAACACGTCTCTAGCCTAGACCTCTATGTTGTGCGTTATGTTGCAAAGCGTTGTTAAGTTCATTCAATTTATTTTAGGTTGATCTTTTTAGAAGTTTGCCTTTTGAGGTTCACCACGAGATGTATGATACAATTCCTAAATGCAGTCTAAAGATGATAAGCAAGCTTTATATCTTTTCAACTTATGAAAATCCTAGCTACAAAGGGAAAAGAAAGACACCATCTTTTCTCAAAGAGCAATCAGCACACTCTAATGCACTTTTCCTAAATCAAACATGCAAACTATCAAGATGCAAATGCACAATGCAGGTGTTTGTTTTCCGCTTTCTTAGTATTGATGCCTACAAAGAAAGCTTTTTGTACAACTTTGAATTTGCTTTTAAATGACAAATACAAACAAGTTTACTTTTTCGAAATCAGAGAGGGTAGAAGAGATTACAACACTTAACGATTTCCGAAATGAATACTTGTTTCGACACTTAAAAGAGACAAACTCAAACCAAAAGCAAAAGTAAATGTATAATCAACTGTAAACAGCCAATGAACTCTCTCTAAGATCACAATCAACAGATCTGAATCAAGGGCTACAGGATGACTATTTCACTCTTGCAAAGGAAAACTGTAAATGACGCCACAAACACATAAAAACACTCACAGTCTTTTTGTACAAAAGGAGGCGGAATTTAAGCAGAGAAAAGGAGTTATCAGACTGGTACCTATGCTGGTTACAGGCTGCAAAAATCAGAGATCAAAACAAGGCAAAACAGAGCAGAGAACCCCAGCTGCACAAGGCCTAACTGGATTAGCGCACCCTCAACACAGGGGTTTTGACATTCAGCGCAGGTAGCCTTCACGGGACCTGCGTTGAAATGCAGAACCTCTTCACAGGGTCTGCGCTAAAGAGAAACGAGAGTTTCTCACTGGTTCTGGGTCACAGTTTGCTATTTAATCTACAGTTTCAGGCCAAATAAAAGCAACAAGCAAGGTACAATCAAAGGGATGCTTTGAGGGAGTACTAAGATCTATCACAAAGGATCATCAAATCATTTGTGAGTCCATTGTTCAGATCATAGACAAATCCAGTGATTGGATCAAAGCAGCAACTGTCTACTTTGCATCTGAGAATAGCAGATGCAGTTCGATTGTTGCTGTTGAGTCTATGAAACAAACAATGATATAGACACAAATAAAATGACTAAACAGATCTCCCCAGTGGAGTCGCCAATTTGTTGTGGGGAAAAATGCCTATGCAGGACGATCCTATCCACCTAAGGTGTGACAGTGCCTTAGCAACAAACAGAACAGCTATTCTAGTATTCTTCCTTATGAATTAAGAATGAAGAGAGATGGATGGACTAACCGGTGTCTTCCGTTTGTCCCTCGATCCGGTTTCTCTTCTCTTTGGGAGTTCCAGCTACTTTCCTTCTCGCTCGCCCAGCTTCAAGAGGTTTCTGCAAGATCACAAGAAGAGAACACTACACAAAGACATAGATTCATATTCATAACTAGTTCAGGATTAGAAATAAACTAAACATACTAATGCAATCATACATCAAAGATACACAGTATATAGGAGAAACCAAGATAGCTTTATTGATGAATAACAAGGTTCAGGAAGAGATACAACCCAGAGGGCTCCAATCCAGCATCTCCTTCCCAGCAAATGAAATTCCTATCTTCCCTTCCTTCAAAGCATTAAGCACCCAATGATTCCAATCTCAAACCAACAGCAATTCTTTGCAATAACAAAATTCCAGCCTCTAGATCTCATGGAGGAGAGATCCATATATAGATGTTTGGAGAGAGGATGAGTCAGCTTGAGATCTGACTAGTGTCCTCTCCCTCTGTCAGTTCTTGATTCCACTTGGAGGTTCTTGCTTCCACTTGGAGATTGGGAACCTCTTACTCATCACTAGTCGAATTCACTGAGGCAAGTGTCATTGAGGAAGATTCTGAAGCTTCCTGGGTCTTGACACCTCTTGGAATAACTTGCCATTTGTCAACTCTTGCTCAGCGCACCCTGGTAGTGCTTCTACATGCTTTGCAGTGCAGGTAGCCAGTGTTGACTTTGCATTTCAGCGCAGACAGCTAGTGGAGCCACTGAATTGATCCTGAATTGACTTGTTTTTGAGCAGTTTCTGGTGGAGAACTTCTGTGAATTGCTGTGTTTGTTAGCCTTTTTCCTAGGGGTAGGAACAACATGTTTAGGGACTTTGGATCCCTTAGATTATGGACATTTCATGCTATATCTGTAAGGCACAAAAATGTCTATAACAGCTCTGTAGA